>OX940889.1:15507541-16217541 GCA_954871355.1 Cabera pusaria
TCATCCGAGTAATCATTTTTTAATAGTAATTGAAGATGGCGCCACAAATCAATGCTAGTAGAACTAGAACAAAAATGTTATTAGCCAGGGCCCATCTGAAATGATATAATTAATTACCCGCTCCCTAATAATATTTTCAACTTGTATCGCTGTCTCCAGATTCTGCGGATACGGCATTCCATGGGTGATTATTGTCGACTCCAACGCCACCATCGGTATTCCAGCTGATTTGCCCTCGAGCACCTCCCTCGAGAAAATAATGGGCGATGACGCACTAAACCCTCGTCCTCGAGACCCGATAAATCGGGAGCCCTTTGACACATACTTGAGTAGAAACGCCATCCTGATATCTAAAAATAAAATTGAGTTATTAGACCGCTTAAAATACATTGGAATTTAAGAGGAAACGGTTGAAATAAATCGTTGGAGCGATTTGATTCCGGTGAACTAGCTTGGATTGTCGAATGCAATTTGCTTTTGTCGGCACGTAAATAGTTACGGTGGAATTGACTTGTTCTGTTATATTACGAGTTTAACTGGGTTCCTCAGCAATTTGTATTTACATTTAGGAGCTTATTTGATTGGATTGATTGTTGGATGCTATGAGTTTAAGCAAATAAATATTACAATATAAATCATAATTTTGTGTCAGGCAGTTTCTACATAAATATTGAATTGTTTTCAAATTTGTTTTATTTTTTGTAAGCTAGGCTCAGACAGTAATGACCTTGTGGTCATAAGCCTAGTATTCGAACGATATTCTTGGGTTCGAATACTAGTGAAAAGCAAGCGTAGGTCTACAAAATAAGGGTCTACTCTCCTTATATCTTGGATATAAGTCGTATATATGTCTATACTTACGGCGATACAGATAATCTTACGTAAACACATTATTTGAGTCGAACTCGAATGCAACTCGCTATTATTTACAACCACCCTCTAGAAAAGTATACATAAGGTGACGTGATAAGCGCAATAATTAACGGTTTTCAGACTTGTGAAAATTTCTTCCACCGACAAATAGATGCCATTATCATTACTCAAGTGTGCATTAATCGAAGTAGTATAACGTATGCATACTCCCAAAGCTACCCCTGGGTTGCAGTTCGACATGTTGATGATGGCGCCGCGCCGCGAGGGCATTAATCAATGTCTGACGCCGGAACTTCGACTCCTTGGTGTGGGCGAAATACCTCTTCTCATTTTTTCGAGTAAAATTACCTGGCAAAGTTCACCCGCCATACGAGTGTGGGGAATGGGTATCGCATTTTCAGAAAGTAGTTTTAACAAGGATATTGAGATGATTTGTTGGTGTTGGGTTGCGTTTCGTTCGGAAGGGTAGCATATTTTATCAACGGTAGGTATGGGCTGATCGTTCGAAAAGTTTTTAGTTTTTTTTACACACGAACAATTTAATGCAATTTCGCTTGGTGGTTATACAACTTTTTTTATGCGACGTTCCAATATATGAGCCTATATTATGTAGCCTTAATTGTCAGCGAAGCTTTCTGTTATTCTTTCATAAGAAAGAATAACAATAATTAAAAAATTATTATATATATAAATTATTATATATTATAATAATTAAAAAAAAACAATAATCAATAATGATTATTGTTTTTTTTTAATCCCCGAAGCAATGAGGGGGTGTTATATGTCTGTTTGTGGCATCGAAACGAATTTGTTTGATATGTATCTCAAGAACAGTGTTCTTTGCTTTATTTTAAAAAATCCGTCTTATTCGTTTAAAGATTATTCTTGTTGATGAGACTATGAGAGCAACATTTTAATATTATCTATGAAAATATATTAATAAATACAATATCTTATAGGATAGTATTAATATTTAAAACAGGTGGCTTATTAAAATTCAAGATGAAGAAGTTTGAACCCATATAACCATGGGTACAAACTTCCAAATGCGCATTAATGTGTGATCAATTGATAATGGATTTGAACAGTAATTTTTAGCCGGCATTTTGAGCATTACTGTTATCCCAAATATCCGAAGGACATAAATAAATACAAAATATAAGCAACTAGTTGTTACCCGCGGCTTCGCCCGCGTTATTTGAGTCTTTATGACCTCTGAGGTCTAGATCGATGATCTCTTAAGCCACGTCACCATAGATGACCCCAAAGTCGAACTCAATATCATCTATTGTTAAAGTTATTAATCATTCTGGTTAGGTATACGAAGTTGTGCTGTTTAAATGTTTGACTATCATTGGCTATCATTGCGCGAGCGAACATTTTTTATGACTCTTTATGACCCTGACAGTTTAATGACCTAATAATCCATCACTATAGATGACTCTTAGGTCGAACTCGATATTGTCTATTGTTAAAGTCATTAATAATTACTTAATTAACCTAAACAAGGTTTACCAAGTTTTGCTGTTTAAGTATTTGAGTCAGTCTAATGTATGAGGCTGTTAAAACACGCTATTATACACTATGTAGCGTTATTACTGCGCAAGCTAAGCGAGCGTGAAATTTTTTTATGACTTTTAAGACCCTGAAAGTTTTTATGACCTACTAAGTCAACACCGATGACCTTAAGGTTAAACTTGATATCCACTTATTTTAAGGTAAATAATCATTATGATTATTGAAGGTTGTACTGATTCAATTTCTGATATGATTTGATGCATGAGGCTATTATAATACAAAAGTTGCTGAAATGTTTCCTACAAAGTAGATATAAAATTTCAGCTAATTTGGTCAAGCTGTTTAGCTGATAAAAGGCCACACATTCACAAAATTCAATAAAAAAATCTGGACACTCAGACTCGATAGCCAAAAAAAGTATCCTATATCCTATTCTGCCCTATGAACTGTCTTTATACAACATTTCAGGCAAATCGGTCAAGCCGTTTATTCAAGAAGAGGTCTTATATTTACAAAATTCAATTAAAAATATCTGGACCCCCTGACTCGATAGCCAAAAAAAAAGTTTCCTATATCCTATTCTGCCCTATGACATGTATTCATACAAAATTTCAGGCAAATCAGTCATGCCGTTTATTCGGGAAGAAGTCTTATATTTACAAAATTCAATTCAAAATATCTAGACCCCCTGACTCGATAGCCAAAAAAAAAGTATCCTATATCCTATTCTACCATATGAACTGTCTTTATACAACATTTCAGGCAAATCGGTCAAGCCCACAGAAATAGGAATAATACCTTATTATTCCTATTTATGTAGTCAAACCGTTTGACCGTGAAGAAGTCCCAAACAAACAAACAAAAAAACAAACAAACAAATAAACAAACTGACTTTCGCATTTATAATATTGGTGTTGATTGGGTAATAATATTCTCAAGCCAAGAATCAAGGGAACAGGTGTATCCGACTTTAGCACATGATATTCCATCATATTCTAAAAAAAACTCTAACAAGATATTCCCCGGTCCTTGATTCCGATGTCGATTGGCAAGGGCAGCCAGGTTCTCAGTAGAGAAATAAACAGCATCGGTATTTATTGTTGTTTAACCAATCAAGAGATAACCTTAGGGATTTAGACGCAACGTGTTCCTGACTGAAGTTATAGCTTGACGGATAGAAAGGTACAATACAATATACAAATACTTTAGTACGAGAACGTGCATGTCTTAGTCTAAGGGGAGTCGGAATTATAATATTATCAATGATTCAAGGCGGCAATAGCCCAATGGATAAGGTGTCGGACTGGCGATCGAGAGGTCGTGAGTTCGATCCCATCCCACCCATTGAACTATTGACGTGAACCCACTCCAGACACAAGTCTTAGAGACAAGAAGTGAAAAAGGCTAAAAAAATAAACACTATCACAATACCCACAGTTATATAATACCACAGAACCTCAACATAATAACAATAAACACTATCACAATACCCACAGCTATATAATGCCACAGAACCTCAACATAATAACAATTACATAATGTGTCTAAGCTAACAACATAACCATTACGTCCGAACCGTACGACGGCCACACGAAGACTGAAGACTGATACCCGCTCGCTGTCCGCTTTTATACTATCGAGCCTAGTCGCAGCGTGAGGGTAGTTGGAAATATTCTAACACAAGCATATTTAGCTTAGTTGGAGGGGTTAACAAGAATACTAGTAATGTGTAACCAACCCACAATGCGAGTAATCTTTATAAAAAATAATAAAAATTAAAAAAAATATATATTAGTATAGTAATGTATAGTTTAGTATAGGAATTACCCGTAACTGTGATATACACAGTTACGGGTAATTATATGCAGTATTGATACATTGTTTTTTTATTTTTTATTGTTATTTTGTATGTTTTATGACTTAATTGACAGATTGTAACATCTACATGAAGATTATACTTGAGGACTCCTATTATTCTGATAAACGAAGTAGTTATAGCCCCTTCAATTTTAAGAGACATGGTAATGACAATTATGAATCACGGTAATGACAATTGACTCCACGGTGATGATAATACTCTATCAGGTAAGCGACAATAATCTAAAGTCCCCGTCACGAGAAGCTATAAATTATGTAAACAAACATCTTTTACTAAGTAAACATTTTATACTGCAAGATAATAATAAATTGACCATATTCAATCGACATGAAATATAGACGGGTTATATGAAAGTAACAACCTATTTAATTTAGTCGGATCATATTTTGATTTGTTACTTAATAATTTATTAAATCTTAAACAAATTCATTTTTTTTGTTGGTCCAAATGTTGTGAACTCCTGAACACTTGTTTACATAATTTATAGCTTCTCGTGACGGGGACTTTATACTAATATTATAAAGAGAGAACAGTTGTATTTTTGTATTTTTGTATGTTTGTAATGATTTGGCTCAAAAACTACTGAACCGATTTAAACAATTCTTTCACTAATACATAGAATGGACTTTCGGAATGAAAATAGGCTATATATTATCCCGTTTAAATCAAAGGTACATTCGTGGAGACCTAATTTGCAACCTAAGTCGGCAAAAAAACGGTCGAAAAAACACGTTTCTTACGAACGCTGCTTAATTAAAAATAGATAGAAGAATATTTTCTATGCAAGAGTTGTACAACTTAATAAGACCTACAAAAAAGTCCGCGACAGCATATGTCTATCTCTTAAGGTTGACTCACAGTAACCATTTTAATCTTAAAATTTTTGTTAAAAAATATTACATAACTTCCAAGGCTATTTTCAAGTACATAGTATTAATCCTTATCCAAATAATTACGTTAATTAGCTTGGCCACATATTATAGATTAAAATTGTCCTTTACAGTATATAATTCAAATGAAAACTCTACAAGATATCACAATTTTCACAAACACGCATCGCAAAATTAATAAAATAGTTGCAGTGAAACCACAGATTAGGTCATAGTTACTTAGAAAATATTATTATAAGCTTAGCGATGCTGTAGATCCCCACCGATCACAATCAATATAGTATAATAATATGATCTATTGTATAAAATAATATTCATCTATATATATAATAATATAGTATTTTAAACCACCCCGACTGATCTATGTATAATATTTTCATTAAAAGCATTCCAATGACTCTAAACACGACATTTAAAATCTGAGCTGTAAGTTGATGAGGATTTGAGTATTCTGTAGAGTCCTGGAGATGTCCTAGCATCAGGTCAATGCTTCAATGTTCTTACAATATCGTTGAAAAAGAAGATTTTCGAATTGATCAGACCTATGAATGTTGATTTCATAGCGCAATTAACTAGAAAAAAATCAAACCTAGAAAAAAGCTCATAGTTTTATAACGATTGAACGAATTTTCATGAATCAAAGCTAAGAAAACTCTCGATGAAGACATCTGTCAAACAAAAAAAAACTGTCAATAATAAAAACAAAATCGGTTCATCCGGTTAGGTGCTAAGATGCTACAGACAGACACACAGATACACACATTAAACGTATATTACCCCTACATTTTGCGTCGGGGAACGCCGTAAGGTTACGGCGGCAGATGTTCTCCTTGGTGGTAAGCTACTTTTTGGTAGATTTAATGATCCCACTACTACTGTACGAAAACTCATGATTCATGAATGCACATAAAACTATTATATTATAGATTAAAATTGTCCTTTACAGTATATAATTCAAATGAAAACTCTACAAGATATCACAATTTTCACAAACACGCATCGCAAAATTAATAAAATAGTTGCAGTGAAACCACAGATTAGGTCATAGTTACTTAGAAAATATTATTATAAGCTTAGCGATGCTGTAGATCCCCACCGATCACAATCAATATAGTATAATAATATGATCTATTGTATAAAATAATATTCATCTATATATATAATAATATAGTATTTTAAACCACCCCGACTGATCTATGTATAATATTTTCATTAAAAGCATTCCAATGACTCTAAACACGACATTTAAAATCTGAGCTGTAAGTTGATGAGGATTTGAGTATTCTGTAGAGTCCTGGAGATGTCCTAGCATCAGGTCAATGCTTCAATGTTCTTACAATATCGTTGAAAAAGAAGATTTTCGAATTGATCAGACCTATGAATGTTGATTTCATAGCGCAATTAACTAGAAAAAAATCAAACCTAGAAAAAAGCTCATAGTTTTATAACGATTGAACGAATTTTCATGAATCAAAGCTAAGAAAACTCTCGATGAAGACATCTGTCAAACAAAAAAAAACTGTCAATAATAAAAACAAAATCGGTTCATCCGGTTAGGTGCTAAGATGCTACAGACAGACACACAGATACACACATTAAACGTATATTACCCCTACATTTTGCGTCGGGGAACGCCGTAAGGTTACGGCGGCAGATGTTCTCCTTGGTGGTAAGCTACTTTTTGGTAGATTTAATGATCCCACTACTACTGTACGAAAACTCATGATTCATGAATGCACATAAAACTATCATAGGTATATAGCTAGGATTAGAACCAACGACCGTCGGGTCAGAATCAGAGTAACTATCCTTTACACCAAAGGGCCGTCCAGTATCACTACGTAAGTATTAAGTTCATCACTGCGTCTGTCTGTCTGTTCGCAATAATCTCAATAGCTACTGAACGGATTTTCATGTGGTTCTCACCAATAGCCAGAGTGTTTATGAGGAAGGTTTAGGTGCATAATTCGTTAAGGTTTTGTGTAAATTGGATGAAATATGACGATGATTGTTAAATATGTTCATATTTTATATTCGATGCAACAATCTGATGCAAATTTTGTAGGCATATATGTTCTACCCGTGCGAAGCCGGGGCGGGCTGCTAGTAATAAATATGGTAATAATGGCAAATGCATTAGTAATCCGGAAGCTAGTTGCGTAGTGGATTACAGTAAAGTTTATGTTAATTTAATTAATTTGTTAATTTATGTTTATGTTTTAAATTCACTAGCGCTAAGTGAAGTATATAATGTTTTGTTACTTTTATATTAGATGCATCCTCATGTACCTATTTATTTTTGTACTCTACTCTGTAGGCCAATTTTTTATCGCACTGCTGCCGCACAGCACAAAAAGAACATGCAAATATGAGCTTCGGCTCGTACTCTGTAGATCAACTTTACAATGACAGTATAAGATAACAAACGGCGCAAGTAACATGTTTGATATTTTTAATAGACTGCCAAAAACGGAAGAGGTTATCAATTTGTCATTATTTGTGCCTCGATGTCTCCGTCAATTGTAAATCGATTTGAAATTGGGGGAGGTACTTGATACTAGATACTATATACCTACCCTTGGGGGAGGGTGTATATAGTATAGGGGGTAGTGGTCCCATTATAAAATGTATTAAGTATCTCCAGAGATATGGAGATACACTTCTCAAATTTTCTACTGAAACTGACTAGCGCGGCATGTGAATACAGTTTTTTAATCTACACTTGAGTAGGTGTTGCCCTCTAGTAAATTTTATCAAGTTCTAATGAGTCTCAGAGGTTCAAACACAAATTTTACTCCTGAAAATGATACATGCGGCATGTCTAGTAGGTCACGATCTTACTTATATTACTTGTACTATTATTTATTCTGTGTTTAAATACTGCCATGTCATTATAAGCGGGCTTTGAACTGTAGACGTATCTGCTGCGTATGACACAGACTTTGAAATGTATCCACTATCCAGTATATTATATTGCTCTTAGGTATTCACCTTTCGCCTTTTCACCACGCCTTTACAAATGTTTAATAGGACTGCGTCACCATGGCGATTTGTATTTATGTAGTTTCCCCCTTAGAGATTTTACTAATAAAGCAAATAGTTTTGTATCGGCCTAACTGTCTGGTTGCCAGGCTACAATTTGTTTTCTACGTCCAAAATCAGCTGTTTCACATGCTGACTGACACATACTGCTGTCATTATAATTATTTTAGTTATTGTGATTGTCTAGTTTCAGTTTTTAATCGTGATTCGTATATTTTATATAATATTTATTTGACTGGAATACATTGTTCGTGTGTATTAGGTGAGTACTGATATTGTTATTACACTGCACTCTAAAGAGTAACATAATATTACTGGCTGCGCAGTGCTAGGTAATGTTTAAGTATTACTTTTTAATTTTTTCCTAGTTTTTACCTTTGATTGCTGCCCAGACCTACGCGTTTAATAAAATGTTAGAGCTGTACTATAACAACATCCATTATACTCCGCGATCACAACACAAATGATAGTGTATTTATAACTAAATTACCTTATTGAAATACTGTTAACAATATGTAAATAGAATAAAAATAAATACCCTCGAATACCAAGTTTTTTATCTCCTGTATTTGGCCTTGCTTTGGGGCACTTGTATTTTTTCTTATTATGGCAAATTTTATTTAAGCTTGCATTTCTTACTCAATGTTATCTTATACTATTCTGCATTTAGGATAAAACTTTTCACACGTTTAATTTTTATATTAAGTACTGGGGGTATATACGTTTTAGTTTTAAATGAGTGGGATATGTTCATATGCTACGACTGAATGAAAATGCTCTCACGTTCCGCTTATCTAGTCTCGTGCTAATGCTTAAATGCTTGAGTGCATTTGAATGCTTTTTAATCTTTCATTTTTTTGTGTTGTTTGCGTAGGGAAATATAATACAACACTTTTTAGACGTCTCGTTTGACCAGTTATATTTGAATTCATTTATAAAACTATATAAATTAATTCAAACGCCGAGAAATATTTCTTAATTTATTCCGATTCGAGTAGTTTGAACCGAAGGCGATTTAAACTATTTTCATTTTAAAGTGAAGATTTGCAACTTGGAGAAACGAGTTAAGTAGTGATCGCAAACAAGAATGCAGAACTTAGAATCTTAACACAGAAGAAATTCTGTTCTTTGTTGGCAAACTCTTTGCTCGGAGCACAGGCAACTTAATGTAGCTCTCGATATAATTGTCGTACTTAAAGCACATTCAGACGGAAAGTAAAGTACTTAAGTTGTAAGTAAGAACTTCTTTTGTATTTTTATTTGTAGATAATGGCGTGGGGTCTACCAAAGCTACCTGGATTAACCTTTTCCGATCCAACGAAGACACAATTTCACATAAAAAGTACCTTACGATATTATCAAGGGCACCGGTTCCCTGACGACAAGGTGCGTGGCCCAGGAGGGACCGATACTGACGCAGATAGTAACGCTTTCGCCCTACCTGAAGATTCTGTCGTGTAAGTGAATTAATACTACATGTGTAAAGTTCTCAGCTCTAAGGGTAAAGTAACTAACTTAAAACCAAGCCCTTATATTAAAATTCAGTTTTATTAAGGGTGTTTGTCTTTAGATTATGCTGTCGTTGAACTCATTCACCTCTTCAATGACCGTCACAACTAAAGGCGCTCAAAAACTAAACGAGTCTCGCTATTAGATACCTAGATTTGCATAATCGTTATTAACGCTACATTTATCTTTCGCGAACCACAATAACTTTATGAATATGTATGATGATTAGAAACTCTCTCGATAATATATCAGACCTAAGTGCCTAATGAAAAGATCGAAGGGCGTTGTCATGATGCTCCGCACTGAAGAGAACGGCGTCCTTGTTAGGAGCCAAGATACCGAAAACATGCGAAGTGAACTTTCATGCTACAATTGTTTGGCAGCCGGCCATCTCGGACCCCGAGCCGCTCGCTAACGCTTGGGCCGTCCCGTGTGAGGGAGGATTGATTATATAGATGTTCGTGGGCCGACATCACTCTTCATTACATTTCGATCTCTAAAGCTCAAGTTTTAGATACCTGCTCTTTAAGGTCAGCGCACGCTCGACTCGTGGATAATGAAATCGACTTTCAATGTAATGTTATTTTAGAATACGAGCACTTGCTCCGTCTGATCCAAGAACTGTAGGAATTCGATTTTTTTTTCGAATTCCTTCAAATTTTGGAACACCCCGGATGGGTTAGGGTTCGGTCGTTTGTGAGCAATTACTTAAACAATTTTATTCCTACGTTAGAGTACGTGCACGAAGGATCCGTTCATTATAAGTTGAGCATACGGGCTGCAATTTAGCCGGTGGTCGTTGATTACAGGGTGGGGCTGAGTCGTTTGTGACGTTTATTAAATTATTTCAGTTACGACCCTTCTCTGACGTACGGGCGCGTAAAGCAGCCAGCGTTACCAGCTGTGATTCCCCACTGGGCTCACTACGACAAGAGATGTCTGAACTTTACTGCGTTTTTCAAGCAGCCAGTGTTTGACAACCCTGATGAAAAGTTTCGTGTGCGGGTTGTTAACCTCGTGTACTTTCTCGAGGACGACTCTCTCACCGTTATGGAGCCAAGAGTAAAGGTAAATATTCAGCAGAAAGACGTGCTCGTATCTATCTCTTGCTTTTTTACTGACAGTGCGTTTTTGTTATCCTTATCACCCTGAGACTGTATACCTACAATATTGTAGGTACCTACAATTTATGTGAGCAATTAAGTATAAGTATTTAGTATTACTTTTTTCATAAATATCTGTAAGTGCTTGTACAACTATTTGTTTTGTGGTAATCGAAAATTATCATCATCATCAGCCGGTGTTACTCCAATTGCTGGACGTAGGCTAATAAATTCTAAATCAAAAATAAATGTATTGAAACATACGTTTCTAAGTAGGAAACACGACTAAGCAGGTGGGGTAAGCATGTGCAGGTGCCACGTAATCCATGTTTCACCCTATCGAAGCTGTAGGCAAACACGTTATATTGATTTTGTTTCACTTATTTGTTATTCTATGCGAGCATTTGGCGCCACGTGTTTTGTAAAACAATATACTTATCTTTAGCCTGAGTCTACCCGCTGTTGCTACCGACTGTGTCTATCTTCTTTGTCATGGTCTATTCCTACTTAAGCGATAAGCGAAAAATGCGTAAGAAAAAAAAAGTCAATAAATAGTTTTTGTCGAATTGTAATTCGAATTGATCATCATTATCAAACTGTGTCAGCCCACTGCTGGACGCAGGCCGTTGTCGATCACCAGAGCCGCGTTCTTTGGTCAGCAGGATGCACCACGGGCAGGTGAGGTTGGCTGGGAGCACTGTGGTGGTATTTGTGCTCCCTTATTCAAAAAATCAAATTGATTCATACCCAATAATAGAAAAGTTCTAAATAATAAGATGAATAAGTAGGTCTTTCTATGTTAATACGATGTAGTGCATGGCCCTCAAAATATAGGTAGGTATATAATTATTATATTTATCTAATTGATATTTGTATTGAATTCTTTCACTCAATACACAATAAACTGGCCAAGTGCAAGTCGGACTCGCACTCGTAGGGTTCCGTAACACAGTCAAGTATTCCATAACTATGATTTTTCGCAACTACATAATTAACTTTGTTTTTCATAGTGTTTGTATGAAAAACAAAGTTATCTTTGCGGTCGCCATATCTCTAAAACTGCTGACTGTATCTCATTCAAACCAATGTTCGTTGTTAGTTTTTATTGAGATCTACGGCATATATTTTTTTAGATTTTTCACTCCCATACTTTAAAAGTTAGAGGGGGGGGGGGGGGGGGGGGGGGACACACATTTTACCACTTTAGACGCGCCTATCTTTCAAATGATTGACTTTGAGAAAAAATGGTTTTAGAAACCTCAATGTCATTTTTGAAGACCTATCTATAGACACCACACACCACACAGGTTTGAAGAAACATTTTTTTTTGTTTCAGTTTCATGTATGGGATGCCCCCCCTTAAACTTTTATTTTTGTATAAAAATCGGAAAGCGGTTCACAGAATACATCTACCTGCCAAGTTTCAATTCTGTAGTCCTAACAGTTTCGGAATAAAATGGCTGTGACATACGGACGGACAGACAGACAGACAGACAGACATGACGAATTTATAAGGGTTCCGTTTTTTGCCATTCGGCTACGGAACCCTAAAAATCATAACTTAGCTTCTAATCGCTTAAGTGTATCCTACTCAGTATTGGAACTTGGAACGCTTTTCTTTTCTCAAGGGGTGAACTTACTAGAGTGTGAAATTATCAGTCTGAAGTTAAATAGTCTGTGTTCAGAAAGAAAGTTGATGTTTAATTTCTTCATCGATAATGTAAAATGTATGGTTGCGTGAAAACTTTTAAGAACAAAAGACAAATTCGATCGCCTCTTTGTACATAATACGACAGGTACAGTAGGTACTTTTTAGGGTTCCGTAACGTTCCGTTCGTGCCTTAAAAGGAAAAAAGGAACTCTCATAGGATCACTTTGTTGTCCGTCTGTCCGTCTGTCGAGAACCATTTTCTCAGGAACGTGTAGAGGTATGAAATTTGAATCAAATACTCTCTACGTCTACTACGTTCTCTTTCAGCTGAGAAAAATCAAACAACGCGTTCATAAGGACAGTTTATTTAAGATATTTTGCGATTTCATAAGGGAATCAAAAACTATAGGGTACCAGTTGACCTAAAATCATGATATTTGGCAAGAAGGTCTTACAACACATAATATTTGAAAACCGTCAATATTTCGTTTAATAACAAAGAAGAGAATTTACTGTTACAAATATATGTGGTCGGTGAAATAACCATGTCTATGGCTCCATTAATCTAGTTTGACAATTTTTTCGGGAACCTTCAGTGCGTGAGTCCAAATCGCACTCGACCGGTGTTTTTTTACAAGCTTTTATTTAACTTGCAATGTATGTATGTATTGTATGTATGTATGTATGTAACTATGTATGTTCGGGTGGAATCTTCCCTCATAACTTCTACGCTTCTTATAATTATTTGAATTATGAATGAGGTATCGTTGGAAACGTCTTGATTATCCGCTGGTTATAGGCTATGTGATGAAACATTAAATTGAATATGGCGCCGTCGAGAGGACAAAGTCATGAACGATAAAGAAAAAAAAAAGTTAATTTAGCCATTCATTCAGCACTTCTCATTAATGCATATGTTACAGTTGGGTATAAAATAAAAGGGTTTCATTACCACATCTCAAAAATATATATGTAATTAGTTAGTTGTTGCTCGCGGTTTTGCTTGCATGGACTTGATAATTGGGAATGATTTGTAAAATTAGAGCGTGATTTTCATTAGCCAGGTTTAAGTTTTTGAACTTAATGTCTATATATGTATATTTAATCTTTATTAATCAATTTAGGAAGTTTGATCAAACATGATCATGCTACCCCTAGGCATTACAATACTTTTTACTATTCTTTAATTAACGTCTCGCTTTTTATAATAAAGTTTTGGGCGATTTTAATGTTCATATAGGTAGTGAAATTCTTAAAACTTAATAAATACCTAGCTCAAAATATTAACGGCAGTTACCGTAAGAAACGTTTTAACGGTAACTCATCTTTGGCTACAGTTTGAAAGCTTTAAAGTGTAGCCACGAGCATAACTGTAAAAAATCGAAAATTATCTTAGTAGATGCAGAAGAAAACGGCTGGAAGACTATTTTAGATGCACTGCTCTTGCCTTGGGTTATATCTCGGATTACTATTTAAAGAGCAATTGAGAAATATTGCTAGATTCAGATGCCGTAGTTTTAAATTAGCATTATTTGTTTATCAGAATAAGATTGCTTTGCAATAGCAATCTAGGACGCATTTGTGTCGCTTGTGTCATAACAAGCGAGATAATAGCTCTTATTACAATATAGATTTATCTCATTTTAAGGACATATGTTTTTAATGCATACGTGTTAAATACCGCACGGTCACACAAATTAGATATTGTTTTATAAATCACTAGCAGTGCCCAGCGCTATACGTTCGAAATTATCCTACGTATAATTAATTCAGGCTACAAACTATCTGTATGCCAAAGTTTATTCAAAACCGCTTAACTTTTTTTACGAGGAACAAACATCTGAACATACAAATAATAAATAGAAATACATAATATTAGCAGTATAGAATGTGCTTTATAATATCAACTAAATATAGCTGCATTAATAGGAAATTTATTACCATTTAAATGCGCATAGAACCACAAAAGACGGAAGTTTCATACAAAATAAAAATTAATAACACTAATAAACAACAGTGCGATGTTAGTGATAATTAGAGGCGCTTCCTGATTGACAATGAATATTTGAAATCATTAGGTCTTGTTACATTAAATCTAATAGTGATTGTCAGTAATTCCGACACATTTTACTACCTCCGGAATACGGCCGGCTGGCATGCTTTCTAAACGATATTTGATCACGCGACACTGCAGTGTGACCCGTGGAAGACTTTTTGGCAAAAAGGTGCAAATTGTTTTGGAATTGAATCGAAAATTGCTAGATTCTATGTACAGTGCACTGTACATTAGTGCTAGAAATTGTAGATTGCATAGGTGTTGTATTTTCTTACTCTCTTTGTAAATTGGCAGATAACACAGTTCAATGTTTTTGACAGATTATGGCAAAGTAAATACTCATGTTACAGTCTAAACTC
Organism: Cabera pusaria; assembly: GCA_954871355.1. Taxonomy (NCBI): domain Eukaryota; kingdom Metazoa; phylum Arthropoda; class Insecta; order Lepidoptera; family Geometridae; genus Cabera; species Cabera pusaria. The sequence goes on from OX940889.1 coordinate 15,522,422, forward strand.
ATAACCAGTTAAAAGTACCTACCTGGTTTTAACTGCAAAAGAGAGTAGCAGAACCGTTTATTTGTTGCAGCCAATGAGAGATTTTGCAAAAACCTAACTTTAACTTAACTTACCTTTTGTTCGATATTTTTGTACCGGTGATTGGTTCCTCGATAAATGCCCGCTAATTTTTAAAATTATTAGCTTATTAAGTTTATTAAAATAGCTATTTTCTCTACAAGCTTTTTTAACGGGCGGTAATAGTATATTTTATCACGGGGGCGCAACATAGTATTTTTCTTTGAGGCCCGCTATTATTAAGTTAAATGTTATTTCTTTGAAAACAGAAAATAATCTATACTAATATTATAAAGAGAGAACATTTGTATTTTAGAATTATTTTTTTTTTAAATCGGAAAGCGGTTTACAGAATACATCTACCTACCAAGTTTCAATTCTGTAGTCTTAATAGTTTCGGAATAAAATAGCTGTGACATACGGACGGACAGACAGACAGACAGACATGGCGAATCTATAAGGGTTCCGTTTTTTGCCATTCGGCTACGGAACCCTAAAAAGCTCATAGTTTTATAACGATTGAACGAATTTTCATGAATCAAAGCTAAGAACACTCTCGATGAAGACATCTATCAAACAAAAAAAAAACTATCATTAATAAAAACAAAATCGGTTCATCCGGTTAGGTGCTAAGACGCTACAGACAGACACACAGATACGTTACGTTACGTTAAGCGTATATTACCTCTACTTTTTGCGTCGGGGAACGCCGTAAGGTTACGGCGGCAGATGTTCTCCTTGGTGGTAAGCTACTTTTTGGTAGATTTAATGATCCCACTACCACTGTACGAAAACTCATGATTCATGAATGCACATAAAACTTTCATTGGTAGGTATATAGCTAGGATTAGAACCAACGACCGTCGCGTCAGAATCAGGGTAACTATCCTTTACGCCAAAGGGCCGTCCAATATCACTACGTAAGTATTATAAAACAAAGTCCATCACTGCGTCTGTCTGTCTGTTCGCAATAATCTCAATAGCTACTGAACGGATTATCCTGCGGTTTTCACCAATAGCCAGAGTGTTTATGAGGAAGGTTTAGGTGCATAATTCGTTAAGGTTTTGTGTAAATTGGTTGAAATATGACAATGATTGTTAAATATTTTCATATTTTATATTCGGTGCAACAAACTGAAGCAAATTTTATAGGCATATATTTTGTTCTACACGTGCGAAGCCGGGGCGGGCTGCTAGTTTAATATAAATGGAAGAAAGTATCTACCTAACTGTAACACTATGTACGGAGGCGCATAACTGCATCTTAAAATGGGATGCGAATAGACGAGACGCAAGGGCCAGACTTGAGTTGTACTTACTTTACGTAGATAATTGTCTAGAAAGGTGGGAATGAACTGTCAGAATGTAAGCTTGCACACATTTTACAGTCGTTTTATATTGAGAACTATAAATTGTTTTGATGAACTTTGAATGGACTTCACGATAGCAAGTCTTAAAAAATGCTTTCATAACTCCCGTAGACATTTAATATTCTCTTTTTAGGGTTCCCTACTTCAAAAGGAACCCTTGTAGGATTTTTTTACATTTTATTTTTATTCAAATTCACATCACGGGTCATACACGCCCGGTCATTTGGAGGGCATTGATGGAGCCTAAGCCAACACCAAGTGGCCCATTACAATTTTAACTTAGGAACTATGGATGGTATGGAACTGTGTATGGATGGATATGGGAAACTATTTTATAAAAAGATGGTACATTATATTATCGTGATGACTATTAAATGAGCTGATTTATGTCTGATATATGGTCTATGGGATGAGGTACGGCACCCGCCAATTATGCCTCATTTCAATTATATTATTTTTATTCACATTATTTATTTTCTTTCTTAGTTTTAGGTTTTTTTACAATAAAGATATCCAAACAAAAATAGAAAAAAATCATTACAAATAAACATTATTATAAAAAAACCTAAACCTAGAGTGCCGCCAGCAGCGGGGCAGGGCCCAAGCTACCGGTGGTTAGGGCTGCAGAGAAAGGAACCTCCTGACGATGCGTGCCGTGTCAAGAAGTACCGCCTTCTGTATCTGGCCCTTGATCCAGCCGTCTAGCGAGAGTCTCTTGAGATGTTGGTCGAGACTCTTCGCTATTAGGCCGTTCGCAGAAACGACTATTGGGACAATGCTAGTCAAATCAACATCCCACATGGCGGTAACCTCGAAAGACAAGTCAAGGTACTTGCTGATCTTGTCCTTTTCAGCCTTCACGAGGTTCTCGTCATGCGGGATCGTGATGTCAACTAACACTGCCCGCCGCTGGGACCGGTCGACTATCACGATATCAGGTTTATTGGCGACAATAGTCCTGTCCGTGATAACCGACAAAGCACCGCAAAGCATGACCATTTTCAAGAACTGGCGCAGGTGCGTACTTATAGTACGGCACCTCAGACTCGACAAGGCCGTATTGAAGAGCAAGTTGCTGGTGGATGATCCTGGCTACGAGGTTATGTCTGTGCAAGTACTCGGTTATTTTTATTATTTTTTTTTTTTTTTAAGATTACTCGAAATGTGGGTTGCACATTACTAGTATTCTTGTTAACCCCTCCAAGTAAGCTATATATGCTTGTGTCTGGAGTGGGTTCACGTCAATAGTGCAAAGGGTGTGGTGGGGTGTAGGGTGTGACTACATGTTTAGGTTATATGTCATTATGTAAAGATATACGTTGTTTCTCTTACCCTGGTCCCCTAGTAGTAGACCACACTACAGGGGATCGAACTCACGACCTCTCGATCGCCAATCCGACACCTTATCCGTTGGGCTATTGCCGCCTTGAATCATTGATAATATTAAAATTCCGACTCCCCTTAGATTATGACATGCACGTTCTCGTACTAAAGTATTTGTATATTGTATTGCACCTTTCTATCCGTCAAGCTATAACTTCAGTCAGGAACACGTTGCGTCTAAATCCCTAAGATTATCTCTTGATTGGTTAAACAACAATAAATACAGATGCTGTTTATTTCTCTACTGAGAACCTGGCTGCCCTTGCCAATCGACATTGGAATTATACGTGTTGGGGTATTGAAATGTAACACCTACAAAAATGTTGTTTATAAAATTTATTATTTACGTATTAATTTACGAAGGATTTGTTATGATCGAGCGGCGTGTGCCTCGCGTCGTACAGAGTTAAGCACTGATGAAGTGAAAGGCACGCGGCGCGCGCGCATGTGGCGAGCGGCCGCAGAGCCGCATTCCTCTGTTATCGTTCGATGGTGCGCGTTCATCTATAGTCTCTCAGGTGAACGTTCCTTTCTTTAAGTATTGATTGTTGTAGATCACTACATCACTCCCCTCCAGAGACCGTCCTACGGTCGATAATAATTTGGGAATCTGACCAATCTGCCTGCACGTGTTCTAACTTCTTCTTTCACAGGTGGCGTTTCTACGGTGGTACGAGCGGGAACCTGAGTAGTGTTCGTGAATGCTGAGTCTGCAAGTAAGTATGCTGGTTTCAGCCTGTCAATTGATACTTCGTTCATTTTTCCTTTTAGAAGTATTATAAACGTCTTGTCATTTCGGCTTAGGACTTTGTGAGGACCTGTGTACACTGGTGTTAGCGATCCACGAGATGCGTCTTCTCTGAGATATACATGAGTGGCAGTGGACAAGTCTTTGTAGACAAATGTTGCTTTCTGGCCGTGTCGAGATGCAGGTCGTGGTTGAATTTTTGCTGCGAACGTTCTGAGTCGGGCTGTGAAGTCTGTAACATCTGTTGTTGTCTGCGCACTTGTCTCGAAGAAATCACCAGGTAATCTTAAAGATTCACCATAAACAAGTTCCGCTGATGACGCTTGTAGATCTTCTTTGAACGTGTTTTGAATGCCAAGGAGGACTAAAGGTAAGATTTCCGTCCATCTGTTGTGATTATGACACACTATAGCGGCTTTCAGCTGTCTGTGAAATCGCTCTATTAATCCATTGCAGGCTGGGTGGTAAGCTGTCGTTGTTTTATGTTGAAATCCGGATGCCTCAGAAAGATACTTGAATAAGGTAGATTGAAATTGTCTTCCTCTGTCCGTTATAATTTCGAGTGGTACACCAAAACGTGCGATCCAGCCTGACAAAAGAGCCTTTGCTACTGTTTCCGCAGTAATATCTGGTATAGGTATTACCTCAGGCCATCTAGTAAACCTGTCAATGGCGGTGAGACAGTACTTGTTTCCGTCAGATATTGGTAATGGACCAATCAGATCTATATGCACGTAAAAAAATCTGGTGCTTGGCATCTTGAATGTTCCAAGTGGTGATGATACGTGTCGCGTCACTTTTGCTCTCTGACAAGCGTAGCATTGTTTGGTCCATTCTCTGCAGTTTTTCTGGATGCTGGGCCATATGTAGCGTTTTGATATCAATTTTGCTGTGGCGTTGGCTCCAGGATGACTTAGTGAGTGTAGGCTTTCAAATACTTTACACAGGAAAGAGAGTTGTACTCCTAGACAGTTCAGATACCTAGATTACATATCTCAATTCACGACAGATGCACAGCACATATCTGGAAGAGACAACGTGGTAGCGGACACACTGTCCCGAATCGAAATTCTATCGCAACCTGTGGACTTAACAGCTCTCGCTGAAGCACAAAAGACAGATTCTGATCTGACTGAGTTACTCGAAGGCAGCACATCTCTTCGACTTCAAAAGGTCGCAATACCTGGAGCAAAATTTGACATTTATTGTGACAGGAGCACCGATACTGCACGTCCCTATGTGCCTAAAGAACTAAAGTTCTTTAGGTAAATGGCGAGAAGTTCCCTGTCGTATGGAGAGTACTTGCGTTGTGATGAGCTCAACTTCTTTGAGTAGAATGCCAAGGGTTGCCAGTTGTCATTCGTATACTGCTGAAGAACTGATCCTATAGCGTTGTCTGACGCGTCAGTGACCAGGGCTAATTTAGCTTCTAAATCTGGATGTGCAAGTAGTGCTGATTGACAGAGGCTTTCTTTACAGCTTTCAAATGCTTGAAGTGCGTCACCTGAGATGTCCACCGGATGCGAGCCTTTTACTAATCCAGTTAGTAGGCTGTGAAGAGGAGCTTGGTGTTCTGCTGCGCCAGGAATGAAACGGCGCTAGAAGTTAATCATTCCTAAGAAGCGACGCAGTTCTCTGACTGTCTTCGGGATAGGGAAGGTTCTTATAGCTTCTACTTTGCTGTCTAGTGGCTTCACACCTTCTGCGCAAACAGTGTATCCCAAGAAATTGGCTTGTGGTACTCCAAAGACGCATTTGGCTACGTTGATCGTCATGTTGTATTGATTCAGTCTTTCAAATAGCTGACGTAAGTGCTGTTTATGGGATGACTCATCACGGGAAAACACCAAAAAGTCATCAAAGTACCCATAGTAAAAATGCAGGTCTCTGAGCATCTCATCCACCAATCTTTGAAATGTTTGGCTTGCGTTCCGTAGTCCGAATGTCATAAACGGAAATTCGAACAAGCCAAAAGGTGTTGCTATTGCCGTCTTGCAAATATTTTCCTGAGCCACGCTCACTTGGTTAAAAGCTTTAACCAAATCGATGGTCGAAAAGACGGTACATCCAGAAATCTCTTGCGCGAAGTCATGGATGTGTCGTATTGGGTATCGATCCGGTATTGTGCGAGCGTTGAGTCGGCGATAATCTCCACAAGGGCGCCATCCGTCTTCTTTTTTGGGGGCCAGGTGCAGAGCTGAAGAACAATGGCTGTTTGACGGTCGTGCTGTACCAGCCTTCAACATGGCATTGAACTCTTCCTTTGCTATTTTTAGTTTGTCGGGTGCAAGTCGTCGTGGTGTACAGAAGACTGGCGGGCCAGGAGTAGTTTCGATGTGGTGAACTATGTTATGTGATGGAGTGCGCTGGGAACCAGATGGATGAGTCACTTCAGGATATTCACGAAGAAGAGTATGGTAAGTAGTAGCGCCAGTCAATATCTTTATAGAAGATATGTCCGATGATGTCACAGTCACAGCTGCAGTTGTTAGCGTCGTGGTGTTATCTACAAGACGTTTGTTCTTGACATCGACCATTAATCCGAAGTTTGAGAGGAAGTCGACGCCGATGATGGCCTTCGTGACCTCAGCCACCACGAATTTCCATGAAAATTCACGTCGTAGTCCTAAGTTTAAGACAAGCGAAGTAAAGCCATATGTTGCGATAGGGGTCCCATTTGCTGCATATAATACGTAGTCCGTCTTAGGTCTTCTGGTTCGTAGTGCGCTTCGGGGAAAGACACAGATGTCGCTGCCTGTGTCGACTAGAAACTGTGTCGTAGAAGTGCCATCTGTTACAAATAGGCGACCTGGTGTAGCGGGGCAATCGTCCGTCGCCATTACTGACTGCCCTGAGCATTTCCCGGTTTGTAGTCACATGGTTTTACACACTTTCTAGCCTTATCACCGAATGTTGTGTGAAACCAGCACTGTGGAAAACGACGGTAGCTGGAATTTGATCGCGTTTCGCTTCGCTGACGTCCAGATGTTCTCGAGCGGGAGCGCGGTCTTCTACTTTGCGCTGCAGTGAGTGAAGCTATCTGTCTGGTTAGATCGGCAATCTGTTTCGACATGACGTCAAGCGGTGAACCAGGCGTAAACGTCACAGCTGCGGTTTGCGGGCTCGTACTTACGATATCTAGTACCGTATCGGCCAGGTCGGCGAGACTACTCAAGTCTGTGTGCGGTTGAGAAGCGACAGCAGTTTGAACGTGGGTTGGAGGCGGCTTGTCCATATGGTTTTCAGAAATTCCTCAGGAACTTCCGGTCCGGCAAGCTGACGCAAATGACGCAGGAACTGTGATGGGCGGCGGTCACCCATCTCTTCATGAGTAAGTAGCTGCCTAACCTCTTTTTCGCGCGATTGGGATAGCCTTTTGATGAGTTCTGCCTTCAACGTCGCATATTTCAATTGAGCCGGTGGAGAAACTATTATATCTTCTACCTCGGCAGCAAAACGGTGATCTAACTGTGATATGACGTAATAAAATTTCGTCTGGTCATCCGTAATGCGTGATAACGCAAAGTGTTCTTCTATTTGAGCAAACCACACGGCCGGCTTCTCAGGCCAAAATGGCGGCATGCGTACTCCAACGCGAAACAAATCTGACGACGTAGAAGGAGCGGTATCCTTTGCGCCATCTTGGCTGCCCGATGCACTAGCGTCGTCCGTCGGCATGTTTGCCGTTAGTACACCACACTTCACAGTTCGTGTCCAATAGGTGTTGGGGTATTGAAGTTGTTGTAGATCACTACAGAATCAAGGACCTGGGAATGTCGTGATAGAGTTTTTTTAGAATATGATGGAATATTATGTGCTAAAGTCGGATACACTTGTTCCCTTGATTCTTGGCTTGAGAATATTATTACCCAATTGCTTATAGGATCACCTTATAGGATTACTTTGTTGTCCGTCATTCTGTGTATCTGTCCATCTGTCAAGACCCCTTTTTCCTCAGAAAAGCGTAGAGATATCAAATTGAAACTTATATCAAATACTCGTGTTTACGGTCTCTTTCGGCTGTGAAAAAAAAATTAAACTTGTTAGTTTACGCGATTAAAAGATATGACCATTTATGTCGCTTATTTTCGCATATTTTGCGATTTCATAAGGGAATCAAAACCTATAGGGTTACTCTCCGTTGACCTAGAATAATGAAATTTGCCAAGAAGCAAGGTTTTGAAGCATATATGGGAATAAATCTGAAAACCGTGAATGTGTAGTTTAATAACAAAAATAAGTGAATTTTGAAACTTATTATATGCGGTTGGTGCAATACATTTTCTATGGGTCGAACTGTAAAGTTAAGTTTGTCCTATAACCTAGTTTGACAAATTTGTACGAAAGCCTCGGTGCGCGAGTCCTACTCACACTTGGCCGGTTTTTATGGCTTAACCGAGTTCAGGGCTATCACCGCTAATGTATTGTATGGTAGGTACATATACTCTTTATGCAAATAAATTGAATTTAACTTAAAATTCTATAAAGTAAATATAAGCCTACAATAATACACTTTACCTGTAAGTAGGCACTATAATAGTATCTGAAATATTCTTACTAGAAGACTAGAGATAGCATGTTATCTATCAATCAGTGAGTGAGTTATGAATGAATGAATGAATAATTTTAGTGCATACCTACATATAGAAAAAAAAAACAAACCAAAATAGCAGAAAAACATAAGATATCGGTAGTACAATGGGCGGTCCCTATCGTTTAAAGCGATTTCTACCAGACAACCTTTGAATGGACAGGATTTACAAATTATAATATTGTATTGTATTGTATTGTTTATTTAGTCCATAGATGTGTTACACATTCTTAGATATGTCAAATAACAAATGACAAATAAGATACATCAATGTAAAAACTTAGATAAATAGCGAAACATTTACAAAATAAATGAGTGCATCATGAGTAACTATGTAATAATTGAATCTAAACTTAAATGTCGTTTACTGAATACAATTCCAAATCAATCAACAATTTTTTTAATTTCCGTCTAAAATTTAGCGGGGAACCCTTGTCAATGATGTTATCGCCACTTAAACGCTTCCTAAATGCGTTATAGTAGCGTACGCTATTACAAATAAAGCTCTTAGACTTTTTTGTGAGTCTACATTTTGGATGTGCAATTCTGTCTTTATTTCTTGTCGAGTAGTTGTGATAAGCACCTAACATTGGAGTATTCGCAATATTATTGACAGCGTGTAAGATGTTGTGATACACGTATTCAGAGTGCATAGTCATGATGCGGCACTTCTTAAAATAAGTTTTACAGAAAGAAAGAGCGGGCAATGCAAGAACAGCTTGAACAGCTCTTTTTTGTAGTATAAATATTTTTCCTGCTGTTGCTGCCGTTCCCCAGACTTTAATTCCATAGCTTATCAAGCTATGGAAGTAGGCGAAGTAAACTTGTTTCGCTGCTGTAAATCCACAAAAGGAACGTATCTTTGTGATGGCGTACACCGCAGAAGAGAGCTTAGAAGTCAAGGTTTTTATATGAACATTCCATTTCAGTTTACTGTCTATCTGAACACCTAGAAATTTTACATCTTTCACTAATTCTACCTTCCTGTCATTGTATTTGATATCTAGTAGATTCTCATCGTTGTTTTTCTGCGTTGCGAGAGAAAATAAGACAGCTTTAGTCTTTTCTACATTAAACAATAGCTTATTGGCGTTGAACCAGTCACTGAGTATACCAATCGACTCATTTGCTATAATACCAAGCTGGTTTATGTTCTTGTGCGAAAAGATTACAGAGGTATCATCTGCGTACATGACTATAGTTCCCTTCTCTTGCAAACAAGAGGGCATGTCATTTACATAAATATTGAAGAGAAATGGTCCCAGAATGGAACCTTGAGGAACACCACATCTGAGATAAAGCTTATCTGAATATGAACCATCTACCATCGTAGTATGAGATCTGCCACAGAGATAGGAATTTAACAAACTAAGAGCAGATCCGGCGACCCTGTAATGATTTAGTTTGTGTGATAGTATTTCATGATCAACACAATCAAATGCTTTAGATAAATCGCAAAAAAGCCCAAGTGTTTTCTGCGATTTATCCAAAGACTCTAATATGGTTTGTGTTACTATCGAAACTGCATCAGTTGTACTTTTCTTTGGTCTAAAACCGAACTGGCGGTGATTTAGTAAATTATGTTTTTCAAAATACACTACTAACTGATTTAATATGATTTTTTCTAGGAGTTTGCTCAAAACCGGTAAAATGGATATAGGCCTATAATTATTAAGCTCTTTTTTAGCTCCTCCTTTATAGAGAGGAATAATTTTACTGACTTTCATAGGGTCGGGATTGCGGGGGTGTGCAGCTATAAGTTAACATATATATGAAATATACTTAAAATTCATACTTATACATGTACACAAACATAAAACGTATCATAGATGCATATAGAATACAAATATACATTGTAACTAAATAAATATTATTATAATAGATACATATACCTAAATAAATAATTTCATAAAATAACTATGGGAAAAATAGTGTTTAAATACCATATTTTTAAAAGCTTGTTGTGGAGATTGGGCTTGTCTTATTGTTGCAGGAAGTTCGTTCCATAGGCGAACAGCTTGCATGGAATAAGATTTGTTGTAGTAAAGTGACGTGGAGGGATGTTCAGGTGTCTTCAATTGAACCTTATACTGGGAACGAATGGGGTGGGATTTAGTAAGGTGGAGAAATTCAAAGCGCTCTTTTAGGCAAAGTGGAGTCGTAGGAAGGAATAGGATATTGTTAAGGAAAGCATGTTCCTGCGAAGGCGGATAGGTAACCAATTAAGTCTTTTTCGGAATTCGGAGACATGATCATATTTCCGAACACCAAAAATGAATCGGATACAGACATTTTGTTGCTTGACATTATCAAGTTGCCCTTCGGTCAAATCTAGGTAGCAAGCATCTGTGTAATCAAGTATAGGCAAAAGAAGAGATTATGCTAACACAGTCTTAGTGGTGATAAGAAGAAAATTACGTTATCTTCTGAGTGAAGATGCCGAAGCAAAGATTTTCCGGCTGACTTCTGCTAGTTGAGGTTCCCAAAATAGCTGGTTGTCTATCAGTAATCCTAGATTTTTTACCATGGTTAGTATTTAATCGCTACAACTACACTGATTTAGTTTCATCCTCTGAAAGATATTACGGTCTCCAAAAATCAACAAGTCTCTTAATTGATTGACAAATACACAAAATTCCGAATTAGCACGTAAAACGTATGTCACTTTATTATAGACTTGTCATTGCGAATGACTAGTCTATAAAGTTCACGTACTAAAAATACGAAAACTATAACTCTACTTAAGTAGAAAAAGACGTACCTATAACATATAATACTCCCAGTCCAAGGCTTGTAGAGCTGTACTTAGAAGTGAGAGTATTTTTTTCAGCCTCGTTTAGGTTTTCATGAGATCGACGATATATGAGATAGAAGCTATAACGATTAAGCTCTAATCCAACATTTTCTTCTGCGTTAGCGATTCATCTTAAACTGTTTTAGTCTGATATGCTGCTTGCTTGCGAGCCAAGATGCTTAATAATTCAATGTGTTCCTCGAGACTAATTAGGTTTTATTCTCAAAGTCAACTTCATTGGTCACAAAAAGAGTAAGGTTTTGTATTTATAACGACTATCATCGCAATGGCAATGTTGTTGCCTAGGAACATAGATTGTCAAGTAATGTTAGCAACAAATTATTACAAAAACAGAAAAGTGTTTAATATTTTCTTTTGGAATTAACTAACGTTATACTTATGACTCAAATTGCAGTTAAGAGCGGCTGTCGCAGCAACAGTTAACATCTCGGCACAGTACATTGAAGTATATATTAATGTATTGTAATCTCAGTCCTCCGGAAATGTACTTATTTCTATTCTGCTGGCTGTGTTATCGCAGACGCGGGCCGCTTGCGGCATTTCTGCGCTTTTACGCTACGTCTATTTATCTTTTTCCCTTTCTTTGGAGACAAGTGCGAATTTTTTCTCGAGTAATGAGACGAAAACTTATATTCGCGGGCGATAACTGATATCCGCGCAGTTGGAGCGCAAGACAATTATTATTGTAGAAAGCTATGTTTGAGTTTTCATGTTATATATTCTTGAAATAACAATGTTTCCTTGTTGTAAGTTACAGTAAATACTCAATTGAATACAAGTATAACTATAGTTATACCCGACTAGCAAAATCGTCTTGCGTGTCTCACTTTATAAGAGTTCTGAGCTTATATTGGTCTCTTATCTGTTTTCGTCATTGCTATCGCTCCTATATAAGTCTCTGACAAGCCGTTACAAGCTCAAATACGCTGTCTTAATTGATTGATCTTAATACCTTGACTTAATTATGCATATAAGTTTATTTACAGTGCCGTTGTAAGCCACACTCTCCTATAAAAGCATTTTTTAAGACTTATCACACTTAAGATAGTTAGCTCTCATATCCACATTTTCTAAGCTCATTTAATTTTATTACATATTTTTTAACTGCTAATTTTAATAATCTAATTAATTAATTTAATCTAATTATTTATCTAATTTATTAATTAATCTAATTTTATTAGAGTACTTAAAACGTGTACATTTTGATCTTATTCAAAACTGTTATAAGATCAACAGCAGTGGATAGGCACGGTATTAGAGTGATATTAAATCATCAAACTTACAATAGAGAAAACGAGTCTAATTTAAGAAAGTTTGATCTTAAATCGAATTTGTGACTAAAGTTGTAAGAGTAAAATTTGATGTTGATTATTATATTTCACTACAAGTATTTTAGTACGGTCTCATAAAATACCATTTCACATCCCAAACGTTCACTCTTAAATGAAAATAATGTTTTATGTCAATTCAAGGAACTCTGATTTATTCCCACATGACTCCATGTTGGAATAAATTTGATTACTGCTAAATGATCTTATAATAGTCTTTTAGTGATTCTAATAAATGCAATAGTAATGGTGACGCTTTTAATACAAATTAACAAATAAAATAATTAAACAAGAATGCTAAATACTACATATTGATCAGGCGCACGAGTTGTGAAGCGTAAACTAGGGTCTACTTTACAGTAAATAATATTTTCCAATACTAATACTTACCGAAAAGCATAAAACGAAACACTTGTAAATAATGGCACGGTTATTACAATATAATTATTAAATAACTTTATCCTTACTGTTTTTGATTTCTTTTTTATTAGTTGTAACTTTCAAACAAACACTACCTATACCAACAGTTTTTTTACGATTGTGTTTGATCTTATGTAAAATCAAAATAAACTTTCTTACGCTCACAGGACTCTAACGTTAAAACAATGTAAGCCTATGTACGCTTAAATTAGTTTTGGTAAGATTAATTTAAGTCAAAACAACATTCAATAAGACTGATATTAGAAAGATATAAATAAAATACGCTTATTAATGTTGCCCAAATCCAGACTTATACGACGATCTAAGAATGGTATAAGAGCAAGAAATAGTGGTCTAGAGATTGTTTTAAGTGTAGTTTTTGCTGGTTGGGTAGTGCGCAGTAAATATTAAATGGATATAGTGCAGTGCCAATATTTACTCTGTGAATTATGAAATCAGGCCTATTTATAAACATATTTATATTTATTGTCGACTATTTTTTATGTACTTATATTTAGTCACGTATTATGTATGTGTCACCATATGAAAAAAAAAACCGGCCTAATGCGAGTTAAACTCGTACACCGACGGTTCCCTTCCAGACAAACTTTAACTTTGCGGATGATGCATTAACCGCAAATAATTAGTTTGTACTAATAAGTTGTTTTAAAGTAATTTAGTTTTTTTCGTTATTCAAAAACATATTTACGATTTTTAGTTTTAATTTTTTCCTTGACATGTGCTGTAAGACCTTACTTTTCGCCAAATTTCATGTTTCCAGGAAAATAACCTATTGGTTTTGATTCCCTTGTGAAATTGTAAATACTCGACATAAACGGTCATATCTTATGATCGCGCTGACTATCAAGTTTGATTTTTGCACAGCTGAAAGAAACTGCAGATCTGGGAGTATTTCATATAAATTTCAACTTGATACCTTTACGCGTTCTTGAGAAAAATGTTTTGATAAACGGACGGACAGACGGACAACAAAGGGGTCCTTTAAGAGTACTTTTTTTTTCCTTTTGAGGTACCGTAAAAAAAAAAAATTTTAGATTTCTTAGTCAGAACTGATTCAAATACTATGCTAATGATTTTTTTCTTCACATATAGAACGTATACGTATATACCTAGTAGATGTAGATTATCTCTTCTTTAGAAAACGATGGTAATTTACAGGATTACGTGACTCTAGGGTCAAATAAATGGGGACCGCGATAAACCTACATCTACCTGAATTCCGTTTTAAGGCCTGCGCGTAAATGACCTCTTAAAGCTCGCCAATAAATTAATACAGCCAGTTTAGACAGCAAAATTAATGAAACAGGTATATTTGGGATGACCTTAATAAATGGCTATGCCTGAATTTGTATCGCCATAACAGAGCCTGAAAACTAACAGGCTGATGTTAGTTAAACGTCTTATAACATTTATTTGAAGAATGTTTATAAGCCGGCCATACTTTAACATAATATGTGGCGAAATATATCTAACGACTGTATTTTTTTTATATCTGATAGATTGACTACTCTCTCTTATCGCACAGCTACGGCAAGTTTAAGCGCCAGTGCACTAATTGCTTACTCTCTTGCCTGGTGGTAATCCTAAGCAATGATGTGGTCGAGGATGGTGAACACGTCTCACTATCAAATACTCCCAATTAAACGGCTTTTTATATGACATAAACTTGACAGCATAAAAATCGCACACCCTTTACATTTTCACTTTAACCTTAGGTAATTTTTTTTTTAAATGTTGGTTGGAAACATAACTTTCGTTTAAATTTGTTATTCGGAAGCTAACAACGTGTACTTTAATTGACCGAAGCGTACCAGTTTCGAGATTTGCCAAAAATGCTTTTTTCCAGACGTACGTAAATCTGTCTGTCCGTGTATCAAGACATTTTTCCTCCACTCCCAATTTTAGATTTTTTTTCACGCCATCTTGTGTAGAATGAAGTCCTTAGTGTGCCTTTCCAATTTGACTGAAATCCGTTGCTAAATAACGCTACAGCAAAGTTCTCCCCTTTCCCTCCCTATTTTCCCCCCAATCAAAACCCAAAACAAACAAAAACGCGATCGATCAAAATTTTTAAATAAATCAAGGAACTCGTGTGCCAATTTTCGTCAAAATCGGTTAAAAAAAACAACCTGAAGGCGAGGACAGACAGACAAACATCAGGACAAAAGCATTTTTGGCCTAGTCGAAACTGAGACGCTTCGCTCGCTACGCTCGCTCGGTCAATTATATTAGAACCTAAAAATTACCTATATAGCAGAGGAATGCTAATTCACTGGATGTATTGGTTTCACTGGCTAGTTTGAAAGGCGAGTGCATTCAACAGTAACTCGAAACTGGCAAATGAGCACGCATTTGTCTCCATATGAATGCAATGCGAGACGCGTCGGCAGCGCTGCAGCGCTTTGTTCTCGAGCGGAACTGTGCCCCAACGAGAGAGATACAGATGTTATATTAACACTGTATTGCACACTAGCGGTGCCACGCGGTTTTGCCCGCGTTAAAAAGTATTCTGTAGCCTTATCCAAAGTACTGGTTATCCATGTGCAAAATTTAAGTTAAATCGGTCCTGTCGGTTGACCGTGAAAAAGTCCCAAACAAACATACAAACTAACTTTCGCATTTATAATATTAGTATTGATGGTATTGATTAGAATATAGAGGTATTTTTATAAACATTTAAAACTAAACGTAGAATCGGCTTTATCGCTAAACAGCGATCTCTTCCAGACAATCGGGCGATGATTTATACATTATTATGATCGAAGATATCTCAATACTGTAGGTATATGTCTATATTTATATGTATGTATGTAGTATATGTCTGTATGTATGTTACGTTCCGTACGTACGGTACGCATGTACAGTGCACATAGTTGTTGCTGTATTTTGTTCAACTAATGCGATCTGTATAAAGCACCACATTTATAATTGTGCCCATAGAAACCAGAAATAAACTGGCCAAGTGCAAGTCGGACTCGCACTAGTAGGGTTCCGTACCACACTACAGTATTTTATAAGATCGAGCAAAAATACCACTATCATTTTTGCCAGCAAAAATAATAATTAATAAACATTGTATTTCTTATAACGCCATCTAACGTCTAACAAAGGTGTTAGGGATCGACATTTCAATATAACACCATGTATGGGAAGTTTACCTAACTAAGCGTTCATAGATGGCGTGAAATGGCGAAAAAAACACGTTTTTTGTATGGGGACCCTTTATAATTTTAAACTTTATTCTGTTTTTAGTATTTGTTGTTATAGCGGCAACATAAATACATCATCTGTGAAAATTTCAACTGTCTAACTATCACGGTTCATGAGATACAGCCTGGTGACAGACGGACAGACAGACAGACAGACAGACAGACAGACGGACAGCGGAGTCTTAGTAATAGGGTCCCGTTTTACCCTTTGGGTACGGAACCCTAAAAAAGTAGCAAGGGATTCCGTGGTTCATCGAGTGGTAATTATATTAAAACTTGTTTTCAACTTTAATAATTATTCATTCCATATCTGAGTAATTATTTCATCAAGAGGGCTACGTGAAATTCTTGTATATTGTATAAAAGCAGCTGCAGTGCATTTTTTGCGTAGCGAAAGATCCCGAGCTGCCAAGTTTATTGTTCGAAATGGCGAGGCTTCGTTTAACCTTACTTCTCATTCTTCGCGTAGTAAGTGCTACGTAAGGATTTCTTCTATGTAATTTGTAAGTTCCCTACTATACTGTCTGTAGCTTATTTGAGAAGGTAACTAAGAATTAACTTCACTTTACCATAAATCCACTCTAAGAAGACGTAATATTTATGAACGAACTGTGAACTATGTTAAGATTTTGTTCTATATTATAAGGAATATTAGGTTACCTTTTTGCAGTGATAATACCTTTTGATAATAGGGAATATGCTTGTTTTTTTTTAAATATTTTTATTTCGATTACATCCATTTAACACAGTAAAAAAATGAAATAATACTGAAAGTTTTCAAATTAAGCTACAAAAAATAGTTTTGGCATTGAAAAAATATGAGGTATCTAAAACGCTGCCAAATTTTCGCGCGCCTTTGTGACCAGCGCACCACACGGTCTCCACAGATTAAATCTTTTTAATAGAAGTAGTACGTATTAGTACAACAGTTCATACTATTTCTATGAAAAATATTTAATCTGTGGAGACGGTGTGGTGCGCTGTGTACGTCACTTTTTAATTGACAAGTGGTGATGTGTTTTGTAAATTAAAATATCCCACGCTTTTTTTTGCATTTTTAGGGTTCCGTAGCCGAATGGCAATAAAACGGAACCCTTATATATTTGTCATGTCTGTCTGTCTGTCCGTCCGTATGTCACAGCCATTTTATTCCGAAACTGTTAGGACTACAGAATTGAAACTTGGTAGGTAGATGTATTCTGTGAACCGCTTTCCGATTTTTATACAAAAATAAAAAATATAAAAGTTTAAGGGGGGGCATCCCATACATAGAACTAAAACAAAAAAAAACAATTTTCTTCAAACCTATGCGTGTGGGGTGTCTATGGATAGGTCTTCAAAAATGACATTGAGGTTTCTAAAATCATTTTTTCTCAAAGTCAATCATTTGAAAGATAGGCGCGTCTAAAGTGGTAAAATGTGTGTCCCCCCCCCCCTCTAACTTTTAAAGTATGGGAATGTAAAATCTAAAAAAAATAAATGCTGTAGATCCCAATAAAAACTAACAACGAAAATTGGTTTGAACGAGATATAGTCAGCAGTTTTAGAGATATGGCGACCGCAAAGATAACTTTGTTTTTCATACAAACACTATGAAAAACAAAGTTAATTTTGTAGTTGCGAAAAATCTTAGTTTTGGAATACTTAACTGTGTTACGGAACCCTACGAGTGCGAGTCCGACTTGCACTTGGCCAGTTTATTAATATAATATTTTAACAGATTTAAGAGTATGTTATTATAGGATTAGGACGTAGCTTCTCGAACCGGTGACGCTGCTGCCCGTCACCGGCCTGTAGTATTTAGCTATGCCATAATTGTGAAATGGTTATACCGCCATTTGTCGGACGCCAGAGCCTCGTTTGTTGGTCAGCAGGATGCACCACGGACAGCTGAGGTTGGCTGGGAGCACTTACATGGTATGTGTGGTCCCTTACATCCCAAGACTACAGTACGACCCTATTCATACGACGAAAGAAATGGATTGGATTTTAACCAATTATGCTATTTTATTATTTTAGAATTCTGGTCTGTGGCAAGGCAGAATGGTGAAGAGAGAAAAAATACCAAAAAACGATGTCGGCGAATATTTGCATTGGAAAGACCTGGACAACGGCAAAGATATCTGCATCTACGGCAAGGTGTTCCACACAGTGTCCTGTGACCTTTTTACGAAGGTGAGTTACTCTTTAATCCGACTTTATATGAGGAAAAGAACTTCTTTGTTCGTAAGGTAGGTGTGTATTTTTCTTTTTAACCGACTTTGCAAAAAAAAAGTAAAAGGTTCTCAATTCGTTCGGAACCTTTTTTAGGGTTCCGTAGCCGAATGGCAAAAAACGGAACCCTTATAGATTCGTCATGTCTGTCTGTCTGTCTGTCTGTCTGTCTGTCTGTCTGTCTGTCTGTCTGTCCGTCCGTATGTCACAGCCATTTTATTCCGAAACTGTTAGGACTACAGAATTGAAACTTGGTAGGTAGATGTATTCTGTGAACCGCTTTCCGATTTTTATACAAAAATAAAAAATATAAAAGTTTAATTGGGGGCATCCCATACATAGAACAGAAACAAAAAAAAATTTTTCTTCAAACCTATTCGTGCGGGGAGTCTATGGATAGGTCTTTAAAAATGATATTGAGGTTCCTAAAATCAATTTTTCTCAAAGTCAATCATTTGAAAGATAGGCGCGCCTAAAGTGGTAAAATGTGTGTCCCCCCCCCCCCTCTAACTTTTAAAGTATGGGAGTGAAAAATCTAAAAAAAATATATGCTGTAGATCTCAATAAAAACTATCAATGAAAATTGGTTTGAACGAGATACAGTCAGCAGTTTTAGAGATATGGCGACCGCAAAGATAACTTTGTTTTTCATACAAACACTATGAAAAACAAAGTTAATTTTGTAGTTGCGAAAAATCAAGGTTATAGAATAAATACTCTACTGTGTTACGGAACCCTACGAGTGCGAGTCCAACTTGCACTTGGGCAGTTTATTTTTCTTATGTATGTTCACCGATTACTCGAAGACGCGTGAACCGATTTGAAAAATTCTTCTTTTATTTAAAAGGGTTATACTTCACATTTAACCTGTCCCATTTAAATTTCATCAAGATATATTTAGTTTGTGTAGTATGTTTATCTCCAGAGATATGGAGATAAACACCTCAAACTTGGTTCTCAAAATTAATAGCGCGGCACTTGAAGTCGGTTCGTTTTGTTTTTAAACGATCTTAAATTATTCTGTGTTTTTGTTATGTAATTGTACAGCCAAAACTGCGTTGTTTTGTTTATGAAACGGTAAAATTATTTTAATTAGAATCATTAAACTTGTCTTTAAATAACTATTAGACTTTGAGCTAGACACTACAAAGAAAATATTATGTTTCTTTGAAGTGTCTCACACTTTATATTTTATACTACAAAGAAAACTTACAATTTTGCAATTTAACTATGTTCCCATGTATTACAATTACAGGTGTTGCACGTTATGATATTGAGACAAATGACCATGTAGCATGTGTAAAAATGCATTAGTGACATTCTAGATCTTCCGATATGGTGGCAACATGTGAAGTCAATTTTTAAACAAAATTAATTATTTAATTTTGACGTTTACTTATTTCACTGCGGCACCTCATATATCAACGATTTTTTAAATCGTTGTAAAGATGCCTTAATAAAAAAAAATGTAATAATAACTACACAGTATGGGACTATATCCATGCTAATGATATCTATAGGTACATTACCGTGCTATATCACAATCCAAATATGTATGGCCGCACCTAGTTATACAAGTGTCCCCAAACAAACTATATGTATGATACATACTTGTATTGGTGTAATATTAGTTTCGTTCTACCTACCTATATCTTTATCTTATTATTTACAAATTATGTATTCAACTTCCAACTTCAATAGGTAGGTACATTAAAAAAAACATGAACCTAACTAACTGCAGGTAACAAATTTTATTGATATGATATCTATAAATATAAATAAAATAGAACCAATTTAATTAATATTCCCGTAAACATATCATTTTGTATTTCATATTAAACGCGAATAACTTCATGTCAGTGATCTCTCGTCTGTATGCTCAGTTTTATGTCAATAAGGTCAATAACCTCTGCATTGTCCGGTCCGGTCTCTCGTAAAATGATGATGCAATGAATTGCAGTAACGCAAGACAAAATATGGTGTTATTTAAGCTGTGGCCATAGCGGTATATGTTATATTTTTCAATTTACAAGCTTCTAATCTTATTATTCCAATTCCGTCCAACGTCGATGGCAAACATAAATTCTTAACCTAACTTTTCCAAAGTTGTTACTATGAGCCTAGCATAACCAATACGGAATATGTATAGGACTTATATACAGAAACTTACCTCTGGTGTTGAATTAAAAATGGGAAGCGTTGGTGGCACAAAAAGCGGTATAGGTACGGAATACAGGACACGTGAACGCGGCAGCGGCGTCCTATTTTTAGGTTATTAAGTTTGTGTTTGCGCACAAGGTCGTCAGTGCCGTCGACGACCAGCGGGTCATTATGAGCCGACCCGACCGAGGCGGCTTCTCCGATACTGTTTTTTGCTTGACTCTAATAATGATGTTATCGAGCAGCTGACTACTACATACCTACCACATATCTAGGTAGTGCATTGTAAAACAATCTAAATGGAAACATATCTATATGTATACTCTATTGCCTATATTAGACAATAGATTATGATATATTATGATATGATATATTATATGATAATGATTATGATATATATTATGTCTACATAGGGTAAAAGGGCCAAATATTGTCAGATTATTTCTCCATCCTGCCCCTGATTCTCAATCATTCGAAAGTCAATTCGGATTCGAAAGCATCATTTTGAATTTCGAATGTGTATTATTCCGTGAGCTATTTACTAGCGGAAAATTTTCCGAATAGAATGACAGATTTTTTCGAATTAAAATATCAAATGTTATGGATTAGAACATTGTGAATTGCAATCTTTCAAATGATGACAAATCCAAAATTATTTTGACAAAAAATGGTTTTAGGAGCCTGAATGTCATTTTTCAAATCAAAGATTTCTATGTATAGCCACACCGCACGCATAGGTTTGATGATTTTTTTTAAAGTTTCTTACTTAGATGTATGGATGTATGGGGAGCCCTCTCCCCCACTGAATATTTTATTTATTTATAAAAATCGTAAAGCGGTTTACAGAATAAATACCTACTTAGCAAGTTTCAACTGTGTAGTCTTAACAGTTTCGGAATAAAGCGGCTGTGGCATACGGACGGATAGACCTTAGGATTTGAGGGCCCGGTGGCGTAATCGGGAGAACGGCTGGCTTTGATGCCGTGGTACCGAGTTCAAACCGCCGTGCAGCAATGGATTTTTCTATCGAAAAAATTATGTGCGCTTCTCACAGTGGCCCTCTAGTGAAGGAAAACATCGTTAAGAAACCAACAACACCCGCATGGTGGTAGGACACTATCTAGTGTCCGCCTGGCCAGCTACCACCCTCAAGTTAGAAAATCTGTCACCAAACATCTAATGTGTTCCGGCAGCTATCCTTGAGAGCCAGTTCCCGTTCTAGGCCTAGCGTGCTTACCATCTTCGACCGCATCATCACTTACCAACAGGTGAGATAGTGGTCAAACGTTAGCCTATAATGTATAAAAAAATAAAAAAAAGCCAGACAGACATGACATATCTATAAGGGTTCCGTTTTTTTCCACTCAGGTACGGAACCCTAAAAAGGAAGGCCTTTGGCTTACAGTGGGGCAAAGCAGAAATCTTAATTGCTTAGGTAGGTATAGTATAGGTACACTTAGCCTAGTTACTTAGGCTAAAAGTAATTTAAGTCTATTACAATTACCTATGATCTATTTATTATAAGCCAAACCCAATAATTGCTACCTAAAACGTAGTAACTATTATATAATCTGTGCCTAAATGTTAACAATCATACGAATAGGTACATGTTTTTTACCTTTCCCAGGCAATATTGCTTAGGTTTTTATTTATTAAAATTCACGCGGTTCCCTTGCAATAATAGAGCAATAACGCTACACGAATGGGTGCCGTAAAACCTTGAAATGGCTTTTCGAATAAAGCCCAAAGGGAGGTCGGGGGCTTAAATAAATGTGTTTATAGCTCGAGAAACAGAGTCCTGGATATTGCCCGCACTGACTGTGGAAACTGGGACACGTACTTGCTTTATGCTCCTCGATGGCCTTCTGCAACCTTTGCTTCAGACAACAATATTTGCTGAATTAAAATTAATTGCATGCATGTTACGTTACTTATCCTATCATCATAAGCTGGTTGGTATAAAACGATTACGTTACTCGAGCAAAGATCTACTCTAAAAGTCTGAAATGAATTAGCAATAGGGAATATGCATGTTTTTTTTAAATATTTTTATTTCACTCATTACATCCATGTAACATAATAAAAAAATAAAATACTGCTGGAATTAGTCTAATTATATTTAAAAAAAAACATTTAAATATACAAATAAATTTGAGCAGTTTAAACGCCATCATTTCCCGGGCTCTTTGGTAATACATCGTGACGTCACGCACTTACGTCAGACACACGCCGCTTGAAGCAAACTAGCTTGTTTTTCTTTAACTAAGACTCCGCGCGATTATTGTATGTAGCCAATGGCATGTTTTTATTAAATTATACAGTTTCTCTAATCTCGTACTCATTTTTATCTATATTAAATGGTTAGTTATATACATTTGTGCACAATAATTCGCGGCAAACACAATATTTGGAAATAAATACAATAAGACCACACCATACATTTATTTTTATGTTCCCGCGCTCAATGTTACTATCACGTAGAGTTGTGCATAATGACGTCAACTTTCGATTCGACCAATGGTGATCTGTTTTACAAACTTAAATTTCCCTCGCTTAAATTGCATTTTTAATGTATTATTTTAAACAAATAATATGGAATTAAATTAAAAAAAAAAGGTTTTACATATAACTCACGGACAACAAAGAATCGAAAAAAAATATTTCCAATAAATCTGAGCTTCATGCATATTCCCTATTTGATTAGTTTCATCGCGCTATACGCTTGAGTCACAGAAGAAATACTAGTCCTACGAACTTGAGTCCCGTCCTTAGACTTTTATTAAACGATAGATTTCAAACTATCGTATCATATACCGTGTGTTCTTCTTTCTTCTAAAACAGCTGAAATTACAACAAATCCATACTAAATAGGTATGTTGGTACCGTGTTGTACAACTAATAAGGTGTTGAAGCATGTTTATTTTTGAACTTTAAATACCCTGCTTTTAGTTTGATTTAACCTTGATAGCGTGTTTTCGTTTTTCAAATTCTGTTGTTTACGCTTAATGTGGCGATTGAAAACCAACATGTGCCTATTTTATTTACCTTGTTTTAGGTGTTGAAGACAATTAAAATTACATCAAAAAATTAACCTTGTTATTCATAGTTTTTGTATGAAAAACAAGCGGACAGCATCAATATTTGCGGTCAATATATCTCAAAAACTGCCGAATATCTCTATATCTATCTCGTTCAAACCAATTTTCGTTGAAGATCTTTATTGAGATCTACAGCATGTATATGTTTTTTATTTTTCACTCCCATACTTTAAAAGTCAGACGGGGGACACACACATTTTACCACTTTAGGAATGTCTATCTTTCAAATGATTGACTTTGAGAAAAAATGGTTTTAGGAACCTCAATGTCATTTTTAAAGACCTATCCATAGACACCACCCGCACGTATAGGTTTGATGAAAACATGTTTTTTTTGCTTCAGTTCTATGTATGGGGAGCCCCCCCTTAATCATTTATTTTTGTATAAAATTCGTAAAGCGTTTCACAGAATACACCTACCCACAAAGTTTCAACTGTGTATTCGTAATAGTTTCGTAATAAAGTGGCTGTGACATACGGAAGAACGGACAGACAGACATGACAAATCTATAAGTGTTTCTTATTTTTTCTATTCGACTACGGAACCCTAATACTTGTATTTTTCCCAAACTTAATATGTTAAATTGTTTTGGTGTATTCCTGCACAAAATATTAAGCAAAGTTTGTGATATATTAAATACCTATCCAATGTGCTTTCCTTTTTTCCTTTTTTGGTTAGGAAATGTTAGTCTATGGTAGAAAAAGGCACGACCGATATAAATCCAAAAGACAAGGCGAGGGTTCAGAAAGCCCCTCTTACCCCAATGCTGACAGCTGGATTTTCTAGTCTTCATGTTGCCACACCACATAAGATAGTATTCCAGTTGAGACTACGGCCTTTGTTAATAATCACAACTATCAAGTCGACACGTCTCGTGTCCTAGTAATAAAATAAAAGTTTTACGGCGATAAGGAAAGTCCCGTTTTCTCATAAATTTTAGGCATATAAGGTTTTGTAAAAAAAAGTTGTTGCGTGACACTGAGCTGTAACTGTAACTTAATTTAGTAGTCCTTGACTGCGGCTTGGACGATATTTAGAAAAAGTCCTTTATGTCTAGATGGCTGACAATATGTTTTATGATCAACTCAAGGACTTACTTAGAAGCATACGGATCGTAACACTCTTTAACCGACTTGAAGACCAAGATGAAAAAGGTTATTAATTCGTCTAGATATTTTTGTTTTTGTTGAAATTAATGTTAATGTTGAAAACGGGTGAACTGATTTGAATTATTATTTTAATCGTGAGTAAGATACCGTTAAATAAAGTAAAATACCTTATCTTTAGTCAGGATGAGCCTTTTATATACAACTAGAAGTGCCCGCGGCTTCGCCCGCGTTAAAAACTTATTTTATTTACTTAAAACTTTTCTTTTCTAAAAACGATTCTAGCATTAAATACATAAAATAAGAATTAGACAAATCGGTTCAACCGTTTTCATGTTATCGCGTGACTAAGGCAATTCGGGATTCATATTTATAAAAACCGAAAAACCCAAATTTTCAGACTTTGTTACCTACCCTATTTCAAAAAATCCTACAACACGTAGTTTATCTCATCTTGTTTCGCCACATAAACTTTGAATCCCCGTTCCGTATCCGGGAAGAATTTTTAGAAAATCCGTTCTGAGCGGATACCTACGTCGTAATAACTATCTGCATTCTAAATTTCAGCGCAATCCGAAACAATATTGATTTTTAGACTTTGTTACCCCGGTTTATCATATTAGGGTGACACTTTGAAAAAGTCTGAAACCCGTATTTACTTATTTAATTACAGAAGTACTTGTGTGACATGTCGAATAAAATTAATATCCAAACTTTGAACCCCCGCTTCATCCCCTAGAAGAGTGAATTTAAAAAAATTCTTTCTTAGCCTAAGTAGTAGTAGCCTTTTGCCTAAGTCAAAAAAACTATATGCATGCCAAATTTCAGCGCAATCCGAAATAATATTGATTTTAGACTTTGTTACCCCACTTCACCCTTTTAGGGGTGGAATTTCTAAAGACCCTGAAAAACGTATTTACTTACTTAAGTACTTGTGTGAAGTTTCGAATAGAAAATACTATTTAATCTTGTTTCTCCATACAAACTTTGAACCCCCGTTTCATCCCCTTCAGGAGTGAATTTTGAAAAATCCTTTCTTAGAGGGAACTAACGTCGTAGTAACTATCTGCATGCCAAATTTCAGCGCGATCCGAAACAATATTGAATTTCACACTTTGATACCCCATTTCACCCTCTTCGGGGTGGAATTTCGAAAAAACCGAAAACACGTGTTTACTTATTTATGTCCTGAAGCACTTGTGTGAAGTTTCGAATAGAAAAGACTATCTAATAATGTTTCTCCATAGAAACTTTGTACCCCCGTTTCATCCCTTTAAGGGGTGAATTTTAGAGAATATTTTCTTAGCTGATACTTACGTCATAATAACCACCTATATAGACTTTGTTACCCCGGTTTATCATTTTAGGGTGGCACTTTGAAAAAGTCTGAAACCCGTATTTACTTATTTAATTACAGAAGTACTTGTGTGAAATGTCGAATAAAATTAATATCCAAACTTTGAAGCCCCGCTTCATCCCCTTGAAGAGTGAATTTTGAAAAATTCTTTCTTAGCCTAAGTAGTAGTAGCCTAAGTCAAAATAACCACATGCATGCCAAATTTCAGCGCAATCCGAAACAATATGGGTTTTTTAGGCTTTGTTACCCCATTTCAGCCTCTTAGGGGTGGAATTTCGAAAAAGCCTAAAACACGTATTTACTTATTTATATACTCAAGCACTTGTGTGAAGTTTCGAATAGAAAAGACTATCTAATAATGTTGCTCCATAGAAACTTTGAACCCCCGTTTCATCCCCTTCAGGGGTGAAATTTGAAAAATCCTTTTTCAAAGGTAACTAACGTTGTCATAATTATCTGCATGCCAAGTTTTAGCGCAATCCGAAAAAATATTGATTTTCATACATTGTTACCCCATTTCACCCTCTTAGGGGTAGAATTTAAAAAAAATCTGAAACACGTATTTACTTATTTTTGTACTGAAGCACTTGTTTGAAGTTTCGGATAGAAAAGACTATCTAATCTTGTTTCTCCATACAAACTTTGAACCCCCATTTCATCCCCTTAAGGGGTCAATTTTGAAAAATCCTTTCTTAGTACAACCCTACGTACTAAGACAAATATACCCTCTAAATTTCAAGTCTCTACGACCAGCGGTTTAGGCTGTGCGATGTCTGTCAGTGAGTCAGTCAGTCAGTCAGTCAGTCAGTCAGTCAGTCAGTCAGTATGTCAGGACAAAGATTCTTATAGTATTAGATTGATCTTCAATTAAGATTTAAAAGAAGGTTGAAAACTAAAACAACCGACTTTCATGCCCCGCGAGACAGTTTTAGTAGCAAGTTTGAGACGTTTATCGTCATATCTCTGAAGATACTTATCAGATCTCGATAAAATTTTATTGGGACCACCTCGGAAACGTACCCCACTGATTACAAAATGAATCATTGGAATCGGATCACAATTGACGGAGTAATAGCGTAACATACACACAAAAAAAACATTCAGACGAATTGAGAACTTCCTTTTTGGAAGTCGGTTGAAAATTTACTAAAAGACCACACGTGGAAATAAACGCTATTCAAGATTAAAATAATATAAAAATTGGGTTCATTTTCAGTAGCTAGTTTTGGGTTTTTAACTATATATCTGGAAATAACTAAATAATAATAATAAATAATAAATCTATTTATTTTCTCTTACAAAGTTGTAAAATTAGGCATAACTAAGGAATAAAATACTCATGATGAGATGACGAGTATTTTGAGATATAATCAATATATCTGAAAATACAAACTTGCTACTGGAAATTACTTGCGCATCATATGAAGTCGGTAATTCTTACAATCTTTTACTTAACTTGCCATTTTAGTAGGTATGTATGTTTGTACGTATGTATGTATGTTTGTTTGGTTAAAATCTTGGAAGCTAAATTAGTAATACTTTCTGACGATCAATTGAACTCTTTGGTATACCTACATGCGTATCTTTGGTGATAATGCAATTATATGGTACCATGGAGCCTACCATGTGGAAAAAAGTAGTCCGTTGGGGTAGGCCAACGGGAAAAAGTATTGTATGTATGTATGTTGTATGGAGCCGGGCCATAAGGACTGGATCTCCGTAATGGTAGATAGTAGGACAGTGGCGTTTGGGCAAGTAAGTATGTATCGTTATCATTGATACTTTTCTTTACTCATTTATTTATTTATTTCAGAAAATAGTAAGCTTACATGAGCTTTGCCAAAACGCTAACTATTAATTAATTAATTAACTAATACATGATAACGTTTGTACAAAAAGCTTGTGTTTAAAAAGTGTTTGACTTGGGCCCGGTGGCGTAATCGGGAGAACTGTCGCCTTTGATGCCGTGGTACCGAGTTCAAACCGCCGTGCACCAATGAATTTTTCTATAGAAAAATTTATGTGCGCTTTTCACAGTGGCCTGCCGGTGAAGGAAAAACATCGTTAAGAAACCAACAACCCCCGCATGGTGGTAGGACACTATCTAGTGTCCGCCTGGCCAGCTACCACCCTGAAGTTAGAAAATCTGTCACCAAACATCTAATGTGTTCCGGCAGCCATCCTTGAGAGCCAGTTCCCATTCTAGGCCTAGCGTGCTTACCATCTTCGACCGCATCATCACTTACCAACAGGTGAGATAGTGGTCAAACGCTAGCCTATAAAGTATTTAAAAAAAAAAAACTTTTAATTTGTTAGTTCTATAATGCCCGGTTCCTATAACATAAGAACGATCGGTTAAATTTGAAACGAGATGTAAACATTCTGGTAAGCAAAACGATCCGTGCTTACGTTATAGAAACCGGGCCTATGTTGACCAAATGATACAATAAAAAATCATAATGTAGTTATTATTTTTTATTATCTCTCTCAGTTTATGACGCTCTTTGCTATTCTTGGACAATAGAAGAACTGCCAAGTGGATAATTTACGAGTGTATTTATATGTATTGTTTTGTTAGCGCCAGTACTTTGTAAGGTTTCCCGTGCATATACAGGGTTATTGGTAATTCGACGTATTCCAGGCAGGAGCTGATAGGAGGGCTATAATGCGACCTTAGCGCCCCTATCTGTTCCTGCTGGGAATACGTCTAATTACCAATAACCCTGTATAATATAAGTATTCATATGAACATAAGTGTTATTTACGCTTGTTTTGAAGATTAAGTTCACCGGTTGCTGACAATACGTTATATAGATATCTGACACATGGCGCCATATAAAAGCTGTCAAAAATCTGTCAGATTTCTTCATATTAGCGCTATTAGGAACCGGTGAATCTGGCCCTAAATCATTTTATTTTTCAACCGAATTCGATGCTATCGACAAAAACCGATAAAACGTTTCCTTGTGATATCTACCTTCAAGAGTCTCTTATCATATTTTGATTACTTACTATATACTATATATTATAATTATTAGTTACTATTTATAGGTATTTACTTCTATAGATAATAATATTGCTGTTTACGTTTAGATCTTTCGATATCACTTTATGTCATTATCACCCATATATTTTATTAAAACAAAAAAATATCTAAGCAGTAAGGTGACTGAGAGATTAACAATGATTGAACATAGATTAACATTACATATTCTATATTATATAAACTGCTGGAGTGCTGGCATTAGATTTTAGTTTTTAGATTAGCTTTATATCAATGTTCCGCCTGAGTCCTGACTTGCTACCAATAAATTACCATCATCATAGAGAAAATCTGCCGCCAGAACCTAACGGTGTTCCGGCAGCACAGCCCTTAAGAGAATTAATTCTAGGCCTAGCGTGTTCACCATCTTCGACCTCATTATCGTTTACCACCAGTTGATATAGTAGTCAAACGCTAGCCTATCAGATATTAAAAACACTTATGTAACTTGGTTGGAGGATAATTATATTCCACTGAGTATATACTACGTCTAATAGAAGTATAAAATATAAAGTCTTCGGAAAATCGGCGCATACTTACAGTGTTTTGTAACGAATAGTACAAAACAGGTACAATGTAGGCAAAAATATTCAATTATTTGTTGCGTTGACAATAATCAGGTTTCAGGTTCAATCCCTCCAAGTTTCAGGTCTCTACGATCAGTGGTTTAGGCTGTGCGTTGATCCGTCAGTCAGTCATTCAGAACAAAGCATTTTGTATGTATAGATAGATTTAAACAAGGTAATTAGGAGGTGGGTGCAAAGCTGCAAGGTGACGGACGATAGTATATAAACCACTTAGCACAATTTTAGCCATGATTGTATAAGATGAAGTGTCTGACGACACAGAGATGCTTAGAACATGTTTTGTTAGATTGCTTGCACATTATTTTAATTAAATAAAATATAAAATAATTAACTTATCATCGAAACTGGCCACAATTGGTAATTATCTGCAACATTTTGGGTTTACGCCAAAATCATGAAAAAATTGACAAAATAATGATAGTCATACTTCATCTTAGACAACCATATCTCGAGTTGTTCTAAATGGTCTATACTATCGTCACCTAGCAACTTTGCACCCACCTCCCAATCATCCTTCGTTAGGAAAATATTGTAGTTGCCTTGTAAATAATTAGGTATTAAAAGAAAACTAAAATTATATTAATTGGATTAAAAATCAATTTCATAATCGTAGTAATAGAAGCAAGCCCAAAAAATATAAATGATATACTTTTATAACCGTCATAGAGAAAATATTTAATTGAAATCACATACGAGATCAATCAAAATTAAGTCACTCATACAAACATAATACTAATAAACTGACGACATAATTTGCACACAATAATATATTACATTACTGGAAAATATAACATTTTTTCTAATATACTGTTAATACTATCACAATACAATACAATATGTTAATTATATCACTATATCAGCACTCGCTTCAATTTTACAATGCGCTGGTAAAATGCATTACAACTTTAACTCCCATGTAGATATTAATTAAGTAAGGTACTCCAAACGCGATACCTCGGGCCGGTTGCGGCATAGGTTTTACAGCATATACAAAGGTGTGCAACACTCGACCTACTGTGAAGATCCGGAACAGTAAGGTAGCCCACGCAGCTTCAGGGTTAGTGGTCAGGTACAGCGCTCCTAAGATCCAGAACGCTGGGATGTTCTCCAAGTCATTAAGGTGAGCGCGTCTGGTTCTCTCCACATCCGGATCGTTAAGAACGATTTTGCCATTTACTGATTTCGCATCCTCCTCATTGGCGAAAGCCTTCTTGGTGTATCTCGCTCTAGATGTCAAGAGGGCAGTTCCTAGCACTTTCAACGCTAGTATACCAGAGTACACGATGTAAGACTGTACAGCCGGCTGTGACAACAACAACGACGACATGATTGATAATTTAATAGTGTTAGAGGGAGCTAGCAGAGGTTCACTCGAGTCGCGCGGCAACGGCTGAATGAGAATGATGTCGTGTACGAACTACCACTAAGCGAATACATGTTCTCGCTCATATTACGTAGTACGTTCAAAGTACGAGTCATGGTGACGGGCAGATTTGCCGTTGTGCTCGATATCTAGTATCAATATAAGCATTGAGTTATCTCTCGTTATAACTTGGGTGTAATTCGTCCAACCACTTCAGCTAAACTCGCTGGGACAAGAACGGACACCATTACGTTATTTACATTTTAACTGGTTAATTTAATATTTTTTACACGTATTTGAAGGTCAAGCTTTATGGTCCAAAAGGTTATATAAAATATGTCATAGTAATAAAAAGTAATTGCTTAATTATATGCTAGAAGATTTTTATTTATATGTATAGGTATTTATACTTATTAACATTATGTCGGTAACGATTCTAGTCTGTTTAAGTAAGAGATTCTTATTAATTAGATCTCCCACCTACGGTTATTGCTGCTATGCCTCTTGCGGAAATTATTTTGACACATGCCAACACTTGGACACTATGTCACTTAAGAAACAATGATGATCCGGTTAAGGTTAAAGTAAACATCAACAACAAAACAATATAAAAATCTACAAGGACATGGTGGTACATAAACTTTAAACACTATACAATAATTTTATTAAAATGCTTTTACTATACTTGCTTCACTTGCTTATTTCACTTTACTGAAGCCCGCTTTCTCGTCTTCATTCCTGGAGACGCCTTTCTTACTTGGAGACGACCTTGCGGGTCATCCTAGTCAACGTTGACATGGCAAGAAGCTCCCAAGTCCCATGCCAAGGCTGAATGAAATGTGCAGGGTACGTTGTCCTCAAACGACTAACCACAGAGAGCTCTATTTCTAAAAAAATATATATACGGTCGAATTGAGAAACCTCCTCCTTTTTTTGAAGTCGGTTAAAAAGTAAATCAATAATTTTGTTTATAAACAAAATTATTGATTTACTTTTTAACCGATAGGATTACTATAGTAATCCTAATAAGTATTATATGAAAGTTTGAGAGTGAGTATGTTTGTTACTTTTTCTCGCTCAAACGTCTGGACCAATCTTGATGAAATTTGTTACATAGGTACTACCTATAGATAGCTAACACCCTGGATTAACACAAACTACTTTTTATTACAAAAAATTAGTGTGGATATGCAAGGAATCCTACTATCCTATCCTACTAATATTATTACGACGAATGTTTGTGAGTGTGTAAGCATCCTTGTTACTTCTTTACGCTAAAACTACTCAAACGATTGAGCTGAAATTTGCTATTTAGATAGCCTAGATCCTGGAATAACAGGTAGGGTACTTTTTATCTCGATATTTCCATGGGTACGACATCTACGCGGGTACCGCGGGACACCTAGCTTGCTAGCTAGCTAAAATGACTCGTAGTTGCCATAATTAGAACCATTCTAAAACTAAAATAAAACATTAAATTAAAAAATCAAAAAACCCGACTGCGCAAAAAGTGAAGTGTTAAAAAACGAACTGAAAAGAAAAAAACAAGTAAGTCTAGTAGTTTAGGGATTCGTTTAGGGATTTAGGGTTTAGTTTAGGGATTTAGTTTAGGGACTTCTGTTTAGGGATATCAAAAAACTAAACCATTTAAATTCTTTCTCGGTCGATACACTCATAAAATAAATTATAAATTGTTATATGGAATATAGAGACTTTAACAGTCGGGACACATTAATGGCTTAACGAATGGGGATTGTAATGTATGGACAGTTACACCCCAACATTTACCTCAGAACTCCATCAATTCTTAACCGATTTGGAAAATTCTTTTTTTGTTAGAGTTAATATGCTTTTCGTTTGGTCTCATTGTAATTTTATTGAGATCTGATAAGTAACTTCAGAGATAAGCACCGCAAACTTTTTACTGAAAGTGACTAACGCGGCATGTAAAATCGTTTTTTTTTCGATTTGTACGATCATAAATTATTTGTTATAAATATATTTTGAATCTCCATTTTAAGACCTTTAATTCGATACTCCACTCGATAGGTTTTGAAAAAAATTTTTTTTTAACCCCAAATTTTGGTGCCTAAAATCCGCCATTTTGAATTTTTCAATTTTTTATGTTTTCGTTGACACTCGCGCTAGCATGGCAAATCTATTGACGTGCCAATTATCAAAATCGGCCCACGCGTACATATATACATATATACATACATACATACATATATAGACTGATAAACACATTACCTCTCCTTTGCGTCGCGCAGTCGGGTAATTATGTTCATATTTTAATTTGTATGTAATTATAACTATTCAGTATTATCGCTTAACACCAAGCGAGATAGTGGTCAAACACTAGCCTATCAGACAAGTATAAAAAAGTATAAAAATTAGGTTAGATGTCCGTGGTAAAATTATAGGTATTATCAACACCTAGAATATAAATGCGAAAGTCAGTTTTTGCTTGTTTTGGACCTCTTCACGGTCAATCGCCTTGACCGATTGGGCTGAAATTTTGCACAGGTATAGCCCGTATAGTAGATTAGGACATAGTATAGGTACTTTTTAACGCGGGTGACGCTGCGGGGCACAGCTTACAGATATTTTTAATATGGGTACTTAAGTATATTTAAAATTCAACGAAATTAGTACCAAGAAGTAGTTAATTTCTTCAAATTTTATACATCCATGTTATGTTGTATGTATAAAATGTGAATAAAACTTCGTCTGAAATTAATCTATGACCTAATCTATTAGACATAAATAAAAAATCTCGAACATTACAAAATGTTTAATAAATAACTTTACCTATATATAACAATTATCACTAGAATATAAAAGTACACTAGCCGTTACGTTAAACATATAAAAAAATGTAGTTCCATGTCCACTACATTCACCACTTTATTTATTTATCATTTAGATCTCTACAACAATATTTACCACAAACTAATAAGTAATAAGGGTGATATTCACGTTGCAGAGTTCACAACCATACACCATTTTAATTGTATAGACTGATTTATATTGTTTATAATGCAGTTATATAATATAACACAACTTGAGCACCCATATACAAATTGATGACATAAGGAATCGCGAAAGCGATACCTCTTGAAGGCTGCGGTAGAGGAATCACAGCATACACGATAGTGTGGATTATTCTGCAGGCAGTGAACGCACGAAACAGAAGTTTAGACCAAGCGATCGCCGGTCCTGTAGTTAGGTACAATGCGCCTAGGATCCAGAACGCAGGAATGTTCTCCAAATCGTTGAGGTGAGCTCGCCTGATCCGCTCAACGACCGGGTCGTCGTACTTCACTTTGCCTTTGGTCGCTTTAGCGTCCTCTGGGTTGGCGAATATTCCACGCGTCAAACGAGCGAAAGCCGTAAGGGTCGTCACTGCCAGCAGCTTGATAGCCAGGATAGCCGAGTGAACGATGAACGCCTGCACGGCCAGGTTGTCCAGAGATAAAGGGGCCATTTTAAATTGTTAGTTAGCACGCGACCGAACACGCGATGGTGCAGTGAGCCGGTAGCAGCGGCGCGCGGAGTCACTGCTCGAATGAATAATGAACACTGAACAGGCTTGACTTTGGACCAAACTAAAGTAGATAAACAACTTCACGTTGACACGGCTCGTTGCTATCACATTTTTCAAGTTGAACGGTACCGGGCTCCGTCTGCATACCTATCTTAAACTATTTAGCTTCTAAAAAGTTCTTTGCTCCTAACTTTAAATACAAGTTTTATGTCATAAAACAAGGTAATATATAATCTGAACGTTATGTTATGCTTTTTCTAAAAGACTTCAATAAAAGTGAAGAAAGTAAGCTCTACTTACAATTTCGTATCTATTTAACGTGACTTACACGATGTCGATATAGCGATCGACATCTGTTTCGTATCTAATCCTTCACTTATAGGTACTTACTTAAGTACTACTTATTATTATTCTGTGCCTATGGCAGACAACATTTATCAGCTGTTGTTTGGGCCAATACCTAATTCCCAACCTATGGACAAGGTTTTACCTAACAGGTTTGATATGATACGCTGTTATTGATGTATGTAAATACAAGATGTGGCAATTTTTACAAGTGTTTATTCAGTTTCACCTGTCCCGGTGTCAGCGGATGATCAAATCTAACAACTGAAATTTTACCCATTTCCGGTGTTTAAGCTGAAATTTTACAAAAATACGTAAATTGGATGACAACGCAATCTCAATGGTATCGTTGGTCTGATGGTGAAGACTGGAGGTGTATATAGCACGGAATACATTATAGGTACAAGTAACTATAGGAACTGTTAAACTTTGTTTAAGTTTGTTTTTAAAGTTTATCTTGTTAGGTAAAGATAATATCAGGTATAAGTAAACGCAATGCCATCACATAAGTAAAAGGTTATCTGCAGTCAAAGGTTAGTGAGAATAGTTTACCGTCGAGGCGTAGATGGTATCAAGTCGAATGGTGCCTACACATAGGCTGGTAGCAACACGCTTGCGGCTCGCATGCGGGTGCTGTTACGGAAATTATGCTTTTAGCATAATAGCACCCGGTTATATTGATACTACACAATACAATGCATGCCACCGCACTATTATGTGAGCTGTACAGATTAAATTGGTGTTACATATAATTTGGTGTAGCTGGGCGTAAATTATAAATTATAGATTACAATGTTATGAAAACAACCGCTTTATTGAGGTATCTAGTTACTGTGTAGTTTTGGATTATAATGATTATAATAAAACTTATATAATCCGTCGTATAAATATAAGTAATCGTAATCTGTCGTATCATTATTGACAATGTTCATGTTAAATTAAAATAAACTATATTTATGCGTAATTTTACAAAAAGAGTCGCCCCCGGGTGGGCTTGAACCACCAACCTTTCGGTTAACAGCCGAACGCGCTAACCAATTGCGCCACGGAGGCTCATGCCTGCGGCGACGAAATGTTTCGACTAGTTCATATCTAAGATATATCTAAAGATATAGGTACCTTCTTACTCAGCTATAGATAGGTATGTACTTCAAATTATTATATAAGTGTACCCTATAGATTTTAATTCCCTTGTGAATCGCAAAATGTGCGACATAATAGGTCATATCATTTGATCGTGTTGACTTACTTACAAATTTGATTTTTTACAGCTGATAAGTAAACAACGTAGACCTGAGCACTTACAGTGGTATTGCAAAAAAAATAATTAAAAGAAATCAAACTAAATCTATATATATAAAAGAAAGTCGTGTTAGTTGCTACACTTATAACTCAAGAACGGCTGGACCAATTTTTATGATTTTTGTATTTTTGGAATTGTCTTTGTCAGGAATAGGATAATAATTATTAAAAACAATGAATAATTGACCTAAAAAATTACATAAGCAAACATATTTTGCCAAAATGTTCTTGGGTTTCAAAACTGCCAATCATTTGATGTTCAATTGTTTACCTATCTCGTCGATACGGTAAACCGAAAATTAATAAGGGTCATCGCCAAATATGTGTCATGTATAAACATTCTTTCCATGTGTGGATATAGCTTTGCAATATTTTTTTCATCCCATCTATTCGAAAAGTTATGGCTTTTTCCTCGATAAGTTCGCGCAAAATAGGTCTTTTCCGCCCTAGGGCGGGAAAGTAATTTTTTAATTTTTGGCTTATGACTGTTATTTTATAGTGCCATGTCTAAGGAGGTTCAATAATAATATTGTACGGGAAATGTTAGTGCCCTATCAACTAGATAGCGCACCACGCTTGATGAATAAAAAAAGCTCGTGAAGCTAAACATTTAATGTTATAAAACAATACCATATATATAATATAATATATATAATACAGAAAAAGTTTAAAACGCGTGGCACAATACACTGATAGTGTGTAGTCAGGATGAAAAAAAAAGAAGCGCGCGAACTGTCGTTTATAGTCTAGTGAATTTAAAAAAAGAATCTCGTATTAAGAAGAAAATAATGAGCGCGCGAATAAATACGAAGTCCTCCTCACAATAATTTTTTGTTGTAGTGCTAAATAAACTATTAATTCATAAAGAAAATGAGTTCTGATAACGTAAGTATTATTTAACGCCCGAAAGAATATAAAACGACGCAATATCAACAAAGTCCCGCGAAAATATATTAAAAAGCCTATACAATATATACCAAGTGGAAAAGTGCAAAAAAAGCGAATTCATTTTCAGAAACTGTATTTCTAGCTAATTATTAAGAACTGCTCAAATTCAGGCAACCTTCTTGGAGTATTTACACTTTGGAGTATTTACTCGATGCTGATATCGACAGTCAATACTAATAATAATATTCAAATCAGGACCCATACGAAATTGGTAGCATATCTGAAGGACATACACCAAAGAAATGAAAAGTGCTTGCTGTGTGTATATGTGTCATATGTGTTTTGTTTAGTCTCTTTTTTAGTTAATATAGTGTTGAACTTAATTTGAGCCTTTTATTTCTTTTTCTCATAGAGGGGGATGAAAAGCAGAGTGTAAAACTCGGCTGCAATATTATTTTCTCTCGGCCGACGTACTTTAAATCTCTCGCTACGCTCAGGATTCTACTGTAGAATCCTATCATTTTCAGGATTCAAAATAGTTGCCTCGCAGAAATGTACAATATTGCACCCTTGTTATACAATCTACTATTTTATATCTTATAGGCTAGCGTTTGACCACTATCTCACCTGTTGGTAAGTGATGATGCGGTCAAAGATGATAAGCACGCTAGGCCTAGAATGGGAACTGGCTCTCAAGGATAGGTGCCAGAACACTTAAGATGTTTAGGGACAGATTTTCTAACTTGAGGGTGGTAGCTGGCCAGGCGGACAATATATTTTTAATAAAAATATTTCGATATCTAAATTATAATAAATTCAATTAATAAATATTAAATAAATATAAATAGAAAAATCCATTGCACGGCGGTTTGAACTTGGTACCTCTGGCATCAAAGCCAACCGTTCTCCCGATTACGCCACTGGGCTTCGAGCATTTACCAATGGAGATGTTAACGTTGTAATCCGCAAACATTTTTTTCTGCCGATACTTACGGGGGACGAGGTAAACACGCATTGCACACACACAAATCACTTACTTTAACGATCCCGCACACTAGCTTGAAACACGCACACAGTATTAAAAATACAGCGTAGTTACGCACGTTCATATGGCCAAAAATGGCTATATGGCCAGCAGAGGGTACGCCTTGCGTTAACATCTCCTTTGATAAATGCTCGAAGCCACCGGACCCTCGAATATTCGGATTATCGCGTTTTTTTTTGGTATAATTATGGCTCCACACGATAAGTGTATTTAGCCAGTGTCAAGTAGTAAGTCAAGTAAAAATTCTTAGTTTTTGTGAATTCAAGTCATGTAGATTTTAAAAATGTCATATACTGTCAGTAATGACAATTGTTTGACATGTTTATTGATTTTCAAATTTGCATGCGTTCAGAAATGTATGCTTACAAGCAACTTAAAAAAGTTTATATTTCCAAATACAATTTCTAAGATTTATCACGAAGGTTAAAAATGCAGTTTTTTTAATTAATATATATTAAAATGATGAAGTAAGTCTACTTATTCCGAATGAAATTGAAATACTGGTGATTATGTTTTTACAATTACAATTAAATATAATCGAACTAATGTCAAGTTCATAACTTATCCATAACAATAATTTCAATCATGTCTTGCTGACACGCGGTTGTAATATTTAATTATTGTATTTTTGTTCAATTTCTGTATCAATGCCATAATACATTACTAGTCTTAATATCACTTCTGTATTCATTGTTTTACGTTCATAAAAGCCTAATTAAACATCTAACTAAAAGGTAACAGGACATTCATTGTCTGTTAGGTGGTACGAAGTTCGCCGGGCCAGCTAGTGATCTTATATATAAACTAGAAGTGCCCCGCGGCTTCGCCCGCGTTAAAAACTTCTTTTATTTACTTAAAACTTTTCTTTTGTAAAAACGATTCTATCATTAAAGACATCAAATAAAAATAGCCAAATCAGTTCACCCGTTTTCATGTTATCACGTGACTAAGGCATTTCGGGATTCATTATAAATGGAGTAATTTTTTAATTTTACCCGAAAAACCCAAATTTCCAGACTTTGTTACCTACCCCATTTTGAAAAATCCTACAACACGTACTTTATCTCATCTTGTTTCGCCATACAAACTTTGAATACCCGTTCCGTATCCGGGAGGAATTTTGAGAAAATCCTTTCTGAGCGGATACCTACGCCATAATAACTATCTGCATTCTAAAGCTTCCTCAGCGCAATCAGAAACAATATTGATTTTTAGACTTTGTTACGCATTTTGCGCATTGAAGCGCATTTTGAAAAAGTCTGAAACTCGTATTTACTTATTTATTTACAAAAGTACTTGTGTGAAATGACGAATAAAATGACTATCCAAACTTTGAACCCTCGTTTCATCCCCTTCAGGGGTGAATTTTGGAAAATCCCTTCTCAGAGGTAACTAACGTCATAATAACTATCTGCATGTCAAATTTCAGCGCAATCTGAAACAATTTTGATTTTCATACTTTGTTACCCCATTTCACCCTTGTCGGGTGGAATTTCAAAAAAACCTAAAACACGTGTTTACTTATTTTTTTACTTGAGCACTTATGTGAAGTTTCGAATAGAAAATACTGTCTAATCTTGTTTCTCCATACAAACTTTGAACCCCCATTTCATCCCCTTCAGGGGTGAATTTTGGAAAATCCTTTCTCAAAGGTAACTGACGTCGTAATAACTATCTGCATGCCAAATTTCAGCGCAATCCGAAACAATATTGATTTTCAGACTTTGTTTCCCCATTTCACCCTCTTAGGGGTGAAATTTCGAAAAACCTGAAACACGTGTTTACTTATTTATGTCCTATGAAGCACTTGTGTGAAGTTTCGAATAGAAAAGACTATCTAATGTTGTTTCTCCATAGAAACTTTGAACCCCCGTTTCATCCCTTTAAGGGGTGAATTTTAGAAAATCCTTTCTTAGCTGATACTAACGTCATAATAACCACCTGTATGCCAAATTTCAGCGCAATCCGAAACAATATTGATTTTCACACTTAGTTACCCCCATTTCACCCTCTTAGGGGTGGAATTTCGAAAAAACCTAAAACACGTGTGTTCTTATTTATGTCCTGAAGCACTTGTGTAAAGTTTCGAATAGAAAAGACTATCTAATAATGTTATGTTTTCTTTGAAGTGTTACACACTTAATATTTTTGTAAATTGTTAAACACAATCCAAAATTTCATCGTACCAACGGGACTTGAACCCGCAACCTCCGGAATAACATGTTCCGGTGCTTTGCCAATTAAGCCATGGTGCGAAGTAACGTTACGACGAAATTAGTGGATTGCATTTGTTAACCCAATTATGCATTGGTGGCGCCATCTATGACTACTTATTACGTAAGTTAATCATTCGGAAGAAATCATTACAGTTTTCAAATCCGACGAGAGATGTTGCACTGCGTAAATCAAATATTATGTTTTCTTTGAAGTGTTACACACTTAATATTTTTGTAAATTGTTAAACACAATCCAAAATTTCATCGTACCAACGGGGTTCAAGTCAAGTCCCGTTGGTACGATGAAATTTTGAATTCATCCCTTTCAGGGACGAATTTTGGAAAATCCTTTCTCAGAGGGCAATAACGTTGTAATAACTATCTGCATGCCAAATTTCAGCGCAATCCGAAACAATATTGATTTTCACACTTTGTTACCCCCATTTCACCCTCTTAGGGGTGGATTTAAAAAAAATCTGAAACACGTGTTTACTTATTTATTTACTCGAGCACTTGTATGAAGTTTCGAATAGAAAAGACTATCTAATCTTGTTTCTCCATACAAACTTTGAACCCCTGTTTCATCCCTTTCAGGGGTGAATTTTGAAAAATCCTTTTTTAGAGGTAATTAACGTTGTAATAACTATCTGCATGCTAAATTTCAGCGCAATCCGAACAATATTGATTTTCACACTTTGTTACCCCATTTCACTCTCTTAGGGGTCTAATTAAAAAAAACCTGAAACACGTATTTACTTATTTTTTTACTGGAGCACTTGTATGAAGTTTCGAATAGAAAATAGTATCTAATCTTGTTTCTCCATACAAACTTTGAACGCTCGTTTCATCCCCTTCAGGGGTGAATTTTGGAAAATACTTTCTCAGAGGGAACTAACTTCGTAATAACTATTTGCATGCCAAATTTCAGCGCAATCCGAAACAATATTGATGAAACACAATCCAAAATTTCATCGTACCAACGGGGTTCAAGTCAAGTCCCGTTGGTACGATGAAATTTTGAATTCATCCCTTTCAGGGGTGAATTTTGGAAAATCCTTTCTCAGAGGGCAATAACGTTGTAATAACTATCTGCATGCCAAATTTCAGCGCAATCCGAAACAATATTGATTTTCACACTTTGTTACCCCCATTTCACCCTCTTAGGGGTGGATTTAAAAAAAATCTGAAACACGTGTTTACTTATTTATTTACTCGAGCACTTGTATGAAGTTTCGAATAGAAAAGACTATCTAATCTTGTTTCTCCATACAAACTTTGAACCCCTGTTTCATCCCTTTCAGGGGTGAATTTTGAAAAATCCTTTTTTAGAGGTAATTAACGTTGTAATAACTATCTGCATGCTAAATTTCAGCGCAATCCGAACAATATTGATTTTCACACTTTGTTACCCCATTTCACTCTCTTAGGGGTCTAATTAAAAAAAACCTGAAACACGTATTTACTTATTTTTTTACTGGAGCACTTGTATGAAGTTTCGAATAGAAAATAGTATCTAATCTTGTTTCTCCATACAAACTTTGAACGCTCGTTTCATCCCCTTCAGGGGTGAATTTTGGAAAATACTTTCTCAGAGGGAACTAACTTCGTAATAACTATTTGCATGCCAAATTTCAGCGCAATCCGAAACAATATTGATGAAACACAATCCAAAATTTCATCGTACCAACGGGGTTCAAGTCAAGTCCCGTTGGTACGATGAAATTTTGAATTCATCCCTTTCAGGGGTGAATTTTGGAAAATCCTTTCTCAGAGGGCAATAACGTTGTAATAACTATCTGCATGCCAAATTTCAGCGCAATCCGAAACAATATTGATTTTCACACTTTGTTACCCCCATTTCACCCTCTTAGGGGTGGATTTAAAAAAAATCTGAAACACGTGTTTACTTATTTATTTACTCGAGCACTTGTATGAAGTTTCGAATAGAAAAGACTATCTAATCTTGTTTCTCCATACAAACTTTGAACCCCTGTTTCATCCCTTTCAGGGGTGAATTTTGAAAAATCCTTTTTTAGAGGTAATTAACGTTGTAATAACTATCTGCATGCTAAATTTCAGCGCAATCCGAACAATATTGATTTTCACACATTGTTACCCCCTTATCACCGTCTTAGGGGTGGATTTAAAAAAAAACTAAAACACGTATTTACTTATTGTTTTACTTGGAGCACTTGTATGAAGTTTCGAATAGAAAATACTATCTAATCTTGTTTCTCCATACAAACTTTAAACCCCGTTTCATCCCCTTCAAGGGTGAATTTTGAAAAATCCTTTTTTAGAGGTACGAGTAACTAACGTTGTAATAACTATCTGCATGCCAAATTTCAGCGCAATCCGAAAAAATATTCATTTTCATACTTTGTTACCCCATTTCACCCTCTTAGGGGTAGAATTTCAAAAAAACCTGAAACACGTATTTACTTATTTTTGTACTGAAGCACTTGTGTGAAGTTTCGGGTAGAAAAGACTATCTAATCTTGTTTCTCCATACAAACTTTGAACCCCCATTTCATCCCCTTCCGGTTTAGGCTGTGCGTTGTCTGTCAGTGAGTCAGTCAGTATGTCAGGACAAAGATTCTTATAGTATTAGAAGTTGTATCCTAACTGTTTAAGAAAAGACAATCATTAGGTAAGTACTTACGTG
The DNA here is from genome assembly GCA_954871355.1 of Cabera pusaria. Lineage (NCBI taxonomy): Eukaryota > Metazoa > Arthropoda > Insecta > Lepidoptera > Geometridae > Cabera > Cabera pusaria. Next base: position 15,565,300 of record OX940889.1, read on the forward strand.
CTATTTTATATTATAGGTACTCACCTACTACTACATGCATATACATTTACATAATAAATATAAAATACGATACAAAAAATATAAAAAATATGATGAAAAAAATAAAAAAACAATATGGTATTTGAGACTCAAAATTTATATAGCTCCAAGGTATGACACATTTCTGAGAAGCCATGGTTTTGCGTGCGACTAGTTCTGTTATATATTTACCATCAGGCGCTTTGCTTGCACTGTTACCTAAAAACTACTTATCTTTTTCCAATAAACAAATATAAAACAACGTGTGTTTCACAGGAATGGCTGGCGTCTCAAGGCATAGAGGTGGCAAAGGAGGAAGATTTACCCGAGGATGCGTTTCTGCAGAAAGAACGGTGGAAAAACGTACCAACTCCAGTGAGGCGGAGTGGTCATGTTGACAAGTTGCGGCGCTTCTTGGAGTACGATGGCAAGGTTCTAGCGTGAGTTACCTTATACAATTATCTATAGGTATACCTATTAACATGAAGCACGAAAGAAAACGGAAGAAATGTTAGATTTAGCATACATTTTGTATAGAGAAAAAGTGTAGAAAGCTAAAAAGTATTATACTCTTATATGTTTTATATCAACTTAAAAAAATATATGGGCAAATTTCGACCAATGGGGGAATACTTACTACTTTTGGCTTTAGCGATAAGTACAATATGGGGTCTTCAAATCGCGGGAGAATAGATATCTTCTGGGTAAGGACGCTCCATCATCGATCGCATCATCACTTAATATCAGATGAGATAGTGGTCAAGTGCTACCCAGTTCCGTGTAAAAAAAGCGAAATCGTAGGCCTGCCTAGTAAGGGCGAATGAAATATTTTAAAGAACTCTCGGATTAAAAAAATATATTTTGGGTGTCTTTTGAAACATGGACCGGTGGCTACTGCGTGTGTCTCGTGTTATTAGAGACAGGCTAGCATTTGACAGTGAACGACGAAGTCTAAGGGGGATATTGCACTATAGGTATAGCTAGTTAAAAGTAAAAGAGAGCAATGATATGAAGCACTCAGGAAGCACTACACGAGCACTAGAGTCTAATCATAGCGCGACTATCTCAACTCGTTTACCAAATAGGCTGGCATCGAGCATCAGCTGAAACATGTTGAAAAGATTGGTGACATGTCTATGACGCTTTCCTTAGTACCTACTCATACATTTAGCAAATCTTTGGAGGTCACGTCGAAGTTTTTAAAGTTTAAGCCACACAGTGGGTGACATTGACCTCGAAACGGATATTAACTGTATTCAAGTAAAGCTGCCGTTGAGATATTATTGAGCAATACTGACGAGTGGCTGCTAATACCGTATGTTTCAAGAAGGTACGATGGTCGGGCTTCCGCTTCGGGATGACTCCGACAATGCCCATGAGTAAACAGAGCCGGTCGCAGAGCCTATTATAATCTTCTATACGCAGTGTTTAATTATATGCTCGGCTTTTAATATGATTGGACCTGCCATCAAATATGTATTATAATGCGGTGTGAATCAAAGGTTATCCGCCTCCGTTGATGAAGTCATGGCATCATTTTGTGCTAAATATTACCACTGAAGAAAGGATTTTACCGTGGCTTTGCCAATCACTGAATACATGCCGCTAAGAGATCACTGATTTGCCATGTATTATTATTTTATTCCTTATAGTGAGTTCCAAAGAGGACCGACTACCGAGATTAGAGAAGGTTGCAAACCGTAAATAGTTTCAATAACTATAGATGTTGGTACAATACCGAAAACATGGTATTGGATGTCATAATAACTGTTTATCGGGCAAAACCAGTTTTCGCAAACTACAAGCGTTGCAGCCGATGCAAGAACCTATTTATTTGCAATACCTAACCTATACAGGCGCTAGGCGTTGCGAGTGTGATCGAAACCAATGAAGTTATTGTTATTGGTGGCGCCCGATTCAATCAAAACTATATAGTAACCAAATAATGACGAATTAATTTCTCCTACTTTATTTAGATGATACCAATATTATATTTGTGAAAAATTGTTTTTTTTTTTTTATTAGATAAATGTTCACTCGCGATTTGAAGACTACGGTTATAGCTATCGACAAATTTCCACATATTATATCGATGTTCTGCCTGACTTGCTATCAAAAAGTATCTTACCACCATCACGGGAAAAATCTGCCGCCATAACCTTACGGTATTCCGATAACAGATTTTGTCAAATTTCAAATACTATCCGCAATGCCGCAAAAACCAGTTATTGAGAATACCATGTTTCAGAAACCGGTATTGGTATGAACATCGCGTTTCGGTATTGCAAAATGGCGTACCGACCCACCGCTAACCGAGATAGTTGCGCAATGTGCATGGGAATCTAACCTTATTTGCACAAGCACAAGATTGTGTTGCATGGGGGAAAGATACTGAAACCTGTAATCAAATACCACCTAATGTTATCATATGCGCTCGCACATATAGAAACAGGTTGTAGAAAATAATGAAACAATGGAATATTTTACCAGTACGGATCGGAACCGGTTGTCTGCGCCGGGAACATGCTACTTTATGTCCTTACCCTTACTTACATGACACTGCTTGGTTCCCTAGCGCAATCTTTCTGCTAATACGGTTTACAACTCTACACGTCTTGGTTGCAAGTTAGCCCAATCATATACTTTTTTACTAGACTAAATGACGTTACGGCCAATGATCAAAGAATCGGATTTCGGAAGTAAAAGAATAGTAGTAAGTTAGGCGCTAAATAACTGACATTAATCCAATCCAATTTCCAAAGGCAAACTATTCCGATTCAGAACTACTGGGTACGCCATAACGTACTGACGGCGTCAATATTAGCAACGTTAAATTGAGATATTTTGTAATCTGATAACAGACCCACAACGGGTCAAAGCGAGGTGAGTCCAACAATGCCCGTGGGTAAACAGTGGTGGTCGGCGTTCCAAATTATCCCCCGACCGCGTAATTTGAGTGAAACCTACAGATTGCCAGCTAACGAACAGGTATATGACGTATTCACGGCTAACGCAGCTGTCGGCCGGACGGTTTGCCCAGAGGCCACGTGCCTCTGTCACTCTCATGTAAAGTTATGTTTTCGGGAAAAGACTGATAGGGAAAACGCGTGTTTATTTTTTCCTTCAAGAGAATGAAAATTTTGAGACGTGTATTGTTGCCAAGCTGAACAACAAGAATATCCTACTAAATGGCTTATTAGCGCTAAACTTAAAATGATTTTTTTTTTGCTTAGATCTGGGTAGCACTTCACCACCATCTCCCTGATGTTAAGTGATGATGCGGTCGATGATGGATCGCGCTTACCCAAAAGATACACATTAATTCGCGATTTGAAGACCCCCATATTGTATTTCGTTTTTTTTTGAGGTTTTACTATTTTTTTAAGTCGGTTATTTTAGTTTTTTATACGATCTTATAAGTTTTAATATAGAGCTAGATGCTGTTTGCATGTTCAATGTAATCCAGCACCAATAAGTATTTGCAGAATTGAGCCATTACCTCCCTGGCAAGCTTGTTCGACCCTCTCCTCTACCCCCCCTTCGCTCACGAAAGTAAACAGAGGAAAATTGAAGCTGCCCGATCATGAAGATCTGGAATAGAACTGTCGGTCCTATACTAAGTCTACCTACTTAATGAAACCTTGGTATATATTTGAAGTGAGCCACTCTGTGTTGGGATGGTGTATGGTAAAATTTTCCGCTCTACGTAAGAACTGAATGTTGTGCACTTTGAGTTTTTAAGATGCCGTTCCCAAAGGTTACCAAAGGACCAAACCTATTACCTAAGACTTCATTGTTCGTCCGTCCGTCTGTCTGTCAGAAGGCTATATATCCTAAAACCGCAATCAGTAGACTGTGAAGTAGACTCTTGCAATTTTCACAAAGTGTCAAGTGCGTACTCATAATTACTGCTATATAACAACAAATAATAAAAACATAATTAAAGTTAAAAATTAAGGGGGGGGGGGTCCTCCCCATACAAGAAACATGTTTTTTTCGGTGTTTATTGCTCGATCTTATAAACCGTAATAGATATGGAATTTTGAAATTTGCTCATAGTTATATATCCACTATGGCTGCTATCACACGAAATAGTAAGAAATTAATTAAATTAAAAAACTAAAGGGGTCCTTGGCTCCTTTATCAGTTTATAACATTTTATTGCGTTGTAGCAGCGTCATGTAGACAAATAAACTGACCAAGTGCAAGTCGGACTCGCACTAGTAGGGTTCCGTACCACACTACAGTATTTTATAAGATCGAGCAAAAAATACCACTATCATTTTTCGCCAGCAAAAAATAATAATTAATAAACATTTAAACATTTTATTTCTTATAACGCCATCTAACGTCTAACAACGGTGTTAGGGATCGACATTTCAATATAACGCCATCTATGGGACGTTTACCTAACTAAGCGTTCATAGAAAAAAACACGTTTCTTGTATGGGGACCCTCTATTATTTTTAAATTTATTCTGTTTTTAGTATTTGTTGTTATAGCGGCAACAGAAATACATCATCTGTGAATATTTCAACTGTCTAACTATCACGGTTCATGAGATACAGCCTGGTGACAGACGGACAGACAGACAGACAGACAGATAGACAGACAGACGGACAGCGGAGTCTTAGTAATAGGGTCCCGTTTTACCCTTTGGGTACGAACCCTAAAAAGTAGCGATTATTCTGAGTATAAGTAAAAGTAAATATGCGAAATTCAAATGAAACCGACATTGCACGCATATAGCAAACCGTTACAGTTAATAAGTAAAATTAATGATTTTCACTAGAGGCAATTCTTCAAACAGATTTATACAATAATTGCTGGGTCACGTGGAGGTGGCAACTGACCGTGGGTGGGGGTTGACAAACCGCCGCCGGCAAGGGTGGCGGGCCTGGATGCTCACTAAGAATTACCTCCATATTCATTGCCGACTTTAATTACGTACTCTTAGTCGTTTAGACCCCGTCTTTTAACCAACTTATTAAAATGGATAGGTAAATTCCATTGTGATTTTAATGATGCTCTCTGAATTTTTCTTTAGTTTTAAGCCGACTGCCAAACGGCGGGTAATGTTTTTCGCGCGTATGTATGTATGTGGGTATGTTTCTTTGTTGCTACCTAGGTGCCAAACGGCTTAAGCGATTTTAATGATTAAGGTCTTGAATTAAAGGTCTCTCACAAAAATCTCCTAAGTGTTATATAAATATAAAGGAAAAACAAAAGTGTGTGCTTGGTATCAAAGTGAGGGGCTTAAAAAGCTCTATCCGAATATATATCTGAGCTAATGTCATCTCTGTCTGTTCAGCATCAACATCATCAGCTGGTGTCGGTCTACTACTAGTCGTAGGCCTCTTCCAAGACGCGCAGCTGAGCCCGATCTTTGGCTCTTCTTTTCCAGTCACTGCCCATCAATTAGCGTATGTCATCGCTCCACCTGGTCAAAGGGCATCCTACGCTACGTTTGCCGATTGGTGCTCGCCATTCTAGGACAAGTCTACACCAACGATGACCAGCCTACTGCCATTTCAGATCGCTTGCCTATCGGTTTTCTATCGGATACATTTCGGAGAGTGTGCAATGGAACTGCATGATTTGATTTCACCATCCCCATTTTTTAATCGGACATCCAGAGACACTGAAAGGTGCCATGGATTTATGATGGATATACCATCTATCCGAACGAAGCGATTTGCTTCTTCGTTCATCATACGAACCGCCAAGGAATGGAATACCCTGCCTGAGTCTGTGTTTCCGGTTAAGTACAATATGGGGGTCTTCAAATCGCGAGTCAATAGGTATCTTCTGGGTAAGCTCGCTCCATCATCGATCGCATCATCACTGTGAGATAGTGATCAAGTGCTTGCCAGTTCAATGTAAAAAAAAGATGGCTAATCTGTTGAGTGCTCAACAAATGTCGATCACTTAAGTTTTCTGGCGAATAACTTCGATCCGCATACGAGCCCGCAGAAAAACATCGAACATTGCTCGCTGAGCAACTTTGAATTGTTGCCTATTACTCATCATTTTATTAACTATACAGCACTGGTTTATATAAAACAAACATATTTTGCAAACATAAGTAGGTAGTCTAAAACAATAAGTCTGTATATCAAATATTTTTATTATTTAGATAAATTGTTAAATATTGAATCTGTAGATATAAATGTATACTAAATCTAAATACCATTGCATTGATTCATTGAGACTTCTAAAAGGTAAAAACTCTAGGTAAAAAATATGATTTATAAGTCGTCGACGTCTCCTTTAGTTCAATATTTTAAAAAGCTTTTAACTAGAGTGCATAATAAGTGTATGTACCTTGGCTACACCTCCCCGCTGTATCAGTAAGGTTCAAAGATGGCTAAAAGTCTATCGATGGTTCAACGATCTAGTTTGCCCTTGTGTTAACGATGCTGTCACTCGTTTTCTCTCCATTTGTGCCGAAAGCTTTTCTCCGGCGCTTTTCGGCTGACGTTCGCTATGGGCGGGGTAACTTTTTTCAAAAAAGTTTGCAAGTTTTCACTTTATTTGGAATTTGAAAGTGTTTTTGTATTTTATTTTTCAAGTACTCTCTAAACTTCTATTTTATTTTTTCCGTCTGTAGAATGTTTTCCCTGTTACTCTATACCAAAGGCTAGGAGGGATTTTACGGAGAAAGGTTTAAACCTACTTATAAACGAGAGATGTTTTCCTTTTTATGAATTATGCAGAGATAGAGTTATGTGACGTGCCTTTCGTAATGCGACTCATAGACTTATAAAAGATGGATTATTAATCAAACAAATACATACCATACTTCTCTGAATACTACAATTGCGATATACACGGCTATTTATCTGATGAAAACTCATAGCAGTTCTGTTTGGTGCACCCGATGCCGCTTCGTGTGTTGTACACTCAACACAATGAAACAGCAAACAATTGAAACTATGAACCATGGAACTCGTAATACAAGCTGTTGTTACCTCTAAAAGTTACTTATATGCTAATAAAGCTGAACACTACCTAACCGAACTACTGACTGTGTGTGCTTATAATGCGGAAAGATTGTTAATAAGGCAAGATTGTAGGCGTCAATAAACTGGTTCACTTTATTTTGCATCTCTTCTTTTACATGAAGTTTTCCTTTCCATTTCCTTAAATACTGAAAGTGAGAATCATTATATCCCATTATAAGAGCCTACGTAAAGTTCCCTCCACTCGACAAGCGGTCTCCCGGCCGTAGCCGCCTTTTATGATCCATAAACAGGGACCTATATCATTCCAGGGATTTTTATTCTAAGTAGGTATGCCATAAATATCAAGTTCTTTATAATGAAAATATGGAAACCTACTTACGCATTCTATTGCCTGCATATATAATGTATGTGTGCGAGCTTTAACGTCTGCATAGAACATTTTAAATGAGGTTACAATCTGACTACCAAATCGATAAGTTAGTTTACCTACCTACAACTGAACAAACAGAACGTTGAGAACAATAGCTCAACTCGCGAGTAACAAGTTTACTGAAAGCGAGGCACTTTGATGAATGAAGAAGGGTTGTTGTGACTACATAAGACGAATGGATTGATATTTTTAGGCAACGCTTCGTTCGATTCATCATGATCCCGCATTTGACCCTGGCTGCCTGGCTCTAATATTCCTTTTTTTATTCAATGCCTCGCATATAATGTCATTGGCATATTTTGAACGTATGTGTGAATAGGTAGATTGCGAAGGACGGCCTACGGCGACGTTCGAAAGGTCGGCTCGAAGATTTTATTTCCGCTGATACAAGAACCTTCACCGGTATATTTGACTCCCTTCCCATCGTAATTCGTAATTTCACTTGGTAGATTTGTAAGTGAGCTAAACATTTTGGGTAGGTATACTATTCAACACGTAAGCTTTGTTCTGTGAGGTTATTTACTATTGTATAAAAAATCACAGAACAGTAAATATTTGTTTCAAGAAACCATAATATAACAATAAAACTGGCCAAGTGCGAGTCAGACTTTGACCCGCACACGGAGGGTTCCGAACGCCATCTATCGAATTTCTAACGAACTTCTAACACCAACTAAGTAAACGTTAACACAAAGGTAGAATAGTATTATATAGTAGTAATAGTAGTAATAGTAATTGTAGTAATTAATATTATTAAATATCTGGTTGACCGAGCTTTGCTCGGAATTTTTTGCCACTTAAACAGACAAATATGACTCTTCCCGACATCTATTGACGAATAATAATACAATTTTTTTTAATTGAGAACAACTAACTGCTTTACTGATACAGTACTTCTACTCGCCAATAGATGTCGGGAGGAGTCATATTTTAAGTTGATTATCAATAAAGTTGATTATTGAAAACACGAATAAAACAACATTTTCTGATAATGACTCCTAGCTAGATCGATTTATTGCCCCCGAAATCCCCTGTTGGTATACTAAATTTTATTTAATCGTTGGAGCCGCTTCCGAGATTCAGATTAAGGTAAAGACGATAGCGCCATCATAGCAACTAGATAGGTGGCGCTGCGCTATCGTAAAAAACTTTTTAAAAACTTTTCTTTAATTTTTAACTTTGTTCTGTTCTTAGTATTTGTTGTTATAGCGGCAACAGAAATACGTCATCTGTGAAAATTTCAACCGTTTAGACGGTTGAAATTTTCACACTATCACGGTTCATGAGATACAGCCTGGTGACAGACGGACAGACAGACAGACAGACAGACAGACAGACAGACGGACAGCGGAGTCTCAGTAATAGGGTTCCGTTGGTACCCTTTGGGTTCGGAACCCTAAAAAAAGTATTTTCATCATCTCATGTTTGTATTTACTAACTCACTAGCTGTAATAAGACGTAATAATTATTATTTATTTCTTATATAATGTTTTATGATATATTTGACTTGTATTTTTATTTTATTTAAATAATATTTTTAAATTTAAGTTTAAATATCAATAAATCATTATGAATTACTAGCTATGCCCCGCGGTTATACCTGCATAGACATCGTTCCCGTGAGTGGGAATATCAGAATAAAAGTACCCTATGTGTTATTCCAGGGTCTAGGCTATCTATGTACTAAAATTCTGCTCAATCGGTTGAGTAGTTTTAGCGTGAAGGAGTTACAAGCGTACACACACTTTCGCCTGTATAATATTAGTAGGATAGATAAATAAATTAAGTCTTAGCCACCTCCCCTAAAGCTAGAAGTTTATTTTTAGCGTGCCTACTGAAATGACTTCTCTAAATGTATAGCAGTGTCCCATAAGGAACAAGGACATAGGGCGATGTTTCGTATGTGTGTCGAACGACGGTAGCCAGCGACCGCAACGGCAACGCACGCCGGCGCCGCGGCTCCTTCTCGCGGTTTCATCCTCTCAACTTATAAATCTATAGAGACAGAAGCGAATCGAATCTAACTTAATTCTCTTAAATTCTTTACGTCACGGTATAAAAATTTGTATTGCTATATTAGTAGATTGTAGTAATTGCATTTGTTCCCGTCGAATATTAGCGTTACAGCCATGCCACTGTACTTAGTTGCTCAATGTTTTATCCGACTTCCAAAACGGAGAATTTTCTCTTGGTTTTTTTGGTTTTTATGCACATGACATAAGTAAATTGTTTACTCTACCAATAGTCAACCGAATAGTGATGAGTAGAATGGTAATAGAGATCCCTCATTATTATTGAGATCTGCTTATAAACCCAAATCAAACTTGCTACTAAATATAACTCGAACTGTATGTGAAGCCTGTTCTTTTTGGAGTTACGTATGATACCAAAGGGTACCAACGAAACCCTATTACTGATACTTCGCTGTCCGTCCGTCCATCCGTTCGTCTGTGAGAGAGCTGTATCTCCTTAACCATAATAGGTAAATACATGAGACATAACATGTATAACTATGGCTGGTATAACAACAAATAGTACAAAGTAAATAAAATTCAAAATTGAAAGTGTTCCTCATACATGAAACTGTTATTTTTCTCGATCTTATTAACGGTAATATATAGACACTTAAACTTTTCAATTATTACGGCCACATACCAACAAATAATTTAAAAAAAAAACAATTCTACAAATGTGGAAAGAAGTAGTCTGCCTACCCCAACGGGAAAAAGGCGTGATTGTATGTATTGTATTGTATGGTAGTAATAAAACTGGCCTAATGCGAGTCGGAGTCGCGTCTCCCATCGCACACTTAGGGATGGTCCCGTATTACAGTACAATACGAAACATAACAGAGTTTCAACCTCTTATACGATTAATTGATATTACCAAGAACATTTTCGACGGCGCGATCTAGAAAGACGGGGCTCGTTTACTAGCGCCATCTATGTCATTTTACCGAAACTAATTGGAAAGGTTGTTAGCTTCACAAACATAGATGGCGTTATAGTAAAAAACTCGTTTTTTGTATGAGGACCCCCTTTAATTTTTAACTTTATTTTGTTTTTAGTATTTGTTGTTCTAGCGGCAACAGAAATACACCATGTGTAAAAATTTCAACTGTCTAACTATCGCGGTTAATGAGATACAGCCGGGAGACAGATGGACAGACATACAGACAGACAGACGGACAGTGGATTCTAAGTAATAGGGTCCAGTTTTACGCTTTGGGTACGGAACCCTAAAAACAATATAAAATGATAATAAATAAAAGGGGGTCCCCATACAAGAAACATGTTTTTCTTTTGAAATTTTATACTCTCTTTTAACAATATTATACAGTGGTACGGAACCCTTCGTGTGCGTGTCTGACACACTCTAAACACCACTTACATACATGTACATAAAATCACGCCTTTTTCCCGTTGGGGTAGGCAGATTCGAGACTACTTCTTTCCACATGCTACGATCCTGACACACGTCTTTCGTTTCTTCCACTGCCATGAGCGCCTTCATACATGCTCGCAGGTTATAGGTACTTTTGACTTGGCCTTTCTTTAAGGGCCGTTACGCGCTGTCGACTAGTCGCCGGCGACTCAGTCCCTCGGCGACCGAAACATGGGAAACTAGGGCCGGAGACCGAGCCGAGCGACAGTATTCCAAGTATTTCCGATATAAATTTATCCGTGTCAAAACTCATTGTGCGCGGCCGTCCGGTCGTTACGACAGTTGCTCGCAGTGTGAATGCTTTCATTTGAAACCGTGCTCCTATTGGTCGCCGGCGACCGGCAGTTGCCTGTGCGTCGCCACTGCGCGGCGAGTCGCCGAGTCGCCCGGGCAACCGGTGACTAGTGCGTAAACACCTATTTAAACTATACAATATTACAGTCGTCGACAACTGAATCGCCGGCGACTAGTCGACAGTGCGTAAGGGCTCTAAATGTCTCCGATCTGTTCGTGATACGTTCGCCTAGGTCGGCCTCTACAGTCTCGCCCATTCACACTCGTATTATAAATCTGTTTCGTCAGTCTTTCTTCACACCACTTACCTAATATGTGATTACATTTTATCTAATTAAATTGATTCATTTGGATAGCAAGGAACAGTTTGCCACGTTGACTAGGTGCTTATTCTAGTTAGTGCCATACAATTAGTTGTAAGAGCCCGTACTAAGTATATGTGTGTGTACCCCTTTGCTGGGCCCAACCGTGGCGACCAGCCCATCTGCTCCATGTTTACTGCTCAACTTTACTGCTCGCGGTAACGTGGCTTTAATGCTTTTATTGCGTTTGCTATTTATTCCGAACTTTGTTGAAATCAATGGTTGTTGTATATGAGACTAATTTTGATAACTAGTGCCTAGTTTGATTTTGGGTACAAAATGAGGTCTAAAAAATTTGTCGGTGTTTGTAAATGGCTCCAATTTCAAAGATAAAAGGATTACCTTCAAATATCGGTAATTAAAATAAATTGTAAATACAGGTTAACCTCCAAAACAAAAAAAAAACAGAATCCGCGTCCAACTGTAATGTCAAGCGCTGTGTGTCCACAAACCGATCCGAAAATCTTCCCTTCTAAAGGTGTAAAGGTGCTACGTTGCTAGCTAACATTTTTTTTTACCTAGCTAACATTTTTACACTTCTAAAAATGTAAGACGTTCACAAAGTGACATATCAAATCGTCGACGCGTGAAACCACACTATTTAAGAGTGTTTTAGTGGCTTCACTCTTAGGTGAATTGACGCCTTCGGGTTTATTCTGTATTCTAATTTAGGTAACTACCTATACCTACTTAATGTACTAATATTATCTTTCTAATGGCCTTTCAAAAGAGGCTTAATTCAGTCAATAATATTCGAGCTACTTTTCAATTTCTATCAGTTTTTAACTGATCCACAAGTAGTAGGAGATAAAGGAGAAAATCTTATTATTCTTGTAACCAAAATTAAAACTTTATTTTGTTTATGTTATAGTCGTGGATTCCTACATAGTAAGGTGTCAGTCAATCTTATATCTAATCATGCTGTTTCATAGAGTAGCTATGTATGTTTAAGTAGATATTACTCATTAACTTGCAAATAGTTACAAGGCGTGCTCTCAGAGCAATCGATGCAGTCGCAGGTGGATCATTTATTAGTCTTGTCATCGTATCTCCGGTCATAATAATAAACACGACCGTTTGTCTCGGGGTCTAATAAATCACTGAACACAGCGGCACCCGCCGGGACACTTGTCTCACTTTTTCTTTTCCGTATTTTGCGGACGATATACGAGAATATTCTGAGATTAATTGCGTGTCTGGTCTAGATGTCTAACTATGTTGACTAAAGAGCTTCTGTTTTTGTAGACATAGTTGATTATAAATATACTCGAGGGCCCGGTGGCGTAATCCGGAGAATGGTCGGTTTTGATGCCGTGGTACCGAGTTCAAAACGCCGTGCACCAATGGATTTTTCTATCGAAAAAAAAACATTATGTGCGCTTCTCACAGTGGCCCTCCGGTGAAGGAAAACATCGTTAAGAAACCAACAACCCTCGCATGTTGGTAGGACACTAACTAGTGTCCGCCTGGCCAGCTACCACCCTCAAGTGTCCACTGTCTCACCTGTTGGTAACTGATGATGCGGTCGAAGATGGTAAGCACGTTAGGCCTAGAATGGGAACTGGCAGTCAAGGAAATCAGACAGTTTATAGTGTTTCCCCAGAAGTTCAATCCTGAGGACTTCAAATCGCATCTGAACAAGTATTTTTTAGGCAAGCCACATTGTAAATTGTATATTAGGTGACAAAGATGTCCACTGTTTGTCTATAAATACTACATAAAAATACATGACACATCACATACATGACAAATCACAACCAAATATTAACGCTGGGTTGATGATCTAGACACACGGATGCGTATGGGTTTACCCCCCATTGCATAATGCATGGTTTTGCTATACATTCCATACATAATCATATAAAGGGTTATAATATCACTGCGGCAATTTCGGCCACGAGTCAGCCCAAACTATACATTTTGTGCATTTCTCTAGAATCATAAAGTTTTCCTCGCGATTGAACAAGTAATATATTGCTGCATGAATCTTTAAATGCATTGTTGGAAGCTAACGTTTTATCCCAGACACAAAAGAAAAAATTTTGTGTTACAACCGAAGTCTACATTCTCAAATGTATTTCAAAAATATATGTTTATTTAATGCGAAATGTTACAGCTTTACCAAATTAATTTTACTACTTAGGTTACTTGTACTATTCATTATTCTGTGCTTAGGTTGGTACGTGTACCGTTACGGTCCTAGATCAAAAATCCTCCTATATTATGTATTTTTATACTCTGCCCAGACTTTACGAGAATTATCGAACTACCCCTTCGAGTTTAAAAGAGTGCACCTACCTATCAAAATCTGTTTTTTCATGACCTATATATAAATCACAAGGCCTAACTCTTAATTTAGCAAAGGTAGACTTTAAGGTAGAACTGTTTTCACCGCCGGTTTAACAGCCGCACGTGGTCAATCGCGCGCAGCTGCGATCGGGCACGATGCGTGGAATTGAACCTTTACATGTGCAGTGTGGTGACACGCAAAATAGCTGGCAATTCAGAATTTTGTGTGCCACAGTATATGTTGCAGGCAGGCCATCATTACCATCAGGCGTACGTCTGGCTTCCCTCTTGCCCTCTGTCCTCTGTTAATTTATGTCATAAAAACTGGTTTTCTTTACTTATAGATTCAACGTAGTTTGGGATAATCGCGATGCTGTCAATGGTGAACTTGAACATTTCAAGCTACTGTACTTCCTACAAGATGATACCATCGCTTTAAAGGTAATCAATAATTTGCTTAAACACTAGTACTTGTACTATTATATATTCTGTGACACTAGGAAGGACCTTGTGGCACAGAATAATAAATAGTACCTTCTGTTTATGATTTTGAAACTCTAAATATATTGTACTATTATTAAATCTGTCGTATAGGGTACTAATATTATAAACACATCTCTCCCTCTGTATGTTCGTTACGTTTTAAAGACGAAAACGACTAAATGCCTATATGACTAATATTTTGCAGAAGGGATTCATTATTACAGAACATAACCGAGGATACTTTTTAACGCGAGCACAACCGCTGCATGCAGCTGGTTTGGTTTAAAATCGAAACCCTATCATAATCAGCCAGTGTCATTCCACTGCTGGACGTAGGCCTTTCCGAAGATACGCCACTGAGCCCGATCTTCGGCTCATTGGGAGGGAATATCGAAACCATTAAATGATCATTATTGAAGTTAAATCACAAAATTACAACAAAATTAATTTTGACGGTCCGTTGGCGTAAAAGATAAATCTATCTTTTATCTATATAGGTTGCTTGATTATATATAGCTTGATATAATCATGATTTAAACTCCCGATTCCTATAAACTTAAAATGGATAGCTTGCCTTCTAGCCGGGAGTTCACCAGGTGAAATTCTAGATATGCACTGCACCATTGGTTTTTCTAAGTACATTCATACGTGCACAGGTGGTAGGATCTTTACATCAATGTTCAGTCTGCCTTGCTACTAAAGAGTAGCTTATCACCATCAAGGAGAAAATCTGCTTCCATAACCTTGCATGTTTTTTTAGGGTTCCGAACCTAAAGGGTACCAACAGAACCCTATTACTGAGACTCCGCTGTCCGCCTGTCTGTCTGTCTGTCTGTCTGTTTGTCTGTCTGTCTGTCTCTCTGTCTGTTTGTCTATCCGTCTGTCACCACGCTGTATCTCATGAACCGTGATAACTAGACGGTTGAAATTTTCACAGATGATGTATTTCTGTTGCCGCTATAACAACAAATACTAAGAACAGAATAAAGTTAAAAATAAAGGGTTTAAAACAGAAAACGTGTTTTTTACGATAGGCTCCATCTATGAATATTCATAGATGCTATCGTGTTTACCTTAATCTCGGAATCTGAATCTGAATCTCGGAAACGGCTCCAACGATTAAATAAAATTTAGCATACAGGGTATTTCGGGGGCGATAAATCGATCTAGCTAGGATTCATTTTCAGAAAATGTTGTTTTATTCGTGTTTTCAATAATCAACTTTTAATTTTAAATAACAATCAATAATCAACTTAAAATATGACTCTTCCCGAAATCTATTGGCGAGTAGAAGTAGCTTTAGTGTTATTGTGTGGTTAAAGCAATTGATTGCTCTAATTAAAAGAAATAGTATTATTATTCGCCAATAGATGTCGGGAAGAGTTTTTCTGTTTAAGTGGCAAAAAATACCGAGCAAAGTTCGGTCTTCCAGATATTTAATAATATTAATTACTAACACCTTTGTGTTGTTAACGTTTACTAAGTTGGTGTTAGAAGTTCGTTAGATATTCGTTAGATGGCGTTCGGAACCCTCCGTGTGCGGGACAAAAGTCTGACTCGCACTTGGTCAGTTTTATTTACACTGAACAGGGTAGCACTTGACTACTATCTCACTATTCCGGCAGCACACACCCCTAGAGAGCAGAGTCATACATATTCTAGACCTAGCGTGTTCGCCATCTTCGACCACATCATCGCTTACCACCAGTCGAGATATCAACCAGCGGTAAAACGCTACTCTATCCGACATATAAAAGAAATCAAGTAACTTTAGCCTTATAAAAGGCTCATTTAGGGCCAGTTTCACAGGTTTCTGATTGCCTTATGAGAAACTTATATGACTGATTTTTGACACATTTTTGGGTGTCATCTGTCAGCTATTTGACACTATAAACCTAAAGTTTCACCGGTTCCTGATAGCGCTAATATGAAGAAATCTGACAGATTCTTGACAGCTTTTATATGGCGTCATGTGTCAGATAACTATATAACGCATTATCAGGAATCGGTGAAACTGGCCCTAAACATAATATTACAAGCTGCGCACCGCAGCTAACATTTTATTTATAAATCTTTATTCCAAATTTCGTCCAAATTCGTTTTTATTATTGAATTGAGGAACAAGCACAAAACATCAATTGCATCAACATCACTTAACATCAAGTTAGATAGTGGTCAAAAGCTACCCTATTCGGTTAAAAATATAATAATAATAAATATGTACTGTACGTAGATACACATAAAATATAATTTTACAAAAGTAATTAGGTTTTGATACTTGCAAATATTTTGCAGTAGTGCTTACGATGAAATAATTGATGCTGTGCGAGTCTTCTCGAGAGTTTCGCGTTTAATTTGAAAACAAACACGAGATTCAAAATGGAAACAATGAATATTTATTGGAGTCGCAGTGGAGGACCCTCTTAAATTACTTGGACTTAACAAAAAATCTTCCTCGCCCACACCGATGATTGCCGAACATTTAATAGTAAACAACTGATATCTGAAAAAAAAAATGTAAATTACATACATTTTCCATAATTTTTAACAAACTTCAAAAAAGGAGTAGATTCTCAATTCGTCTGTATTTTTTTTATGTTTGTTACCTCAGAACTCCGTCATTTGACCGAGCGAGCGAAGCGTCTCAGTTTCGAGATTGGCCAAAAATGCTTTTTTCCGTCTGTCAGTCAGTCTGTCTGTCTGTTCTCGCCTACGGGTTGCATTTTTCAACCGATTTTGACGAAAATTGGCACACGAGTTCCTTGATATATTGAAAAAAAAATTGGGGGAGAAAAGGGCACACTTTTATTGTAGCGTTATTTAGCGACGAAGGATTTCAATCAAATTTGAGAGGCACACTAAAGACTTCATTCGTTTTTTTATTTATTTTATTGTAGATAAGCAAGCGTTTGACCACTATCTCACCTGATGTTAAGTGAAGATGTGATCGACGATGTAGCAAGCCTGCCCAGAAGACTGTTCTTACAGAAACACTAGTCTATTAACTAATTTGATCCCACTGTACAATTCATCGAGATCTGATGTTCTCTATATCTCTAGAAATATGGAGATAAATGCCTCAAGCTTGCTACTAAAATTGCCTAGCGCATATGTGAAGTCGGTTTTTAAATGATCTTAATTATTTTTATGTTAAAATCAGCCAAGCCTCCGATATCTGTCCTTAGTAAAAAAATAATAATCTTAAAGAGACGATACGCTCTAAGCCTTTATAGATGGAATCTTACTTGTCTTCATGTAGAAGACACAGTCAGACGAGACGGTTGACGACCGACTTTAGTCGAGTCTACATAACACGTTACAAGAACTATTGTACAAGAACTATTTCAACTCGTCTGTTTTAAAAAAAATAGACGTGCTAGTTACTGGAGACTCAACAGATGGCTACAAAATGAACACAGTAGTCTGATACTGTCATACTGGATAAATCTCATCTCAATCTATTTAAATTTCAATCTGACTAACATCATATTTTCTTTCCATTCGTTTTCATCATATAACACTTTCATTCCTTACATTTCTAACATTTGTAATTTCGACGACCATTTGATTTATAAGTATTTTCGCTGAAAAAAATAAACAAATAGGAATCTCAGCAGGTTCACATCAAAAGCCATCTAGCGAATGTATTAATACTATTTATTTTATGAAAATGACTTGGTTGGCACCCAACATCATTGGGATCACGCCGAAACGATTAAATATGAACTGACGGATCTAAATAATTCTTATTACCTTTCTCAGGAACTTCACGATGGCAGAGGAGGAAAAGATCCGTTCCCTATGCTGCTCAAAAAAACCAAACTCCCTAAGAAATGGAAAGAAAGACCCGGTGAGTATTTCAAACATTTTAATATAACAAGTTTTCGAGTTTTGTGCTAATATTAGAGCTGAATTATTTTCATCAAATTTGAAAGTTAAATTATTGAAGTTAGATATTGAAGATGGCTTCTGTATGGGGGATTAAGTTCGTATTTTCTCGCCGAGAGTCTACTAACGCTAACTAAAGCTAAACGAGCTCGCACAAAAACCTTGAATGGTCTTACAATGGCGCTTGTTAGAGCCTGCGCGAAAATACCGATAAAAATTTACGGGAAACGATATGTGGCCTAGAATATCGCATGCCTTCAGTCAATATAATCGTTCGATCCGAGTATGGAGGCTTCAGGATAATGGCTATGATATTAATCGTAAACATTAAGTCACATAGTATGTAAGTACGGCAGTAATTTAAACTCATTCAAAAGAAAAATATTTTAATTGTTTCAATTAACACAGTACATTACTTTGTTTCCGCTTTTTTAACTTTTCAAATAGCTTTTCGATGTTCCACTTTGTTGGAGTTAACGCGCTCGAGTGCACCTAGTAAATCCCTATAGACAGAGAGCTGAGCTGGAATACAGCCTCTAAATACATGACACACATCCATTCTATAGTTAACTTTTTTATTTGTTATTGGACAAATTGTTTCTGTAGTGGTGGTCCGGTCCGCCTGGGGCGGTACCACCACTTTGCAAATTAATTCAGCCGTGAAAAAGAAATGTTTTTCGGTTGGAATGGCAATGTGTCCAATAAAATTACAGGGCATGCGACACTTAACATATTTATGTCTCAAGGTAACGGGCGCAGTGCAGTGACATGCAATATTTTGGCTAGCCAAAATTTTACATGCCGTTGTCTCTGTAATAGGTAGACGTCATCGCTTACCATCAGGCTTGTCATGTTACCTTTTATCACTATAAATTTATCTTACTAGAATTAAAGATTCTACCGCATGGTAAAATAAACGGGCAGCCACGTAAGGGCAGGCGTCATTGTCGCACGTATCGTATTTACGAATTTTTCCCTACTTGATGTTCACTTTCTCTGATTGCTATCGATTATTGTTATTTTTTATACAATATAGGCTAGTGTTTGACCACTATCTCACCTGTTGGTAAGTGATGATGCGGTCGAGGATGGTAGCACGCTAGGCCTATTTCTGTATATTTATTTGATTTTTCTGTTAGAAATTCTGACATAATCTAAGAAACCATTGCTTTTCTCACGGTCAGCTGTATGTGGCCTGTTCTAGAGTAAGTTCGCATGATAGTTTATATATATTGCAGCCAGAGGATAAAACTAAAAATTTGGTGTATCTAGAGAGGTTTTACAAAAATAAGAACGAAAAGAAAAGAATATTTTTTTCTGATTGGTGCCTTAAAAATGTTCATTTTCTGATGACTGAAATATGAAACATCATTAAAATTCATAGAACTTTATATCTTCCTTACTAGGCGGACGAAGTCGCGAGCAGCATCTAGTTATAATATTATTAAATACAAATTTAACAATATATGCAATTTAAATAGTGTATGGTAACGATCAAAATATAAACTGCCACGCAGGTGACGCAGGTTACGCCGTAGATACTTCAGTCCAATCCTACTTGAAAACCCATTCATTATAAGATGGTTCACCAAATATCTTGTCAGAAGTTAGTAGAAACTATTCGACAACATCTCTAAGGGAGGTACGAGCCACGGCCAAAGGCCACAGTATAAGAAATACAATGCTGACTATATATATACCTACTATACTGAACTTAATTTTCGGAGCAAAATACCGAAGCATCGCCAATAATTAAAACGGTTATGCTTAAACTTGGTACTAATAATAAATTGAACGGGAATAAATAAGCTCGCTTTGTATTAATAGGCCGCTTTTAAGAAGATTAAGCCATGAAAGTTTTAGGAGTTGCCGGGCCGTGCCGTTGCGAAGTTCTTTACTAAAGAGATTATGAATTATTGCAACTGAAGAAAGAGCTCTTTGCGACGGCTCCGTAATCACTACGCCGAGGAACTCTAAATGTCCAAGTTTTTGTTGTCGCCGGTATTATGTAGGTATGAAAAAGCTGGTAAAGTCTCGAATAGAGCCAAATTTATAAGAATAAATCCCGTCGTACGCACAGGGTGGTTGGAATTACAGCAGGGATAAAATAGTGTCCAATAGGTTTCTTGGTATAACAAGTTGAAATATAGTCCGTTTCACTTTGTATTCTTGTTTGGTGCTATATAAGCTAAAGCCGTATCATGTCTCCACAACTCTCGAATTGATCCTCAGCTGATGTTGTTCGAAAAATACAGTGGGATAAGATAAAGTTACGCTACCACACCGTTTCAAAGATAAATGTCGTAGCAAAAAGCTTCTTGCTGTTACATTTGCGTATTCACGCTTTGTAGTGTATTTTTCTCGGAAAGGATGACTATTGCTAAGTCTTACGGTGGTTGCTCGTCGTGAGCTAACCACAACAGTGCCAATAGATGGCGCTGATACATTAATTTGACGTATTTTATTTTTTTATGACTGAAATAGTGTTTGTAAATAAAAACCAATGATTTCCGGAGTAAATAAAAACCAATGATTTTCCGAGTAAAGCGTATCATTTTTAATTTTTCCAGCTATATCTGAAGTATATATACACTCTCTATGTACTTTTATTTGTCCAAAGGCGTAGCGTCAACACTGATTACGCACACAAGCGAAAATATTTTTGTATCATAGATTATTTAATAGTGTATTTGACGTTTACGAAAGCATTTGCAAATTTTGTCAGCTTTTAAATGAGTAAAGTGGCCGATTGGTGAGGACAATCCGATTGAACGCAATAGGGACCGGGTTCGAACCCTTCCTTGTTTTCTAATTTTTTTGTTTTATACTGAAAATTACCTTTTTATTTATTTTTATATAATTTATTGTCTACATTTCTCTTCCTAATAACAAAATACCAAATATCATATAGATTTGTATTACTTTATGATGTGAACTGAAGTACTCTTATATACTTGGGTGATTTTGAGTCCACGAGGTTCAACGGATATTTCGTTGCTGGAGTCTGTAGATCCCAAAGCACAGAACATAATGGTACTAAGTACCCAAAGTGAAGCAACCGGCGTACTAGTTGTGCTTTGCGGCTTTACCCACAATCTAACAGATACTGCTATTTGCGATAAAATGTAGCCTATGTGAGTTGAATAATAAATCAAGCTACTCTTGTCATGTGACTACGACAGCAAGTAGAAGGCATTAGCTGATTATAAATTACAAACAAAATAAAAAAACAGTAGGTCATAATAATATAAAGTATATTAATTTACTTATAGGTATATCCTTTTATTCGGGTACAATATTTTATTTTCATTTACAATATATTTATATAAAAATAATAAATAGATATTATTAAAAACCTAAACAGGGGCGCAGGGCACAAGCTACTGGTAGTTAGAGCTGCAGAGTGAGGAGTTCGCCTGAAAATATATGCCGTCCAGGATGACTGCCTACCTTAACCAAACGTCTTGCGAGAGCCTCTAGAGATGTTGATCAAGGCTATTCGCTAAATAGTCCTGTCCGTAAATGATAATAGAACGGTCCTAATAGAGCTATGCATGACCATTTTCGAGAACTGGCGCTGGTATCATTATCATCATCATCACAATCAGCCGGTACCAATCCAATGGTGGAGATAGGCCTCTCCCAAGTCATTTTCCAGCGCTTTGCGAATATCTTCGCTCCACCTAGTCACAGACCGTCCTACGCTACGTTTGCCGATTCGCGGTCTCTACACTAGAACATGTCTACCCCCAACGGTTATGGGTCCTACGCCAGATATGACCAGCCCACTGCCACTTCAGTTTGCTAATCCAGACATCAGGAAACTATATGCCTGATACTACTTCTTTGGTCCTACCACAAAATATCTAAATGATTTTAGATTATGTCTAAAAGTCGTACTTTTCTCAGTACAATCTCAGGTAAAACACATTTTTTATAAAATGTCACCAATTTTGGTAACACGTTTGTTATAAAATCTTCGTCACGTTAAATTTTGAGAATGATGATGTCATGTGTTTTGGAAATAGCCAACATCATTTATGATCGTACAAAACGAAAAAACTTCACATGCCGCGATAATTAAAATAGCCAGTTGCCATAATCATGTCATCAAGGTATACAAATTTGTTTATATTGTTTATCTCCACATCTCTGGAGATGATTATCGAATATCGAATATCGAAACGGGAGGCATAACCTCTCAACAAAAAAAGATATTTGTTAATCGGTTAAGATTTGACGGAGTTCTGAGGTAACAAATATGAAAAAAAATATTTTCGAATTGAGATCCTCCTCCGTTTTTTGTGAAGCCGGTTTAAAATAGCAATACTTCATTTTTGATATCTCCAGGCTACGGTACAATACAATACAATGTAAAATTCTTTATTGTACACCAATTAAAACTAACTTGATAAACAGTAAACACTTAAAACTACAGTATAATGGGCGGACTTATCGCTAAAAGCGATCTTTTCCAGTCAACCTTGGGATGGAGAAACGGAGATGCGTGTTGAGCAAGGTCGGTGGTGTAACATTATAGGGGCGATAAATAAAATAATAATTATAAAGAAAAATGAAAACCATATTATAAACTACAAAATTTACCAATAAAACAATAATAAATCAAAATAAACATACACCTAACAATAAGTCTTATACACCTACATAAATAAGATACAATAAATTATGTATCTATTTATATGTATGTATATAAATACTATTTGTATATATATATATACAAATAGTATTTATATATATATATACACACAAATAAATAAATAAATATACCTACTAGTAAATATTATATTGCAATTTTCAAACTAAATGAAGGCTTTATGCATTCAGCAGTTGGCAGAGTCATTAAGATAATAGTTTTTCCAATGTCTTGAATGAAGCGATAGACTGAGCACTACTACAGCACACTACATAGCACAGCTTCTATGGATAACGACGGGTAGGCAGCTATCACTGATTGACTCTGGCTACGTAAAACGGACGCACGTTACGGCCCGACTAACATCTGGCGTTACTCGCATACGGAACATAAGATAGCACATTCTGGTATTATATGAAGTCCGACGAGGAGGATACCGTAACCCTAGAATCTGGCTATGTGCTTCACAGAGGGAGACCAACCATTCCAAGGCGGTGACGGGTTCTTACTACACAAGGTCCTCTCTGACTATGTCTTAGAAATATCCAGTGTGTCGACAAGCGTATCTTGTAATCAAACTCGCCGAGAGGTAGCCTCAGGTTACCCAAATATACGCACCGACTTCGGCAATCTCGGACGATGAAGTGGAGGAAATGTACGAGGATATTACCAAGGCCTTGTACACTACCCAAAAGGCCCGCGTCAACGTTGTCATGGGAGATCTTAACGCTAAAGTGGGAGTACAAATAAGCGGCGAATCGGTAGTAAGACCACACGGATTTGGAAGCAGGAATCATGGAGGGCAAATGCTCGTCAACTTCCTTTAGAAAGAAGGGGTTTTTTCTAATGAATTCCTTCTTTCAGAAAGACCCTCGGCGGAATAACCCTGTTTTTTATAGTGTTTGTACGAAAAACAAAGTTATATTTGCGGTTGCTGTATCTCAAAAACTGCTGACTATATCTAGTTCAAACCAATTTTCGTTGAAAGTGCTTACTGTGATCTACAGCACATATATTTTTTTTGAATTTTCACTCCCTTATTTTTAAAGTTAGAGGAGGGGGGGACACATATATTACCACTTTAGAACTGCCCATCTTTCAAACGATTGTCTTTTAGAAAAAATGGTGTTAGGAACCTCAATTTTATTTTTCAAAGACCTATCTATAGACCCCGCACGTAGGTATAGGTTTGATGATTTTTTTTTATTTTAGTTTCAGTTCCATGTAAAGCGGTTCACAGAATATACCTAACTGCCAAGTTTCAATTGTGTAGTCTAAATAGTTTCGAAATAAAGTGGCTGTGACATACGGACGGACGAACAGACAGACAGACATGATGAAACTATAAGGCTTCCGTTTTTTCCCATTCGCCTACGAAACCGTAAAAATGAGATTGATATCATTATGACGGACAAGAAGCTTATATTTAGAGATGTCACAGTGATCAGGATCACTAGGTTCAACTCCGGTAGTGTTCACCGACTGGTCTTTTCAAGGCCCTTATCCCAAAGCCTGAAGACGAAAGTCTTTAACGAGTGCGTCCTACCTGTTAATACTTATTCGAAATGAAGTCATCCGTCAGAGAACCAAAGTTATCGACATTTCTCAAAGGAGTGAAGTGAAGTGACTAGCTGAAGTGGCAGTAGGCTGGTCACAACTGATCCGATATCCGTTGGGGTAGAAAAGTTTTAGAGTGGAGACCACGACTCGGTAAACGTACTAATAGTATCTTTTTTTCAATCTTTTTTTTTAATGTATGTTCACCGATTGCTCGAAGATGTCTGAACCGATTTGGAAAATTCTTTTTTGTTTCTAAGGCTCTTCCCAGGTGATCCCAACTAAAAGAACCAACTTCAAATGTCGCGCTATTAATTTTCACTACCAAGTTTGAAGTGCTTATCTCCATATATAGATTATATATATATATATATATATACGGTTAACTTGAGAAATCTCCTTTTTTTTAAGTCGGTTTAAAACAATAAACCAATCGAAACTAAAGACAATGTGCAGTACGCGACATGAAACAGATTTTTATTTACTTTTGAGTTTGTTAGAGCCTAACCTAACCGATAAACCGACACAATATTTGAAGACCACAAACTACAATAAAAGGTACTGTAATGCTAATGAAAACATGAAAGTTCTGAAAAAGCGGCGACTCGCATGTCAGCGGTCTGGCAACGTCGCCTTTTCAGCGAGCACACGATTTGGCAACGTCTCACAATCGTGACAATACACACTAATGAGCTTAGTGTATGACACTGTAAACACTTCACTCACATATTCACAAAAATGAATTAAAATCTCGATCTTAGTTTTCATATTATTTAATCAAATTATGAAGTAAAATATGATTTCCCGTATGTTAAGAGATATTATTTAATCAAATTATGAAGTAAAATATGATTTCCCGTATGTTAAGAGTTGTATATAGGCTAATAGATGTGATTTCCATGCATTTTTCGATCCATTTACTAGTATTTGTGCATATACTTATGTATGGAAATCGAACCACATTAAATCTTTGTGTTGTGTTTTTGTCTGTCTCTAAATCAGTAAAAATAGAAAGTAATAAAATCGCACGTAGCGCTCAGTTTTTTAAGCGAGTAAAAATTACCTTTCTTTTTATCTCTCCAGTGACTTTTCCGTCGACGGTTTTGGAGGTTACGGAAGAAGAAGTGACAGAGTACTACGCTCCGAGGGACCTTATCGTTGGGTCTACTATCTTTGTGCTTGGCCGGAGGATCCTAATCTGCGACTGTGATCGTTTCACCAGACAATACTACAAGTAAATACATTTTATAAACAAAAGCTACTGGCTGTGACCCGCCGCTTCGCCCGCTTGAAAGAATACTTGTAAAAAGTATTGATAAAGAATACCCTGTTTTAATCCAGTTCCAGGTTTTATCCTTAGGAGTCGGATCAATCTAGGCTAAGCGCGTTTAACATATTCGACCACACCATCGCTTACCACTAGACGAGATAATGGACAAACGGTAGCCTATCAGATATTAAAAAAAAAGTTATAAACTATCTGTGTGCCAAACTGCATCCAAATGCGTTTTGCCGTTTTCTTATCCTTAGGAAGAAATACACAAACATCTGAATAAATTAACGTAAATTATTAGTAGGATACTCGAGTTTGACATATAGACGTAGAATAAATAATAAATGTACACGTAGATCCGATAATCGCTTTACGAGTTCTTCTTGACTGGAGATGGCAGATGGGCAAGCGAACCGTAGGACGCCCCGTCTGACTAGGTTGAGTGAATATATTCGTAAGGTAGCTTGCGAGACATTTTTTTTATAGTAAGTATATAGGCAGCTTTTCATTATAATACATATATATTGGCTAGCGTTTGAACACTAAGTCGCCTTGACGCTATTAATAAGTGACGATATGGTCGAGGATGGTAGCACGCAAGGCCTAGAATGGGAACTGGCTGTCAAGGACAGCTGTCGGAACACACTAGAGTTTGGATGAGACTAGACGAGGACACCCTTAGTAGCGCTCAATTATTTAGGCAGCCTTTGTTCAACAGTGGGCAGCATAGGCCAATGATGACGATAAATGCCTCAGCCGGATTTCCAACCCACAGATTATAAATAAGGTCACCTCTCTACAAAGAGGGTCAAAGAGGAGCTCATTTCCAATCCCATTGCTCGATAAACAATAATACTATATACTATCTACTATATATACTACACAATATACTATCTATGATGAAATCTGTGATAATTCTATTACAGTACAAATAAACTAATATACATTTTGTCTTTAATTTTTGTTTTATATTGATAGGATAGCGTTTGACCACTACCTCGCCTTACCAGGGGTGGAAGTCTACATTGATAGCAATGCGTCCTGTCATCGCAAACGTCTAGTTGAAGGAGATGCAGCTAGACAGTTGTTATCTGCATCAATTTTCTTGTTTACGATTATCGGTCTAAATTCATCGCTATACATGTAGAGACTACCGGCCCAGATGATACCATAAGCGATGATGTGATGGAGGATGGTAAACACGTTAGGCCTAAAATGGTTTACTCACAAGAGCTATGTGATGCCGGACATAGTAAGGTTCATAATCGCTTACACCAGGCAAGGTTTAGTAATTGATGGTCGTAAGCTACTTTTTGCAGCAAGTCAGGCGGGATACTGATATATTGCTCCTATCACCTGTGGGCATGAATGCACATAGAAAAATCCATTGATACTCGGCTAGGATATGAATCGGCGACCTCCCGGTTAGAAGTCAAGTTATCCCTTAAGCCAACTGGCCGTCAAATCAAAGAAATCTCGTGTATGTAGCTGAAGTCAATTATTTGTAATAACGATTGATATCGTTTAACAGCTTCTGATGGCTGCCAGTAATGAACTGGCAGAAATCGAATCAGGAAACGAGATTCAGGGCGGTTTTTTTCCCATACTAGTAAAACTAAATTATATGCTTGTATGGCTTTATAAGTTTGAAATTACGACAAATTGTAGTTTGATATTTGGGATAGGTAGTTTTTTAACAATATAAGTATTTTATAAGATTTATTATTACTAAAATTTTACAACAAAAATATTTTGAAAATATTTTTGCAGGTAAAGTTTTATAAAAGTATCACTTATTTCCAAGTCATAGATAGCGGTATAAATTATTGTACTGTCATGATAGTAATAATTTATATTAATAAGTCCTGATCTTAAATCATTCATCACGATGAATGGCGCTTTCGGTGCGTCGTGCAACTTCTTTTTCTTGTCGCGCCTGAAAGGAAATTAATTGACCTAAATAGATATACTCATGGACATGTTCAATTTCTGTTCCTCTTACTTCTAACATACGTTTTGTGCTATTAGTCATGAGTTTGGTCTTTGACATATTCATCTTCAGTCCGAACCCAAGGCTTGTAGTGTTGAGGTCGTTGATCATAGAGCCGAGTTCCACTGCTGAGGAGGAAAAAAGGACAATGTCATCAGCGAAGCTAAGATTTGTCAATCTTTTATTGCCGATGATAATGCCCCTTGCCTCCCAGTTAGCCCCTAGAGATCTGAAAATGACTACATAATGCTGTGTTGATATTTTTTTTGTGAAATAAATCTAATAAATCATTCATAATGTTTTCAAAGAAAATAATTTAAATTATTTGTTTGTCTACTGGTGGTAGAATTTAGATTTTTGTGAAAACGGTAAGGACTTGCGCTATAAACTGGACTAGTTACCATCTCTATACCGTCTTCCAGTTTTACATAGGCACAATTTTATTTAAGACTTAGACTATATCTTCACAGCTTGACATGCTTATAAGCTGGCAGCAGCTGTGAAGATGCGTCTGGGTTAGGATGTCGATGGTTAAGAGTGTGGGTGTGTTCTCTTATATAAAACCCTTCGTCACACCGTCCAGTCTCAAACTCGGTCCATCTTAGACCTCGTCATTACTTTCTATCGTGGTCAAATTGTGGTCAAATTTGCAGCCAACTCATTCATAACGTCACAGGTCAACGATCAAACCTATAAATATGATATATTCTAGAATCCTGACTGTCTCACACATCGCTGGCATTAATGTTACAAGCAGACTACAACGTGTATATACATACATTTTTCACTGCAATATCGTTCTATGTCTAGGTCGAGAACGTAATAAAATTCCATGCACGTTCTACAAAAGTATCTGTGGGTAATGTAAGAACACGCAGAGATCCTCACAGTGTCACATTTCTATTTTGAGATATGCTAATTTGTCCGCTGAATCACGACTTTTCGTCTCGAGAACGTAAGAAGTAAGAACAAGGCGTCTCCTCTTTTTGTAATTACGTTACTTTCAATTAAATGTAAACTTAGATTACGTAGGAAGTATATTGAAATTGTTCCCGTACCTAATATATTGAAAAATTGGATCGACAGGACTTAAAGATACCTACTAAAAAGTATAAGTTTAGTTTTCGCAAATACATAATATAGATACTATTAAAATAGTTCTTGAACTGTACTGGTAGATCCAATGGCAAATCCAATCAAGATCAAATGAGGGTAGTTTTAAACTACTCTCAATCATAACAATGCTGATACCCACAACTTCAGTCTTCTCGTGACCACGGTCAATGCAACTTGATCGAATAATCGAGGTAAATAAAATTATGTTTTTAGCGCGATCAGTCCCGTATTACAATATAATTATGTGTGTAAATCGCGAAAGTTTAAAATTTACTATAGATACCAGTATAGTTATTGAACTATACTGGTATCTACATATGTATTTGAATGCAAAAGCATAAGTCAACGACTTCTCTTCAGTAAATGAAACCTTATAACAACCGTTAAACAAAATCTGCCCTCCAGGGTCAATTTAGCGAAACGTGTAAAACAGTATGCTCTAATCACTTCAACGCCCACTCTGAAACAGATTTGGCAGCGGGCCGCGCCGACTACACTTACAAATACCTATAGTATATCAGAGCTGGTACAATGACAGACTCTGCAAAACAATCATCTAAGAGTACATTGTCATACTACAATGACCATTTCATTAGGCACTGTTAGTCGGCAGGCCCTATTACGATTACCATGTCGTGATATAAAGCTGGGATAATCACGATCACTGACGTTTGCTTGTACTTTACGAAGTACTTATTTCTTTTTAAAAACGGCTCACTCATGAATCTTAAATAGTCTATGAACTGATTCTAAAAATATTCAAAATATCTTTAAGAAAGATTGCTTCCAAGCACTATCTATCGTCACTACGTTTTGCATTTAAGTATTGCATAAATGTATATTAAACAATATACCAAGTGACTCTAATAATGCTTAAACTGATTTGGGTAGACCAAATCAGTTTAAGCATTATTTTATTAAAACCTCCTAGCATTAAATACTTGAGTCCATTGTGTCCGCGAAAAACAAAGACGGGGGTGAACTTCGGACGAGTTAACAGACGCGTTAGTGCGGATTATTCACTGAAGATATCTGTAGTCGCCCTCTTTTATGTCGTTTTGATGGTACAATATTAAGTTCGTTACATAAGTGCAAGACAAGCTTGTGCTATCATTAGATAAATGGTTGCCGTTTTATACTCAAAGCGCTCAGAATAACTTATCGATTTTATCAAATCGTAGCAAATTAATGGTTAATGCCTGAAAAATTAATATCCATATTTTAAGAAACTTTAAGAAAATATTACCCTTCTCTTACGCAATCGGGTAAAACGTATGAGATTAGAGGTATATTATTATAATTTAATGTACTATATAATGTTCACCGAGATATTCGATTCCAGTCTAATTCGATTAGACTCTAATGGAGTAGAATGTAAAATCTACACCCATACATAACTACAGACAAACTTGTTAGGATATATGTCACTGGATAAACTCTATATTACAAGCTCTGCTTGCAGAGGAGTTTCGGACTTCTGACTCATGAGTTCATGACTCCATTATTCTTCTGTTCCATTGCTGTCCCTTATTCACAATTAGACTAGTTTGGCAGATTATTTTCCTTAAGGACAACTGTCCCCTTTTTTATATTATAGGCTAGCGGTTGACCACTATCTCAGCTGTTGGTTAGTGATGATGCTGTCGAAGATGGTAGCACGCTAGTCCTAGAATGGGAACTGGCTCTCAACAACAGCTGCTAGAACACATTACATATTTGGCGACAGAATGTCAAACTTGAGGGTGGTAGCTGCGCAGGCGGACACTAGACAATGTCCTACCACCATGCGGGGGTCGGGGGTTTCTTGGTTTTTCCTTTACCGAGGCGGAGAGCCATTGTGAAATTCATCCATTGGTGCACGGCTGAGATCGAACTCGTTGCCTCCGTCAAAGCCGACTATTCTCCCACTGAACCACTGGGCTTTCTTATCCTATCATTCCGACATTTACTGTCTGGAGAAAAAAAAATGAAAACTTAAATGACTACTGAGCATTGTACCTACTCTACACAAAATTGCACGCACGGCATTTGAAATGGTAGGTAAAAGCTTAGTCAATTGTAATTAACAGTGTTAACTAAGCTTCAGTATCAGAAGTTCCTTTCGAGATTCAGATCACAGGATCTGAATGATTTTATATTGCTGTCAATGCTGAGCAGATATTTAGAAAGGACAGACAATTAGGTTTCTGAAAATAAGCATTTTTAGAGGCCAAAAATGGCAAAATTTCAGGCGTAACGAGCGGTCATTTTATGTTTTACGACTTCTACTCGTAGCAATTAATTTATTTGTAGGCATTAAGTGCTTTTATTTTTAACCAAAATTATAAAAGATAAGATATTCTTGTTCTCAAGTCATATTCATATGCCAAAAATATAAGCTACTTATTATAGGTTTCATAAGTAGCTTATATTTTTGGCCCTTGATACTGAAGAAATTTGATGACGACGTGCAACGAACAAGCACTTGGCCACGAATACTATAAAATAGTGCTGAATAACGAACATAAAGCACATTGATGCAAATAGTTTGTTAATTATCACTATTTCGAAACACCATTTTAGTGTCGAACAAATTGCAGACTTGTGAGCGATGCTCGAACAATCATTTATCACTGCCGCTTATATATTATAGATGTGCATTATCTAGACTCTAGACTCTAGAGCATTTATTTGTAACAGAACATAACAGAGCAGGTTTTGATCTGTGACACCCTTTCAATATCCGAACATAGAGAACGCCTCGGACGTTCTGTTACAAATAAATTACAATAGTACAATAGAGCCAACCTAACTTAATCTTGAATAGTTCGATATTCAATTTTGAATTAATATTTTTACTTTTCACTCTTACGTTTTATATAAAACTAGCTGGCCTACTTCGTACCACCTAACAGACCATGAATGTCGTGTTACCTTTTAGATGAACTTGTTTTAGGCTTTTATGAACGTAATAAATGAATACAAAAGAGATATTAAGTTTATTCATGTATTATGGCAATACAGATATAGAATAAAAATTGGTAAAAATGGTTTTTGGAAATATAAACTTTTTTAAGTTAAGCAACTAAGTAAGCATACATTTCTGAACGTATGCATATTTGACAATCAATAAATATGTCACACAAATATCATTACTGACAATATTTGACATTTTAAAAATCTACATGACTTGAATTCACAAACACTTGAAGATTTTTTACTTGACTTACTACTTGATACAGGCTAAATACACTAATCGTGTGGAGACATAATTATACCAAAAAAAACGCGATAATCCGAATATTGTAATGCTATCCACACATGGGAAGTATTTTTATACTTGACACTGGCTAAATAAACTAATCGTGTGGAGCTATAATTATACAAAAAAAATACGGCGGGATAAACAATTGAACATCAAATAATCGGCAGTTTTTAAACCCAGGAACATTTTGGCAAAATATTTATTCTTATATAATTTTTTTAGGTCAATTATTCATTGTTTTTAATACTTATCATCCTATTCCTGACAAAGAAAATTCTTAAAATACAAAATTCATAAAAATTGGTCCAGACGTTCTTGAGTTATAAGTGTAGTAACTAACACGACTTTCTTTTATATATATAGATAAGATATATGCACTCACATATATATGCCGCCCAGGCGAAACTAAAAACTGATGGTGATAAGCTACATTTTTATCTTAAAGTAAAATTGTAGTGTCAATTTAAGTCAATTTGTTACTATCTGCTTGCGACTTGCGATAAGTAAATAAAACCGGCCAAGTCAAGTTGGACTCGCCCACCGAGGCTTCCGTACCGTAGACTAGGTTAAAGAACAAACTTAATTTTGTTGTTCGATCCATAAAAAATGTATTGCTACAACTACACATAATAAGGTTTTTTTTTAGTAAATTAACTTTTTTTAGTCATTACACTACATATTTACGGTTTTCAGATATATTCCTATATAAGTGTTTCAAGACTGCTTCATGCCAAATTTCATGATTCTAGGGCAACGGGAATTACAAAGTAGGTTTTGATTCCCTTTATAAATGCTACTCACACGGTCATATCTTTTGATCGCGTTGACTTACAGGATTGAATTTTTCACAGCCGAAAGATACCCAAATATCTAATACTATAAGAATCTTTGTCCTGACATACTGACTGACTGACTGACTCACTGACAGACAACGCACAGCCTAAACCGCTGGTCGTAGAGACTTGACATTTGGAGGGTATATTTTATTTGTCTTAGTACGTTAAGGTGTACTAAGAAAGGATTTTCCTAAATTCACCCCTTTAAGGGATGAAATGGGGGTTCAAAGTTTGTATGGAGAAACAAGATTAGATAGTATTTTCTATTCGAAACTTCACACAAGTGTTTCAATAGAAAAATAAGAAAATACGTGTTTTAGGCTTTTTTGAAATTCCACCCTTAAGAGGGTGAAATGGTGTAACAAAGTCTGAAATCAATATTGTTTCGGATTGCGCTGAAATTTGGCATGCAGATAGTAATTTAACGTAGGTATCCGCTAAGAAATGATTTTGCAAAATTCACTCCTTAAGGGGTTGAAACGAGGGTTCAAAGTTTGAACCGATTTGGCTTTTACTTCTTTGATGTCTTTTATGAGAGAAAGGTTTTTACAAAATAAAAGTTTGAAGAAGCCGCGGGGCACTTCTAGTTTATTATAAGTTTCAACTTGATACAAAGGTACCAAGGTTCATACGCATCTTGACAGACGGACAGACAGACGGACAACAAAGTGATCCTATAAAGGTTTCCTTTTTTCCTTTAAGTTACGGAACCCTAAAAAAAGGCTGGACTTTAATTTTTTTCTCAAAAGTTTATCATTTGTTAGGAAGATATAATTAAATTTCCTTCATGGCAAAGACAAGTATAATTACACTGTTGCTACGACTCAGTCCTTCATTAATATAGTTCGTGGTACTGTTTAATTGCGCCATTACTTCCACATAAAAGACAATGGACTTGTCGGTGTCATGCAATTTCCTATTTATTGGACCATTTTCCGCATAACAGCTGTATTTATAACTTACTTTTAAATTATGTTTAAAATGCGTGCATTTACGATGTAATTATTGTAACTGACACCATTTTTTGCAA
Organism: Cabera pusaria; assembly: GCA_954871355.1. Classification (NCBI taxonomy): domain Eukaryota; kingdom Metazoa; phylum Arthropoda; class Insecta; order Lepidoptera; family Geometridae; genus Cabera; species Cabera pusaria. Next base: position 15,599,173 of record OX940889.1, read on the forward strand.
TGTTATAAATGTATTTAATTTTTATTGCTGAAACTAAATTTTAGGTTGATTGAAATGTTATTTTTTTCTAAGATTACGTGTTGTTGAGTATTATAAAATTGAGAGTCCCTATTTCTATGGTACAAAGAGCCTACTGATTTGAATTTTGGGAAACAGATTTAGCTGAAGTCGGCCAAATATAGCAACACTCGGAATATGTCCATTTGTTACATTGGCGTGAATTTACGCAAGCAAAAATCCGCACGCTATATCCGCTTAGATTTGTCACCATACTGAAGGCCTTACTACACTATTCAATTTAGTCGATCAATTTGAATAATTTAACAAAAAGCGAAAAGAAAGATGCAGCTATATGACTACAGAGCTGCACTTTCTTCTCGTTTGATCAATCGACAGTAAACTTATGCACGAAAGGTATTGTATGCTTTTAAGATGACTCTTGACTAGTATACCTAGTAGGCAACAATGGCACGAGCCAATGAATATAACTAATGAATTTGAATTAGCTGTACCAAATATATATCGTGTCGAAACACTGGTTGCAATGATATTTTTGGGCGAGAGTTTTGAGGGTGGCTTGAAATACAGGTAAAGAATGAACCGAGCATATCTTCTTACGATACTGCTACCTATGGATCACGCTTGAATAAAGTCATCGATGATCACGTCGGTGACGACAACACACATATAGATTCGTCGATTGCATCTAACAAAGTTGCCATGTACAGAGGCTAAAACAGGATCTGTGGACATAATTACGGATAATTACGAGTAGCATGGCATTTGCCAGTAATTAAACGAGCAACTGAAAGGCGATGCAACATAGAGCTAATAATATTTGTAAACTGACGTTATACATAATAAAATTGTATAGCAATTTACAAGAATACTTAATATACAAATAAATGTTGCATTGTAAGGGTTCCCCGGCGCCTCTTAGAATTGTGTAGCACAAGTCTACAAGCTAAAAAGGTAAAATTGAAACCTTATCGATAACGTATATTGGTGACGTCTTAAGGTATACATATAGTAATCTTGGTCGGATACGTCGCATCACCTACGTAACTTGTGCTGTTGACTTAATTGCTGATTGTAGAATCTTTACATAAATAGAAGGCATCCTGACGACGGCAATATAATAACACTAACAAAAGCATGCGGCTTCGCAATCATGGCACATTGCATTGCATGGAGAATGTGGTTGTCTTGAATAATGCATGTCACTAAAATCTTGACTAAATATTGTTTAATCTTGAATTATATCAAGTATTTCTGCATGTTTGTACTGCTTATGGCTACAACGAAATAAAAACTGCTATCTTAATGAAGTTGAAGTATGAATTAATTAAATTTATCTATGTAAAATAAAGCCACAAATTATTATGTAACCAAGAATCAAAACAAAACTACACCCTAAAGTTTACTTGTTTTGGCAACTCTTTAGTAAAGTCATCTATAATATTTTGTATAACATTAAAAGCAGTTGGTGTGGGTGGCAGATAGGCATTATGGATATGGCATCTGTCCAAAAAACAAATTAAAATAATAGTTTTCCTTATATTGGAAAAGTTACATTTTGAGTACAAGGTTGCAAGAATTGCATATTTTGTCCAGTATACGCTACTTACAAAAATTGTTTTGCCAATTGCCAACTTGTTTTGCATAAGTACTGCATTGATTATAAGATTTTTAAAATAATTACTTTATGAAATGAATGATTTTATGTATTTTTGTATATCTAAAATAATTAGCGTGTTTAAAAGATAGATAGACGCAGTTGTAGAGTACACATAATTTACAAGTAGTATTGCCGTCTGTATCAAAGAGGTGAAACTAGGATTTAAGGATTTTTCCACTCGATAGAGGTAAGAGGTAAATAAATGGAAGTCTGATACCGATGAAAACTCTACCGTTAGCTCTACATAATTGTATATTCTGTGAATTGGGCCAACTTCGCAGAATGATAAAGTTACCCACTATTCAATCACATCTTGATGCTGCAGCAGATAATGGTGCTGTATTTTCAACAACTAGTTACTTTAAAAAGCAAGCACTGTAATGAGTCATCATCATATCAGCCGATATCAGTCCACTGCTGGACATAGGCCTCTCCCAAGTCATGCCACTGAGCCCGATCTTCGGCTCTTTGTTTCCAGTCACTGCCCACCTCTTTGCGAATGTCGTCGCTCCACCTAGTCACAGGGCGTCCTACGCTACGTTTACCGATTCGCGGTCTCCACTCCAGAACCAGTCTACCGTAATGAGTATTTATATGGTTTTTATTATATCATTGTCATAATCAGCCGTAATCAGTCCATAGCTGGACATAGACCTATCACAAGACACACCACTGCGCCTGATTTTCGCCTTTTCTTTTCTAGTTAATAACCAACCACCTTCTCAACCATCTCAACTCAACTCTGCAGGCAGATCTAGTCAATTTTCGATTTGTTACATTGATATTCTGTAAAAAGAATATGATTAACTTAACCAGGCATTTAATACATAGGTATTCATTTGTAAGCTGAAATTAATAGGTAGTACCTACTTATGCGGTATTAGAGCAGCGCTTGTTGGTTTTGAAAGTAACCATTACGTAATCACGTCGGATTTTAATATTCGATACACATTCTCAGTGTATTGAAGTCATGTTAATTGCCTTATTAAACATTTCAAGCACCCGTATTTCAATTTTCTGCTTTAATTTACTTGAAAATATGTAAGTTTACTTATTGCAAGTATGTTTGCGTCCAAAACATAAATATATTCTAGTTAGAAAGTTTTCGAGAATTTTAATGTGAAGGTACCGGACTTTTTTCGCGTTGTATTTACTTCTTACTTTACTTTAGGTTTGGACCTAGTTACGTAGGCCATCGTCTGGGTCCAGTTTGCGCCGAAAAGCGCGGGCGGACACTTCTTCAAACTCAACTTCAAATATCTTGAATATAGGAAATATCACTTCACACTATACCATGAAGTCAGCCTATAAATCTCCCTTTAGATTTATAGATTAACTTCATGGTGTAGTAAGAATTCGGTCGCTGTATGCGCGCATCGTAAGAATACAGTCTCTTTTTTGTAGTGGTAGAATTTCTGCTAGTCTTCCTAGGGTGGTACCACACACAGACGTGTTCTGTGGTACCACCACTTTGCTAATTAATTTTCAGTAGTGAAATAGGAATGTTTTTCGGTTGGGATGGCAAGGTGTCCAGTGAAATTACAGGGCATGTGAGACTCGACATCTTTATGTCTCAGGGTTACAGACGCAGTGCTGTGACATGCAAAATACAGGCAGTCCAGAATTTAGCATGCCGCTGTATCTGTTATAGGTAGACGTCATCGATTACCATCAGGCGAGCGTAGTGCTTGTCCTGTTAACTTTAACCATAAAAAAACACTCATAATTTTTTTCTCTAACGCCGTAAGAAGTATACGGTATACCATAGGTATCTTCAAAAACTACCTTATTCCAATTAGTAGTTTAAATAAATGTTTTATTTCTATGATGTCCAATTCTAATGTTCTATTTTGTCTATGTTCTAGAACTATGCTCGACGTTGACCAACCGCCGCCAGTTGAAGTTATTAAAGAGAAAAGGAAAGAGTTTCCTAAGGTGAGTTCAGCCTTTATTCAGTTAATTATCATTCATTTAATTTTATTATATTATTTATAGCGTTTGACCACAACTCACCTGTTGATAAGTGACTATTTAGTCGGGGGTGGTAGCGAGATTTAACCAACCATAATACACATCATGTTACGAATAGTTAGTCATCTTAGACCTTTGGTTGAAAGGTCTAAGTTAAGCATATTTGTTTGTATGTTTATTGCTTAATCACGCAAACATGGTTAACTTTGCCTAAATTTATTTGTATGACATTTCTCAAACACGTAAGTTTTTAACCATACCGTGTAAACATGGGATAATTTTGTGCCGGTAAATTGTATAGGACCTACATAGCCGTTTTTTAATTTTTTTTAAATTGATTTGCGTTTATCTTTTTATACTGTAAAAGTGTTTCCGTATTAAATTGATTTGGAAATAATCGTAAACATTGAGCTTTTGTACGAAACTATACCTACATTAAATACGTATGCGAAATTGAATCCTGAATGATTAAATACATTTCAATTTAATTTGGTTTTATGCAGTCATTTCCACCTCACATCGGCATTGGACAACCAGAAGATTCGCTTCAGTCCTGTTTCGGCTTGATGCCCAAGCCACCGCACAAGGATGTCATTAAGTACAACCTCAATGCGAATAAGGTAACTTTTCTCTTTCTATGTCACCTTATATTATTTTTACACCGACTTTAAAAAAAAACGGAGGAGTTTCCCAATTTGCCTATATTTTTTCTTATGTTTGTTACTTCAGAACTCCGTCATTTGTTAACAGACTTTGAAATATTTTTTTTTGTTTTAGAGAGTACGCTTTCCGTTTTTTCCCATTGTAATTTTATCGAAATCTGATAAGTATCTCCAGAGATATGGATATAAACACCTCAAACTTAGTACCTGTTGAAAATGACTAGCGTAGTCGGTTTTGCCGATTTGTAGACAATCTTAAATAATAATAACGTATTTTTAAATTTAAAGAATCATCATGATGGTTTTAACCCCATGACAATTTAGGTTGGAACATTTAAAAAATTGTACGTCACAAAATTGTTACAAAAATGTTTAGTTAGGAAATGTCACGAAATGTTCAAAAATAAGGCATTGCTCATAATGCTTTATTATTTATTGTTCAAGAGAATTAAATCGATTCAACAAAGAACATCTGTGATAACATATAGGAATATTATAATATTTTTTATTATTTACATTCTTGGGATGCCAAAAAACACAATGAAGATAATTTGTTTCTGTATTTAGTAGCTGCTGATATTTATCTTTGCTTCAGTTTAATTTTTCTATGCGTTTATTTCTTTCGTCGGTAAATTTCTCAGGGTTTTCTGTTTTAAATTATATACTTGCATAAAATTTATCACGACCTCGTAATTAAAATGTCATTTGAAGTAATATATTCTTTTTTTTTTGTGTTTATTTATATTTGGAAAATATATATTAGCTAGGTCAACCTATCACACATTTAGTTTCTAAAGATATTACAACAATACACACATATCGTGACATATTGATAAGTTTATATAAAAGCTTCAAACTTATAAATCGAATGGAACCCCGATTTCAATCAACTAAGTACAGAAGTGCACGTCTATTGATTGGAGATGTTAATAGTAATCAGTCAACTAGGTTACCTTCTAAAAGTGTTTGTATGAAAAAAATGAGAACACCTCCAATAATATAAACAACTACAATTTTTTGACGTCACATAACGTCAAGAAATGTCTCGTCAACATTGGGTAAAACTTACCAATAATTGCCTTTTTGACCCCCGACGAGAAATGAAGGGGTACCTATTAAAAGTTTTACGTGTGTATCTGTGTCTGTATTCTGTGTTTTTTTTTGTTTAATAGAAGTCTTAATCGAGAGTGTTCTTAACTCTGATTCATAAAAATCCGTTCAGACTATATAAGCTATTTTCTAGTTGATGACGCTATGAAATCAAATTCTATAGATCTTATCAAATCGAAATTTGGTATCTTTTTTCTTCAACGATATTGTAAGAACATGGCAGCATTGAGCTAATGCTGGGACATCTCCTGGAATCTGCAGATTACTCAACTCTTCACCAACTTACAGCAGAGATGTTGAGTTTGGGCTCTTTGGAATGTTCTCTATGAACAGGTTATACAGATACAGACCAGTCGGGAAGCGCGAAGAGATACGAGTAGGTATGATTTTAATAAAACTATTTTTTAAATTGCTGTAGACTAAACTCCCTATTAGTCCCTATCTTACTCGCACCCGATAGAACAATTGTCGCCTCGCGGTCACACATACAGCAGACTTTTAATGTGTCTGGCAAGATGTAAAAACCTATAAAACTGTCCGGCTATTGTGGTAACATTTTTTTATTGGTCCCCAAGTAACATATTATATGAAAACCAGCTTTTATTTTACAACGAAAGTATAATTTATTAAAGTGTAGGAGTGTCCGGCAGGTACTATTTTATACACCTTTACTACCTGGCAACTCCATACTCACAGAGCGTTCTTACACGTGCTGGGGACTTTATTAGTTTTACAGCTTTTTTAAAATAACAAAGTTCTGGCCGTCGTGGACTCTTGGACTAGGACGTCATAACAGTAATAATAATCAATATAAATAATAATAGTGATTAATTAGTAAAACATTGTATTTTAGGACAACAGAATGAGTGCTGTACTAAAAATTTGAAAAAGACCTTATACTGATAATACGTTTTTACTTCGTTTATTACTTTGTTTTGTGAATTTAATATTTAAATTTGTTACAAAATATTTGAGTACAATCGGCTAGTTCTGAATATTTTTATAAAATAACTCAAGGATAAGTAAAATAAAAAATAAATTCAAAAACTAAAACCCGACTACTGAAAAATCACACTCTAAAAAGTATGAAACAAGAAAATATTCTCACCTGATATCGCTATGTACAAACTATTCAATATGTATCGTGTATTATATAAAGAACTTACTTTTAATAAATATTTTATTGTATTTCATAAATATTCTTAGTGGTGCTCAGTGGATACCCGTGTTCGTATGCTACTTTGCAGAGTGTATTGTTTTGTTACGTTTACACGGCCACGACGGATGGACATACGACCACGGCTATCCTCTGAGCACCACTAAGAATATTTATGAAATACAATAAAATATTTATTAAAAGTAAGTTGTTTATATAATACACGATACATATTGAATAGTTTGTACATAGCGATATCAGGTGAGAATATTTTCTTGTTTCATACTTTTTAGAGTGTGATTTTTCAGTAGTCGGGTTTTAGTTTTTGAACTTATTTTTTATTTAAAGCATTTTGGGGATCTTGCATAATTGTCACTGGGGGGAATCCCCCCAAAAATGAGGGTTGCTTATTGCTATGGGGGGATAATCGGGGGACAATATTTTTTGGGGGATGTTTGGAGGGAAAAACTGGACTTGAATGGGATTTTTATTATGTAACAAACCTGTGAACTGAGAAAAGCCGTGATTATAAAAATATATTGACTGAACCTTATCTACCCTATCTTTATTTTAAAATCCCTATTCAAAGATACTACACACGATGGGGTGGAGTGAAATTTTTTTTTTAGTTCTTGACTTCGTGCCCTTTAGAGGGCGCCACATTCCATTTGTTGTGACGTCATATAGCCTATAACCAGCAAACAAATAATACGCGTCCAACAACACCTCATTTGTCAAATTATGATAAATAGTTTAGAAGTCATGAGGGAACAGACGAACATACATACAAACATACATACATACTTACATACATACATACCGGTCAAAAACATAACCCTCATTTTGCTTGCGTTCTAACATTATTTTCACTATCTTAAACGGATAATTTTAATTTTTTGTGTGTAATCTTATCCAACTAACTCACTTTATAAAATCCCCGTCACGATGCTTATAAAAAATGTATTCTATTTATGGTAGCCGACTCTGAAAAACAGTATCGGTCCTGGACATTTTCCTTGATTACAAAAACAAACTATTACGAACAACCTTCATTAAACAACATAGACGTAAATGAGGAGAGCAATGTTCTAATTAAACATTTACAAGAAAATGGTGAAGTTTCCTGAGAAAATGAAAATGTGTAGAAAAGCGTAAAAGTAGTTATGACGTGTATGACTTACGAGCACGAGGAGCAGAGTATGACTACTACCGAGGGAAATCGATTGAGTTATAAATAGTTCGTATGCACTGTTTAGAATGTATTAGCTCATAACATAAGGCATAATATTATGTTACAACTTTATAGTAGATTTACCGTTAGGGACTCGGAATCCTTTGTGACTATATTGATTGTATTGAAACATACTGTGACTCTATTGTTTAAAATTTTGAAAAGCTAGTTGACGATATAATTATTGTCGTGGTGGGTCACACGAGGTCACACCTAAATGATGCTTGCACAGGACCAGCACAAGATGCCCAGACTTAGGTTGAATAATGCTTCTACTGAAGATGATGATGAATTTTGCATCTATAACATCGTGGACAGCAGTGAAAATTAAAATCTCCATTTTATACTGGAGAATATAATTTTCACTGCAGATACATATATCTTTGTCAATTGTTTATCAAATTATGAATCAGTTGACATTCGGCATTCTTATCACGTTAACCCAGCTGTCATATTGCATTGTGATGTTGGAGCCACTCTAGCCTTCTTCCAAATCAATTTGTACTAAATAAAAGATTATCATGGTGACTTGCGTAGTGGAAGCAATATTATTTTTAAATTTTGTACCGACATGCTCGCTAATTTGTATCTCCAACAATCGCTTTTGGATTAAAATTCTTCTTTTTGTAGCTAAATGTTTTAATAACAAAACTCCGCTGTAAAGTCTGTGAAAAAGTTTGTGTATATTCTCAATGAACATTATAAATTATTCTTTGATGTTGAGTTTGTAGCTTCTTCCCGACTCAATTAAAGTTGCAACTGTGCGCCAACGAAGATCCGAGGGTGGGGTCAGCTGTTGTCACTCCCTGAGTCCCTGCCTATATAGGATAAACCTAAACGTTTTAAATATCCACACCATTTTGGGAAGGCGTTCTGTTACTCTAGACATACATAATTCCAGACCAACGCGACATCTCAGTATTACCGTTTTCACTTCATAGCAAGCATTTTCAATTTGACTTAAAAAACTGCATTATTACTATTTAGTTTCAGGTGTACTCGAAGTGCTTGAATGTCGGAATATCGTATGATTGTGTGTGTGCGTGTAGCACCAACTTGTGAATCACTGTGATTGTTATGAGGAGGTTGCTATGCTTATCGAGTTATGCGACCAAGATACGGGAAACTATTGATTTTTTTTAACAAAGTGGTCATGGGAAACTATAATGTCCACTGTCTACCACAAACACTTGGTTAGTAATAATTTTTTCAGCACATTTGCTCAAAATAGTTAGTTATGATACTAGCGCGGTGAGTTGGTTATTACAAACGAGTAGACGAATGTAAGCCAGAAACGAAGTCGAGGGCTTACCTTATTCACGAGTTTGTAATTACCAATGCCACACGTGTGTCATACAACGTTTTTCAACACATTTGTGAGAAAACAGTACAATAGGGAATATGCACGTGGTATAATATTTACTTGAAATAATTTATTTTCGAATCATTATTGTTCTGGTGTGGTATGGTAAACATTTTTTTATAAATAAAATAGTCTTAAATGTGTTAAAATATTATATGAAAAATGCAAAAAAAGCGTGGGAAATTTTAATTTGCAAAACACATCACCACTTGTCAATTAGAAAGTGACGTCACAGCGCACCACACGGTCACCACAGATTAAATCTTTTTCATAGAAATTGTACGCACTGTTGTACGAAGACTTTCTCACATTGCAAGGATAAATAAGACACACGTGCGGATATTGGTTTTAACAAACTCGTGACTATGGTAAACCCTGGACTTCGTCTCGGGCTTACTTTTGTCTACTTGTTTGTAGAAACGAACTAACCGCGCTAGTATCATAAATAACAATGTTTTTAATTTTATTACATCCTATGTGAAGGATTATATTAATTACCTAGTTAACTTACACGTAGAGAAAAATTCTAATTTAATTGATAGTGACGAAAATCGTATAGCCTGACAATTGTTATTTATTGCCGGTAAAGCTTACAGGATCGACCAATTTAAGTTTCTGGATTGCTCGGTGGCTGATGATGATTTTCGTTGGCGTTTTACTGGTTCGTCAAGAAATCGTTTTGCCGCCGCTTAGGTCGCTCAGGTTTACTCAATTTTATGAAGAAATATTTCTTTTACTCGTACATTTTATAAAATGGAAACAATATTTTGCGTGATGCTGGTGCTCTGTAACTGTTTTCAAAGTAAAACGGAAATGAAGAAGATTAACATTTCTTACCGTTTCCGATTTTCATTTTCAGCAAATATAGGTACCTACCATAGAAGCTTTTTATGGTTACGCTACTTGTACTATTCATTATTCGTAGTTTCGCATAATGCCGTAATAATAAACCGTAATAAAATAAGGTATCATGTTCATATATCATGGTGTTCGGCTGGAGTCTGTTATGTTTTTTTGCAATACTAAAATGTAACGCATTTGTAAATTACTATATCTGTTATGGTGCCTTTTCAACAGAGTTGTGGTAGGAAAATAAACGGAGCGAGGATGTGTAGCGGAGCTGTAAAACTGCGTGCAGAAAATGTAAGAAAATGAAGTCTGCTGATTTTAGTCTCACGCTCACCGTCGGCGCCCATAGCTCAGCGCGTAGTTTGTTAGCGCTGAGGCTAAGCGTGGCTCGTTTTAAGTATTAGTTGATAACTTCATCGCGTGCCCCTTTTATTTCCTCACACGGCTATGGCAGATACGTAATTATGCTCCTTAATTGGGGTATAGAGACATTTACTAATCTATGTATGGCACTATGTTTACTTGACGAGAAAACTTGTGAACTTAAAAAAATATTATGATTCAAAATAGTCAAATACACAACATTCGGAGACTCATAAATAAGTAGAAGAAAAATCACCATACAACCTGAATTGAAAAGTAACTTAAACGGACAAAAATGAGTCATGTTTACTATACTTAGGTACTCGTTACTATTTTGTACACAGGAAGTACCTACTTCTGCGCTGCCGCATGTCAGTTGTCTTCAAATATCCTAGTCATTAGATCAGACTTTCTTACGGGCATTAGTTTGTAATGCAAGTGGTCGGTAGAAAAGAAACGTGTTCCTTGACCTCACGATTTGTAGGCATTTACTGTGGCTATCTATAGATTTACCTACATTCGATATGAACGTGGTTAAAAAAATCTGCTTATCCATTTAAACATGCACTAGAAGTGCCCCACGGCTTTGCCCGCGTTAAAAACTTCTTTCATTTATTTAAAACTTTTCTTTCGTAAAAACCTGTCAATAAAAACACATCAAAAAAGAATTAACCAAATTGGTCCACCCATTTTCAAGTTATCGCGTGACTAAGGGAAACAGGGATGCATTTTTATAAAACCCGAAGAACTATATATTATTTTCAGACTTTGATACCCTCATTTCACCCTCTCAGGGGTGGACATGGGTTTGCATGGCGGTAGGACACTATAGATAGTGTCCTACACTAGAGTGTCCGCCTGGTCTGCTACCACCCTCAAGTTAGAAAATCTGTCGCCAAAACATTAATGTGTTCCGGCTAGCTATCCCTGAGAGCCAGTTCCCATTCTAGGCTTAGCGTGCTTACCATCTTCGACCGCATCATCACTTACCAACATGTGAGATAGTGGTCAAACGCTAGCCTATAAGATATTAAAAAAATCGAAAAAGCCTGATACACGTACGTATCTATATCTATAATACTATATTGAGAATCTTTGTCCTGACATAACTGACTGACGGACAGACAACGCACAGCCTAAACCGCTAGTCGTAGAGACTTAAAATTTGGAGGGTTTGTTTTTCTTAGTACGTAAAAGGGTGTACTAAGAAAGGATTTTCTAAAATTCACCCGTTTAAGGGATGAAATGGGGGTTCAAAGTTTGTATGGAGAAACAAGATTAGATAGTATATCTATTCGAAACTTCGCACAAGTGCTTCAGTAAAAAAATAAGTAAATACGTGTTTCAGGCTTTTTCGAAATTCAACCACTGAGAGGGGTAAAATAAGGTAACAAAGTGTGAAAATCAATATTGTTTTGTATTGCGCTAAAATTTGGCATGCAGATAATTATTATGACGTAGGTATCTGTTAAGAAAGGATTTTCCAAAATTCACCCCTAAAGGGGCTATAACGGGGGTTCAAAGTTTGTGTGGAGAAACAAGATATAAAATATATTTTCTATTCGAAACTTCGCACAAAGACTTCAGTAAATAAATATGTAAATATAAATAGTACGTGTTTCGGGGTAGTTTGAAATGCCACCCCTGAAAGGGTGAAGTGGTGTAACAAATTCTGAAATCAATATTGTTTCGGACAATATAGATTTTCAGACTTTTTACCCCACTTCTCACCCTCTTGGGGGTGAAATTTCGAAAAAGCCACTTGAAACACGTATTTACTTATTTATTAACAGAAGTAGGTACTTGTGTGAAGTTTCGAATAAAAAGACTATCCAATCTTGTTTCTCCATACAAACTTTGAACCCCCTTTCATCATTAAGGCTTAAGGGGTGAATTTTAGAAAATCCTTTCTTAGTACGTACGTAATATGACCAATATACCTTCTAAATTTCAAGTCTCTACGACCAGCAGTTTAGGCTGTGCGTTGTCTCTAAGTCAGTCAGTCAGTCAGTCAGTCAGTCAGTCAGTATGTCAGGACAAAGATTCTTATATGTATTAGTAGCAACGCTCTAATAAAATTACTGTGACTTGGGTTTGGGTCGCGTCACACAGTCGTTTGGGTGTGCAAGGAGGGAATTGTTTTTATTTAAAAACCTACCTTTAATATCCAGTTGATCAACCTGAAATTATTAATTTATGTTTTGCAACATCGTACATGTACATATACATAAACTTTGCCTCCCGGCAATAAGGCAACATTCCTCTGATGATAAATGCAAGGGTATAATTTACTGTTGAAATTCTTTTACAAGTTTCGGCCAATTAGAGGGAATGCACTTGTTCAAGGGTAAAATTCTTGGTATAAACCTAATCAGTTAAATGGTCTAGTATATATCATTACACTCGATGCCTTGGAGAGATGACATAGCAGGGAAAATGTTGAACTATTTCAGTAGTATGACGTAGGGTCATAAGTTACATTGAGAGGACTATGGCATGGGAGCTATGAAGCTGAAACTGCGTTCAACTACGTCATATTTAAGCTTTCTTCAACTTTGTGCGCTAATTAGATTTGATGTTATGAGTTCTTTTACATTTTTCTCAATTCACGGTGGCCAGGCCCACATTTTTATAGTTTTATCAGATAAAATAGTGGTCAAAAGCTTGCTTATCTACTGTAAAAAATATATATGTATTATTAGTACCTAATTATTTCAGCAACCTTTTTACATTTTTGTTTTTTTTCATTTTCCATTGATTGTAATTCTATTATCCGTCAGATTTTGATATAATTTGTTAGTCTATTTAAAAAGAAGAATATAATCTAATTCGGTTTACGTCTGCCGTCCTGTGATACAAAATAAACTGGCCAAGTGCAAGTCGGACTCGCACTACTGTGTTCCGTACATACTTATATGATCGAGCAAAATATACCACTATCATTTTTCGCCAGCAAAAAATTATAATTAATGAACATTTTATTTCTTATAACGCCATCTAACGTCTAACAAAGGTGTTAGGGATCGACATTTCAATATAACGCCATCTATGGGACGTTTACCTACCTAGGCGTACATAGATGGCGTGAAATGCCGAAAAAAACACGTTTCTTGTATGGGGACCCTCTATTATTTTTAACTTTATTCTGTTTTTAGTATTTGTTGTTATAGCGGCAACAGAAATACATCATCTGTGAAAAATTCAACTGTCTAACTATCACGGTTCATGAGATACAGCCTGGTGACAGACGGATAGACAGACAGACAGACAGACAGACAGACGGACTGCGGAGTCTTAGTAATAGGGTCCCGTTTTACCCTTTGGGTACGGACCCCTAAAAATGGCCATGTGTGACTCGGACTCACATACGAATACCATTCCACAAAATATTAACACAAATAATTATTTTTGTTTTGTTTATAATTTGTATCCTGGAGCGAAACTTTAATGCGTGCGTGAGTCTGTCTTGTAATTGATCGGTTGTTATTATTTGCTGTCGTAATCTATCGTTAACACTTTTTTACACAAGGTTATACGACAAAAAACCTATCTTGTATATTCTAGTAGTACTTATATACTCGTAATTTAAAGGCCATAATAATAACACATTTATTGCATAAAAATGACATGAGTCTACTTATCATATCATACGGACGGACAGCCTGAAATTTTAATAACTAATAAGGTACCATGTTCATGTTCCGAGTAGGTACAAAACCCTAAAACAATAATTTGTGATCGTATGAAACGAAAAAAACGACTTCACATGCCGCGATAGTGAAAATATCCACTAGCCATAATCATGTCATCGAGGTAATAAATTTGTTTATCTCCATATCTCCGGAGATGATTATTAGATCTCGATAAAATTAGAATGGGACCAAACGGAAAGCATAATCTCTAAAACAAATAAAACTTTTTACCAAAAAAATTAAACCGCCGAAAAAACTGAAAAGCAAAAAATAATAACCCTTTTTTATTTAAACTCATTAACATCATCAGCCTATTTCTGTCACTGCTGGACATAGGCCTCACCTATGGCACGCCACTGAGCTCGATTCTCAGCTCATTGTTGCCAACCGCTGCCAGCCAACTTGCGTATATCATCGCTCCACCTAGCTGGAGGGCGTCCTACACTCCGTTTACCAAGCCATGGTCTCCACTCTAGAACACGTCTACCCCAACGGTTATCGGTTCTACGACAGATGTGACCAGCCCACTGCCACTTCAGCTTGCTAATCCTTTTAGCTACGTCGATAACTTTGGTTCTCTGAATATAATCTATTCAATGTTTTTTAACGTGTGTAAGTGCAAATTTTTAATTTGCCCATATACTGAATAAATGCTTTGACTTTTGACTTGACTTGACTATAATTCGATGACGGATGACCTCGTTTCGAATTCGATCTCTCAGAAATACTCCGAGCATAGCCCTTTCCATAGCTCGCTGAGCGACTTTAAATTGGTGAACCAGTCGCACCTTAATAACGAAGTTCTTAAATTACTGTTAGTATACCTCAGTATATATTTTTGTAATTGTTTTGAGTTTTTAACTAAACATAATAACTAAGTTCTTAAACTAATGTAAGTATTTATACCTAAGTAATTTTGAGTCCATCGTATATACATAATAAAAAATAATAAAAAAAAGCGTTGACTTGATAACCTTCTCCGTTTTTATTTTCGTCGGTTATAAAAGGATTTGACGGAGGTTCTGAGGTAACAAATATAAAAAAAAACGTCGAATTGAGAACCTCCTCCTCTTTGTGAAGTCTGTTAAAAAAGCCGACTTCACATGCAACGTGCGTGATCATGATAATATCTCTATATCTCTGAAGATAGTCATCAGGTCGTGATACCATTTATACTAAAGGACTAATTCCACTGAAGAATAAATAAAATCGGTTCATTTTTAGTGACAAGTTGAATGTATTACTTATAACTCTGTTATAAATAAATATATGATATGATGATATGCTATTTATTTCCATAATTATATCTGCGTATACTAATCAAGATCTTGGGAACACTGCGGAGATTAATGAAAAAAAAACCTATCGATTGGCGAAGAAATTGCGTAATATGTACCAACAAAAAAAACAGACGAATTGATATCTTCTTCCTTTTTTTTTAAGTCGGTTAAAATTTAAAAAGCAACATTCATTCTATTGGATGCTTGCTTCCATCTTATCTGAATTAGGTCAAAAATGGAATTTGGGGGAGAGGGGAACACTTGAATATACATATATGTTTTGTTACAGAACCTTCGTTACCTTTGCGAGCTCGATGTGATCCATCCTGAGGATGTTGGACGTCGTTTCGTTCTCTCCTACAGTCTCGCGGATGGTAACATCAAGATTGGTGAGGTACCTCGACGTAACTCTGGGATAATGGAGGGCAAATACCTTAAATCGATGCGTCTGCAGACACCGGAGTCTGACCCCAACTTTCCGACTTATTATACTCCCGATCGCTTCTATATTGGTAAGTTATTTAGAGAAATAATAATAATACTAGAAATAAAAAAGTCTCCTACCACCATAAAAAATACCACCAATGTATCTTTTATATACAGATTAATTTTAGAATTTTGTAATGTACTTTTAATAAATTCCTACAGAACTTAGCAGCCATTTAAATTTAAATACTTTTATCGGTTAGTCGACAATCACGCATATTTTCTAAATACTGATCTTGACTCCCATTTTCACATTTATGTTTTTGATGTAATAAGTTTGTACACAAAATGCTACTTTCATCCGTAATATTAAATTGTAGACGTTGAGCATTGCGATTTTTTAAAAGATTTATTTGATCAGCTTAATGAGATATCGTTAATTTTGAAGATAAGAAATGAATAAGCTCAGCATGGCTTACAAGAATAGCGTTCCAAATTATTCGATGTATCAGCAGGTTATTAATCTAGATCATAATTATCCTTGCACAATGTCCTGCGTAGTTACTCTAAAAGATATATTATGCGCCTTTGACTTTCTAATATCATTTAAAATCATAAACCAAACTCAACTAATATTAGGCAAAGAAGATAATTTTTTTATAAACATATTTTCTTCCGAAGTAATAAATGTACAGCATTATATAAATATCATACGGAAATATTTAACGCTACAAATGCTCAGTAATTAAATATGCATAGCGCAGCTAATAACCTAATTTTACATCAAAATATAGGTAACTTATTTTTCTTCAGGAGCGTATCTTTTTTTGTATCTGATAAGGACCACACTATGGCCTGGTGGTAAGCGATAGTGTCGTCCAAGATGGTGAACACGCTAGGCCTAGATTGGTCTGAATCTTAAGGGCTGTAAGCTGCCAGAAAACCGTAACGTTATCTGGCCTGAATATTAATGTTGTGGCCAGTAAATCAAGAGTAGGTATGTTTTCAGGCGCAGTAGTGCCTGTGTTCAAGCACCGGTTCAAGATAATCGGTTGTGATTTGTACGTGTACCGCTACATGACTGCCAACCCTGAGAAATTCCCTCAAGAGGTGATCGACAACGTCCGCAACTACCACATGAGGGAGGGCAACCTAAAAGACGACCTCCAGGTAAGCAGCCTTTAAATAATTATCCTTGATGTTTCTCTGTGAGATCAAATATCACCAACCTTTGCAATTATTACCGTTGTTAACCTAGGTAAAGTAATAAATAGTTCAGTATATAAATCTTGAGTGGCTGACCACTACAACGGTACACCTAAGCCGCGGGTAATAATAGCACCCATCTAAATTTTAATCCCCAATAGGTTTGATTGGATGATTCATCATAATCATTATCAGCCCATTTCCTTCCACTACTGGACATAGGTCTCTCCTATGGCACGCCACTGAGCTGCATGATTTGTGTTCGATAATATACGTAGATTTTTTATCTATGTAAATGGATAAAAGTAGTCTCTAAAATATTCTATCAATCTAATATTTATCTTTTTTTTACTATTATCCACATCGTCGTCTTGTCGTCTTTTCATTGGTAGAGAACGAGGCTTTCTACTCGTATTTGTCTTCCCAATAGATAGAGTAATTACGTAGAGTTGTTAATTATCAGCTTTAAACTCAAATACACAAATATCTTCCCATCGAGTATTAACTTTTAATGAATTGTCATAATGTCCATCATTATTACATATTAACTAGCGATCCGCCCCAGCTTCGCAGGGGTACAGAATATATGCCTACATTTTTTGCATCTTTATCATATGTCAACAAATTGATACAGAACCTTAACGAATTATACATCTATTCTTTACCTTTCTTAGCAATAACTCTGTTGATAGATGAAAACCGCATGAAAATCCGTTCATTAGTTTTTAAATTATCGTAAACATACATACATACATATATAAGATCGTTTAGAAAACAAAACAACCGACTTCAATGCCGCGCTATTAATTTTCAGTACAAATTTTGAGGTGTTTATCTCCATATCTCTGGAGATACTCATCAGACCTCGATAAAATTACCATGGTATCACACTTGGGATATCTCCTTTCTAACAAAAAAAGAATAATCAAAATCGGTTCATTAACAACAAAGTTATCCGCGAACAAACATAAAAAAAAAACACATATACGGTCGAATTGAGAGACCTCCTCCTTATTTTGAAGTCGGTTAAAAACGACTTTGGATTTTGTTTTATTATATGTGATAGTCTATAGATATAGATATAGATGTGATATTCTATTAAATTTAAATAAATATCAATTACTCGGTCGATTAGAATCTCGTTAAGATAAGCCTCTATCTAACACAAAACGACGGATACTTTTCTTAGTATCCCTTTAGAAAATTCACATTTTTTTTAGATGGGTGAGTGATCAACAGCCAAATTTATATAGGGTAAAGTTGCTCAAGTAGTAATACAGCCTATATCGTAACTCAGAAATAGGTCTGATCTTATATAAACAACAAGTGTTATTTAGTGGTTTCAAGTTGATCTATTTAGGGCCAGTTTCATCGGTGCCTGATAATGCGTTAGATAGTTATCTGACTCATAACGCCATAAAAAAGCTGTCAAACATCTGTCAGGTTTCTTCATTTTAGCGCTATCAGGAACCGGTAAAACTGGCCATTAGTCACGTAAATAAACGATAATAAGTGGGTGGCTGGTCTAATTTCGTAGTGGAAAGTAATTATAAAGTAAGATTTTTTGACTTTATTCACTAAAATTTGTTGTTTAGTATAATAGTGATATGTTTCTCAAAGACAGACTATGATAGTAAAGTTTTACTCTTAGCGGTGAGAAAAAAAAATCTCTTTGCGGATACGACTTGAGCGACATTACCTTAAGTACTAAAAATTAGGGAATATATGAGAACAAGGTATTATACTAAGAGTATACGATACTAAAGTTACCTACTCAATCCAAAGCTTAAGTATCGTACCGTTGACGTACACAGGGGTATAAATGGTTATAATTTTATTATCTTATAGCCTGCAGTTTTCTTAGCTCTAAAATTATTAGAAAAATGTCTAAATAAAATGTCATACTTGCATAGAGTCTGTGCAAAAAAAGAACCGTCGTGGTTATGCGATGGACTAACATTCAAAGATAAGAAAAGAAGGTATCTGTCTAGTACTACCTGATAATCTTAAGAGTATGTACTCTACCAAAGTATCAAACATTTTTAGTTGTATTGGCAATAACAGAGCAATGTTGTCAGAGCAACAAAAACAGTGAATTAGACATCAATTAGACAACATCAACAAGCGCGTCCTAAATTTCTACGACGGTTCTCTTTTTGCACAGACTATATAGTTACTAATTTCGACTGGCCTATTTTGATAAATCGGCATAGGCATTGAACGACGTGTAAATGGTGGAAAGCACGTGTCAAACGTACATAATTCATTAGCTTTCCATTTACACAAACCTGTTAATTTCTTTGTATGATGAAAAGGCAAACCAGATGGATAGATTAAGATGTCTTTTTAAATGATGAATAGCTTCGCTTTTGTAGAACATCAGTGACGTCACTACACCCGTAATTGATGGATGCCCCTGTGTATGTGACGTCATCCATACTCGTGTCTATGAATACCTAAATTCCTATGAAACTTCTGAAAAGCAACTTCCGAGCGTTGAGTCTGAACTAATTGAGGAGATCCATTCTGGAGATTTATTCCAGGGTCAACGCAACTCAACAATCTATCGAATAAAGAAAAAAAACCGGCCAAGTGCAAGCCGGACTCGCGCACGAAAGCCTTACACCATTATCAATGAAAACGGCAAAAAAAATATGTTTGTAGTATGGGAGCCCCCTTGAATATTAATGTTTCCTATTTTAATTTAATTATTTATTTTTCAAGTGAATAGGTATATAAATAAATATTCTGTGAATATTTCAAGAATCTACCTGCCGTTAGGAAAGTTACCAAATATGGAATACCTACCATTTTGTTTCAGGGCTATAAAAAAAACTTCATAGAAATTAAAACAGTTTAATGTAATTACTAATCAACTACTACCTCTACTAATTTCGTCGTATCGATGTATCGAACCGTGGCTTAATTGGCAGAGCACCTGGACGTGTAATCCGGGGGGTGCTGGTTCGAGTCCCGTCGGTACGATGACATTTTGGATTGTGTTTAACAATTTACAAAAATATAAAGTGTGAGACACTTCAAAGAAACATAATATTTGATTTACGCAGTGCAACATCTCTCGTCGGATTTGAAATCTGTAATGATTTCTTCCGAATGATTAACTTACGTAATAAGTAGTCATAGATGGCGCCACCAATGCATAATTGGGTTAACAAATGCAATCCACTAATTTCGTCTTATCGATGTATCGAACCGTGGCTTAATTGGCAGAGCACCTGGACGTGTAATCCGGGGGTGCGGGTTCGAGTCCCGTCGGTACGATGAAATTTTGGATTGTGTTTAACAATTTACAAAAATATAAAGTGTGAGACACTTCAAAGAAACATAATATTTGAATTACTAATCAGTACATTTATATGTAGTAATTAACAGCCTTTAATCAAATATATTAGTTATCAAATTAAAATCTAACACAAAAACCAAAATCACAAATGAGTAACCAAATATAGAATTGGTACCCATATATGGAATATAAGCATAAATCATTATATCAATAACAAAAATAGACATAAATATCTATGAGATTAAATATCAAATAAATGAAAATAACATATTGTGATGAATAAAAGAAGTTAACTACTAATTCACTTGCAAAAGTCACAGATTGAAGTATCAAACACTGGACCAGCACAATCATATCTAATGTGCCATGAGTCCACACATTAAGCATTTAATCCAGCTTTCTCCACTTTTATCCATGGAATAAAGACTTGAACAGAATATACATACTGCATCAGCAGAGTCAGGAGATAATATTCCATAATTAGACACCGACGACTGTCCATATTTGGATTTTTATACCAGTTCAAACTCGTCTAAATATTTTTTCAAGTCACAATTTTTTATTGACAGTAGATCACAACGGCAATAGAAATACATCATCTGTGAAAATTTCAAATGTCTATAACTATAACTATCACGGTTCATGAGATACATGGTGACAGACGGACAGACAGACAGAAAGAAGGTCGGACAGCGGAGTCTTAGTCTTAGGGTCCCGTTTGACCCTTTGGGTACGAAACCCCTGAAAAACAAATACCTACTGTAGATGTGTGCCGAAGACAATGAATAATAAATAAATTACAACCACTTCATCAACAAACTTTATAAACCAAAATAGTTAGAGCGACTTTACTACGCTTTTGACAGATTATTTCTAGAACCTAAGTACATATTATTTTGTACCTACCGAGGTTTTAACAGGTAGGGTAGGGTTTACACAATACAATACCATAACAATACAATAACATAACGAACAACTGTGTACTTATACTATTTTATTATTTAAACTAGAAGTCCCCCGCGGCTTCGCCCGCGTTAAAAACTCCTTTTATTTACTTAAAACTTTTCTTTTGTAAAAACGATTCTATCATTAAATACATCAAATAAGAATTAGCCAATTCGGTTCACCTGTTTTCATGTTATCGCGTGACTAAGACAAATCAGGATTCATATTTATTAAACCCGAAAAACCCAAAAAAGCGCAATCCGAAACAATATTGATTTTCAGACTTTTATACCCCAGTTTACTCTCTTAGGAAACTCGTATTTACTTATTTATTTACAGAAGCACTTGTGTGAAATGTCGAATAAAATGACTGTCCAAACTTTGAACCCCCGCTTCATCCCTTGAAGAGTGAATTTTGAAAAATTCTTTCTTAGCGGATACCTACGTCAAAATTACTATCTGGATGCCAAATATCAGCGCAATCCGAAACAATATTGATTATAGACTTTGTTACCCCACTTCACCCTTTTAGGAATAGAATTTCAAAAAGCCTGAAACACGTATTTACTTATTTATTTACTAAACTACTTGTGTGAAGTTTCGAATGTAAAAGACAATCTATTCTTATTTCTCCATACAAACTTTGAACCCTCGTTTCATCCTCTTCAGGGATGAATTTTGAAAAACTTTTCTCAGAGGTAACTAACGTTGTAATAATTATCTGCATGCCAAGTTTGAGCGCAATCCCAAAAAATATGGATTTTTACACTTTGTTACCCCATTTCACCCTCTTAGGGGTGGAATTTCAAAAAAACCTGAAACACGTATTTACTTATTTTTTTACTGAAGCACTTGTGTGAAGTTTCGGATAGAATAGACTATCTTATCTTGTTTCTCCATACAAACTTTGAACCCCCGTTTCATCCTCTTTGAGGGTTAATTTTGTAAAATCCTTTCTCAGAGGGAACTAACGTCGTAATAACTATCTGCATGCCAAATTTCAGCGCAATCCGAAACAATATTGATTTTCACACTTTATTACCCCATTTCACCCTCTTAGAGGTGGAATTTCTAAAAAACCTGAAACACGTATTTACTTATTTTTTTACTGGAGCACTTGTATAAAGTTTCGAATAGAAAATACTATCTAATATTGTTTTTCCATACAAACTTTGAACACCCGTTTCATCCCCTTCAGGGGTGAATTTCGGAAAATCCTTTCTCAGAGGGAACTATCGTCGTAATAACTATCTGCATTCCAAATTTCAGCGCAATCTTAAACAATATAGATTTTCACACTTTATTACCCTATTTCACCCTCTTAGGGGTGGAATTTTAAAAAAAACCTGAAACACGTGTTGACTTATTTATTTACTGAAGCACTTGTGTGAAGTTTGGATAGAAAAGACTATCTAATCTTGTTTCTCCATACAAACTTTGAACCCCCGTTTCATCCCCTTCGAGGGTTAATTTTGAAAAATCCTTTCTCAGAGGGAACTAACGTCGTAATAATCTGCATGCCAAATTTCAGCGCAATCCGAAACAATATTGATTTTGAGACTTTGTTACCATTTCAGCCTCTTAGGGGTGGAATTTCGAAAAAGCCTAAAACACGTATTTACTTATTTATGTACTCAAGCACTTGTGTGAAGTTTTGAATAGAAAAGACTATCTAATGTTGTTTCTCCATAGAAACTTTGAACCCCCGTTTCATCCCTTTAAGGGGTGAATTTTAGAAAATTCTTTCTTAGCTGATACTAACGTCATAATAACCACCTGTATGCCAAATTTCAGCGCAATCCAAAACAATACTGATTTTCAGAACTTGTTACCCCATTTCACCCTCTTAGGGGTGGAATTTCGAAAAAACCTAAAACACGTGTTTACTTATTTATGTCCTGAAGCACTTGTGTGAAGTTTCGAATAGAAAAGACTATCTAATAATGTTTCTCCATAGAAACTTTGAACCCCCGTTTCATCCCCTTCAGGGGTGAAATTTGAAAAATCCTTTTTCAAAGGTAACTAACGTTGTAATAATTATCTGCATGCCAAGTTTTAGCGCAATCCCAAAAAATATGGATTTTTACACTTTGTTACCCCATTTCACCCTCTTAGGGGTGGAATTTCAAAAAAACCTGAAACACGTATTTACTTATTTTTGTACTGAAGCACTTGTGTGAAGTTTCGGATAGAAAAGACTATCTAATCTTGTTTCTGCATACAAACTTTGAACCCCCATTTCATCCCCTTAAGGGGTGAATTTTGAAAAATCCTTTCTTAGTACTAAGACAAATATACCCTCCAAATTTCAAGTCTCTACGACCAGCGGTTTAGGCTGTGCGTTGTCTGTCAGTGAGTGAGTCAGTCAGTCAGTATGTCAGGACAAAGATTCTTATAGTATTAGATGTTTCTTGCCAACCATTAGGCGAGCCTCATGCTTGTTCCGTTGCCTTTTGTTGTAAAAAAATAATAGTTGAAATGCCAGGATTAGAGAAGGTATATATAAGTGAAGTTTAGTTGCGTGCATTACAAAAATACTATAGTTTTAAAATTACTAAAAAAATAATTAAGAACAAAGAACACTTCGTCTAGTTTACTAACGCAACCTTAGTAAATGACTTAGGGATATTGTACACTTGTGTTTTCTAGAACTTCTGTTCAATCATTAAAATGTCACTATACAATATCGATATATGTATCATAAATAACGAAAAAAATGGTTCATCCATGTTTTTCATTATTTATGAGTATATATTTCAAATATTATTATATTATATTGCAAAGATCTACCATACTCGACATTATGGTCAGTCGTCTATCACTTTACTACGTACAGTTAAGCCACATTAAATACATTATTTTTCAAGAATACTCAGCCATTAACGATATTGACCGCACAGCTTATTTAGTGCGTCACTCTCGTAGATTTTCGTATTATGAGCTACGAGAGCAACGGTATCAAATGCGTAGCGACACGTATAGTGGTATTAGTTGCGTAGGTTCCTACGGAGCCATAGAAATCCATGTATTCAGTAACAGTAAAACAGTCAAGTGGATTCGTGGGTCGTAAGCGAAGCAAATTCCTTGTAACGTTGCCCACAAAATAGGTTCAATTAACTTTTTCCTTAACTAACCTCTTATTTTCAACTACCCAGGGAACCACCCGCGAAGAGGAAGCAGCGGAGTCTCGCAAGCAGATGTTGCAGATCGGTCAAGCGGCAGTAGCACAGCCAAACGTAATGGAACGTTGCCTGGATTACCTCAACGTAGTGGAGGGAAGCGCGAGCCCGCCCAGACCGGCCACTCCGCCTATGACTACCGACCGCATCTCTTACGACGAAAGTTTGAGGGTGATGCGACATAGGTAAGCAGTTGAGCACCTTTCAGTTTCAAGTATTTTGTATAATATAAAACAAGATGTTCGCCTGATTTTAAAGCCATGACTGCCTGTAGTAGAAACATGGCACGCCAAACTCTGGATTGACATGTATTAGAACCGCCTCAGTCGGAATAGCTGAAGTTTTTCTACTGATACCTCACAGATAATGATTATGACCACTCATAGATATCTAACGACAATTAGACTGATATTTGCCACATACTCAACACCACTTACTTCGAACTACTTAAACCAGTGCAGTCTTATGCCTATCTATCGATTTTATTTTATTTCCAGTAAACCGACATGCAATAACGTGATGCCCCTCAAAGGCATCCTCAAGTCTAGTGCTGCTAAAGACGACCACCAGAAGGTGGTGTGCTTCAGCGGCCCCGCGGTGGAGGACCGACACGACCCTCGTTCCGCCAAGGCGCACCACCCACCGGGAGAGCATCCGCAATACAATGATGATGACGACTTCTGCGAGTCTTTGAAGGAACCGGTGCGATAATTTCTGTTCCAATATTTTTTTATAGCTTAACTCTAAATGCGATTGGCTACTATCTCACCCTCTCCTATTGGTAAGTCATTATGTTGTTTATGACAGTAGCACGCTAGGCTTAGAATACCACTGCTAGAATATCTTTGGCTCTCAAGGCTAGACCGTTAGGAACACATCGTTAGATGTTTGGCAGATTTTTCAGCTTGATGATTTTCGCTGGTGGTAGGAGCATATTATATCGATGTCCTGCCTGGCTTGTTGCTAAAATTTAGCTTACTACCATTAGGAAGAAAATCTGCCGCCATAACCTTATGGTGTGGCGGCAGTACACAGGCCTTGAGACTTGAGAGTATTCTAGGTCTAGCGTGTTCAACATCTGAAATCATCGTTTACCACCAGTCGAGATAGTAATCAAACGCTAGCCTATAATCTTATATAAATATAAAAAATATGGTAGCTGGCTAGGCAGACACTAGACAGTTCCCGTTTCACTACTTATGTTGGTATATTTTGTCTAAATCCATGTTAAAAACACGAAAGATAGATACCTAAAATTTAGTCTTCATATCTACTCGTACGTGCTACAATTGCATAGCTTCATGAATGAAGCTATGAAGTGAACCGCTTCATATTTGACTACCTAATTCTTTATCCGGACAGGCAAGCACTTGACCACTATCTAACCTGATCCAAGATTGAATCGTGCTGGAAATGGTATTTCAATTCCATTTTGGCACTGAGATGACGCGCAAAAAACTTTAGTCCAATCCACTTACACCGCAACTATCCCAACCATTATATTAAAATGGTTCCATCCAGAAGTTTGTTGCACGTATGTATAAACCTATAACCGGCGAGCATGTATGAAGGCGCTCATGAAAGTGGAAGAAGCTATTTTAGGAAGGAGGTATGTCAGGATCGTAGCATGTGGAAAGAAGTAGTCTCTGCCTACCCCAACGGGAAAAAGGCGTGATTGTATGTATGTATAAAGTGCTCGGAATAAGAAGTTATTCCTATCTAATTTGAATAATGACTCAAGAGAAAGAAAGTTACCTACTGTATATTCTTATAGGTATATGTTAATGTATATATGCATGTAACTGTACGTGCCTAGGTACCTCCTATATCGTATAATTTTGTAAACCAGGATCACAAAGAGCGCGCTGAGCGGCGCGCTGCCGACATCTGCCCTTACGAGACCATCCCAGCGCCGCTATCGGTGGGCACCGTGGCAAAAGAAGGCATGGTAACGCAGGAGCACCCGGGGTACCTCGGCAGTTTCGGATACGACTGCAAGGAGGTAGGAACTATAACTTACATCATCAAAATTTAACTGAAAATCTTTGCTAAAGTCTACATCTTTACTAAGGGTATGACTTGGACTAGCTAGACTATGACTTCAACTTGACTTGAATGTGACTTTTATTACATGTTTATTACTTGAATTTACAAAAACTTGAAGAATTTAAATACTTTACACTGGCTAAATACACTTAATCGTGTACTATTCATTATTCTGTGTCGTGTAGAGCCATAATGAAACTAAAAAAAAGGTCTTGCTTCCACTGCATCTGAACTTCAGCTTTACAGTTGCCTACTGTTTAAGTACCTCTTTACATCTTTAGTAGTTTTTAACCGACTCCCAAAAAGGAGGTGGTTCTATGTTCGTCTGTATGTATTTTTTTGTGTATGTTCATCGATATTTTCGCCAATTATAAACCGATTTAAAATAATCTATTTTAGTTCGAAAGGGTATTCTCCCGAGTTGATCTGATAAGTATCTCCAATTATATGACGATAAACGTCTCAAACATGCTACTTAATTGACTCGCGCGGCAGGAAGTCGGTTGTTTTAGTTTTTAAAGTATCTTCTTCCTAATTATTCCTTCATGAAATAAAACCGGCTAAGTCGAATTGGACTCGCCCACCGAAGATTTCGTACCAACGTTGGTTGGTACCAATTAAGCTAGACCTCTAAATTGTATGAGCGATCATATAACTCAGAGGCCTATCTTAATTGGCGAAACTATGTATGTATGGGGACACTCTTTAATTTTCAACTTTTTTTATTTTTTGGAATTTTCTTTATTTGTGCTTCTTGCCAAATGTCATGATTTTAGATCAACGGAAAGTACCCGTATAGGTTTTCGACCCAAAACCTATAGGGTACTTCCGGTTGACCTAGAATTATCAATTTTGGTCAAAAGCAAGGTCTTATAGCACAAATAAAGGAAAAAAAATCCGAAATATAAAAAAAGTTGAAAATTAAGCTAAATTTTGGTACTTACAAGTTTTCACGAAAATCTAAATTTGCCCATATCTTTTTATCGTGTTGACTCAGGACCTTGATTTTTATACACCTAATAGGAACTATAGACCTCAGTATTTGGTATACATTTCAACTTGCTAGGTCCACCCGTTCCTGAGAAAATCGGTGGTGACACACGGACAGACAGACAGACTGACGGATAGACAGACAGACGGACAGACAGCCGGACAGACTGACAAGAAAGTGATCTTATAAGGGTTCCTTTTTTTACCTTTTGAAGTACGGAACCCTAAAAATTACCTACAAGTCTTCTTAGCTTGTTATGGGCCTTGACGTTTCTTTCAGTGCCTGCAGTTAGTATATTTTTATTGGAAAAAAATCGCTGCTCAACATCTGCTGAAGTAGGAACATTTAGTTCAAAAATGTCCCCTATACCTACCTAAAATTGTCTCACCTCGAAACTAATTTAATATTCTTATTAACTCTTCAGATACCAGAACATATGCGTCTACCACCGGACGCATACGAGAAAGTAAAGAAGTATCGTCGTACCGTTCCCGAAATTTCTCCCGCAGCTGCGCGTATCGCAGACTACCCTCGAGAACCTTTCCCACCTGTCGAAGAATGCGTCAACGCTCCGCCCGATGCAACCGGGCCCTGCGCCCCGTTGAAAGAAGATGACGTAGCATTCGCATGCCCTCATGTGAAACCTAAACTGCCTTGCTGTGACCCAACTAAAAGAGACAAGTAGACTTATCATGATAATAATAAAGTTTATTTCTAATTTTTCTTTTGAATTTAATCCCGCAGTTTCCCTCAGCCACGCATTGTCAATTGGCTACCAAAAAGTAGCTTGCTACCATCAAGGAGAAAATCTGCTGCCATAACCTTACGGTGTTCCGGCCGCGTATTTCCGTTTCATTTTCATTAAGAGGCAGTACTGCCTTGATCTTGAAACCCGCACGGGTTTGTCGCGCTAGCGCCACAAATCCGTGTTTGTTTGATGGCATTTTTGTGTTTAATGAATGGACAAGATATGGATAACTCAAGGGTACATATTTGAATACCGAAAGTTAAAATACCTACGCATAAAATATCGATGCTCAAAACAAATTTTGATATATAGTAGGAGTGGAAAAAACGGGCAACAGACTAGTAAACACGAGTCCGAACTTACCTAACCTCCTCGCTTCGCTCGTTGTCGGACCTATATGACTTGAGTTAGCGCGACAAACTCATGCGGGTTTCAATGCATTATAGTTCCTCCTAACACGGAACGTTGAACACGGAAACGGTAGAACAGTTGGCGTGCAAGCCCGTGCGCGATAGGAGGACGCGTGCCCTGAATTGAACACAAGTTTGTAAAGGGAGTTAGCTCGACAAACCCGTGCGGGTTTCAAGGCAGTACTACTTATACTATTGATTATTCTGTGGCAGTACTGCCTCCTACTGAACACGGAAACGGAAATACGGGTTCCGGCCGCACACAGCCCTTGAGGGTCAGAGTATTCTAGGGCTAGCTTGTTCATGATCTTCGACCACATCATCGCTTACCACCAGCACACCCAGGACACTACTAAATCTCCATACAAACTAGCGTTTTAACGACCTATTGTCGTACACAGACACTACACACATGTCGTTTTTCTACAGGCGCAATTGTGTGCGTGAAGTTTAAGGATGTCACCGTATGAACCTACTTCATTTTGAAGTCGGTTTAGACTTGATAGCCAGTACTTCGCTATGGTTTCAAAAGTATATAGATAATAAAATTATTCTCATTTACTCAACGCGAAACGCCATAACTAAGACACTTGCCTCGCTGCGATCGAAGACGTTTCGCGTGCGAGTGAAACAATTGCGAAAGTTTTTGCAAACTAAAATCTTCTAAATATTTGATTACGTTATTTGAATAGTGTAGACTTAGGTAGGGACATTTCATATACTTATGTTACTTGATTTGAAAAAGTGAACGTATAATCTATTATTTAAAAAAGTTTTTATTCAATATTAAATACTAAGGTTTATTTACGCACGAGTATATCGTTGTTTTATTTATGAAAATTAATTCTAAAATACGAATATATCGTTAGTTATACAAATATAAGTGTATTAGTATATATATTATATTGAAACTACGTAAATTTGAACCTCCTGTGTCTACCCAGTGCCACAGAAATATTCCATAATAATAATTATCAATATTTCTGTGTATTATATTCATACATGTATGAAGTTGATGTTCTTCTCCTTGTGAGGTAGTATTGTTCTGTAGTCGTGCGTGTATGGCGTCCTTGCTCACACTAGCTCCTCGACGACCTCGACAGCTCCAGAATCGGTGGCGAGGTGAGGTAGCCAGGATTGGTGGGGGGGAAGTGTCCGTTCTAAACGTAGTATTATTATCTTTTCTATGCCACCAGGTAAAATAGGTGTCAAACGCTAGCCTTAAAAGTAGTATCCAAATTATTAGGTAGGTAACCGAAGATGCCGGGTTTTGGTTGCTCACCGATGAATGATGACCTTTACCCAATCTAATCTGCCATGCTGTGATACGGCTTCAAGAGCCAAGTAGGTACCTAGAATTTGTCTACTAAATAAGCTAATAATAAGTTTATTTAGCACTCATACGTTTTCTTTACTTCTCACGGCTGCATACATGGCCTAAGATCATCTAGAAATGTTACTACCTACTATCTGGGGGCACAACTCGACGCCAAGTCGACCCCCTATAACTTCGTTGTGGATAAAACTAGAAGCCTGAATTTCCAGTACCTAAGCAGGCATTGCATAAACACGATTTATTTCAAATTTCATTCAATTTTAAACAGTAGATTAAGAATTATAACTAATCAAAGTTTCTAAACTTTGTCACTAACTGACTGACTGACTGACCGATCATCAAAACTCTAAGGCACTTCTAGCATACATGTGACAGTGTTTAATGTATTAATCAAGAAAAATACTAAAATACTTTGTAATTTCGGTCCTATTTTCTAGATACACAAACTGTATAAGTCCGTTTGTAATCGTTTATGACAGTAGCACGCCCCTGTCACAAACACTAACCGATTACAAAGTTAACTTTTTAGTTCCCGCAAATAGTAACAAGGTAGGTGCAGTGCACTACGATGTAGGCAGGAAGACATACGAAACGAGATGAGATCCCATCAAAAACATTACATGTAAAAAGTTGCAAGTCTCGCAACGCAGTTCTTATAGTTACTAGCGACTGCCAAGTCCTATAATAACAGGACTTGGCAGTCGCACACGTTTTACACGTACTCCTTATATATATATATATATGTATTGCTCAAACGGCATGTGATTAGGGCTAGCACTATGTTCAATTGCGATTATTTTAAATAGTTGACGATTAAATAGGCCGAGGCCGTGCGATAGCTTAAATGATTCTATATATTAAACCGACTTGGTTTAACATTATCTACATCTTAAAACTGTTTTGTAGTCTAAGAATAAATAATAATAAAGATTAATTATTGGTTATTCATCATAATCAGCCTGTATCAGTCCACTGCTGGACGTAGGCCTCTCCCGAGATACGCTACTGAGCCCGATCTTCGGCTCATTGGGAGGGATATGCTCTAATCGCCACGCTGGGCAGGCGTGTCGGCGATCGCAGGGCGTAGCCCCTCGCACCAGTGACGCTGCAGCCCATCACCGGCCTGTAGTATTTAACTACGCCGTGATTTGAAATGGTTATACCGCCATTTGTACGGTCGCCAGAGCCTCGTTCTTTGGTCAGCAGGATGCACGACGGGCAGGTGACGTTGGCTGCGGCACTGAGGTGGAATTTGTCCTTTCTTACATCCCGTTATTACTATTAGTTATTAGGCCTTCGGTATTAAAGTGCATGGATGATGCTGTATACCTCTTGCCAGCTGAAGTATCCTCTGAGAATAACAACAATAAACACTGTATCAGAATACTTCTTGTAACCTATGGATGTTGAAAAAACGTTCACATATCAAATAGAATATAAAACTTTATTTCATATATAATGTACAATTTTGTACAAACAATGTAATGTAAATATTCACACATATTTTCAAACTTTAACTGTATAACTATATTAGGTAACTTTATACACTTTACACAATTATAAAAAGGAATGTACACGATAATAGAATAATATGAATTCTTCGTATAAATTTTATGGCCTAGTCTGTTACCTATAGCAGGTATTCTTGCACCAACTAACCTTTCAATAATGATTTGCTTAATTTGTAAATGAAATTATAAATCATTATTTAATGATCTTACTGTTTTAGCTATACATTTATACTGACCAAAGATAATACAATACCACCAGAATGGTCCAATGATAGTAGATAAAAGTGAATAACAGAACGCATTAAATGGCTTAATATATTTCTTAATTTATTAGCAAGACAAAACTACCTTAGTACAAACCAAAAAAGGAAGCTATTTAGCTTCTCGTGTTTAGCACAATTTATAAACCCTTCATCGACATTTTTAAGTTCAGCACCGTCGCTGCGCTCGGGTGCCAACTTCACGCCGTGCAATCTTCTATTTGACGGAAAAGCGTAGCGAGCGTAAAGTGCGGCTTTATGTCACACTGACAGCTATAAAATAATATACGATACTCGTGACTTAAGTTGTTTATTATTGCACAGCGTAACTTCCCGCCATGCAATAATCCACTACTTAAGTCGCCGTATCGTAATATACTAATACGAGTAATAAACACAACAAAATAAATACAAAAAGGTTCCATAACAAATACTTAGGACTATACAATACAGGCTGGATTTTTGAAATGGGACCTTATGGGCAAATACCTTCTCCTGTGTAGCTACAGTAAAACGATCTGCAAAGTCCATTATTTTTATTTAATTTTGAGCCCATTTACAGAAGAAAATATTGTATAAAGTCAGCAAGAAAATTAAGAAAATTTAAATAAAATAAATTTAAAAATAAAATATAAAAATCGTCAAAATATTGCAGCAGTAAAAACGGTTTTACTGTTGCAAGATTTTAAAGCATATTGTGAATATGCACCGTAATGCCTCTAGGAACTAGGAGTGACGCTTTTATAATTTTAATAAAAAGCTGTTTTTCGTGCCATCGTGTATGTGTTATGGTGACGTGCACAGCTAGCTATCTTGGAAGTTAAATTAGAACAACTTCTTGACAACGTTTGTTTAGACAAAACATGGTATACATGCGTATCTATAGTGACAATGCAAATAATATAGTATTATATATAATACTAACTGATACCCGCGACTTCGTTCATGTTCACCAAGAATTCAGTAGTCTATGTTCATCCTCATGCTATTAAGTATCTCCTTATTAAATTTCAGTAAGATCGGATCGTCCGTTTAGGCGTGATTAGGTAAAAAAACAGAGTGACCAGTTACAAACGTTTTTTATAATATTAGTATAGATATGGAAGTATGAATACTGGCTGTGCCCCGCGGCTTCGCCCGCGATAGACTGTATCTTATAGCCTAATAAATAGTACTGGCTATCTCTGTACAAAATTTCAGCTAAATCGGTCCAACCGTTTGACCGTCAAGAAGTCACAAACAAATAAAGAAACAGACTTTCGCATTTATGATATTGGTATTGATATACTCCATCGGAGCTGACCTAACGATGGAACCAGGCTGTAAGGACTGGAGCTGCGTAATGGCAAACAGTAGGACAGTCGAATTTGGGCTAGTATTTATTATAATAATTAGTACTTTGTATTAGACATGATAACCTCTTAACAAAAAGCTTGAATTAAAAAAAAAACAATTATTTACGTTTGTAATGAATAGTCTTTCCTCATTACGCCACCGAATCAAAATGTGTATTAGAGACGGCTACGTCAAATAAATAATGACTAAAGTAATGACTGCTAAAGTGACGAACATTCCGCCAAAGAGCACATATTTGTCCTGCGACACTCTTCGCTCGATAAGAGATATAGTCGCGTTGGATAGACCCAGCGTGTTGGCTAGATCGATGATCCTTCTGTGAGCGCCTTTTAGAGTCTCTCGGTTACCCTGCAGCACTTGCAACATGCTGGAACCTGGAAATATAAATGGTACTATAGTTAGTTGAGAGACTAGTTGGCATCAAGGATAGAAAACAGGCTGACTTCTAATCAAGAGCACGGGGGTTCGACCGCAAGTGGTAGGATATTATATAGCATATTATATCTATGTTCCGCCTGATTGCTACCAAAAAGTAGCTTACCACAATCAAGGAAAAATTCTGCCGCCATAACCTTACGGTGTTCCCGCAGCACACAGCCCTTGAGAATCAGAATCAGTCAGTATTCTAGTCCTAGCGTGTTCACCATGTTCGATCACATCATCGCTTACCACCATAGTGGTCAAATGCTAGTCTATAAGATATATACAATAAAAAGATTTGGTTTCGTTTTATGAAACCACGATGCAAGTAAAACTCTTGTTTATGTGTAGCAATGGATGGTAGCTAGCACGCTATTATGACAGAAGTTGGCATGACACATTAGCATGATCTATACAAATATGGCTGCAGAAGCGTCAGCCAATTACAGCTTGACCTAAGTGTCATGCATCATATGAGTCGGACTGGACTATGACTTCAACTTGACTTAAAATGCGACTTTGACTCAACTTAATGACTTGAATTTACAAAAACGTGAACAATTTTAATGCTTGACACTTGTTACCTATGTGGAGCCATAATAAAGTTTAAAACAATATGAAAATTCTAAAAAGTTTTTTTTTTCATGCAGTTGTCGTGCTGGCCAGTGTGGTAACTAATAAGTAAGATACCTAGTTTAAAAGCTAAAACAAGCGACTTCCATGCCCCACGAGTCAATTTCAGTGGCAAGTTTGAGACGTTTATCGTCATATTTCTGGAGATATAGATCAGATCTCGATGAAATTACATTGGGACCTCGGAAATATACCCTACTAATTAAAAAACAATCATTCGAATCGGTTCACAATTGGCGGAGTAATAAGATCACGTAAAATACATACAAAAAAAAAACTTCTTCGTGGAAGTCGGTTGAAAATGAGGTTGGAACTATGACATCAAATAAGTATTAATGCATTTTCAGTGGATTGGCAGTATAGAAAATTATTTAGTTAGTAGATAGGATCGAATTTTAAAAACTCCACGCTAGCGCCATAGAAAAGATAATAATATATCGCGCTAAATGCACTTTTGCACGCAGATTTCGAATGATAAACAGAACCTTCCCGAGGTTATAAGGTCAAAAGATACATTTTTGCTATGCAAATTACAGTTAAATGAACTGTTTATTATTATCTTTGGTACAACAAAGACCTTTATAATAATTATAGTAGGTACATAATCACTTATTTTTTATAGCCTTACCTCTTATATGCAAATTTCTTACACCTTTGTTGTTCTGAACTTCAAAATTAATTAGCGGTTTCAATTATTAACCAACTTCAAAAAAAGGAGGATTCTCAAATCGACCGTATATATTTAAAAATAACCGGCTAAGTGCGAGTCGGGCCACGCGCAGTGAAGGTTTCCGTAGTAGCCTGTTATTCAATGCAAGTCTTTACCCGTTATAAACAAGCAACTAGGTACTCCGTCTTTGTCACTTTAAAGGATTTATTCTAAGGATTTTGTATTTGGTACAAAATTATCTAACACCCAAGTTCAACGACTATTACTGCTAAACTAATAAACTTATCTTAACCGCTATAGTTTTCCTTTAAAGTTCATGAAATGCGCTATTATCAAGAATTTTTCCTTCTCTTACTTTTTTATATTACATAGGGATGTAAGGTAGCAAAATTCCACCTGATTGCTCTCGGCCAACCTCTCCTGCACGTAGCTAAATACTACAGGCCGGTGACGGGCAGCAGCGTCACCGGTGCGAGAAGCTACGTCCTGCGATCACCCAACCCGACTGCCCAGCGCGTGGTGATTATTCGGGCAAAACCTTCATGGCAGACAAAACCACACAACGGCCCCCAGTTCCCGGTCGCCCCGCTATTCCTGACCAAGGCGGCGGTTACGGTAACGGCGGGGCAGGGGGGGTTCTAAGATCCCCGGGCGACGGAAGGCCGCCAAAACCGACTGACCCTGGCTACATTTAACGGACGCACGCTACGGCTTGATACACACTTGGCACTTCTGGAGGAAGAGCTGAAAAACATAAAATGGCATATTCTGGGGTTATGTGAAGTCCGAAGAGTGGGGGAGGACACCTTACCTTACCCTAGAATCATGCCATCTTATGTATTTCAGAGAGAACAACCATCCCAAGGCGGCGTCGGGTTCTTGGTCCACAAGATCCTCTCTGACAACGTCTTAGAAATCTCCAGTGTGCCGACAAGGGTAGTGTATCTTGTGAAACTCACCGAGAGGTATAACCTCACGGTTATCCAAGTATACGCACCGACTTCGGCACACTCGGACGATGAAGTGGAGGAAATGTACGAGGACATTTCCAAAGCCTGCACACAACCCAAAAGGCCCACTTCAACGTTGTCATGGGGGATTCAACGCTAAAGTGGGAGTACAAACAAGCGGCGAATCGGTAGTAAGACCACACGGATTGGGAAGCAGAAATCATAGGGGGCAAATGCTCGTCAACTTCCTAGAAAAAGAGGGGCTTTTTCTGATGAACTCTTTCTTCCAGAAAGATCCCCAGCGGAAGTGGACGTGGCAAAGCACCGACGCTACGACCAAAAATGAGATCGACTTCATTATGTCGGACAAAAAGCGCATATTTAGGGATGTCTCAGTAATCACTATGTTTAATACCGGCAGTGATCACCGACTAGTCTGAGGCTCTCTAGATATTGACTGCAAACTTGAACGTGTTCGTCTAATGAAGTCCACGCTCCGGCCCTATATGCTACAATCCGTGATCGGGTCTGAAACGTTCCAGCTGAAACTGGAAAACCGATTTGCTGCACTGGAAACCACAATTGACGTTGACGTTGACCAGGATCTCGAACATGTGGTGGACATCCTCAGGGAGGAAGGGACAAAATTCTGTGAGACGCGAGGTGCTGGCAAGAAGTCCAAGCTTTCAGAGGAATCTCTGCAGCTAATACAAAAGCGACGTGAAAACCCTGCAGTCACTTCTTCAGATCGACGGACCATAAATAAAAAGATTTTTAAATTGGTACGACGTGACCTCCGGAGCTCCAACACACGCTCAATTAAAGAAGCGATCGAGCAAAACCGGGGGTCAAAAGTCTTTGTCCAACAGCTGGGCCGAAGCCATCTGACGAAGTTGACCACTTCTAGCGGGAGTGTCGTCGCTTCTAAGCCAGAGATTCTTAGGGAAGTAAAAGACTTCTACAGCCAATTACACCTCACAAGCGTCCCTTCCTCAACCCGGCATCGAGGATCCTAGAGCCACTCTGACCCGCCACTATACCGAAGATTTGCCAGAAATCAGCCTAGATGAAATTGTGATGGCTCTCAGACAGCTTAAAAACGGAAAATCCCCCGGAGAGGATGGAATTACAACGGAGCTCTTAAAAGCCGGTGGAACTCCTACGCTACTACAGCTTCAGCGTATTTTCGAATCGGTCCTCTTTTTGGGGAGAACTCCGAAGACATGGAGTAAGAGTGTGGTTGTTATGTTTTTCAATAACCGGCCAAGTGCGTGTCGGGCCACGCGCAGTGTAGGGTTCCGTAGTAGCATGTTATTTAATGCAAGTATTTACCCGTTATAAACAAGCAACTAGGTACTCCGTCTTTGTCACTTTAAAGGATTTATTCTAAGGATTTTGTATTTGGTACAAAATTATCCAACACTCAAGTTCAACGACTATTACTGCTAAACTAATAAAGTTATCTTAACCGCTATAATTTTCCTTTAAAGTTCATGAAATGCGCTATTATCACGATTTTTTCCAGATTTTCAAGCCAGCAGTTTAGCTTTTAGAGGGGGGGGGGGACGCCCTACTGGAACAAAAATTTGCACTGTAAAGTTTAATATTTCGTAAATGGAGCATTCAATCGAAAAATGGTATTAGCAACCCTTTAGTCATTTTAAAAGACCTATTCAACCATACCCCACACGATGGGGTAGACGATGAAAAAAAAATTCATCCCGATTTCTCATATAGGGAAGCTACCCTAAAAAAAATATTTTTCTAAATTTTATTTCAGCACTTAGTCGGCGACATTCATTTACATACCCCCACAAAATTACAGCTTTCTAGTATTAGCGGTCTCTTAGCGAAACCTCGGACAGACAGACAGACGGACATGACGAAACTATAAGGGTTCCTTGTCAGGACTACGGAACCCTAAAAAGCGAGACAAAACCCTTTTGAAGAACTATCAACCTATCCGTTCTTAAGCCATGTCTATAAGTTGTTTTCTAGAGTCATCACAAATCGTCTCGTGCATAGGCTCGATGAATTTCAACCCCCCAAGCAGGCTGGGTTTCGAGGAGGATACGGCACCATAGACCACATCCACACAGTGCGGCAGGTTATACAGAAGACTGAGGAGTATAACCAGCCCCTGTGCTTAGCGCTTGTGGACTATGAGAGAGCCTTTGACTCCATTGAAACCTGGTCTGTTCTGGAGTCTCTGCAACGGTGCCAAGCTGATTGGCGATACGTCCAAGTGTTGAGAGGGTTATATGACGCCGCGACTATGACCGTCCAAGTACAAAATCAGCAAACTGAACATACCCACTTACATCGAGGAGTGAGACAAGGGGACGTTATTTCCCCCAAATTATTCACAAACGCTCTTGAGGATATGTTCAAAACGCTGAACTGGTAAGGACGGTGCATAAATGTCAGTGGCAATGACCTCTCACACTTGAGATTTGCGGACGACATCGTCATCATGGCTGAAACCGTGCAGGACCTGCAATACACGCTGACCACCCTCGCTGATTCTTCTGGACGCATCCGTCTCCGGATGAACTTGGATAAGACCAAGATCATGTTCAACGAACATGTTATTCCGGAACCGATTGCCTTAAACGGAGTTCCTCTCGAAGTTGTTCACGAATATCTTGGGCTACCTTGGGTCTACCTTGGGCAAATCTTGCAATTGGGCAGAAACAACTTCGAGAAGGAAGCTCGCAGAATGATACAGCTTGGATGGGCAGCATTCGGAAAACTTCGTCGAGTCTTTACATCGCCCATACCACAAAGCCTGAAGACGAAAGTCTTTAACGAGTGCGTGCGGAGCCGAGACGTGGACACTGACAGTGCGACTAGTTCACCAATTCAAAGTCGCTCAGCGAGCTATGGAGAGGGCTATGCTCGGAGTTTCTCTGAAGGATCGAATTCGAAACGAAGTCATCCGTCAGAGAACCAAAGTAATCGACATAGCTCAGAGGATTAGCAAGCTGAAATGGCAGTGGGCCGGTCACATCTATCGCAGAACCGATAACTATAATAATTTTAATATATCATTATTTAGAAGCCCACGTCGCACCCTAAATATTCGGTGTCTTTGTAATAAGGAATAGCCGACAATAAAGTCAAAAGCTGCAGAAATTAACAACACGTTGTTTTCGTTCCACATCGCATTACTAAATTGCATACATTGCATCACGAATGTATATATATGTATATATATGTGTATATATATTGTATTATATATATATAATTGTTTATAAATATATATATATATGTAATTGTTGTATAATATATATATATATGTGTATATATATTGTATATATATATGTTTCAGCACCTCATAATGTATTCCTTTTTAGGGTTCCGTAGCCAAATGGCAAAAAACGGAACCCTTATAGATTCGTCATGTCTGTCTGTCTGTCTGTCCGTCCGTATGTCACAGCCATTTTATTCCGAAACTGTTAGGACTACAGAATTGAAACTTGGTAGGTAGATGTATTCTGTGAACCGCTTTCCGATTTTTATACAAAAATAAAAAATATAAAAGTTTAAGGGGGGGGCATCCCATACATGGAATTGAAACAAAAAAAAAATTTTTTCTTCAAACCTATACGTGTCTATGGATAGGTCTTCAAAAATGACATTAAGGTTTCTAAAATCATTTTTTCTCAAAGTTAATCATTTGAAAGATAGACGCGTCTAAAGTGGTAAAATGTGTGTCCCCCCCCTCTAACTTTTAAAGCATAAGAGTGAAAAATCTAAAAAATATATATACTGTAGATCTTAATAAAAACTAACAACGAAAATTGGTTTGAACAAGATACAGTCAGCAGTTTTAGAGATATGGCGACCGCAAAGATAACTTTGTTTTTCATACAAGCACTGAAAAACAAAGTTAATTTTGTAGTTGCGAAAAATCATAGTTATGGAATATTTAACTGTGTTACGGAACC
The DNA here is from genome assembly GCA_954871355.1 of Cabera pusaria. Taxonomy (NCBI): domain Eukaryota; kingdom Metazoa; phylum Arthropoda; class Insecta; order Lepidoptera; family Geometridae; genus Cabera; species Cabera pusaria. The sequence continues at coordinate 15,638,869 of OX940889.1, forward strand.
CTACGAGTGCGAGTCCGACTTGCACTTGGCCAGTTTATTGTTTTATTTAGTTAAGTTTTTTTGGTCTAAATGTCAAATATATTTTTCATCCTTACTGTAACTTGAGGACTGCTAAATAAAAGATTTTTCTTTCTTTCTTTCTTTCTAAAATAATATTAATCAATAAACAACAAAAAAATATCGCCAACAACCGACCGATGCGCTGTATGATGGAATCGTGCTTGCTGGGAATGGAAGAAGGCAATAAATAGGACATGGCGCAAGAAAACTGACTTTAGTCCAATCCACATAAGTAGCGCAAGCGTATGCAACGCGTGTGTGTGTTAGTATATTTCTATTGCATAGATTTTCATATAAAATCAAGAGTTCAGATATCATAATGTTGCATACGTTGCGTACGTGGGCTCAGTTTGTCTCTAGCTTTATCCCAACTCGTCTTCCTATCTGGCTAGCACTGACCCTCGTGTCAGAACTCGGCAAATTTGTTTTTTTAGTGGCGGCATGTCTTTTTCAGTAGGTGGTTCGAACCGGCTGAAGCCTACCAGTGGCCATCCATTCAGCACCACACAGTGATCATATGTAGGATTTAAAAAAAAAACATGTATTAATTTTAAAAAATAACTCTAAAATTACATGAACATCTGCTTAAATGCGAAGAGCAAACGGTAACCTTGGCAAGATCAATCAAAGGTCCATAGATCATGAACTAAACAGTAGGTACATGCAGAGCCTAACACAAAAACAAATAATAACCTTAGCTCTATGCTACGTTGATTTAAGGTTGCTAGTGCTACCACAGCTGCTACTTTACAAGATATCGTGCGTGTTTTATGTACTAAAGGCAATTAAGTTTTTTGTGGAACATGATTTGATATCAACTAACATTACCGGTTTATATGTTTAGATCAGTCTTAGTGCAATGGAGCAAAACATCGAAACTGATACCTACGCATAGAAAACCGGTTGTAAGTGGTATTTCATTTAGTGCTCAGAATGACGAAGTATGATCAGCTCCATCAAGATGATAAATAAAGGTAGCAGGAAATTGTTGGAAGTTTTATATTGGATCGAAATTACTTCGTACTTGATCGGAAGACTTTGGTTTACTCCATGTTTTCTTACTCTGAGGTATTTCCATGTTTTGGCAGGGAAGTATTTTTTATTAGTTTTTGTGTTTTTAAACTGGATGATAAGAAGAGATTTACTGGTGTAACCTTGATAGGAGTAACTATAAATAAATAATGTATGATCGTACAATACGAAAAAACTGACTTCACATGCCGCGATAGTCAAAGTACTGGCTAGTTATAGTCATGTCACCTAAGTATACAAAGTTGCTTATATTGTTTATCTCTATATCTCCGGAAATATTTGTCATAGCTCGATAAAATTTAAATGGGACCAAACGGGAGGCATAATCTCTCGAACAAAAAAAGAATTTTTCAAATTGGTTAAGATTTGACGGAGTTCTGAGGTAACAAACATAACACAAAGTCCAATTGAGAACATCCTCCTTTTTTGTGAGGTCGGTTAAAAATAGAGTCATTAAGCACAACGACAGAAAAACAGGTCTTAGTAAGATTTTTCTAGAACAAGACTCGGTAATCAATAGTCTTCCTTCTTTCATCAGCTAGCCATTATACATATTGCAACGTTATTGTGATACAAGGAAGCAAATTATAGGGGTACGATCTGGCCACGAGATTATTTAACGGATAAACGAATGCAGTCTGAGATCGCTAGGATCAAGGGATCCTCTTATACTAGACGGTAAAGAATTTTATAAGAAACCAGCTGACCCGGCGAACTTCGTACCGCGAATATAAATAAACTGTCCAAGTGCGAGTCAGACCCGCCGCACACGCAGGGTTCCGATTGAACAATATTTGCCAGAAAGATACGTTTCTTGTATGGTTGTATTGGTCCCCATACAAGAAACGTATTTTTCTGCTCTGATCGAGTTCAGTGGCGTGCCATAGGTGAGGCTTATGTCCAGCTGTGGACAGAAATGGTAGCACACTGCTCCTGAGAGTCTGAGTATTCTAGGCATAGCGAGTTCACCATCTTTGACTACATCATCGCCGCTTACCACCAGGCAAGATAGTGGTCAAACGCTAGTAGTCTAGCGTTATATACTATATATATATATACCTGCTGTCCCGGCGAACTTCGTACCGCAAATATAAATAAACTGTGCAAGTGCGAGTCAGACCCGCACACGCAGGGTTCCAATTGAACAATATTTACCGGAAAAATACGTTTCTTGTATGGGAACCCCCTTTATTATTTTATTTTATTTTGTTTTAATCGGTTTTTATACACAAATAGCGAATACCCATGTATGGAAGCGCTATAATGACAACCATCAAAATAGGTCAATACAATGACAAAAAATTCTGAATGGACCAACAATGACAACTTGGGACAACCATCAAAATTCAAAATATATCAGAGTAATGTGGATATATTATGTTGTCGATTCAAAACCCTTAATTTAATACGTTCAATTCGTGAGTGAAAAAAATCTACCCTACCGTACAGAAGGGACGAACGTCAAATGTTTGACAGGAAAGTAGGTCAGAAAGAACAGTTTATATGGGAAAATTAAATTTTTGTTTTTGCAATTTTACCAAATTTTCTCACCGTTTAAACCTTTCCTGGACAACGACAAACATTTCAAAGCCAAAATCAGCTAAATCGGCCCAGCCATTCTCGAGTTTTAGCGACAGTAACGAAATTTTTATATATAAGATAAGATTGTCGATTACAACAATTTTTAACAACAAACACATTGGCATCAATAGCTATATTTTGAGCTAATGCCGTTAGCTTGTGATTGCTGCTCACATTCACAGTTTTTCAAACAAAATGCAATAGTTTTGCACAGCTGAGTATAAAATAAATGAAACCAATTAAGAATGTCAAGGCGATTTCAACGTAACTAACGCAGTGTGGCTAAGTAATTAAATGACTTGCCTACTTGAGGCGCTATGATTGGTATAAAGTATGCAATTTAAAGTTTAAACACTGTTCTTAGGATTTTATCTCAGCTGAGGAAATTTTGAATTGATTTTGATTTTGTGAGTCAAGAAAACAAAGTAATATTATTTACTAACCAAATATTTACACGAAATCAATAGCAGTACCCGAAACCTTTACGAGATAGATACAAATGATACAATTCAATCTATAGGTACCTAAAAACGAATCATCTCTATATAGTATAAAACAAAGTCGCTTCCCGCTGTCTGTCCCACCTGGTTTTAATGCGGTTTTCATCAATATATAGATACAGTGATCAAGCAGACTGAAAGCTTTCATTGAAAATGCAGTTTGAAATGTGATACAATAATGTAAGATGGAATTGTCAATTTGTCACTCCACACTGACATCACAGTATTTACATTGCACCCGTGCGAAGCCGGGGCGGATCGCTAGTAAATAATACATAATCAAGTAGGTATTAATTCCCCAGTCTACGAAAATTTTCGCCATATATGAATTAAATGACCTTCATGTAAAAAAAAAGCACACTACACATAGGAAGATGAACGTTGAATCAACTGAGTTGGACCTTGACTCCTCACAATAAAACCACAAATGCAATCACTTAAATATATGACATAATCAATTATACTACACTTATTATGTAATTATTAATTAATTTATATAATATGTATATAAATATATACTTTTATACCTCGAGACAACAATACGACCTAACAACTTCATACCTACTAAGTACTCCATGAAAATATGAAGATTGCAGTCGCGTTGTTAGTCATTTGTGGAAATCTCGCGGTAGCTAACTGAGCCTAGGTTTAATAAGCTTCTGGGCAGATGTTTATATGTATACATAAACACTACCAAGTTTTCCAGTAAATAGTTCGCCTTGATCCGGCGCGATCATGCTCGGCCGTAACATTTACAAGGTCGCCGACTAGTTTGATATTTACAGCTGTGCAGTATGACAGCCAAACTTTAATGACAACAAATAAACATTACGAACTACAGAGCTGTGAGTGAAGTGTTTTCATAAATCCAGGCCATGATGTGGTAAGTGACATTATCACAAAATATAACACATTTCAAAATGTATGCAGGTATTTTTCGAATACTTTTTACATCTTTTGTTTTATTAAAGCTGCACCTTCACCGGTTTTTTGTTTTTAACATAGTCACAGATTTTATAATAGTTACTACGTACATAGTTTTTATATAAAATCGTCTTGTCACTAAATTATAACACAATTTAAATGAATACACAGTTAAGTATCTAGAGTTAAAACATGCGTTCAGATCGAAAGATAGCGTGCAACTCGCGCATTAAATCTTACATCATTGTAGTGTAGTCGAGTTATGTTTATACTAAGTATGTTTTTTTATAAGTACGTTCACGCTTAAATCATCAATCATTTTGCTTTACTTGGTATAGTAGTGCTAATGATAAAAGTTTACTATTGTTTATCAAATATGAGCAAAGCATGTTATAATATTTCCACAGGTGTTAAGAGCATTATACCAATGTTCCGCCTGACTTACTACCAAAAAAGTAGCTTTCCACCATCAAAGAGAAAAAAACCGTCTGTCTAAACGTATGTCTCAGGATCAGACGAAGTATCTCAGGATTGTGTAGGTATAGCTATCAAGTTGAAACTTATATATCAAATACTCGGGTCGGTCTCTTCCAGCAGTGAAAAAAGCGATTTCACAGCGGAATCAAAACCTATAAGGTACTTCCCATTGATCTAGAATCTAGAATCATGACATTTGACAAGAAGCAAGGTCTTAAAGCACTTATTTATAAGCAAAGCCTTTAGGAAACAAATGTCGTTCAATAACACAAAAGAAAATACAATTATTAACTTATTATTTGAGGTTGGTGCATTAGCTGTGTCTAGGCATTGGTCTAGGGATCGAACTGCAAAGTTAAGTTTTTCCCTTAACCTAGTTTGATAAGTTTGTACGGAACCCTCGGTACGCGAGTCCAACTCGCACTTGGCCGGATTTTAGCGTTCCGTAGCTGAATGGCAAAAAACGGAGCCCTTATAGATTTGTGATGTCTGTCTGTCTGTCTGTCTGTCCGTCCGTATGTCGCAGCCACTTTATTCCGAAACTATTAATTTTTTCTCAAAGTCAATCATTTGAAAGATAGGCACGTCTAAAATGTGCCACACCCCCCCCCCCCCCTCTAATTAAAAAAAATATATGCTGTAGATCTCAATAAAAACTAACAACGAAAATTGGTTTGAACGAGATACAGTCAGCAGTTTTTGGGATATAGCGACCGCAAAGATAACTTTGTTTTTCATACAAAATGTATGAAGTACAAAGTAAATTTTTTGGTGGCGAAAACTTAAAGACATAAAATACTCTACTGTTACGGAAGCCCACGAGTGCGAGTCCGACTTGCACTTGGCCAGTTTTTATTAATTAAATACAATAGTTGTCATTTGTCAATTGAAATTACCTTCTAATGGTACTGCAGGGCTAGCATGGCCTTATCCCCGGGGAAAGACAAAATTATTTCCCTGTTTTTCGCCACTGACAGGAGATCAACACAATAATTTAAACGCTTGATGAAGTTTTAACCCGAGTTAGATTTTGTTTCGTATTAAAAAGTTTAAAAAAATAATTGATTAAAAGTCAGCAGGCGTTTATAATTGTCAAAAAACTTTACTTATAATTTGCCTTCTCCACCAAACAAAACACGGATAGGTGGAAAGACAAAAGCCATGCCTGCCCTGCTGGATGTGAAATGTCTGAGAATTTTATTCCTGTATTTTGCTATGACAAATAATCAGGGGTCAGTAAGAAGACAACCACTATTAGGTACAGTGTAATCTACATTGAAAGTCTGCATCACACCATTTATTTATGGCCTAAATCTTCCTCTAAAATCACTTTCTTGTTGGCTCAATACCTAAAATGTAGGCATAGGCAAGTGATAGAGTAAATCACAAGATAGGTTGACATATTATCGTCGCCTTAGTGCTTATATGTCTTATATGCCATTGGTTACATGCTCTTCGTCTTTATTAACATGATTTAATTATCATACAACATTACTCTTTTTTTTATGGTAAAAGGCTCGATGCTCGCCTGATGGTAAGCAATGACGTCTACCTATGACAGATACAGCGGCGCGCAAAATTCTGGCAGTACAGAATTTGCATGTCACTGCACTGCGCCTGTTGATGAGAGATGCTATTGGCGTGTTCTGTGACCTATCAAAAGCATTTGATTATGTCTGTCATGAACACTAATTTACAAATTAAAATACTACGGTGTTGAAAGTAAGGCACTTGATCTGGTATCATCATACCTCTGTAATAGAACACAGATGGTTGAAGTCAATGGCGTCAGGTCATCTGGATCCCTCATAAAAATGGGAGTCCCGCAGGGATCGATCCTAGGACCTTTTTTATTAGGGTTCCGTACCCAAAGGGTAAAACGGGACCTATTACTAAGACTACGCTGTCCGTCTGTCTGTCTGTCTGTCTGTCTGTCTGTCTGTCTGTCTGTCTGTCTGTCTGTCTGTCTGTCTGTCTGTCTGTCTGTCTGTCTGTCCGTCTGTCACCAGGCTGTATCTCATGAACCATAATAGTGAGACAGTTGAAATTTTCACAGATTATGTATTTCTGTTGCCGCTATAACAACAAATACTAAAAACAAAATAAAGTTAAAAATTAAAGGGGGTCCCCATACAAAAAACGTGTATTTTGTATAGCGCCATCTGGTCAAGGTGTCATCTGCGTGTTAACAACCTCAGAGTAACTATTACTCATAGACATATACTACTAGACGGAACATCTCGAACTGGCATTGTCGAATACCGCGAGTAAGCTGGCTGGCATATTCTCGCTCACACGTAGCTCGGCACTCGAAACAACAGCACGCGCTTATGTTAAAAATTGCGTATCCGGAATGCCATCGTGTGTCCTCAGATACTGCAAAAACCAGTCAGGAAAAAGAAACTGAGACGACGGAGTCACTTTTCACAATTAAGTTCAGATTTTCGAATTAAAACCCGCATACATAAAACGTTATTTTGTTAATTTGTAATGACACTTCACGACGCGAGTCCATGTTTGCTGGCGCCATGTTCGTAGATTATATAAACAGATGTGACATTATAGCGCGAAATGAAATTGCCTATTTTTAAATTTTGAAGAAAATAGTTTGACACGTGTTTGTATACTGTATAATTATGTCTGTGGTATCTTAGCTCCCAACCCAAGTGACTGGACCGGATTTTAATTTAGTTTTGTTTATTTTTTTTATTCATACTATTCTATCCGACATAAAAAGAAGGAGGTTCTCAATTCGACTGTTTTTTTAATGTGTGTTACGTTACCGCATAACTCCGTAATTTAATAACCGATTTGGAAAAATCTTTTTTATTTGAATGCGTATTAAGTACTTACGGATTGGTGCCATTTTATATAATATCGTATTCTATCCTCTTCTCTTAATAAAAATACATTGGACGTTGTCGGTAAGGACGGTAAGGCGATATGCGTTTAATCTATAATTAGTCACAACCGGCGGCGGCAACCACTCCCTCGTGCCCCCGCGTGAATGATAACCGTTTGACAAAATTTATTTGCTCGAGATGACAACTCTTTGTTTTACCCACAGACCTGCTACATATTAAACTCGATCGCGTACACCGGCCCTCATGAGAACGACCTTGAACGGAGTTTGTCCCTTTCTTTTGTATGGACAACTTACATATATATCATACATATAGTATAGAACATATAGACAAAATTTATTTGCTCGGGATGACAACTCTTTGTTTTACCCACAGACCTGCTACATATTAAACTCGATCGCGTACACCGGCCCTCATGAGAACGACCTTGAACGGAGTTTGTCCCTTTCTTTTGTATGGACAACTTACATATATATCATACATATAGTATAGAACATATATAGGACTATCAGGTTGTTAGAGAAGGAAACACTCCCACCCTGGTGTCTTTCAATTGGGCCGTTTTGTTCTACAAAGCAATTACAACCTTATCGTTAAAGCATACGGATTAAATTGAATTTGACAAAACATCTGCAGTGCACCATCATTTTAATACGTCTATGGTTTTACCTCAATGCTATTACTACTCTCAAAGTCAAAGTCAAAGAAAGCATTTATTCAGTATATGGGCAAATTAAAAATTTGCACTTACACTCGTCAAATTACATTAAATAGATCATATTCAATAAAAAATATTATAGATATAACAGAAACATAACTTATTGCTTTGAATTTACAAAAAAAAACAAAGGTATTGAGCCATTCAGCTTTCATCTAGACGCCGAACGTCACACTTAAAACACACGTTTTAATAACTCTAGTGACTCTAGTAATAGTTACTCTGAGATCAACAACCGAACAACAACTTGCCTTGTGGCAATACTAACGATAACATTGTCAAAAATCAGGTGTGCCGGTTTTAATCTAAATAATAGGAAAATAGTCATTAAAACTTAGAAATATTATTAAATATTAAGTGCAAAAGTGGTAACTAACACCATTTCGTGTTATCTAATATCTGTGTGACTTATTTCGTGCGATTCGAAAATCGACAATAATACGGTCGGTCGGCGCGGGAACTGGAGCTGTCAAACAAGAGAAAGACCTCTTGATATATCATATCAGGATATATCCTGGACCTTTGGATGATTCTGAACAAAAACCTGGGGAGTATTGTTTTCGCAACCTTTATTAACCGTATGCATTAGGTATTGTTTAATAAACTCACTGCCACCCTCTTAAATCGCCAACATTAAATTCCATCAAAGTCGGTGACAAATTGTCATTTTTTTCTCATAATTTTCGATGTTCCTGTCGTATTCATATACCTAACTTTTAATTCTACTGTATTATTAAAGGTTTAACTAACAGTTTTAGTGTAGAAATAATGTTTGTGTAGGATCCCGAATAAATCCATAGTACCTACCTACTTATGTGTAAATAATACAAACTTCACATTATAAAGAATACACTGTGTACCTACTTTTCATGACAGTTTTGATTGAATATTAACTAAATAATCACTTTATCACTGACATCCTAATATAAAATATCAACAAATATAAAATTTAAACTAAGATATATTGTTAAACTTGTAAATAACCATTATCTAACTAGTGTCAATTATTAGTCACATATAAATAAACTGTATTGGCTAGTTTGAAAGTAAGGTACTCCTTCCTGGTTTGCAGAGACAATATCAGCCACAATGACCACTCGTAGAATGGATATTGAGGCCAAATTGAAGGCGGCTCTCCTGGAACTGAAAACCTGCAAGGACTCCAAAAAAGATTTGCTGCAAGAACTTCAGGATCATGAATCTGACATGGCAAAGATGTTGGAGAAGAACGCAGACCTCAAACACCAATTGGCCGAGTATGACATTGCTCTGGAAGACCTAAGAGACCAGCGTGACAGGCTTCTAGAAACAGTGGATGTACATGCGCAAAACCAAGAACTATTCGAACGTACACTGACCTATATCCGGGATTTGGAGCAAGAGCTCTCATTTACAAAAGATAAACTAGAAGAAATGACGACCTCTCCTGTATTGCAAAATAATACTAATCAAGACAACACTTTGGATCTATATACAGAGTTCATTGGCTCAGGTTCTACTAATGTCTCTATGAAGGGTTCCAATAAGATTAAAAAGTACATTAAGTATATGAAAATCATTAGGAAAAATATACATAAATTAAAAAAATATAAGCATATTAAACAAATATAAAGACTTGTAAGAAAAACATTGACTTAAGTATAGAATTACAGCATTGCCTAGAGATGTTAGATCGCAGTAACAAAGAATTAATAGAATTTAAAGAAAAGGCTGAATTACTAAAACAAGAAATGTGCGCCTCAAAAGTTTTAATTGGGGCTCCTATCTCTGGTGTGCAGAGTGAATGCTACCAAGAGGATAGCAGCTCACCAAGTACAGCTAATACTGCAAATTTACATGCACAGACTGACTTGGTTAGGCAGGAAGTAGTGTCATCGTTGCAGTGCACTGGTGCCTCCGAGGTGGACTCTGGCAGTCCTTTACAACTGCCGGAGCCTGCTAGAGAGACCATTGTGTTCAGCGATGAAATGGGAGTAGGTATGGGTAGCTTATTAGACACTAGATTGAACCAAAATGTTTATAACAATTGCTGCCCTAATTTACCAATTACAGATTTATGTAAAAAAATAAGCAGCTTGAAAGCTGCTTATTTTTTCAGTATCACAAAAATTGTACTATTGTATTGCAGCTAGGTAATAGCACAAACTTTAAAAAAACTGATATTAATATTCTAATTAAACTTTTATCAGACATTGTCAGCAGAGGCATTAGTAAAATAATAGTTTGTTCATTCCCGTATCTAAAAACGAGTAGTTGCACTTATAATGAGCATGCTCATAAATTGAACTTGGCACTGTACAATTTGACGTGTCGCTTGAGCGACTTTTTGTATTTTGAAACTAACAAATTTATTAGTAAAGTAATATTGACAAAGGATACTTTGTATCTCAATAAGACTAATAAGTCGACCATTGCTAAGTTATTAGCATTCAATATATATGACCCTGTTTTACATATTGTAACAGATCACGAAGACGAGCCCCAATGTAGTAGTGTTACTATGCGGGGTAATTGTAGCGTAATAGACTTAGTTAGTTTAAACTAATGTCTAAGACAATGGGGAGGCCTGACTCAATCAACATTTTTCATCAGAATATACAAGGTGTCTCCAGCAAAGCCTTAGAGTTAGAATTATTTCTCGATTTTTATAAAGTTGACATAATGTGTATTACTGAACACTGGTTTGTGAAAGGTACATTGTTACCTATATTAAAAAAATATACAATTGCCAGCACATTCATTAGACAGAAGGCAATTCGTGGTGGCTCACTAATATATGTAACTGAAAATTGTAACTTTAAAGAGCATAAAGACATAGTAGCTTTGTCTGTGGAACGATGTGTTGAATTATCTTGTATAGAGCTGAGCAATTCCATTCGGAATATGATTTGTACTGCAATTAGTCTGCGTTTTATTTATTTATTTTGTTTCATTATTTCACAATTTTTTGAATAAAAATTGTCTGAAGTACTGAAACATCCACTGGGTTGCGGGTGCTCGTAATAGTACGGTTGGCAACCCTACATTAATCAGGGGAATTAAACATGTGTTTTAAGTGTGACGTTCGACGTCTAGATGAAAGCTAAATGGCTCAATACCTTTGTTTTTTTTTTGTAAATTCAAAGCAATAAGTTATGTTTCTGTTATATCTATAATATTTTTTATTGAATATGATCTATTTAATGTAATTTGACGAGTGTAAGTGCAAATTTTTAATTTGCCCATATACTGAATAAATGCTTTGACTTTGACTTGACTTTGGTTCACAACTCTGTCATAGAAAAGATAATAATAATACTACGTAACTCTGTTATGTTTCGTATTGTACTGTGTTTACAGGCATTAATATTTTTGTAGCCCTCCCTATGTGTGTGAGACGCAAGTCTGACTCGCACTTGTGCAGTTTTATTAGAATACGTCGTATTATCCGTGTTTTCAGCCAATGAAAAACTGCTACAATATTATTAGAATACGAAGGTAAGTTTCGCCACTTTTTACAAGGCTAGCTCGATAAGAAAACAAAGCCGGTCACGAAACTAGAGGGGACTAGGTATATTATATCTTCTGTGCTAGAGGACCCCAATTCAGAGTTCCCGAGTCCAGACAAGATGGTCATTTTTACGTTTTTTACAAGTTCCTTCTTTTATTATTGGGAGCCGAAAAATTGCCAAAAAACACGATTTACAAAAAAATAACACCGAGCAAAGCATGGTGATACAGGTACCTACTGTCTTATAAAATAAATATTCATTACGAAGGTAATTTTGCGAAAATAGCTTCGCAACCATAACTCGTTAACATTTTATAAATGTTAAGTTTAAATGAAAAATATCTCGATGACCCACCTTTGCTTGGTATTATTATTATTATTATTATTTTGTTAAATCGAGTGTTTTTGCATTTTTTTTGCTCCTAATAGTAGTTTTACTCACAAAAGAAACAAAAGAACTTGATAAAAAAAAGGAAAGTTAGTCACCTTATCTGGACTCGAACCAGGGACCTTCAAAGCGCCGTCCTATCGATCTTCCACCGAGCTATCATAACGTCTTAAAATACGCCGAAATTACCCTTTGTATTCTTCTGATATTGTAGCAGTTTTTCAATACCTAAAAACACGGATGAAATGACGTTTTCTAAAAAAAATAGATCGATTTATTGCCCCCGAAACCCGCTGCATACTAAATATCATGTAAATCGTTGGAGCCGTTTCCGAGATCTCGATTATATACATATATAAACAAGGTTTTCTCGTTTAAAGGTATTACCTATAATATTATAGATGTTTCGTGAAAATGTTGATGAAATTATTGTGGTGACGCTACATTCGCTAAACTACCTTCGAAAAGTACCTAAATAATAATAATTAGTTGCTCCTGCTTGCCGCTTGTTCGGGTAGCGGGGAGAGTAACGTAACATCACGCAGCGCCGGAGCGCAGTCCGGACGCGCTTCGAAACCCTGCCTATAAGTTAGCAATTTGCTACTTGAAATTTCGGTTATTTCTGGTTTAATAATAGAAACTTTGTAGTATTTAGGTGACATTATTTGCGTAACTAACTACGTAAGTTAGTTAACTGTACAATTTGCATAAATATAAATAATAGGTACCTACTAGTTAAATAAATACCGTCTTCTTATTATAAATGCCGTGACCACCTTCTAGCTTCATCATCAGACCCTAGATCTAGGTGTAAAGTTCTCCTTATGACGAATCAATCGAGCCCAATCTCGGTGGGTTTATGTTGTTTTATCGCAGAGATGCCGTGGCCAATCAATCGAGCCCAAACTCGGTGGGTTTATGTTGTTTTATCACAGAGATGCCATGGCCACCTTCCGTCTCCATCATCAGACCAGCTCCATGGTACCATATCATTGTTGTCACCGAAGATTCATAAGTTCACCAAATTTGAGTCCAATCGGACATCGAGAAGTGGACTGAAGAGACTTTAGCTTCCAAGATTCCACCTGAACATACATAGTGACATACATACATACATACATTGCAAGTTAAATAAAAGCTTGTAATAAAATGTATTTAAGTAGGGCTCCCATACAACGGACATGTTTTTTTTTGCCGTTTTTATAGATATTGGTACGGAACCCTTCGTGCGCGAGTCCGACTCGCACTTGGCCGGTTTATTTCTAGTTTATATCAATGATTTACCGTCATTCGTGCAGAACCTATGTGATATTGTTTGGTCGCAGATGATACTTCCTTGATATTCAAAATAGATAGGACTACACCTAACTTTGACGATGTAAACAAATTAATAACACAGGTTCTGAATTGGTTTACAACCAATAACTTATTGTTAAACGCAAAAAAAATATGTATTAATTTCTCTCTAACAAATGTAAGAAAGGTTATCCTAAATAGAAGTATATAAATAAATGATGTACCATTAGAACTTGTTGAATCCACAACATTATTGGGCATCACCCTGGATTCAAAGCTTCAATGGGGTTCTCAAATATTGGTTCTAGCAGGTAGGTTAAGCTCCGCTGCATACGCAGTACGTAAAATTAGATTTTTAACGAAGCCACTGCAAGATTGGTAGTGTCCGGCCGAAAGTTCGGTTTCGGTTTCGGCAGAGTTTCGGCCAAAAATCAATCGGCGGCAGTTTCGGTTTCGGCCAAAATTGGCCGAAACTTTTGCCGAAACCGAAACTGATTTTGGAAGTTGTCGTACACGGTCGCCTAACTTCGTTTCTCGCGGCAACGCTTTGGCGGACGCTGGCGGCCCTGTTCGGGAATTATCATGCGCCGTTCGGATAGCTCTGTAGCAACCGTAGATATATTTATTTATTTATACCAAAACTTTGAATGGTCATTACAGTGTCCCAATTCGACCATTAAAGCTTATAAACTAACTATTCAAATGAGGTGCTTAGAAGCTATATACATATTAGAATAGACAAAGTTATAATGTACGACAACTACAAGTTGTTTTCATGGGTCATCTTCGGGAACCGTCTTGCGCGAAGACTCGACGAATTTCAACCTCCGGAACAGGCCGGGTTTCGAAGCGATTACGGCACTATAGACCACATCCACACAGTGGGGCAGATTGTACAGAAGACCGAAGAGTACAATCGGCCCCTGTGTTTAGCATTCGTGGACTATGAAAAGGCCTTTGACTCAATCGAAACCTGTTCCGTTCTGGAGAGTGGAGTCCCTGCAGTGTTGCCAAGTCGATTGGCGATATATCGAAGTGATGGGATGTCTGTATAATGCCGCAACGATGATTGTACAAGTATAGAACCAGCGAACTAAACATGTCCACCTATGTCGAGGAGTGAGACAGGGGGACGTCATATCCCCGAAACTGTTCACTAACGCCTTGAAGGATATGTTTAAGACGCTGGACTGGAAAGATTTTGGCATTAACATCAACAGCAAGTACATCTCTCACTTACGATTCGCAGATGACATCGTCATTATGGCAGAAACGCTACAGGACTTACAAAGGATGTTGAATGGCTTAGCTGATTCTTCTCGTCGCATCGGTCTATTTGGATAAAACCAAAGTCATGTACAACGAGCACGTTGTTCCGGAACCGATTGCTGTAGATGGAATCCCTCTCAAAGTTGTTATGCAGTATGTTTACCTAGGGCAGACGCTCCAACTAGGTAAACACAACTTCGAGAAGGAAATCCAGAGGAGAATTCAGCTAGGCTGGACAGCATTCGGAAAACTCCGTCGAGTCTTCTCGTGGCCTATACCGCAGTGTCTAAAGACAAAAGTCTTTAACAAGTGCGTCCTACCTGTGATGACATACGGAACTGAGACGTGGACACTCACAATTCGACTGGTCCACCAGTTTAAAGTCGCTCAGCGAGCTATGGAGAGAGCTATGCTCGATATTTCTCTGCGGGATCGAATCCAGAAGGAAGTAATTCGCCAGAGAACTAAAGTTATCGACATAGCTCAACGGATTAGTAAGCTGGCTGTAATATGGAAGTGGCAGTGGGCTGGTCATATCTGCCGCCCGTTTGGGTAGACTTGTCCTGGAGTGGAGACCGCGAATCGACAAACGTAGCCTAGGACGTCCTGTGACCAGGTTGAGCGACGACATACGCAAAGCAGTGGGCAGTGACTGGAAAAGACGAGCCGAAGATTGGGCTCAGTGGCGCACCTTTCGAGAGGCCTACGTCCAGCACTGGAAGGACACCGGCTGATAATGATGATGATGTCAGATTTTCTTTCTGGGCTTGCCATTTTTATTTTTATTTAAACAATATTATGCAACTGACAGACGGACTATCAGTTCCATTCGGAACATGATATGTACTGTGATCAGTGCGTTTCTTTAAGTTGTGTTTCACTATTTCAGTTTTTTTATTTTTTTTTTTATAAAAATGGTCTGAATTACCGAAACACACAGTTACATGTATGGTTGGTTTTAACCTACTTTAATATTTTTTTAATATTCTGTCGTAAACGATTGGATGACAGCTGAATGAATGGTTCATTACTTTTGTTTTTTTTTCTAATTCATACCGTTAAAATTCTGCTTTTGCTATGTTTACTTGATAATTGGTTATGATTTATTTTATGATTTATGATTTTGATGTGTATATGTGCGTATATTAATACTGCCTACACACTGAATAAATGCTTTGATTCTTGATTCATTGATTCTTTGTTACCTTGAGAGATAAAGATGTTGAGTTTCACATGCCCTGTAATTCCACTGGACACCTTGCTAAACAATATTTTCACTTATATTATTTAGACTGTTTAGTGAAGGCATGCCTCGATGGTAGACATATTTCTATAACAAATTACTTGTTGCCATCAAATTAGTTGTCTCGTAAATAAAGAGTTAATGCTAATCATTGGTAGATATGGCAAATAAGCACTATAAAAGCGATGATATATGTAGATTTAAGCCAGTTGCATAGCGCCTCATCTCTCTGCAAAAATCTTTGAAAGCTATTTTTAATCTACATCAAAAAAAAGTGGAAGTTTCTCAATTCAACCGTATATATTTATTTATGTGTGTTCGTGGATAACTTTGTCGTTTACAAACGAATTTAGATGTTTTTTTTAATAGGTACATTTTCAAGGTGGTCCCATTGTAATTTCATCGAGACCTGAAAAGTATGGTTAGATAGATATGACGATAAACATTCAAACTTGCTAGGTACTCAAAACTGACTCGCAGGGCATAGAAGTTGGTTGTTTTAGTATTTAAACTAACTTAATTATTGTTTTAAAATTATTAAAGTAAAATTTCACCTACTCAGTGAAATTTCACCACTCCCTCTACCTCCTCCTATGACTTGATTCAAGATCTTTACCTTACCAGCACCAATGGTTATAAAACTTACACAATTTACACATAAACTCGCGGAAGAACATAGAAAAATACACTAATGTTTTTTCACATTCCCGCCTAAAACCCCGGCACCTAGCACCGGCCCAGTCGAATTGAGTAAGAACCTCTTCATTAGTTGTTTAAGAGCCCGCTTGAGATTTTTTTTCCCACGCTTGCTCCGCCTACACACGCCGCGGCACCCCCGGTAACGATACAGGCGCGGGGGAACGCGCTGTAATTTCGCGCATGCGCGCTCCGCACTCGACTTGCGACCTCGTTTGCTAGCGGACACGCCGAGCCGAGCGGGACGGTAATGACCGCGCGGCCCGTGGCGCGGCAGCCGAAGTTACTTACTACCTACAGAGCTATACTATACATAAATACGTACTTTTAAGGTTTAAAATTACGTATTACGGCTTAAAAAGGATTTTCAAAATCGAACATACATAGAAAAGATATATATATATATATATATATATATATATATATATATATAAATAATAATATATAAAAATAGTATAAAGTCTTATTTTTCGTACAACATTCCTTGCGTTGTTTTTGTAAACTTTTATTTATTTGAGAACCCAACTTCACAAAAAAGGAGGAGGTTCTCAATTCGTCGGATTTTTTGTTTGTTTTATGTATGTTGACCGATTACTCGAAGACGCTTGAACCGATTTGGAAAATCGTTTTTTATTTGAATGGGTATAACAGATGATCCCATTTAAATTTCATCGAGATATGTTTAGTTCTGCAGAGATATGAAGATAAACACTATAAACCTAGTACTGAAAATGACTAGCGCGGCATTTGAAGTCTGTATTATTCCTTTTGTGAATGAATTTATTTGCAACCGACTTCAAAAAAAAGGAGGTTCTCAAATCGTCTTTTTTAGGGTTCCGTAGCCGAATGGCAAAAAACGGAACCCTTATAGATTCGCCATGTCTGTCTGTCTGTCCGTCCGTATGTCACAGCCATTTTATTCCGAAACTATTAGGACTACAGAATTGAAACTTGGTAGGTAGATGTATTCTATAAACCGCTTTCCGATTTTTGTACAAAAATAAAAAATATAAAAGCTTAAGGGGGGCATCCCATACAAGGAACTGGAACAAAAAAAAATTTTTTTTCTTCAAACCTATTCGTGTGTGTCTATGGAAAGGTCTTTAAAAATGACATTGAGGTTTCTAAAACCATTTTTTCTCAAAGTCAATCATTTAAAAGACAGACGCGTCTAAAGTGGTAAAATGTGTGTCCTCTAACTTCTAAAGTGGAGTGGAGTGAAAAATCTAGAAAAAATATATTCTGTATATCTCAATAAAAACTTTCAACGAAAATTGGTTTGAGACGAGAGACAGTCATCAGTTGTTGAGATATAGCGACCGCAAGTATAACTTTATTTTTCATACAAACACTATGAAAAATAAACTGGCCAAGTGCAAGTCGGCCTCGCACCCGTAGGGTTCCGTGACACAGTAGAGTATGCTATAACTATGATATTTCGCAACTACAAAAATAACTTTGTTTTTCATAGTGTTTTTATGAAAAACAAAGTTATATTTGCGGCCGCTATATCTCAACAACTGCTGACTGTATTTAGTTCAAACCAATTTTCGTTAAAAGTTTTTATTGAGATCTACAGAATATATTTTTTTCTAGATTTTTCGCTCCCTTACTTTCAGAATCAGAGGGGGGGGGGGGGGACACATTTTACTACTTTAGACGCACTTGACTTTGAGAAAAATGATTTGAGGAACCTCAATGTCATTTTTAAAGACCTATCCATAGACACCCTACACGTATAGGTTTGATGAAAAAAAAATTTTTTTGTTCCATTTTCATGTATGGGTATCCTTAAACTTTTATATTTTTTATTTTCGTAGAAAAATCGGAAAGCGGTTTACAGAATACATCTACCTACCAAGTTTCAATTCTGTAGTCCTAATAGTTTTGGAATAAAATGGCTGTGACATACGGACGGACAGACAGCCAGACAGACAGACATGGCGAATCTATAATGGTTCCGTTTTATGCCATTTGGCTACGGAACCCTAACAAAGTTATTTTTGTAGTTGCGAAAAATAAAAGTTATAGAATACTCTACTACTCTACGGAACCCTACGTGTGAGAGTCCGACCTTCACTTGGCCAGTTTATCTCAAAGTCAATCATTTAAAAGATAGGCGCGTCTAAAGTGGACAAATGTGTGTCCCCCCCCCCCTCTAACTTCTAAAGTAAGGGAGTGAAAAATCTAGAAAAAATATATTATATGTATCTGTAGATCTCAACAAAAACTTTCAACGAAAATTGGTTAGCCAAGATACAGTCAGTAGTTGTTGAGATATAGCGACCGCAAGTATAACTTTGTCTTTCATACAAACACTATGAAAAACAAAGTTATTTTTGTAGTTGCAAAAAATCATAGTTATAGAATACTCTACTGTGTTACGGAACCCTACGAGTGCTAGTCCGACTTGCACTTGGCCAGTTTTTTTTTTGTGTGTATGTTACGCGATTACTTTACTTTTATTTTACTATAGTTACTGCGTCAGTTTTGAACCGATTTGAATGATTCTTTTTTTAATCGGAAGGGTACCTTCTGAGGTGGTCCCATTGTATTTTTATCAAGATCTGATAAGTATCTCCAGATATATGACGATAAATATCTCAAACTTGCTACTGAAATTGACTCGCGGGGCATGGAATTCGGTTGTTTTAGTTTTTAAACTATCTTAATTATATTACACTCATATTATATTAGCGTATACCTACGTCAAAATAACTATCTGCCTGTCAAATTTCAGCGCAATCCGAAACAATATTGATTTCAGACTTTGTGACCCGACTTCACCCTTTTAGGGGTGGCATTTCGAAAAAGTGCGAAACATGTGTTTACCTTTTTTATTTACTGAATCATTTGTGCGAAGTTTCGAATAGAAAAGACTATCTTATCTTGTTTCTCCATACAAACGTTGAACCCCCGTTTCATCCCCTTAAAAAATAAAACTTGAAAAATCATTTTTTAACGGATACCTACGCCAAAATAACTAACTACATGCCAAATTTCAGCGCAATCCGAAACAATATTGATTTTCACATTTTGTTTCCCCATTTCACCCTCTCAGGGGTCGAATTTCGAAAAAGCCTGAAACACATATTTACTTATTTATTTACTAGAGCACTTGTGTGAAGTTTCGAAAAGAAAAGACTATCTATTCTTGTTTCTTCATACAAACTTTGAACCCCCATTTCATCCCCTAAAGGGGTGAATTTTGGAAAATCCTTTCTTAGTACTACACCCTTACGTACTAAGACAAATATAGCCTCCAAATTTCAAGTCTCTAGGACCAGCCGATTAGGCTGTGCGTTGTCTGTCAGTCAGATTCTTATAGTATTAGATTATATTAATAAACTAGAAGTGTCCCGCGGCTTCGCCCGCGTTAAAAACTCCTTGTATTTACTTAAAACTTTTCTTTTCTAAAAACGATTCTATCATTAAAGACATCAAATAAGAATTTGCCAAATCGGTTCACCCGTTTTCATGTTATCGCGTAACTAAGGAAATTCGGGATTCATATTTATAAAACCCGAAAAACCCAAATTTTCAGACTTTGTTACCTACCCCATTACGAAAAATCCTACGACACTTACTTTATCTCATGTTGGTTCGCCAAAGCAACTTTGAATCCCCGTTCCGTATCCGGGAGGAATTTTCAGAAAATCCTTTCTGAGCGGATACCTACGTCATAATAACTATTTGCATTCTAAATTTCAGCGCAATCCGAAACAATATAGATTTTTTACTTTCTTACCCCAGTTTATCCTCTTAGGGTGGCATTTTGAAAAAGTCTGAAACTCGTATTTACTTATTTATTTACAGAAGTAGTTGTGCGGAATGTCGAATAAAATGTTTATCCATACCTTGAACCCCCGCTTCATCCCCTTAAAGAGTGAATTTTGAAAAAGACGATCTAATCTTGTTTCCACATACAAACTTTGAGCTCCGTTTCATCCCCTCCGAGGGTTAATTTTGGAAAATCCTTTCTCAGAGGGAACTAACGTCGTAATAACTACTTGCATGCCAAATTTCAGCGCGATCCGAAACAATATTGATTTTCACACTTTATTACCCCATTTCACCCTCTTAGGGGTGAAATTCCAAAAAAACCTGAAACACGTATTTACTTATTTTTTTACTGAAACACTTGTGTGAAGTTTCGGATAGAAAAGACTATCTAATCTTGTTTCTCCATACAATTTTTGAACCCCCATTTCATCCCATTATGGGGTGAATTTTTGAAAATCCTTTCTTAGTACAAACTTACATACTAAGACAAATATACGCTCCAAATTTTAAGTCTCTACGACCAGTGGTTTAGGCTGTGCGTTGTCTGTCAGTGAGTCAGTCAGTCAGTATGTCAGGACAAAGATTCTTATAGTATTAGATAGATAGGCCAAGTGCAAGTCGGACTCACATACGTAGGGTTCCCTAACAGTAGAATATTTTATAACACTAATTTTTCGCCACCAAAAAATTTACTTTGTTTCTTATAGCGTTTGTATGAAAAACAAAGTTATCTTTGCGGTCGCTATATCTCAAAACTGCTCACTGTATCTTGTTCAAACCAATTTCAATTTTGGTTGTTAGTTTTTATTGAGATCTACAGCATATGTATTTTTTAGATTTTTCACTCCCATACTTTAAAAGTAAGAGGAGGGGAGGGGGGGGGAGGACATTCATTTTACCATTTTAGACGTGCCTATCTTTCAAATGATTGACTTTGAGAAAAAATGGTTTTAGAAACCTTCATGTTATTTTTAAAGATGAAAAAAGTGACATACGGACAATCAGACATGACCAATCCGTTCCGTTTCTTGCCATTCGGCTACGGAACCATAAAAACGAGGAGGAAAAAAATGGAGGAGGTTCTCAAATCGCCGGTACATCACATACGACACAGTAATGGTTCCGTAACACAGTAATGTATTCTATAACCATGATTTTTCGAAACTAAATAAACTGACGAAGTGCAAGTCGGACTCGTACTCGTAGGGTTCCGTAACACAGTAGTTCTATAGTTCTATAACTATGATTTTTCGCAACTGCAAAAATAACTTTGTTATTTATATTGTGTTTGTATGAAAAACAAAGTTATACTTGCGGTCGCTATATCTCAACAACTGCTGACTGTATCTCGTTCAAACCAATTTTCTTTGAAAGTTTTTATTAAGATCTACAGAATATATTTTTTCTAGATTTTTCACTCCCTTACTTTATACGAATTTAAAGGGGGGGGGGGACACACATTTTACCACTTTAGACGGGCCTATCTTTTAAATGATTGACTTTGAGAAAAAATGATGTTAGGAACCTCAATGTCATTTTTAAAGACCTATCCACACGTATAGGTTTGAAGAAAAAAAATTTTTTTTGTTCCATTTCCAGGTATGGGATGCCCCCCCTTAAACTTTTATATTTTTTATTTTTGTACAATATTCGGAAAGCGGTTTATAGAATACATCTACCTAGCAAGTATCAATTCTGTAGTCTTAATAGTTTTGGAATAAAATGGCTGTGACATACGGAAGGACAGACAGACAGACATGGCGAATTTATAAGAATTCCGTTTTTTGCCATTTGGCTACAGAACCCTAAAAATAAACTTTGTTTTTCATAGTATTTGTATGAAAAACAAAGTTATCTTTGCGGTCGCCATATCCCAAAACCTGCTGATTGTAGGTATCTCGTTCAAACTAATTTTCGTTGTTAGTTTTTATCTTACTTATGATAATACTACAATAACGAAATACTAATAAAATTAAAAACGTCTAAATACCTATAGCGTTTGTGAGAGAACAATTATAATCCAGTTGTAATTATAAAACAATCTTTATGTTGTATTAAATTCAAATAAGAAACTGCCTTACGGTTTCGCATTATATGTATTATATTATATTTCTCAGGATAAAACTCAGTAGTTCAGTAGTTCAATACCTCATTCATTGAAATCGGTCCAGCCGTTTGGTTCCTACAACCAAAACAATACCCACATATAATCGCGCGAAACATCAACACGATCGGTCATGTAATTATGTTCTAATCTGTGACCTCAGAGGTCGATGCCTTGCTTACTATGGGTAAACATATTTAGGTAAATGACAGGTGCTTGTTTGGCTCCAAAAAAAATTAGTAGGTACATTTTCGAATCTTGAAGGTCTGTCTTGAATCTTATCCTTGTAAGGCCTTATTTACTATTATTAAAAAATCTCGAAAGATCGCAGATACACGCGAAGTCGGCGCGCGCGTCCTCACCTCGGAGAGGCTCGCGGCCGACTGGCTCTAGATTCAATATGTTTCGAGTGCTGCTCACTTGCAAGTATATTTTTATACGTAATGCGCCGGGAATATGGTACAATATCGCAATCAACCTATTGACCGTATTCTTGCACAGAAGTAAAGGACGTAAGTCGCAAAACTAATTTAATTAATTATGAGAATATGAATTGGTTTTGAAGAAAATTGTACGGGGAGATTCTTATAAACCATGTTTTACATTTGATAGTATTTATTTTGTATATGTAACTAAATCTGTTTGAGAGACAAGCAAAAAAAATGAAAAAAAAGGCATAACTTTAAAAAAAATAAACTATCGAGCAAATTATTTTCAATTATGTTTCTGTTCTGTGAAACGAAAGAAAAAACATTGAAAAATCTAATATTTAAGTTTGACTTCATTAATATTATTGGTTGATTTACTGTAATTAGGCAAAGTATAGCATTCTGCAGGGAGCGTCCTCTTAAAATCACAAGCCGCATATGCGAAACTTGCTGCAAGATATACGCAACTAGACCAATAAGCAGAGAGATCGCTAGTCGATGTGAGCATGTTTACACCTGGGTGCCTAGTACGAGTTTTATCGATTGGTTTACTTACTCGATCAAGTTACAGTAAATGCAGATTTGTATGAAATTAAAAAGCGCCATCTAGTGTGCATGAGAGGTAACATTGTAATTTCAATACAAATCTGTTTACTTTGATATAATTGAGGGAGTAAATAAATCTAACTCAACTCGCACTAGGCACTCTGCTATCTATAGCTTCCGCAACTACTTGCAGTGCAAGAAGTGCTTGACAAATTGTCATGACAGCACTTGCAACAGAGTTGACACTTGCAAGCTGCTTTAGAATGAGACTGTTTGACATAATTAGTCGCGAAAGTTTTCTTGTAGGTGGCGCCACGGCCTAACAAATAATAGACATAGCTATACCTGTATGTAGCATCTCATCCACATGTCTGTGGGAGTTCTGCAGTGACTGCTGCTCTTCTGACAAGTAGTCCACATTGATGGATGTGTGGTCATACCCAACACGTCTACTGAGTAACTGTTCACGATCTGCCAACTCTTGCTCTCTCCTACGTCTTCGGTTCTGGGCACTTACTAATGATGCCTGAAACATTTTAAAAGTAAATTTGTTAACAGTTTGACAGAATAATTGTGTTCATTTACAATGAAATTTAAAACCCACATTAACTAGATTTTTCCTAACTCCGTCCAACCATTTCAAATTTATAACTTTGTTAGTAAACAAATTGTCAAAAACATTTTATTTTAGCACTAGCTGTGCCCGCGACTTCGTCCACGTGGAATAGTGTCTTTGGGTAGCATTAACTTATAAGACACATACGTATCCCAATTAATCCGCACCGTACCACGCCATGCTGATCCCCCCTCCCCCACCACTCCCCATCCCCTTATCCTTCAATACTCAATACTCAATACTTTATTGCTTCCATAATTGTGTGTGTTCTTCCCCTCCCCTTCCCTTAACATACCTTACCCTCCCCCTCACTACCACATCATTGGCATTAAAAAGTAGCCTATGTCCTTTTTCAGGCTCTAGAAGTCTAGACTATCTGTGTACTAAATTTAATTTTAATCGGTTCAGTAGTTTTGGCGTGAAAGCCAGACAGACAGACAAACAGAGATACTTTCACATTTATATTATTAGTAAGGATTCTTTTTATATGTCAATGGTTTAATTTTTTTTTTTAGGGTTCCGTAGCCTAATGGCAAAAAACGGAACCTTTATAGATTCGTCATGTCTGTCTTTCTGTCTGTCTGTCTGTCTGTCTATCTGTCTGTCCGTCCGTATGTCACAGCCATTTTATTCCGAAACTGTTAGGACTACAGAATTGAAACTTGGTAGGTAGATGTATTCTGTGAACCGCTTTCCGATATTTATACAAAAATAAAAAATATAAAAGTTTAAGGGGGGGCATCCCATACATGGAACTGTAACAAAAAAAAAAAAATCTTCAAACCTATACTTGTGGGGTGTCTATGGATAGGTCTTCAAAAATAACATTGAGGTTCCTAAAATCATTTTTGTCTCTAAGTCAATCATTTGAAAGATAGGCGCGTCTAAAGTGGTAAAATGTGTGTTTAAAGTATGGGAGTGAAAAATTAAAAAAAAATATATGATGTAGATCTCCATAAAAAGTAACAACGAAAATTGGTTTGAACGAGATACAGTCAGCAGTTTTAGAGATATGGCAACCGCAAAGATAACTTTGTTTTTCATACAAACACTATGAAAAACAAAGTTAATTTAGTAGTTGCGAAAAATCATAGTTATGGAATACTTAACTGTGTTACGGAACCCTACGAGTGCGAGTCCGACTTGCACTTGGCCAGTTTTTTATTTATGAAAAAGCTTACTAGCAATGTGGGTTCCAAAATCGGAAAAAAGTGGAAAGTATAATTATGATTAAAACTCACGTGATCAGTTCTACTGTCTGTATAACGTCTAACCTCTTTTGGAGCAATCAGTGGTTCAAGTTCATGGTTCAGTATGTGTGCTCCAAATGAGCAGCACAACCATAAAAGTGTAGCAATAATATTAGAAAATTCATCTACAGGCCTGCAGCTCAATCATATGAAAGGAAGAGTTTGACACGCACCTGTATATGTTTATTGTCATATTTCAATTGGTCCACTCGCATTTTTGCCATAGGTCGCTGATTTATTGGTGTCTTGAATACAAATATGTCTAGTTTTTCACAATTCCTGAAAATTTTACCATAGAATAAGTATGTATTGCACATGGCACTCTAAGATCCCTATAATTGACAAAAGTACAATCCTAAATACAAACTGAAAAGATTGCAGGTTTTAATTAAAAAATTACTTATTAAATTGACTTTACAGACATACAAACCACTGACACAATCACACTGACCGAGAACAATTGTCAGTAGATCACACAAACAAAGAATTATCCCGTATGTGAATAAGACCCATAACCTCAGTTTTATTCTCTAACTGATCAGTCAGGATTATCAGCCCAGGACTTACTGCCTCAAATATAAATTACTAGCAGCCCGCCCCGGCTTCGCATGGGTAGAACATACGAGGTGCATTCAATAAGTACCTAGCCTCATCGCCAGAGGGCGCTGTAGTTTCAAAAGAGTTTTACCACAGTGTAGCACATTCTTTTTTAATTCTTTTTTCAAATTTTCATTCCATTCCCTTCATTTGTTTTATTTTGACAACTTATGGAAGCGAACGTATCGATCGGTTTTACAAAAATGGAAAAAGTGCAATTACGTTCGGTGATTCGATTCCTATTTTTGGAAGGGAAAACGCGCATCGAAATCAAAGAGCGCTTGGATGCTGTGTACGGTGACTCTTCTCCATCGATGGCCACCGTCAAGAATTGGTTCAACGAGTTTGCACGTGGCGGTACGTCGGTTTTTGATGAACCACGTCCAGGTGCACCAAAAACAGCTGCTACGGAGGAAAAAATTAAAAAATCCATGATCTCGTATTAGCAGATCGCCGATTGAAGGTTCGGGAGCTAGCTGAGACTGTAGGCATTTCAGAAGGAACAGTGCATCATTTTCTTCACGAGGAACTCGGCATGAGAAAACTGTCGGCGCGATGGGTGCCGCGTTTACTCACACCGGAAAACAAGTGCAACCGCGAGACCACATCGGAGACGTGTTTGGCGCTGTTTAAGCGGAATCCAGCGGAGTTATTGCGTCGTTTTGTGACCGTCGATGAAACCTGGATCCACTGGTACACACCAGAGACCAAGGAGCAATCAAAACAATGGATCCAGACCGGGGAACGTGCTCCAAAGAAGGCGAAAACTGTAAAATCGGCCGGAAAAGTTATGGCCACCGTTTTCTGGGATTCACAAGGTGTGATCTACATCGATTACCTCGAGAAGGGTAAAACAATTACAGGGCTTTACTATGCCGATTTATTGGGCCGATTCGACGCCGAATTAAAGAAAAAACGACCCCATCTGGCTAAGAAAAAAGTGCTGTTTCACCACGACAACGCACCGGTTCACACGTCTGCCGTTGCCATGGCCAAATTGGTCGAATTACGCTACGAATTGCTGCCCCATCCACCGTATTCTCCAGATTTGGCCCCTTGTGACTTCTTTCTGTTTCCTAATTTGAAAAAATCTCTCGCCGGGAATAGATATGGATTAAATGAGGAGGTCATCGCCGCCACGGAGGCCTATTTTGCAGAGTTTGACAAAAACTATTTTTCGGACAGGTTAAAAAAGTTGGAGCATCGCTGGGCTAAGTGTATCGAACTAAAAGGAGACTATGTTGAAAAATAAATTGCCACTTTTCCAAAATTTTCGTTTACTTTTTGTAGGCTAAGTATTTATTGAATGACCCTCGTATATGCCTACAAAATTTGCATCAGTATCTGCATCGAATATAAAATATGAAAATATTTAACAATCATTGTCATATTTCAACCAATTTACACAAAACCTTAACAAATTATGCACCTAAACCTTCCTCATAAACACTCTGGCTATTGGTGAAAACCGCAGGATAATCCGTTCAGTAGCTATTGAGATTATTGTGAACAGACAGACAGCCGCAGTGATGAACTTTGTTTTATAATACTTACGTATTGATATTGGATGGCCCTTTGGCGTAAAGGATAGTTACCCTGATTCTGACCCGAAGGTTGTTGGTTCTAATCCTAGCTATATACCTACCAATGAAAGTTTTATGTGCATTCATGAATCATGAGTTTTCGTACAGTGGTAGTGGAATCATGAAATTTACCAAAAAGTAGCTTACCAGCAACGAGTACATCTGCCGCCGTAACCTTACGGCGTTCCCCGATGCAAAATGTAGGGGTAATATACGTTTAACGTGTGTATCTGTGTGTCTGTCTGTAGCATCTTAGCACCTAACCGGATGAACCGATTTTGTTTTTATTATTGATAGTTTGTTTTTGTTTAATAGATGTCTTCATCGAGAGTTTTCTTAGCTTTGATTCATGAAAATTCGTTCAATCGTTATAAAATTATGAGCTTTTTTCTAGTTAATTGCGCTATGGAATCAACTTTCATAGGTCTGATCAATTCGAAAATCTTCTTCTTCAACGATATTGTAAGAACATGGAAGCCTCCTGGACTCTACAGAATATTCAAATCCTCACCAACTTACAGCTCAGATTTTAAATGTTGTGTTTAGAGTCATTGGAAAAAGCTATTATACATAGATCAGTCGGGGTGGTTTAAAATATTATATTATATTATATTATTATATATATAGATGAATATTAATTTATACAATAGATCATATATTATGTTTCTTTGAAGTGTCTCACACTTTATATTTTTGTAAATTGTTAAACACAATGAAAACTGTAATGATTTCTTCCGAATGATTAACTTACGTAATAACTAGTCATAGATGGCGCCACCAATGCATAATTGGGTTAACAAAATGCAATCCACTAATTTCGTCGCATCGATGTATCGAACCGTGGCATAATTGGCAGAGCACCTGGACGTGTAATCCGGGGGGTGCGGGTTCGAGTCCCGTCGGTACGATGAAATTTTGGATTGTGTTTAACAATTTACAATAGATCATATTATTATACTAAATTGACTTCAAATTGATTGTGATCGGTGGGAATCTACAGCATAGCTAAGCTTATAATAATATTTTCGTAGTAACTATGACCTAATCTGTGGTTTCACTGCAAATATTTTATTAATTTTGCGATGCGTGTTTGTGAAATTCGTGATATCTTCTAGAGTTTTCATTTGAATTATATACTGTAAAGGACAATTTTAATCTATAATATGCGGCCAAGCTAATTAACGTAATTATTTGGATAAGGATTAATACTATATACTTGAAAATAGCCTTGGAAGTTATGTAATATTTTTTAACAAAAATTTTAAGATTAAAATGGTTACTGTGAGTCAACTTTAAGAGATAGACATATACTGTCGCGGACTTTTTTGTAGGTCTTATTAAGTTGTACAACTCTTGCATAGAAAATATTCTTCTATCTATTTTCAATTAAGCAGCGTTCGTAAGAAACGTGTTTTTTCGACCGTTTTTTTGCCGACTTAGGTTGCAAATTAGGTCTCCACGAATGTACCTTTGATTTAAACGAGATAATATATAGCCTATTTTCATTCCGAAAGTCCATTCTATGTATTAGTGAAAGAATTTTTTAAATCGGTTCAGTAGTTTTTGAGCTTACTCATTACAAACATACAAAAATACAAATGTTCTCTCTTTATAATATTAGTATAGATGGTCATCACACATACATGACCCCACTCCGACCCAACAAAAAATGTTAATTGAAATGTAAGACTTATGACACACTGTAGACAGACTTTACATTGACAACAAAAAGAGCAGACAGCTTGCAGGCAGCTGTCTGCTCATGGGTGACGACCTTAATACTGTGATCATCATGAATTAAACACCATTTGCAAGCCAAGAGTCTGTAAATACAATATAGTCATGATCATAGAATTATTGAGATATTAGCATGTCTCACATTGTCGATTGCATCGTTCTAAACATCAGGTGAGATAGTGATCAAATGTTTATCTATCTAGTACTAAAAAAAATGTCTATGAAATTTTTTACTTTAATCTTGTTATTTATAGTTTGGGTGAAACAATAAAGCTTGCCTATCACCTATATAACAATGCCAGCTGTTAAGTCAGCCGTCTTTCTTGAGGGTCCTAAATAACATGTATTGTAGACTGAACCAGGGCTCACGCATATTCTCACACAGGTTTCCTTAAAAAATTGCAAGCACCTGCAGTACCAAAACATAATTATTAAACGTATACAGAACTCACGCATTAATAACATTAATTTTGCTTTGAATTGCATTTTCAATTGATTCGATATTGCCCGGTTCCTTTTCGAGCCGTTGAAATAGTTCTGAAGTTTCCTGTATGAATTGATTTGTTTGATGATATAGTGCTTCCATTCTTGCAGTAAATTACTCCCCTTATGAGAAGAACTTTCATTTATTGTTAGCACAAAAATGGAACGGAAAGTGAGATGTTACACTTTGGTAAGAACCGTGAATGAAAAGTTGGTAAGTGAAATTTGGAAGTTGTCAAAGAGAATATAAATACTACGTAAGGAAGTTGTAATAAGAGAACCAGTGTTGCCAGGTCTATTTTTCACTTTACCCTAGTTTCCATCATCTTTTACCCTAGATTTGCAGTTTCTTAGAAAAAATACCCTAAGCTCTCATATATATATTTTAAATTATTTAAAAATGACATAAAAACCGCACTCTGCAGGTACGTTCACGGAATTGTGCCTTATGCTTAAAGCCGGATTAGATTACCCTAAAGATTACCCTAAACAATTCTTTACCCTAAAAATTACCCTGTTATCTCAATTTTACTCTAAATCTAGGGTAAATTACCCTGACTTGGCATCAGTGAAGATAACTGAAAACTAGGCTTGGGTAACTCCGGACACACCTATATCTTCGGATTTATATCCCTAAGCGGATATATATCCTTCATTCCACTTGCCCAAACCTTGATATATCCCATTTGTCCGGTATATCTTGATGAAACATAAAACTTTTTTGTAAAGCCGGTTAAAAAATCAAGCCGCAAGTAAATATGTATTATCTAGGCAACCGTGCCTTACCATTATTTTGGATCACTTCGTCACTAACAACAGGTGCAAAAACAATGCAAGTTCAAAACACAACATTTACGGTGTAAAATCTAATAGTGTCCGACACTAACGGTTATTAAACGCGGATATGCTTAATTTTGGATATGGGATATACTAAGCAGAAATAAATCCCTATATGGAATGATCCACGATATATTGACTCCTCTCTCGGATATAGTAATTTAGTAAACCCAAGCCTAGCCGAATGAAAACCATAGAGTAATGTAATGTATACGGGAATATGCTGTAGGTAAACTGTCTGAGAAGCTGTCAAAATGAAGTGTTGCCAGCCAGCAAAAGACAAAATTACCCATATAATATATCCTGGAATAATACATAAGATACTTTTTATCCCGATATTTCCACGAACGATGTCTGCGCGGGAAAATCCACAAAGCTAGCACAGCTAGTGCTCGATGGCTATAATAATAAAAATCAAACTAAAAACTTCTTGGTTGATTCTAAATTTACTAAAAAAAATATAAAATACCATATGTAATAGAAAAAACTAATTTTTCAACACATTTGCTCAAAAAATACATTTACGAAGCCTGTATTATATTATTCGAAAGTTAAAAATTACGCACCATACAACGGAGCGTGCGGTAAAATAGGTACTCTCCCCAAGTACCAGCTTTTCCGCACGCTCCGTTGTATGGCGCCGTGCGTATCCTTTACGGTTTTGTTGTTGTGAGAATAATCAAGCTGAATCAATGTTAAAACCTTCTTGGAAGCGCTTTTGCTTAATTAGTTTGTCTCAGATTAATACGCCATAGTGGAGGGAAGGGGAAATTAGCGTGGCGTGGTACGGCGCGGTGTAGTTGGGATACGTATGTGCCTTATTTGTTAATGCTACCCAAAAGACACTATTCCACGCGGACGAAGTCGCGGGCACAGATAGTTACTATATTATAAGGAAACTATACTCCAAATATCAGAAGCGGTACTAATAAGGAAAACAACTTAAGTCCCTTAAATCATGTAATACAGAAAAGCCTAAATCTAAACATCAAAATATGAATCGTAATTTAATTAATGTCCGCTCACACGTCCGTAACGCAAGAGGTCCCTAATATGCAGTCAAGTTGGTCATCGTCCGCTCCAGGTATCCATCGTATCACATTCGTAATACGGTTGAATTTCGTGGTACGAAATTCAAATCTCACCAAGGATTCCGCTATCGAGATAGCTTACAGAATAGCCTAGCTGTACTGAATGCCGCGAAGTCAGGAACTAGTGCCATATTCAGATCTCCTCTTACAATATATTCAGTTATATTATTTATTAGCTATAATAAAATAAACTGGCCAAGTGCAAGTCCAACTCGCACTCGTAGGGTTCCGTACCACACTACAGTATTTTATAAGATCGACCAAAAAATACCACTATCATTTTTCTCCAGCAAAAAATAATAATTAATAAACATTTCATTTCTTATTACGCCATCTAACGTCTAACAAAGGTGTTAGGGATCGGCATTTCAATATAACGCCATCTATGGACGTTTCGACGACCTAAGCGTTCATAGATGGCGTTATATTGAAATGCCGAAAAAAACACGTTTCTTGTATGGGGACCCCCTATTATTTTTAACTTTATTCTGTTTTTAGTGTTTGTTGTTATAGTGGCAACAGAAATACATCATCTGCGAAAATTCCAACTGTCTAACTATCACGGTTCATAAGATACAGCCTGGTGACAGTAGCTAGATCGATTTATCACCCCTGAAAACACCTTTATACTAAATTTTATTTCATCTTTGGAGCCGTTTCAGAGATTAAAGTAAACATGATAGCGTCATCAATGAAGATTCGTAGATGGCGCTATCGTAAAAAACACTTTTTTTGTTTTAAACCCTTTAATTTTTAACTTTGTTCTGTTCTTAGTATTTGTTGTCATAGCGGCAACAGAAATACATCATCTGTGAAAATTTCAATCGTCTAACTATCACGGTTCATGAGATACAGCCTGGTGACAGACAGACAGACAGACAGACAGACAGACAAACGGACAGCGGAGTCTTAGTAATAGGGTCCCGTTTTACCCTTTGGGTACGGAACCCTAAAAATGGCTAAATCAATCAACGTGTGGAGCAGAGCTATACCGTAGATCCCTCCACGAGCTATACAAACATTATGTTATCCTTTAACTGAATAGCCACGCGACTGTCTTGACAATTGACAGTGACAGCCTTACTAGAGTCACAGAATAATGAATAGTTGCTAGAGTGAGTGATGAGTGAAAGTCATCAACATTTAAAAAGTCATTCGTGTTCGCAGTGTTGTTAGATTGGGGTTTTTTTTCGCAATTCTGGGGATAAATAGTTCTTGGGGAAATTTTGGGAAAATAAAATCCTTGCGGAAAGAAAATTAGGTATCGGAGTTATTTTCTTGCTAGTCAAAAATTGAAAATTTGTAATCGTTTCTAATTTATTACTTGCTTAACGAATCTGTCTGTCCCTGTCTAACGTCCACACTTTAGAGCTAGTGTTGGGATATCATAAAATAATATGCTCAAGTCGGTATCGATATTTCAAGTAATTATTTAGAAAACTTTCCTAGATGGTTATAATGTATATGTTTTCGTACCAATAGCTATCTATTCTGGTTAAGCTTTTTCCAGGACTGGTTTCCCAGGAACATTACCATGCAGGGGCATAAATATTTCATATTAAATAGCATGTGATTTCAGATTTCGCATTCACCAGCCGTAAATCGTAGGAAAGCTTTTGTTTTCAGTCGTTCACAACGAAAAGGAAACAAGAGCTCTCCTGCTACTCCATCTGCATAACATGACACTCCAGTCATTTAAACTAGCCAAATGCAAGTCCAGCTCACACACGTAAGTTCCGTACCACAGTACAATATTTAATAAGATTGAACAAATTTTGCCGAATATATACGTGTCTTATATGAAGGTAAGGCCTGGGTTGATGCTCGTATCCACAGAACCAGGGATCTGTCAGCGAAGAAGAAAGCCGCTAACAAGGCTGCCAAGTCCTGCAAGAAAGCTTTACGGTAGTCCCGATTTGACCACATGCGCCGGATAGGGAACAAACTAGCTTCGTACCCAGCGGCTCTGGCTAAGTCAGTCGAGTCGAGCTTCTGACGCCTCTCACTTCCTGCACTGCTAAAACCCGATGGGGCGCTGGCTCACACTGCCAAAGAGAAAACAAATTTGTTTGCTTCTCCGTTTGCAGAATCTTCACGTCTAGATTATATTGGCGGTGAGATACCTTCAAGTCTACCTGGATGCGGTACCACCACTTTGCCTTTGTATCATCATTTTCAGCCGTGAAATAGGAACGTTTTTCAGTTCAAATAGCAAAGTGTCCAGTGTAATTACAGGGTATGCGAGACTCATCATATTTATGTCTCAAGGTAACAGGCGCAGTACAGTGACATGTAAAATTCTGGACTGCCAGAATTTTGCATGCCGCTGTGTCTGTAATAGCAGACGTCATTGGTTACCATCAGGCGAGCTTCGTGCTTGTCCTATTACATTTTACCATAGAAAAAGACAAATTCGTAAAACACTGCAAAATCTGGACGTGACCAGTGGCCCAGGTGGTATTTCAGCTATAGTCATGAGAACCGGCCTGAATTTGTTCCTTTTTTGACACGCCTCGTTCATCTCTCTATATGATCTGGTTAAGTGCCGAAATCACGGAAGTTTGCCAAGTGCCAACGTACAACCTGTGCCCAAAAAAGGCAGTCGTGCTGCTGACCCTGCCAACTACAGGCCAATTTCAGTCACGTTCATACTCTGCAAGATTATGGAACGTGTACTGAACAATCGGCTCCTGGCATACCTAGAAGCAAACGACCTCCTAAGTAACCGACAATTCGGATTTCATCAAAATCGGTCCACTGGCAATCTTCTAGCGTATGCCACGCACATTTGGAGCGAGACTGTTAAGAATCATGGGGAAGCTCTTGCAGTTTCTGTTAATATATCAAAAGACTACGATAGGATTTGGCACGATAGTCCTTTAAGCAAGCTTCCATCCTACGGACTGCCCACTCGCACGCTGGTTCATGTGTTTAGATTTCAGATTTTCTGAGGGACCGGTTCGTGATAGTAGTCATTGATGGCTGCTCTTCTGAACAAATGGCTAGCAATCGGTGCTCTCTGCAACTCTTTTCCTGCATATTAACCATCTGCTAAAGCCCGGTATCTTTGGGTATGCAGGTAACAGAACCGTTGTAGAGAGCTATACATCCAGTGCACGAACTAGTTTAGCAAAAATCCAGTGTTACAGGAAGGTGATGGTCGAGCGCATGAACTTGCGCTACAGGATGTCTCTGAATGGGGCGATGCCAATCTGGTCAGTTTAATGCACCTAATACCCAGGCGCGTTTGTTCTCCGCCAAACGGAGTCCATTCCAACTGACTCCTACTTTTCGGAATTTGTCCGTAGCGATAAATGACCACTTTGAGTTTCTTGGAATCTCACTGAGAACTACACTTAGCTTTGGCTCCTCAAAAAGAAGTGGTGTTTTGACCAAGGTGAGGCATCACTTCACACCAGGAAGGCTGCTATATTTGTATCAAGCACAAGTCCGATCATGTATGAAGTACTGTTCTCACCTCTGGGATGGGTCAGCCAAATACTAGCTTGAGGCATTGGAAGTTATTAAGAGGAGAGCCAAGGAACTCATGAATGACAACAATCTTGTAGGCAAAAGGCTTCAGAGCCTTGAGCATCGCCGCAAATCCGCTATTTTATCGGTCTTTTATCGGATATATTTTTGGGGAGTGTACTTTCCAATTGCACAATTGCACAAATCAATTCCACAGCCCCCTTTTTCCATCGTAAAATTTTATTTTTACGTTTATATCGCGAGTGAAGTAAGTGAAAGGAAGTGAGTATCTTCTAGGCAAGCGAGCTACATTGTCGATCACATCTTAACTTAACATCAGGTGAGGTAGTGATCAAACGCTTGCTTATCTACCATAAAATAAATGAGGACCCCTTTATTTTTTTTATTAAACATTAATTTTGAACATTATGAGCACCTTTCAAGTCTATTTCATTTTATATGAGCGAGAAAAAAACGCTTAAAAATACGTTTCGTGTAAGGGAACCTTAAATTTCGAAAAACTCCGAAAATGTCTGTCTGTCTTGCATCGATCCTAAACGAAGATGAACTATCAGAACTTTTAAACAATGTATATGAGCGACGATAAGATATTCATCATAATAAACTTAGTTTTATTCCATTAAATTTGTTTTGGGGAATAACGTTGCAAAGCAACATCATTTTGGAGAAAAATACTTTAAAATAAAATATGGGTAAATTGCAGAAAATCGATCTAGCAATCCTGTATGTGTTGTGACATTGACATGACAAATGACAATTGTGTGATTGTAACATTTGAATTGTGACGTTTACTTTAATCTATTATCGCCACTTGAAAACAAGACTTTCCCTTTGTGTTTCTCTTCGTATTTCTATCTCTATGTGCTTAATTAATTAATATTCACGACAAACAAAATACAAAATCAAGTGAAAATGGGTGACGGATGCCAGGCGTGTCTGACGAGAGTGCCTCACGCGACTCTGATCGCGACCATTATGTGCTGTTTGGGCGTGGGTGTGTTCTGTGGAACGATGTACCGCGGTTCCGCTCTCTCCATCCTGATGTTCGACGAGGTATTCCACTTCAGACTCATTTGGATCGAAGCTCTGCAGATGATCTTCATAGTGGGCAGCGCGTGTATGGCTGCGCTGGGTCTGATGCTTTTCTGTTTAGGATGCCTCACAACTGGTGCCACCAGACAGCGGGTGTACCGAGCGTGGCGGGCCAGAGTCGGTGGGCGCATATCTTGCGCCATTTTTATGATAATAACCTACATTCTAACATTCGTATGGATCATTCTACTGGGATTCCTCGTCATAACGACTTTTCTCTTTACAATCTTTTGGAAACTATGTTCGAAACCGAAAAATATCGATTTATCGACATGCATAGACTTCACACAATTCGACTTTATGTTCCCTTCTAGTGTGAAGCAGGAAGACATGAGAATATGCGAAGCGCACAAAGTGAAACTGTTCTGCAAAGATTATGTTGAAAAGGCAGAATTTATGTTCATTTTGGCGATGGTGTCATGTATTTTGGTGATTTTAAGTTTGGTGCACTATTTGATGTGTCTATCAGCTAATTATGCTCACATTCGGGACCATGAGAAGTTCCAGGAGCTGCAGGAACTGCAGTACCTCACCAACCCAGACCTGCATGCATCCAAGGATCGTTTCTAGTATATGGCCCGTGCGCCGCTCCTGCGCTCATTAGAAGCATCTACCAAAATGTGACATAGTTAAATCTGCCTGCCTTGCAGCTTACTGTGTTCATTGACATTCAAAAACATTCAAAAGACTGACTTTCAGTGGAATGGAGATTCAATTGCATTGGACATATCTAAAATTTAATCGTAATTAGGGTATCCTTAGTCAAACTCACACCTCTAAACATTGAACATTCCTTTATATACTAGCAGCTATCATGTTTTGTTACAATATCGATAGTCATAGTGGCACTGATTAGTGTTTATCAAATTATGACATTGGTGTTGTTCACTTGACCCATTATAGTATGTTGATGTAAGATAAAATGACTCAATGACATATGTGCAACCAGGCCCTATGCCTGCAAACCCGCCTTCCCTTTTATAACAATTTTTAGGTTTTTATACTTAACTACAATGTTCATTCTTATATTTTATTTTGAACAATATATACGGTTCTTAAAACTTAAACAGTAATATTTTATACACTTAGGGTATGTAATTATATAAGTAGATAATAATAGTAATGTTCAAAATATTGTACAATAAGGTATGTAAAAATGTAACACACTCATAAGTAAACTATATTATTAAGTTGAGAATTGCATATTGTCCGTAAACTTGTTTTAATTATGTTTGTCCGTCCATTTCTTTGTAACTGATTTTTAACACAAACATGTAATTTCTAGGGTCTACCTCAAGAAACATTTTTATTCTATATAATTTGAGTTTATTATTAATTCTAACAATGCTAGAGAGATGGATAAGTTGTTTTATAATATGACTGCTCTAAATTTAGGCTGAGTTGCTATTTCTGTTGTCAGAGTTTGCTGCAACTGTAGGACACAACTATGTATAGCATACAACTTTTGTACTAAAGCAAATAATTACATTTAGTAGTACTGAAGTGTTTCACAAATTTTGAGAGGCCTCTAATTAAGCCAATGATTTAACATTTTTGTTATGTTGAAAAAGATGATCCTTTTCTGATGCCATTATTTTGGAATCTGATTGGTAAAATATACAAATAAAATGTGTAAGGATAGACCTCTACTATTATCAAACCTTTGAACATAGAACATGTAAATTAAAGAAATAAGACTAAATTGGGCCCACCATTTAGTGTAATTTGGCATTTATTTGTATAATACATATTCTGTTTAAACTAATTTTAGAATTGATAAGGTAGCTAATTATTGTATCCAGTGTACTTTAAGTATTTACTAATTAGATATATTCGTTTTTATACTAATCGGAATTTGTGTTTCACTCTTTGTTTTTGGAAATTATCGAACCAGTAAGGTAAATTTCATTCAGGATAATCTAGATTTCTGTTACGAGTTTCTCCATGTGTATTTACTATACCAATATATCCAAATTCATTTGAATAATAATACCTACTGTCTATGTATTGCATAATTTGTCATTCAAATTGTGAAATATTTGAAACTGAGTACCTATATACTTGCAACATCTAGTTATTAAGATTAGATTTAAAAGTTGATTTTGACTTCTTATATTTATCTACTGTATTAGTTTAAGTAGTAAGTTTTTTTTAATATACATAATTATGATTAAAATAAATGTTCAATCCTTTATGTACCTATGATTTTACTGGTGGGTGTACTTACTTGATGATCCATATTTTAATGAATAACTGGTGTATATATATCTACTCTTATATAGTGATACTAGAAGTGCCCCGCGGCTTCTCCCGCTTAAAAACTTCTTTCAATACTTAAAACTTATCTTTCGTAAAAACCTCTCTATAATAAAAACATAAATAAAACATTTAATTAAAAAATCAAAAAACCCGACTGCGCAAAAAGTGAAGTGCTAAAAAACGAACTGAAAAGAAAAAAACAAGTAAGTCTAGTAGTTTAGACTTCTGTTTAGGGATATCAAAAAACTATACCATTTACATTCTTTCTCGGTCGATACACTAATAAAATAAATTATACATTGTTATATAGAAATAATAGGAATATAGAGACTTTAACAGTCGGGACACATTAATCCCCATTCGTTAAGCCATTAATGTGTCCCGACTGTTAAAGTCTCTATATTCCATATAACAATGTATAATTTATTTTATGAGTGTATCGACCGAGAAAGAATTTAAATGGTATAGTTTTTTGATATCCCTAAACAGAAGTCTAAACTACTAGACTTACTTGTTTTTTTCTGTTCAGTTAGTTTTTTAACACTTCACTTTTTGCGCAGTCGGGTTTTTTGATTTTTTAATTTAATGTTTTATTTTACACTTTTTAGTTAAGTAAAGGATGGCAAATTCCGTACTAACGACGTAAAACGACTATACCAAAAGGAAGAGGTTGTTTGTTACCTCAGAAGTCCATCAATTCTTAACCGATTTGGAAAATTCTTTTTTTGTTTGAGTTAATATGATTTTCGTTTGGTCTCATTGTAATTTTATTGAGATCTGATAAGTAACTTATATATATAATATATAATTATTATTATATATATATATTATTATAATTATTATATATATAACTTACTTATATATAACTGATAAGTAACTTAGATAAGCACCGCAAACTTGTTACTGAAAGTGACTAACGCGGCATGTAAAATCGTTTTTTTTTCGATTTGTACGATCATAAATTATTTGTTATAAATATATTTTGAATCTCCATTTTAAGACCTTTAATTCGATACCCCACTCGATAGGTTTGGAAAAAAAAATTTTTTTGAACCCCAAATTTTGGCGTCTTAAATCCGCCATTTTAAATTTTTCAATTTTTTATGTTTTTGTTGACACTCGCGCTAGCATGGCGAATCTATTAACGTGCCAATTATCAAAATCGGCCCACGCGTTTGGTCTCTAGTGTGCCACAAAGGAACAAACATACATACATACATATATAGACTGATAAACACATTACCTCTCCTTTGCGTCGCGCAGTCGGGTAAAAAAGAATTAGCAAATCGGTCCACCCGTTGTCAACTTATCGCGTGACTAAGGGAAACTGATTCATTTTTTTTAAATATAAAATCATAAACCCGTATCTAATACTATAAGAATCTTTGTCCTGACATACTGACTGACTGACTGACTGACTCACTGACAGACAACGCACAGCCTAAACCGCTGGTCGTAGAGACTTGAAATTTGGAGGGTATATTTGTCTTAGTACGTAGGGGTGTACTAAGAAAGGATTTTTCAAAATTCACCCCTTAAGGGGATGAAATGGGGGTTCAAAGTTTGTATGCAGAAACAAGATTAGATAGTCTTTTCTATCCGAAACTTCACACAAGTGCTTCAGTACAAAAATAAGTAAATACGTGTTTCAGATTTTTTTGAAATTCCACCCCTAAGAGGGTGAAATGGGGTAACAAAGTGTGAAAATCAATATTTTTTGGGATTGCGCTAAAACTTGGCATGCAGATAATTATTACAACGTTTGTTACCTTTGAAAAAAGATTTTTCAAATTTCACCCCTGAAGGGGATGAAACGGGGGTTCAAAGTTTCTATGGAGAAACATTATTAGATAGTCTTTTCTATTCGAAACTTCACACAAGTGCTTCAGGACATAAATAAGTGAACACGTGTTTTAGGTTTTTTCGAAATTCCACCCCTAAGAGGGTGAAATGGGGTAACAAAGTCTGAAAATCAATATTGTTTTGGATTGCGCTGAAATTTGGCATACAGGTGGTTATTATGACGTTAGTATCAGCTAAGAAAGGATTTTCTAAAATTCACCCCTTAAAGGGATGAAACGGGGGTTCAAAGTTTCTATGGAGAAACAACATTAGATAGTCTTTTCTATTCGAAACTTCACACAAGTGCTTGAGTACATAAATAAGTAAATACGTGTTTTAGGCTTTTTCGAAATTCCACCCCTAAGAGGCTGAAATAGGGTAACAAAGTGTGAAAATCAATATTGGTTCGGATTGCGCTGAAATTTGGCATGCAGATAGTTATTACGACGTTAGTTCCCTCTGAGAAAGGATTTTTCAACATTCACCCCTGAAGGGGATGAAAGGGGGTTCAAAGTTTGTATGGAAAAACAATATTCGATAGTATTTTCTATTCGAAACTTCATACAAGTGCTCCAGTAAAAAAATAAGTAAATACTTGTTTCATGTTTTTTTGAAATCCCCCCCAAGAGGGTGCAATGGGGTAACAAAGTGTGAAAATCAATATTTTTTCGGATTGCGCTAAAACTTGGCATGCAGATAATTATTACAACGTTAATTACCTTTGAAGAAGGATTTTTCAAATTTCACCCCTGAAGGGGATAAAACGGTAACAAAGTGTGAAGATCAATATTGTTTCGGATTGCGCTGAAATTTGGCATGCAGATAGTTATTACGACGTTAGTTCCCTCTGAGAAAGGATTTTCCAACATTCACCCCTGAAGGGGATGAAACGGGGGTTCAAAGTTTGTATGGAAAAACAAGATTAGATAGTATTTTCTATTCGCAACTTCATACAAGTGCTCCAGTACAAAAATAAGTAAATACGTGTTTCATGTTTTTTTGAAATTCTACCCCTAAGAGGGTGCAATGGGGTAACAAAGTGTGAAGATCAATATTGTTTCGGATTTCGCTGAAATTTGGCATGCAGATAGTTATTACGACGATAGTTCCCTCTGAGAAAGGATTTTCCGAAATTCACCCCTGAAGGGGATGAAACGGGAGTTCAAAGTTTGTATGGAAAAACAATATTAGATAGTATTTTCTATTAGTAACTTCATACAAGTGCTCCAGTAAAAAAATAAGTAAATACGTGTTTCATGTTTTTTTGAAATCCCCCCCAAGAGGGTGCAATGGGGTAACAAAGTGTGAAAATCAATATTTTTTCGGATTGCGCTAAAACTTGGCATGCAGATAATTATTTCAACGTTAATTACCTTTGAAGAAGGATTTTTCAAATTTCACCCCTGAAGGGGATAAAACGGTAACAAAGTGTGAAGATCAATATTGTTTCGGATTGCGCTGAAATTTGGCATGCAGATAGTTATTACGACGTTAGTTCCCTCTGAGAAAGGATTTTTCAAAATTCACCCCTTAAGGGGATGAAATGGGGGTTCAAAGTTTGTATGCAGAAACAAGATTAGATAGTCTTTTCTATCCGAAACTTCACACAAGTGCTTCAGTACAAAAATAAGTAAATACGTGTTTCAGGTTTTTTTGAAATTCCACCCCTAAGAGGGTGAAATGGGGTAACAAAGTGTGAAAATCAATATTTTTTGGGATTGCGCTAAAACTTGGCATGCAGATAATTATTACAACGTTTGTTACCTTTGAAAAAAGATTTTTCAAATTTCACCCCTGAAGGGGATGAAACGGGGGTTCAAAGTTTCTATGGAGAAACATTATTAGATAGTCTTTTCTATTCGAAACTTCACACAAGTGCTTCAGGACATAAATAAGTGAACACGTGTTTTAGGTTTTTTCGAAATTCCACCCCTAAGAGGGTGAAATGGGGTAACAAAGTCTGAAAATCAATATTGTTTTGGATTGCGCTGAAATTTGGCATACAGGTGGTTATTATGACGTTAGTATCAGCTAAGAAAGGATTTTCTAAAATTCACCCCTTAAAGGGATGAAACGGGGGTTCAAAGTTTCTATGGAGAAACAACATTAGATAGTCTTTTCTATTCGCAACTTCATACAAGTGCTCCAGTAAAAAAATAAGTAAATACGTGTTTCATGTTTTTTTGAAATTCTACCCCTAAGAGGGTGCAATGGGGTAACAAAGTGTGAAGATCAATATTGTTTCGGATTTCGCTGAAATTTGGCATGCAGATAGTT
This sequence comes from Cabera pusaria, assembly GCA_954871355.1. Classification (NCBI taxonomy): domain Eukaryota; kingdom Metazoa; phylum Arthropoda; class Insecta; order Lepidoptera; family Geometridae; genus Cabera; species Cabera pusaria. The sequence continues at coordinate 15,681,424 of OX940889.1, forward strand.
ATTACGACGATAGTTCCCTCTGAGAAAGGATTTTCCGAAATTCACCCCTGAAGGGGATGAAACGGGAGTTCAAAGTTTGTATGGAAAAACAATATTAGATAGTATTTTCTATTAGTAACTTCATACAAGTGCTCCAGTAAAAAAATAAGTAAATACGTGTTTCATGTTTTTTTGAAATCCCCCCCAAGAGGGTGCAATGGGGTAACAAAGTGTGAAAATCAATATTTTTTCGGATTGCGCTAAAACTTGGCATGCAGATAATTATTTCAACGTTAATTACCTTTGAAGAAGGATTTTTCAAATTTCACCCCTGAAGGGGATAAAACGGTAACAAAGTGTGAAGATCAATATTGTTTCGGATTGCGCTGAAATTTGGCATGCAGATAGTTATTACGACGTTAGTTCCCTCTGAGAAAGGATTTTTCAAAATTCACCCCTTAAGGGGATGAAATGGGGGTTCAAAGTTTGTATGCAGAAACAAGATTAGATAGTCTTTTCTATCCGAAACTTCACACAAGTGCTTCAGTACAAAAATAAGTAAATACGTGTTTCAGGTTTTTTTGAAATTCCACCCCTAAGAGGGTGAAATGGGGTAACAAAGTGTGAAAATCAATATTTTTTGGGATTGCGCTAAAACTTGGCATGCAGATAATTATTACAACGTTTGTTACCTTTGAAAAAAGATTTTTCAAATTTCACCCCTGAAGGGGATGAAACGGGGGTTCAAAGTTTCTATGGAGAAACATTATTAGATAGTCTTTTCTATTCGAAACTTCACACAAGTGCTTCAGGACATAAATAAGTGAACACGTGTTTTAGGTTTTTTCGAAATTCCACCCCTAAGAGGGTGAAATGGGGTAACAAAGTCTGAAAATCAATATTGTTTTGGATTGCGCTGAAATTTGGCATACAGGTGGTTATTATGACGTTAGTATCAGCTAAGAAAGGATTTTCTAAAATTCACCCCTTAAAGGGATGAAACGGGGGTTCAAAGTTTCTATGGAGAAACAACATTAGATAGTCTTTTCTATTCGCAACTTCATACAAGTGCTCCAGTAAAAAAATAAGTAAATACGTGTTTCATGTTTTTTTGAAATTCTACCCCTAAGAGGGTGCAATGGGGTAACAAAGTGTGAAGATCAATATTGTTTCGGATTTCGCTGAAATTTGGCATGCAGATAGTTATTACGACGATAGTTCCCTCTGAGAAAGGATTTTCCGAAATTCACCCCTGAAGGGGATGAAACGGGAGTTCAAAGTTTGTATGGAAAAACAATATTAGATAGTATTTTCTATTAGTAACTTCATACAAGTGCTCCAGTAAAAAAATAAGTAAATACTAGTTTCATGTTTTTTTGAAATTCCCCCCCTGAGATGCAATGGGGTAACAAAGTGTTAAAATCAATATTGTTTCGGATTGCGCTGAAATTTGGCATGCAGATAGTTATTACGACGTTAGTTCCCTCTGAGAAAGGATTTTCCAACAAATGGGTGTTCGAAGTTTGTATGGAAAAACAATATTCGATAGTATTTTCTATTCTATTTTCTTTAATTCTATTTCTATTTTAACTTCGTGCTCCAGTAAAAAAATAAGTAAATACCCCCCCCCCCCCTAAGAGGGTGCAATGGGGTAACAAAGTGTGAAGATCAATATTGTTTCGTATTGCGCTGAAATTTGGCTTGCAGGTAGTTATTTTGACTAAGGTATCCGCTAAGAAAGAATTTTTTCAAAATACACTCTTTAAGGGGATGAAGCGGGGGTTCAAAGTTTGGATAGTCGTTTTATTCGACATTTCACACAAGTACTTCTGTAAATACGAGTTTCAGACTTTTTCAAAATGCCACCCTAAGAGGATAAACTGGGGTAACAAAGTAAAAAAATCAATATTGTTTCGGATTGCGCTGAAATTCAGAATGCAGATAGTTATTATTACGTAGGTATAGGTATCCGCTCAGAAATGATTTTCTGAAAATTCCTCCCGGATACGGAACGGGGATTCAAAGTTTGTATGGCGAAACAAAATGGGATAAAGTACGTGTTGTAGCATTTTTCGAAATGGGGTAGGTAACAAGTCTGTAAATATAGGTTTTTAGGGTTTTATAAATATGAGTCCCGATTTGCCTTAGTCACGCGATAACATGAAAACGGGTGAACCGATTTGGCTAATTCTTATTTGATGTGTTTAATGATAGAATCGTTTATACAAAATAAAAGTTTTAAGTAAATAAAAGGTTTTAACGCGGGCGAAGCCGCGGAACACTTCTAGTATATATATAAAATATATATAAAACCCGTAAAACCATATTGATTTTCAGACTTTGTTACCCCATTTTACTTTCTTAGGGGTGACATTTCGAAAAATCATTCAACACGTATTTACCTGTTAATTACAGAAGTACTTATTCAAAGTTTAGAATAAAACAAACTACTAATCTTGTTTCTCCATACAAACTTTGAACCCCCGTTTTCGTTTTTAAGATTTTCCAAAATTCACCCCTTAAGGACATCTCCCCATGAGGTGAATTTTGGAAAATCCTTTATTTTAAAAAGAGTGTACCTTTTCAAACTAATTTAAATATACCCTCCAAATTTCAAGTCTCTACGACCAGCGGTTTAGGCTGTGTGTTGTCTTGTTGAGTCAGTCAGTCAGTGAGTATGTCATGTCAGGACAAAAATTCTTATAAGTAACTAGAAGTGCCCCGCGGTTTCGCCCGCATTAAAAACTTCTTTTGTTTACTTAAAACTTTTCTTTTGTAAAAACGATTCTATCATTAAATACATCAGATAAGAATTAGCCAAATCGGTTCACCCGTTTTCATGATATCGCGTGACTGAGGTAATTCGGGATTCATATTTATAAAAACCGAAAACCAATTTGGTCTTTCAGACTTTGTTACCTACCCCATTTCAAAAAATCCTACAACACGTACTTTATCTCATCTTATTTTGCCATACAAACTTTGAATCCCCGTTCCATATCCGGGAGAAATTTTTAGAAAATCCTTTCTGAGCGGATTCCTACGTCATAATAACTATCTGCATTCTAAATATCAGCGAAATCCGAAACAGTATTGATTTTTAGTCTGTTACCCCAGTTTATCATCTGGTGGCATTTTGAAAAAGTCTGAAACTCGTATTTACTTATTTATTTACAGAAATACTTGTGTGAAATGTCGAATAAAATGACTATCCAAACTTTAAACCCCCGCTTCATCCCCTTGAAGAGTGAATTTTGAAAAATTCTTTTTTAGCAGATACCTAAGTCAAAATACTATCTGCATGCCAAATTTCAGCGCAATCCGAAACAATATTGATTTCAGACTTTGTTACCCCACTTCACCCTTTTAGGGGTGGAATTTCGAAACAGCCTGAAACACGTATTTACTCACAAGCTAATAAAACTGGCCAAGTGCGAGTCAGCATCGCGTCTCTTATCGCACACCTAGGGAGGGTTCCGTACACTACGAAACATAACAGAGTTTCAACCTCGTATATTTGATTAATTGGTATTACCAAGAATATTTGGTTTGGTCGCGATCTAGAAAGACGGGGCTCGTTTACTAGCGCCATCTATGTCATTTTGCCGTAACTGATTAGATAGATGGCGTTTAAAAACACGTTTTTTGTATGGGGACCCCCTTTAATTTTTAACTTTATTTTGTTTTTAATATTTGTTGTTCTAGCGGCAACAGAAATACACCATCTGTGAAAATGTCAACTGTCTAAGTATCACGGTTAATGAACTATAGCCTGGTGACAGACGGACAGCGGAGTCTTAGTAATAGTGTCCCGTTTTACCCTTTGGGTACGGAACCCTAAAAATGAATGAATATAATTACCTAATGTAAATCAGGCCAATTTAGCCAATAGGGAATATGCATGTTTTTTTTTAAATATTTTTATTTCACTCATTACATCCATATAACATAATAAAAAAATAAAATACTGCTGGAATTAGTCTAATTATTTTTTTAATAAACATTTAAAAATACAAATAAAATTGAGCAGTTTAAACGCCATCATTTCCCGGGCTCTTTGGTAATACATTGTGACGTCACGCACTTATGTCAGACACACGCCGCTTGAAGCAAACTAGCTTTTTTTTCTTTAACTAAGACTCCGCGCGATTATTGTATTTAGCCAATGGCATGTTTTTATTAAATTATACAGTTTCTCTAATCTCGTACTCATTTTTATCTATATTAAATGGTTAGTAATATACAGTTTTGCACAATAATACGCGGCAAACACAATATTTGGAAATAAATACAATAAGACCACACCATACATTTATTGTTATGTTCCCGCGCTCAATGTTTCTATCACGTGGAGTTGTGCATAATGACGTCAACTTTCGATTCGACCAATGGTGATCTGTTTTACAAACTTAAATTTCCCTCGCTTAAATTGCCTTTTTAATTTATTATTTTAAGCAAATAAAATGGAATTAAATAAAAAAAAGGTTTTACATATAACTCCAGGACAACAAAGAATCGAAAAAAAAATATTTCCAATAAATCTGAGCTTTATGCATATTCCCTATTGACGAGCCGTCTAGTCGTGAAAAGCGACCGAACAAAATTGAATGTTGAATTTATAATTAATAATATTTTTGCAAGTTCAAATATAATAGACTGAAGGCTCTGTGTTATTTACTCACATTGCAAGTAGGAGCTACCTATGCATGGCAACTTGGCAAGGATGCCATCCTAAACATTGGATGCTATTTTGTGGAAATCGAGTTTTGCGTACTGAAATATCTACAATAAATAAGTCGTCATTGCTTACGGCGAAAGAATTGCTTGTCCTATTCCTTTTTACCCAATATTCAGGTAGGTACTATTATAAAATACGTGGCCATCACCATATTTCATCATCATTTAGGTAGGTAAGTAGTCGAGTAGGTATGTAACGGCAAGTCTTAGATTGCAGTTTGTATTTGACACAAACCATATAAAATGATGATGAACGAATTAACCCCTGGAGGTGACAGTCATCTCTCACAGGTCAACTTCAATTAAGTATAATCGTTAATTCTTATACCGCTGTAACGTCAGTTGTCACACATGATGCAGCTTCTAATTATACCTACCTACCTTTTGATATATTTTATATTGTTAGTGTAGGTACATGTAGGTAGGTATACTACCTGTCTCTCTGTGTGTGTGTGTGTGTGTGTATGTCCAGAAAATGAAATTACAGGGCATGTGTTAGCATCTTTATGTCTCAAGTGTTCTGTTGCAGTTGCGATTAACTTCTTCTTTCATCATACGTACTGCCAAGGAATGGAATTCTCTGTCCGAGTCTGTGTTTCCGATTAGATACAACATAGGGGTTTTTAAGTCGCGAGTGAATAGGTATCTTATGGGTAAGCGCGCTACATCATCGACCGCTTCGTCACTTAACATCAGGTAAAATAGTGGTCAAGCGATATCCATTGTCTTATAAAAAAAATTAGTTATAAACAATCTGTTTCAAATTGTATAAACAATCTATAAACTATCTGTTCAAAATCAAGAATACGGCTGTGGGTTTTTAGTGTTGGATTTTTTACTGAAATATATTTTTATAAATATATTCGCCTATGCAGAAACTCAGCGAACCGAGTGACGACCTGTCTTTGTCCGGTTGGTGCGAGTGGCTAACGCCTGCGGGCCTACCAACAGTGGTCACTCATTTAGCACCACCCAGGGATCACGTGTAGGAACAGATGATAGATATGTGATGATAGGGTAAGTAGGCATTTTATTTGTAAGAAAGAGAGTAGGTAGGAACTACATGAACTCGGGTAATATATGCTCCACCTTTATCTACTTGCACATCACAAATAGAAGATTAGGTATTAGTACTGTAGTTATATATTAACTACTCGTTGAAACTTATGTTTGTGTGTTGCGTACAAATATTGTTCTTTGCCTCCGGTACTGTTCAACCCACTTGTATAATAATAATACTATCGTATTGGTAAATGGGCATATAGGTAGACTAGGTAGTTTATTATTTGTTGCCTCACAACTCAGGCATGAACCACAATTTCTTACCACAAACATTCTATCTTCCTAGAAACGTCTCAAATAACCACTTCAGTGGTTATCTAAACTGTCATGAGACCTACCGTACTACTTTAAGTAGGTACTACTCTATCTTCTACATTCAATTCATTAGTGGTGCAAGGTCGACCACTGGTGGAACTTCTGCCGGTCTCGCACTGCTTCATGTCCGCCTGTCTGTCTGTTTGTCCGTTTGAATTCTTTAAAAACTTCTAAATTCAACAGTAGGTATCTTACCTACCTAATAAAAGTTCATAGCATTGTTTTAGGAAGTAACTAACTAGTGTACCTACCTACCTAAGTTTTTTACTTTTAAAATTTTAATAAACACATTTTTTTTTGTTGTTCGCTTTTACTTACTTGTTGTGGTAGACTTTGCCACGGCTTCGGCCGTGGTTCTAGCCATCGGACGAAGACATGACACATTATTGACGACCGATTATACGGTTCGCCGAATTCTCATGGTTTTCGATTATTTCGGTGCCAATATCATCATGATTCATCATATCTAACCACAGTTACAGGATTTCCATATTTAACCAACTACTATTTACAAAGATTAGATAAACAAGGGCCATGTACTCACTTGCTATACCAATTATCAAGCTTAGGTAAAACATGATCTTATGTGTCACTAAATCTAGCAAGAGGCTGCTAAACGGTTTCAGTAGAGCATCATCCATCTGTGGCGTAGTTAGTAAGGTTAACATAAATAACCAAGTCACATTTCAGTAGAATAAAATACGCCTTATTGCATTTAGATACAAAATGATCTAGGGCCTAGGTTATAACATTTATTTTTTACCCCCGACGCAAAAAGAAGGCAAGGCGTGTTATAAGTTTCGACGTGTGTATATGTGTGTATGTCTATGGCATCGTAGCGTCCAAAGGGATGAACCGATTTTGAGTAAAGTGCTATCCTTGTGTACTTTAACTAGGTATCACTAAAACCGGGGTTGACAAAGAGGTGTGATAGATAGAAGTGCATTACACACAGTTTATTAAGCTATCACATGTAACAGAAATTATATATATATATATATATATATATACTTAAGGCCGTTGTCTTGGAAAATTGACTCGCGGCAAAATATTTGTGCAGCGTTACTATTTTTTAAAGCAAAGCCACTTAATATGAACAAATAAAAATTGATGTACATAAATATTCTGGACATAAGTTATCGCTACATATTTTTTAAAGGATCATCACGAAGTATTATGCTTGGTAAATCAAACGCTAAACAGGACTCTACCGTGCCTAACACCATTTCGGGTTAGGTTTGAATACCTAGTATATGGAAATAAATAAAGAAATAGCAAAACTTTTCAGACCATACCTTGAAAAACATCTTCTTATTGAATGTATATTGGATAGATTTTTCTTAATATCTATCATATTCTTAATTCACATGTTACAAAATCGTAAAGTTTTTAGTATTTCGTTATTTTTTAAACTGTTTTTTTCTTGATAATAAAGTTTTTTTATTTCTTTATTTACGTTTCATTTACGTAAACTATTATGTTTTAAAATGCCTATGATTTAATTCAATAACCATGTAAAATGTTGCACTCGTATTTGATTATTACTCAAATAATAATAACATGGAGAAAAACTAAAAAATGCAGTTTATAAACAAGAATCGCGTGAAAAATTCCTCAGTGGCGGCCAAGCAGTCGTCTCGATCAGACGTATGATCCATGCCGAATTTTGAGCGTACCTCTCGCTCTATAATTACTCTCGCTTTACCTTGCTCAAGCTTTGTTACGCATCTAAAGTTGCTCTACTTTAATAAAATTCTAAAACTGAACAAATATTAGGTACTAGCTGTGCCCGCGACTTCGTCCGTCTTCATAGTGTCTTTGGGTACCACTTTTAAATATTTAGGCTAATTATATATCATATTATATATAGGCTAATTTACAAATAAGACACATGCGTATCCCACCTACACCGCACCGTACCACGCTGCGCAAATCCTCCTCCCCCTCTCCCTCCCCCTCATCCTTCCCCCCTCCCCTCTCTCTTCCCCTAACTTCCCCCTCCCCTTCCCCTCTCTCTTCACTCCAATCCCCTCTCCTCACCTTCCCCTCACTTCCCTCTCCCCTCCCCTTTCCCACCTACTCCGCCTCCCCTCCCTTTCCCTCACCTCCCATTCCCCTCACTTCCACCTACCTTCCCCTCATTGCCCCTCCCTCTCCCCCTTCCCATTGCCCCTCCCCCTTCCCTCTTCCCCTTCACCCTCACAAACTTTGAATGACATATTAATTTATATCGAATTCGTTTCAAGCTTCTAGCTTTAAAAATGACAATACTTCCATACAACTTTTCATCCCCCCTTTCAACCCATTACAACTCTCTTTTCACATTAAAAAGTAGCCCATGTCCTTTCTCAGGCTCTAGACTATCTGTGTACCAAATTTCATTTAAATCTGTTTAGTAGAACATTCACATAAACCTTACATATGTCCATACAAACTTTCATCCCTTATTCCCTATATATTATATTGTTATTTTGTTATATTGTTATTTTTACACCCTTGAGGGTAAAACTTTTACAAACTTTGAATGTCATATTTATTTATATCGAATCAACAGCCTAAAAAATAAGTATCAAGCTTCTAGCTCTAAAAATGACGATACTTCCATACAATTTTTCATCCCCCCTTTCCAGGGCCGGATTAACCCAATCGGGGCCCATAGGCAATGCAATTCTCGAGGCCCCTTTCCTTTACCCTTTTCAATACAATACAATACAATAACTCTTTATTTGCACACCAAGAAAATATAACAGATAGAAACAGAAACAAATTATAAGATTGAGTACAAGTGGCGGTCTTATCGCTAAAATTTCTTCCAGACAACCGGGTATGGAGAGTAATAGAAAATAGATTTTCATAGGTAGGTGGTGTTGTTTCGTACTTTAAACCATTTTTTTTCTATCACAACAAGTACAGTCGATCAGATCGACTTCCGCTTTTTGAGTTCATTGAAATGATCTTAATGCATAGATTAAAGTTATAGATATGTGATGTCTGATGATCCAGGTCTCATGATAGAGTAGGAAAGAGAAATTAGACGCGACTCGGTAATTTTAAATGTAATCTAGTTAAATACAATATAATCTATATTTATAAAATCCAAAGTCCTGACTGACTGACTGAGATATCAATGCACAGCAATGCCCAAACCGCTGGTCCTAGACTTTAATTGTGATATTTACAGGATGTGTTCTTTGTAAAGTGAATCCACAAGTAAATGATTGTTCTAAATTTCTGGCTCTAAGAGGGTGAAATGGAGAGTTGAACTTTAAATGACATTTTCTGGGTGAATTGTCAATTGGTACACATATCTTCAATTCAAATTATAAGTAATTCAAAATCATCCCCCACGCGTTTGTCTGACTTCCTGAACCGCTATTCCTAGAGACATAATATTTGGAGAGTGCGTTCATTGTGAAGTGCAAGTATCTATTAAGAAACGGTCTTTCGGAATTCTACCCCAAGAGGGTGAAATAGAGGGTTGAACTTTCCATGAAACTTCAAAATCAAAATTATCCCTCACGCGTTTGCCCGACTGACTAAATGACTGTCTCATATCTATTAATCTAGTTAAATGCAATATAATCTATATTTATAAAATCCAAAGTCCTGACTGACTGACTGAGATATCAATGCACAGCAATGCCCAAACCGCTGGTCCTAGACTTTAATTGTGATATTTACAGGATGTGTTCTTTGTAAAGTGAATCCACAAGTAAATGATTTTTCTAAATTTCTGGCTCTAAGAGGGTGAAATGGAGAGTTGAACTTTAAATGACATTTTCTGGGTGAATTGTCAATTGGTACACATATCTTCAATTCAAATTATAAGTAATTCAAAATCATCCCCCACGCGTTTGTCTGACTTCCTGAACCGCTATTCCTAGAGACATAATATTTGGAGAGTGCGTTCATTGTGAAGTGCAAGTATCTATTAAGAAACGGTCTTTCGGAATTCTACCCCAAGAGGGTGAAATAGAGGGTTGAACTTTCCACGAAACTTCAAAATCAAAATTATCCCTCACGCGTTTGCCCGACTGACTAAATGACTGTCTTATATATAAACGCACTGCCTAAACCGCTGGTCCTAGAGACATGATATTTAGAGTGTGTATGTGTACTTTGTGAAGTACCTACAGGTATTCACAATGAAAGAGTTTTTCAAAATTACACACCCCCAAGTCTGTGATGAAACGTAACATTTTCTGTGAAACTTTTTATTCTCTAAATCGGTTGTCTCGAAAATTGACGTGTAGGTAAAAGTGCAGATTATTAATTTGCCCATATACTGAAAAAATACTTTGGCTTTTGACTTTGACTTTTAATTGGAACACATACTCACTAATTAAAATTATGAGATACGTGAATCACAGTTTTTCCAAAATCATCCCTTACGCGTTGATCTGACTAATATATCAATGCACTACCTAAACCGCTAGTTCTGGAGACATGATATTTAGAGGGTGTGTATGTGTACTTTGTGAAGTACCTACAGGTATTCACAATGAAAGGGTTTTTCAAAATTACACACCCCCAAGTCTGTGATGAAACGTTACATTTTCTGTGAAACTTTTTATTCTCTAAATCGGTTGTCTCGAAAATTGACGTGTACCTAAAAGTGCAGATTATTAATTTGCCCATATACTGAAAAAATACTTTGGCTTTTGACTTTGACTTTTAATTGGAACACATACTCACTAATTAAAATTATGAGATACGCGAATCACAGTTTTTCCAAAATCATCCCTTACGCGTTGATCTGACTAATATATCAATGCACTACCTAAACCGCTAGTTCTGGAGACATGAAATTGGGAGAGAGTGTTCTTTTGTAAAGTGTAGGTCTAAGATAGGGTTTTTCGAAATTCGACCCATAATAAGAGGGCAAAAATAAGATGTTGAATTTTCAGTGAATCTTTGTATTATCTGGGTCGCTCAATTGACTCGAAAATTAGTATACATACTCTTCAATTAAAATTATGAGCCTCGACTACAACCCATTTCACCCTTATGAATTGGTTCGATACACATATGTCATAGGTCAACCGATATAAATACTTCCACATGCAACCAAATACCGTTAGATGGCGCTTTTTACAGTAGGTACCTACCTAAATCAAATCATTTTTCTATGGCAACATTACGGGATGTAAATAATGGGGAACACCCTTGAGGGTAAAACTTATAGAAATTTTGAATGTCATATTTATTTATATCGAATCAACAGCCTAAAAAATAAGTTTCAAGCTTCTAGCTCCTAAAATGACAATGATCAACCCCTTACAACCCTCTTTTCGCATTAAAAAATAGCCTATGTCCGTTCTCAGGCTCTAGACTATCTGTGTACCAAATTTCATGTAAATCAGTCCAGTGGTTTTGGCGTGAAAGTGAGACAGACAGACAGACAGACAGAGTTACTTTCGCATTTATAATATTAGTTAAGGTTATGATATAACTAATTACAAACTTTTATTTTTAAGTTGCAATATCGTGCTATTATTTTTAAAATGCAAGTTACAACTTGTGTGGTCTGATGATGGAGACGGAAGGTGGCCACGGCATCTCTGTGATAAAACGACATAACTCCACCGACTTTGGGCTCGATTGATTTGTCTTTAGGAGGACTTTACACCTAGATGATATCCAGGGTCTGATGATGAAGCCGGAAGGTGGCCACGGCATCTCTTTGATAAAACAACATAAACCCAACAAGTTTGGGCTCGATTGATTCGTATTGAGGAGGACTATATACCTAGATGATATTATCCAGAGTCTGATGATGAAGCCGGAAGGTGGCCACGGCATCTCTTTGATAAAACAACATAACCCCACCGAGCTTGGGCTCGATTGATTCGTAGTGAGGAGGACTTTACATCTAGATGATATTCAGGGTCTGATGATGAAGCTGGAAGGAGGCCACGGGATCTCTGTGATAAATTAACGTAACGTTTTTTTTCCGAATGGAATGGATATGGAATGGAAATGGAATGGAAACGGAATGGAAACGGAATGGAAACGGAATGGAAATAGAATGGAATGAAAATGGAATAAAAAGTGTCTTTAAAACGATTGACTATAAGAAAAAATAGTTTAAGAAACCTCAAAGTCATTTTTAAAGACCTATCTATAGATAACCCGCACATAAAGGACCACTCACCAAGGACTCTCCACTCTCCACTCAGAAAGGAAAAAAAGGGTTTATTTAAATTCCACCCCTAAGAGGGTAATACGGTAGACACATTTTAAAACGGACTTAAAATGGGAAAAAATATTGTCAGTTTTTAGGGTTCCATAGCCGAATGGCAAAAAAAGGAAACCTTATAGATTCGCCATGTCTGTCTGTCTGTCTGTCTGTCTGTCTGTCTGTCCGTCCGTATGTCACAGCCACTTTATTCCGAAACTGTTAGGACTACAGATTTGAAACTGAGTAGGTAGATGTATTCTGTGAACCGCTTTCCGATTTTTATACAATGATAAAACATATGAAAGTTTAAGGAGGGGCATCCCAATACATGGAAATGGAACAAAAAAAATTTTTTTTCATCAAACCTATACGTGTGGCGTTGGATAGATGGTTGGATATCTATGGATATGTCTTCAAAAATGACATTTAGGTTTCTAAAATCATTTTTTCTCAAAGTCAATCATTTAAAAGATAGACGCGTCTAAAGTGGTAAAATGTGTGTCCCCCCCCCCTCTAACTTCTAAAGTAAGGGAGTGAAAAATCTAGAAACAATATATTCTGTAGATCTCAATGAAAACTTTCAACGAAAATTGGTTTGAACGAGATACATTCTACAGTTGTTGAGATATGGCGACCGCAAGTATAACTTTGTTTTTCATACAAACACTACGAAAAACAAAGTTATTTTTGTAGTTGCGAAAAATCATATACATAGAATTATCTACTGTGTTACGGAACCCTACGAGTGCGAGTCCGACTTGCACTTGGCCAGTTTTATTAATAAAAAAACTAGAGGAAGTGAGAGCGCTTATAAAATTTTGTTTCTCAAGACAAATAAGTCTTCGGTTTTTATCGTCTGGCTATTTACCTTGGTCAGGCCATAACTTTAGAACGGGTGAGCCGATACGAAAAAAAACTGACTTCACATGCCGCGATAGTCAAAATAGCCAGTAGTATCATGTCGTCAAGGTATACAAATGCATATGTCATCGAAGTATGTATTATGTTAGAGATGTTTATCTCTATATCTCCGGAGATAAGTGTCATACCTCGCCTCGATAAAATTGAAATAGGACCAAACGGGTGGCATAATCTCTCAAATAAAACTGGCCAAGTGCAAGTCGAACTCGCACTCGTAGGGTTCCGTAACACAGTAGTATTCTATAACTTAGATTTTTCGCGTGTCGTTATACGTGTCGGGTACCTATGGATAGGTCTTTAAAAATGACATTGAGGTTTCTAAAATTATTTTTTCTCAAAGTCAATCATTTGAAAGATAAGCGCGTCTAAAGTGGTAAAATGTGTGCCCCCCCCCCCCCCCCCCTCTTACTTCTAAAGTATGGAAGTGAAAAATCTTAAAAATATATATGCTGTAGATCTCAATAAAAACTAACAACGAAAATTGGTTTGAACGAGATACAGTCAGTAGTTTTTGAGATATGGCGGCCGCAAAGATAACTTTGTTTTTCACACAAACACTATGAAAAACAAAGTTAATTTTTTAGTTGCGAAAAAATATAGTTATAGAATAGGTACTTTACTGTGTTACGGAACCCTACGAGTGCGAGTCCGATTTGCAGTTGGCCAGTTTTTTAAATTTAAATTGGAAAGCGGTTTACAGAATACATCTACCTACCAAGTTTCAATTCTGTAGTCCTAATAGTTTCGGAATAAAATTACTGTGACATACGGACGGACAGACAGACAGACAGACATGGCAAATCTATAAGGGTTCCGTTTTTTGCCATTCGGCTACGGAACCCTAAAAAAAAATGTTTGAAATCGGTCAAAATTTGATCGACTATTGTGGTAACAAACATTAAAACAAAATATATATATACAGTCGAATTGAGATCCTCCTCCTTTTTTGTGAATTCGGTTTAGAAACAGTAACAATTCAGCCTACCTTTAGCTTTTAGCTTTTACCTTACAATCAATATAAAATAACAATTACAAAGTAGAGCAACAGTCAACTTTTCATTTATTTCATTATGATTAACGGGGTAGCGAGAGTTCACGTAGAGGGAGCAAAGAGATGTAAAACTGGTATGTATTCTGTGGCGCCACGTCGAGCGTGATTTTGAATCTTGCATAGAAAGAAAGTGGCCTTAAATAAAGTGGGCCAGCCGCAAAGTAAGCGGGTCGGTAACAAAAACCACAATAACTTCCAAAATATTGCAGTTATATACATCTAAAAGTACCTATATATATATAAATTCTAGCTTTACAGAACTTTGCACTTTAATATTTGGTGTGATATTGAGATAGTAGAATACGTCAGTACCTACATTTACAGTTACCTACCTACAAAGTACGTCAAATAATAAATGTTGCGTACCTATATAGTACTCGTAGGTACGTACCTTATGTAAGCATTTTTTGTCACCTACCCATAATAACTACTTACAATTCAAATTGTAAAATAAATAGAATATTTATCTAACTAAAACGAGGATTGGATATAACAATACTCATATCGAAACCAACTTAAAATATGAATTAACTAAAATCTACATAAGTAATATGTTGACTTTGCATCTACCTACTTTAAAAATATTTATCACTTGAAGTGGTTCGTTAAAGTAAGTAAGTACTCAGTAAGTAAATATGCCACGCACACTACAATCATTATTAAATCTTATCTAAACATGGCAACCTTCTTATAGTTTTTATATATCCTCGTATAGGTATGTATATATTTTTTTATCTGTTTGCCATAATAATAAAGGCGATAAGTAATTAATACCTAATGTTAGGAACACTGAATCTCTAAAAATGCGGGCTTCTAGCTTATCCGCAACGAAGTTAAGGTAATGCTACGAACACATTATATATTTATTCGTAGGAAAT
This sequence comes from Cabera pusaria, assembly GCA_954871355.1. Classification (NCBI taxonomy): domain Eukaryota; kingdom Metazoa; phylum Arthropoda; class Insecta; order Lepidoptera; family Geometridae; genus Cabera; species Cabera pusaria. The sequence continues at coordinate 15,696,548 of OX940889.1, forward strand.
AATGGCTTCAAAAAACTAGACCAGACCGCCGGGAGGGGGATAAAAGGGGGATGCACTTGCACCTCCTCCTGCTCTGTCATGGAAGAAAAATAGAAATAGAATTCAGTGTCCTCTACTCCCTTCCTATGAAGCTAAGCATGCATCTCGCATTTCCCATCGTCATCAATAATTAAAGAATATAAATCTTTCTTTCTAATGAACATAGGGTGGTGCACACCAATTTTCGCGGCGCACATCCACAATGCTTTTGTTTTTTGCTTTTGCTTGACTTGGCGGGCATAGCTTAAGAAAAACCGGCTACGTGAGAGTTGAATTCGCACACCGCAGCTTCCGTACAAATATGCCAAAGTATAGGTTATAGGACTTACTTACTTAACTTTCCAGTTTGATCCATAGAAAATGTATTGCACCAACCGCAATTAATAAATTTGTAATAGTAAATCCACTTTGTTATTTGTTATCAAGCCACATATTTAGGTTTTTCAGACTTATTCCTATGTAAGTGCTTCAAGACCTTGCTTCGTGCCAAATTTCATGATTCTAGGTCGACGGGAAGTACAAATAAACCGACTTCACATGCCGGAATTCGATCTCGGGAGATACTCATAAGATTTTGATGAATTGTACAATGGGACCAAACTATACTCTCTCAAACAAAAAATTGGCCAAGTGCAAGTCGAACTCGCACTCGTAGGGTTCCGTAACACAGTAAAGTATTCTATAACTATGATTTTTCGCAACTACAAAATTAACTTTGTTTTTCATAGTGTGTATGAAAAACAAAGTTATATTTGCGGTCGCTATGTCTCAAAAACTGCTAACTGTATCTCGTTCAAACCAATTTTCGTTGCAAGTTTTTATTGAGATCTACTGAATATATTTTTTCTAGATTTTTCACTCCCTTACTTTAAAATTTAGAGGGGGGAGGGGACGACACACATTTTACCACTTTAGACGCGCCTATCTTTCAAATGATTGACTTTGAGAAAAAATGATTTTAGAAACCTCAAAGTCATTTTTGAAGACCTATCCATAGACACCCCACCCCACACGTATAGGTTTGAAGAAAAATGTTTTTTTTTGTTTCAGTTCCATGTATGGGATGCCCCCCCCTTAAACATTTATATATTTTATTTTTGTATAAAAATCGAAAAGCGGTTCACAGAACACATCTACCTATCTAGTTTCAATTCTGTAGTCCTAATAGTTTCGGAATAAAATGGCTGTGACATACGGACGGACAGACAGACAGACATGACGAATCTACAAGGGTTCCGTTTTTTGCCATTCGGCTACAGAACCCTAAAAAGGAATTTTCGAAATCAGTTCATACCTACCTACCTAAGTGACAGAGTTTTGAGGTAGGTACCTTACAAACGGACTCGCACTCGTAGGGTTCCGTACCACACTACAGTATTTTATAAGATCGAGCAAAAAAATACCACTATCATTTTTCGTTAGCAAAAAATAATAATTAATAAACATTTTATTTCTTATAATGCCATCTAATGTCTAACATAGGTGTTAGGGATTCGTTCATAGATGGCGTTATATTGAAATGCCTAAAAAAAACCGTTTCTTGTATGGGGACCCTCTATTATTGTTAACTTTATTCTGTTTTTAGTATTTGTTGTTATAGCGGCGACAGAAATACATCATCTGTGAAAATTTCAACTGTCTAACTATCACGGTTCATGAGATACAGCCGGTGACAGACGGACAGACAGACAGACAGACAGACAGACAGACGGACGGACAGCGGAGTCTTAGTAATAGGGTCCCGTTTTACCCTTTGGGTACGGAACCCTAAAAATGGAGAATCTCCTCATTAAGTCAGTTAAAAATAACATAATAAGATCATTTAAATACACTAAGAAAAACTGGCCAAGTGCAAGTCAGGCTCGTATTCGTAGGGTTCCGTAACACAGTAGAGTATTTTATAACTATAAATTTTCGCCACCAAAAAAGCCATACAAGCCCTATTCCTACTCTGCAACTGCTAAGAGACGGGTACGATCTGCGGGGCTAGAGAAGTGGTCACATTTATCTCTGGTCATGTAGTCTTATTTGTTTCATAATAAAGAGGCTGTGACATACGAACGGATCTGTCCGTCCAGACAGACATGACGAATCTATATGGTTTCGGTTTTTGCCATTCGGCTACAGAACCCTAAAAACCGACTTCACATGCTGTGCGAGATATTTTCAATTGCAAGATTGAGGTGTTTATCTTCATATCTCTAGAGCGATGTACTATATAGATATACTTTTGGAAATACGCCCAGGCGAGAGTAAGATGACTCTATGACGACATTTTCAGCATCAATTTCAAGCGTAGTATGATTTGAAACCAATAATATAAGCCGCATAATAAACCTCTTCCTTAACATGTTAAAGGGTTTCATCAAACCTTCTAGAATTGCACATTTAATAGTACCTATCCATAAATAGAAGGCAAGTAAGTCCTTCAAATCCATTGTTCTTATATTTGTTATGTGTAATCGCATAAAACCAACGCTGGGAAACCCGCAGTCATGACATGACTCAGCTTACCCAGTCGGTAGGTAGTGTAACATAAAGTTGACAAAGACATCTATCGAATCCGACGAATGAAAAGTGTAGGTGAATCTTACGGGTTAGGATATCGCTGAGGTAAATACATACACCACTAAATTGTAATTACAAAACAAATGAAATGAGTTTATCAGTCACTGTTAGTGAAAACATATATGTATGTAGAAAAAAACACATATATTGACTAACCGTACAAGACTATTATCCCATCTGGGTGTTAAGTGGCGATACGGTCTAACATGGAAAGTCGTGCTTGTCTGGAATTTAAAGACAGCAGTGAGACTAGGCGTTTGACAACTGACTTTATTCACAGAATAAATAATATGCTTATTTTACTTTAGTCCAATCCACAGAGCTCATGAGCACATAGGTGATCATGCGTGGGATAGCCCAACCCGACTTTCAGATAGCCATGGCCATAGAGAAATTATCCTAAACGTCTCTTTTGGTGCATCGCCTGGTGGTTAGCGATCTTGCAGTCGAAGATGTGAACACGCTAGGTCTAGAATGCTCTGCCTTTCAATAGTCTCAAAGGCTGTATGCTGTCGGAACAACCTACGCGAAGAGATGTGGATACTCTGAAAGATGACGAATCCAACAAAGTACCTGTATTAGAGGATGGGAGATCCTGAAGCCACACTAGCCCGATTCTCACTCTGCAACTGCTAAGATTTGCACGATCTGCGGGGCTAGAGAAGTGGTTACATTTATCTCTGGCCATGGCGTCTTACTGGCTGGAAGAGAACACATTTCAATTTCATTGTTGCCGATTGTGTCAACATTGTGATTAAGTCGGCATTTGATGCGATACTATAGACAGAAGTCGATAAATAACAATCGAACCGTTGAACAGTCTAAATACAAATCAAATGTTATAATTGTTTAAACTGCATCCTTATTGTGTTACTCCGATAATGAATGTTATTTATGGAGATGATAACTGTTTGGTTGTATTTTTAGCTAAGTGCTTACGGTTCTAAATTTGCAGTACTTAAATAACATTACAGTAATTATTGACGTTGTATTGGTAATGGGAAAGACTTAAGGTACGGCCACACCGCGCCGTCCTGCGGGCGCGATCTCAGTACTTTTCAATCGTTTTCTGATCGCGTTTGGTGTGAACCAGTCGGTACAAATAACACTGCGCTATCTGATCGACGCCTAGATCGCGCATGCAGGACGCTCTGGTGTGTCCGTACCTTTAAACTATTTTTTATATATATTATTTTTGTAAAGACACTTTCCGCACTAGGAAGCCCTGCGGGGAATTTTAGAAACATACTCAGACTCACTACAATTATCTGTGGATAACATAAAGAAAATACCCCGTGTAAGAATCGAAGCCACGACCTTCAGTTTTGTGGATAGGATTTGATTAGGATTCAGGATTATTGTTATGGAGTTGGTTTTATCGGAACCGAAGTCGGCGTGGGAGGCGATGTCACAGGTGGTAGCAGTTAAAAGATTATTTTATGGTTCCGTACCCAAAGGGAAAAACGGGACCCTATTACTAAGACTCCGCTGTCCGTCTGTCTGCCTGTCTGTCTGTCCGTCTGTCACCAGGCTGTATCTCATGAACCGTGATAGTTAGACAGTTGAAATTTTCACAGATGATGTATTTCTATTGCCGCTATAACAACAAATACTAAAAACAGAATAAAGTTAAAAATAATAGGGGGACCCTTCCCCATACAAGAAACGTGCTTTATTCGGCATTTCAATGTAACGCCATCTATGAACGCTTAGGTAAACGTCCCTAAATGGCGTTATATTGATATGCCGATCCCTAACACCTTTGTGTTAACTTTCACTTAGATAGCGTTAGACGTTAGATGGCGCTATAAAAAATAAGCACGCGGCTCACAACTCTGTTTTGATGTTGCCTCAAATAAGGGTGTTTATACAGTGATAGATACATTTGAGGGTAGTCTAAACCTTACAAGATGTGCCAGGGCCGCCATCTTGGTTTTTTGTTTGACTGATCCTTTAAAAGGGTGGTAGAAACGTTAGATGAGACACTTTTACTCGAGCAGCCTTCGGGCTAACATCGTCACCTTTACTCTGTTGGGAATATCGTTCAGACGACAAAGTGCTGTCCAACTCAATGAAGCTAAGTATTTGAATTACAAAATGTATAGAATAATTATGGCTAGAATGTGGTTTTCTAGGATATGTTTATAGTAATGATGGTTTCACCTAGGAATGGTGATGATAGTGTTTTAGCTTCGTTGAGGGTGGTAAGGAAAGGCTATGAGGGGTGGTGGAGGCCTTGGGGGAAACCCCATAATATTTTGTATAAATTGTCTAAATCGGTAGTGATTTTCATGTGTTATGTCTTGTTGAAACTTGTTATAAAGCCTTGTGACTTAACATTAAATACTTATTGGTATATTGCTGTTCTCTTTGTTCTATTGTCTATTATAATGGTCCTGAGTCTCCTGATGGTACATAAACTGTTGTTATAATGATGAAGGTACAAATAAAATGCTTTCTCGGTGATGTCCTGACTTTTATATTTTATTAAGTCCTAGCTATTAGCTGAAGTATAGGCAGGTAGTTTTGGAAGTAGTTCCAAGTGAATATTTAGCTCCAGACATATTAAGTTTATGGTAGATTACTAGACTACCGGCTACCACCCATCTTGTTATCTATGAGTAAGCTAACAAGTGCGAGTCCGACTTGCACTTGGCCAGTTTATTGCTTTTGCTTAATTTTTTTAAATTATTCAGTCGATCTCTTAAATTTGTATTAGAAAATAATGAATCTACTCAGGCAATGGATGGGGATCGAACTCACGGTCCTCCCGATCGCCAGGCCGATACCTTAGCCATTGGGCTATTGCGACTTTGACGAGGTATGCTAATTCTACACACTTATATGTTCGCGCAATATTCTTAAAAAGGGATCCAGAGTTTTTTTCTTCACGTAGTATATACGTATATGTATAGATATAAGACCCATATAAATAAAATTACGCCTAAGTAAGTACCTGTACATCTGTTAGTACATATATATATTAGTGTATACACTACCATCGGATAAAGAGATGTAAATTTTATCTACGTACATGAAACTAAAGAAAGTGCGTAAATCTTTCTAGATAACTAAATAAAATCATCTACCTGAACAATGATCAGGTATTGCATTGTCTATAAAATTGGGTCAAGTTTGTGGTTAAATTGGGAATATATGTATGAATTATAAATTATTAATGTTTCGTATTTCGTATAGTTTGACGTATGTATATAACCTTGTAAATATTTATGCGGTACTGGCGTAATAAAAGTATTATCCTATAATCTTTTCATGGGAGTCGGCAAGGTGACAGTCGTTACATCTTCCAACGGCTAGACCGATTGCCTAAAATTTTTCACGCTTTAAAGAAATCAATAGCCGTAAAGAAATGAAGAGGTCGCGTAATATTGGTTTGGAAGTGTTGATTTGAGAGCGAATGATATGACATTCTTTCCAAATGTCTGTAACAATAATATCTTTTAAAAACTAAAAAACAACCGACTTCAATGCCGCGCTATTCATTTACAGTACCAATTTTGAGATGTTTATCTCAATATCTCTGGAGATACTTATTATACCTCGATAAAATTACCATGGTACTACACTTGGGTTATCTCCTATCGAACAAAAAAATAATAATCAAAATCGGTTCATAAACGACGAAGTTATCCGCAAACAAACATAAAAAAAAAAATATGTATATACTGTCGAATTGAGAAACCTCCTCCTTTTTTTGAAGTCGGTTAAAAAAGCAATTTGCTTCGACCATATTACAAATGATGTGTAGGTATATCTATTGTTGGTGTTAACAATTTGCTTTACTCTACCTATGTTATATTACATGTTATACCTATTGTTTTTATAATTATTATTAGAGTGCCATTTTATCTAAAATATAAAGAACAATATCCAATGCAGATATATCAGAAATAATAAATGCTAAGTTTCATCATTTACCTCGATGAGTTTATAGTCCATCTTGCAGAAAATCACTAATTAGTGAGGAAGGTAATGGTAATGTGCTACTCTGTTTGTATTTGTCATTATTTGTCTAACCGGTAATTGTTTAAATAAATATAATAAAACCCGCAAGTTTATTACTATCTTACTAGCTCTATCGTTGAATGTTTCCATACACAACTATTATAGGTAATAAATATATATATAATATAAATAATATATTATAATTAATAATAAATATATATAGTAATAAAAATATATATAGTTTCTGTCATGGTGCAGAAATATAACAGAACAGAACAAAAGTCTTAAGTGTTGTAGATGTTGGATGTTGCGCCTTATTTAAAGTCACTATCCTAGACCTAAACCATACCAATATGACCAACCATTTACCTGCATGACATTGACCTGCAGGGCTTTTTACAATCATTCGAAAACAAATTTGAATTCGAAAAGTGTATATATCCTTCAACTCTGAACTTTGCAATTCACAATGTTCCGATCCATTTTTTATATATTTCATTTAGAAATAAACTGGCCAAGTGCGCGTCGAACTCGCACACGTAAGCTTCCAGATGAACAAAATTTGCGGAAAAAACAAGATTCTTGTATGGGGACCACCTTTGATTTTTAATTTAATTTTTAGGGTTCCGTACCCAAAGGGTAAAACGGGACCCTATTACTAAGACTCCGCTGTCCGTCTGTCTGTCTGTCTGTCTGTCTGTCTGTCTGTCCGTCTGACACCAGGCTATAGCTCATTAACCGTGATAGTTAGAGAGTTGAAATTTTCACAGATGGTGTATTTCTGTTGCCGCTAGAACAAAAAATACTAAAAACAAAATAAAGTTAAAAATTAAAGGGCCTCCATACAAAAAACGTGTTTTTAAACGCCATCTATCTAATTCGTTTCGGCAAAATGACATAGATGGCGCTAGTAAACGAGCCCCGTCTTTCTAGATCGCGACCAAACCAAATATTCTTGGTAATATCAATTAATCAAATATATGAGGTTGAAACTCTGTTATGTTTCGTATTGTACGGAACCCTCTCTAAGTTTGCGATAAGAGACGCGATGCCTACTCGCACTAGGCCAGTTTTATTATTTTATTATTTGATCCTATAGCAGCCATCATATACATACACACTATGAGCAAATTAAAAAAAAAATCTGTCATGGTTTGTAAGATCGAACATAAAACGCCTGAAAAAACACGTCTCTTGTATGTAAAATAAAAGGGTCCTTTTATTGTTAACTTTATTCTGTTTTTAGTACTTACTTGTTGTTTATAGCGGCAATAGTGATACATATTTTGTGAATATTTCAAGTCTCTATCTTGATATCATGTACCATACATGATATCAAGCAAAAAACACCGAAAATATCACGTTTCTTGTATATGGAAACCCCGTTTAATTATTAGTTTTAATGTGTTTTTAGTATTTTTTGTGCTCATAGTATTGCATAGTACTTTTTGAAAATTTCAAGTATCTACCTATTACGGTTAAGGAGATACAGCCCTGTAAAAAGGCGGATAGAAGGACGGACGGACAGTGAGGTGGACCAACAACAACCTCAGTGTATGTTAACGGATATTTGATAATTGTGCACGACGATATCGCGCGACGATTCTGGAACTTTGTGCTAACCTTAGATTTGTGGAAATAACCGTAGGATTGGCATTTTTATAATTTAATTTTTATTACGCACGTAAGAATATATAGTTCTGGTAGAATTATGTCAGAAGCAGCCTATATTTAGTATAAAGAAATTAATTTATACTTACTTACTGCAGTGAAATTTAGTGAAATGACAATAATCGCATCGCTTAAACTTTACGCATTTACGCCTACGATCTACTTACAATTCGATAGTGATGATTCAATGCTAATTTATTCATTGAACCAAGCTACGATACATTTTCCGGTAAGAATGACAGTCAAACATCGGTCGGTTAAGGAGCGAACACGTCCTTTGATTTTTTAGTAAACACACGCTAGCGGAGGCTTTATCTATTGTCCGGTGAAGTTTTAGCATAACATGTTTTGTGAACTGAGAACCGGGACAAGCATAGGAAGAACCGTAAGGCGTAAATTACCTCAGTCGAGGCCCGCGAGTGTCAGACGCTAAATCTTGAACTTGAAGTGACTCTTGTACCGCTAGTTCCGCAACAACAAAGTCCGGCCGAGGTATGTACTATTACCAATTAGTTACCTTAACGATTCGCTGTTAACTAATGACCAGAATGCTGCCTGACTGAGATGTCGCAATCTGCGACAGTATGCTTTATCGGGTCACGGTGTTCACCGCTGATAAGCGCTGGTCATCCCATTCTCAGTTAAATATTTTAGTACATAGACTGGTGTCCGCTGGATAGTTGCATTCAGTTCTTGCAGTAATTAAATTATAATATAGACTATACATCAAAAGGAATAGCCGTGTTATTCAGTGACTTAATTGTTATTATTGATGAGGCAATAGTGACATCAACTACAGAAATCTGAATCAACTGACACGGTGGTTGAATTACATGCTAGTATTGTTTTAAAATATGATTTGTACTGCGATTAGTTTGCGTATTTATTGATTTATTGTGTTTATTTTTTTCACAATTTTTATATATAAATCAAATGATAAAAATTGTCTGAAGTAGAACATGCATTGGGGCTGCACGTAATAGTACGGTTGTCAACCCTACATTAATCAGGGGAATTATACATTTGTATTAAGTGTGTCGTTCAACGTCTAGATGACAGCTGAATGGCTCATTACTTTTGTTTTTTTTTTTAAATTCAAATCAATAAGTTATGTTTTTGTTATTTTTATTATTAGAATAAATTGATATGATCTATTTAATGTTATTTGACGTGTGTAAGTGCAGATTTTTAATTTGCCCATATACTGAATAAATGGTTTGACTTTTGACTTTGACTTTTTGAAACCAGTTTGATAATCTAAGCGAAATGTCTCTCACAAGAACTCTCTCGTTAAATGCAAAAACTCGGTTAGAGTTCAATGAGAAAGTGTCAGCTGAGATAATTTTAAAAGAGAATTCAAATAATAAAGCAAACGGAATATCAGTGATTACTCAGGAAAGTGTTGCGACTCGAGCTGCGAGTGCTGAACATTGTAAGACAGGAGAAACAGTGTCGCAATTCAAAGACATTGATTTAAATGCGGAGATTACCGAGTCAAGGAACGAATTAAGTGACAATATCAGCACAATAGATTCGGCAATAGAATCGTCGGCTGACCCTGCGCCAACGCAATCGGAAGTGTACCAGTGAGTAACAAATATTTCACTAGAGCTACCTTGGACTTGTCTAACCGCGAGGTTAGCCTTTGGTTTTACCGAATGCTTCAACTTTGCTGTGATGCTCCATAAACACATAAAAGGGCATCAATTCACTTTAATGTTTCATTTAAATAATGTATAGTTACAATATATTTTACCTTGATGGTTCTATTATTATATTTATTATATTACTTACTCACTATAGGCGCTTCAAAGACTATAGAGTGCTTAGTTCATCGGTAGCGTCATTAGTGTTTAAATATACAGGATGTTTGGTCCATCGTTTGCCAAATTGAAATAGCTGATAGAAGATGTCATTACCCCTCTTTCCTCCCTCCCCTAGCCGGTTGTAACCTCAACATATTTTAGATATCGATTTAGAGTTATTTTTGAAAGACAAAACCAATATTTACCATGAACGCTTGAATAAAAAAAAAACTTCCATGAGTCTTCATAATTATGTTTTATTTTAAAGTGTAAGGAGCATCAATTAAATTCATAATAGCCCACCAAGAACGTCAACTTTTTTGTCAACGTCAACTAATTGGCTGAGAGACAGGGAAAATTTAAAGATATCTGTAAATTTTTTCAACTTCACAGTACAATAAAAAAAAAAATAAGAGAGAGAAAGTTCTTCCATTTACTGAATAAATGCCTTACTTTATCCTCTTTCTATTGGTATACAACATGTTATAAAAAGCCCCTCAGTTTTTATACATAATTCGAAGTAAAGAAAACACGTTTGATGTATTCTTTATTATATTTATAGTGTATGTGTACTTTAATAAATTTATAGTTATATTTATAGTGAACAGGAGCACATAACCAATATCTCACCTGATGGTTGTTAGGTGACAAAGCTTGATATGATGGAATCGTTCTTGTCTGGAAGTGGAAAACAGTAATACGTCTCGCTGGACAACCATATTTGTCGTTCAATCTAATACAACGCTATGATCTCAAGTGAATTATATTAAAGGAAAAGGTTTATCACTTTTTATCTGTAGCATCAATTTGGCTAAGTGCTGTTGTGGTGTTTTATATGTTGTATAAATAAATATATAAAGTCTCAACCAGTCATGCTTCTCATTACTTTGTGTCATCGAACTTTGGGTAGAATAAAAAAATTGCAACAATTAATAAGTGACCTCATCTATTTCTGAATTATTTTGAAAACTACATGACTTTTTACCAATTAATATAGCTTACCACTATAAAGGAGAAAAACTGCCGCTATAACCTTGCGGTGTACCGGCAGCACACATCCCTTGAGGGTCAGACCATTCTAGGCCTAGCGTGTTCATCATCTTCGACCACATCATTGCATACTAGGCGAGAAGTGGTGGACCACTTAGATATCAGAAAAAAAGAAAAGTTCTCGTCTATACATAACTACTAACTAGAGACATACATAAACATGGACAGGTACGAGCACCTTTAAAAATAACGAATAAATTAACTTGATTCATTAATATTTATTTATCCCACACAGGTAGCGTAGGGTATTCTTGTATTTATATTTTAGACAAAGATTGAGACAAGGTTATCGAATTAATTCGATTGAACAGGAAAATAATTATTAAATGTCCACTTAGCATTTCTCGAGCCAGTCGACTAGAGTTTGTAAAGAATTTAAATGCGGTGTTTACTCTACCTATGGTGATTGACATAGGATCTATATATACTTTATATGGAACAATGATTTTTATTTAGCCAACTTTGTCCCACTGCAAGGCAAAGGCTCTATTCCTTCCCTTCTTCCACACATCACGTCTTTTGAAATAATAATAATTTTCCAAATCAGAAATTTGAGGTAACACCACAGATAATACACATTTAATTTAAAACAATATAAACACAAATAGAGATGTTTCTTGGAAATACCAACTTTTGATGCGTAAATATAGTTAACGAGTTAAATATAGTATACGTCAGTTGAAGGACATTTACACGGAAAAAGTTACAAAAGTCAAGACTTGTCTTTTACTTTTTTTTTGGTAATCAGCCTTGTAGATATAAGTATCAATACGCGGAAGTTTCGTGGCTTCTTGTTCTTTTTGGAATTTTTGGTTCGTGTTTTTGAATGGTCAAATATGAAACAGAACTGTTTATTGGATATCTTTGATAAGTGATCGATTGAAGTTCAATTGACTAAAGTGTCCCTCCTCTGATATACTTCGCTGACCTTCTATTTTGATTGTTGACGATTGTATATTGTGATGGTAGGTAGGTACCTTTAAACGCTATAAAAATGTTGTGCTGTATCAAAGAGGTTATGTCTGAAAAAAACATTTTTAACATGTATTATCGTTTGGTTAAATGTTTTCCCAACCCATTTTTATTATTATTTCAGAGCTCCCAAGCCAAATATGTTTTTGTAACATGACTAGCAGCTGAGGGAGAGCAGACATCAACTATAGCTGCGTTAGTTAGCGTTGCGTACACAATACAAATCCTATTATATATAGATTTTAAAAATTATAGCATAGTTATGCCTCATAATTAAAATGGTAATTAACTATGGAATCCACAAGTAAAGATGTCTTAACCTATCTTAACGTTTGTTTAATTTGTTATTAGGGTTTAAAACACGTTTTCTCATGTCTATAACGCTCGCCTAATGGAAAGCAATCACACAGTCTGTATATAAGGGACCCATAACTCTTGATTATTAGCATTTTATTGTACTGCTCTCGCTATTTTAAGATGCCTCCAATATGCTTAATTCCAACTCAATATTTTAAATGATCACTAAATTACATGTCATTTTATAAATAGCTCGTAAAAGTTTCTAGAAGCTCCCAATAGTACTAATTCTTAAGAAACCTGTCCTTTATACATGTAAACTCAATGTACCGGTATTTATTTGATGTAGTTATTTGACCGTGTTGTCTTCAAATAGGTCTTCGAATATTCGCGAATAAAATTAAGTAGCGATGAGAGCCTTATATGTTATGTTATTAGGTGTATATTTTACGCATTTAATTATGGTGACGTCATTTAGTATTAATACATTTGGATCACATATAATGCAATGTATATTTAGATTTACTAGTAGTAATTATTAGTATTTACTAGTCCAGTGGTCGAAACAATCGACCAAAAAAAAAAAAAAATTATACATAAAGCTTTATGCACTTCTTTTTTGTAAAGTTTAACTGTGTAAAATTTCGCGTTCATACGTTCGCGCAATTTTCTTAAAAAGGGGTAGGTACATACTTTTAACTTCACATAATATAGGTAGTCTATGGGATTAGCTTCGGCACTCGACTAGAATATCTTATAGGCATATATATCTTGTATATCTTGTACGCGAGTCGTGACTTACCATCCACCAAATCTGTTCTGCCTTAATAGGGGGCCCCTCATAAACGGGACGGCTATATCGGTAGGCGAGAGGTGACCGTGTGCTGCATTTTCACTAAGCGCTACTTGCGGCTTTATGTCCTTAACACCAGCCTGGAAGCGCCTGGAGCTCATGTCTTAGTTACTGTGATTTCCGAACCCCGGACGGTCGTTCAAGATAACCCACCCAAGGGTCAGAGGTAGAGGGTCTTATTTAGCCCTCACGGGATAGGGATACGGGATCCACTCACCGTCGGCTCGTAATAAAGCCACCCCCGTGTATATTAATTTTTATTATTAATTTTTTTCTCGACAAGTATTTTGTCAATAATGTTGTCAATATGTTTTAGCGATATACTCGTATTATTCTGTTATATAAATATGCAGCGTATCCCTCCCTATTCTTTTCTAAGCTGTAGTGCCCGACTGGATCCGCAAGTACTGTACGATTCACAGAAATATTAATAATAAGGTATTTTTATTATTTCTGTGGTACAATTCATAACATCCTTATCATCGTGGAAAAAAAAACAATAAATAATTTGGATTTTAATCTTAATTTGAATTGAGATGCAGATCAAAATTATCCTAATAAAATTTAAAACGAAAGAACAAAATCATTGGAAATGTGACGTCTTTAGCTATTACAAAAGATTCTCGGGGCTGAATAGAAACAAAGAGCAAACACTTTAATTTATATGACTAGGTATGAGATATATTACTTTATTTTTAAGCGGAATAAACCACCTTCCAATACCCATTACAAAGAATTGATAAATTAAATAAACGTAACATCGACATGTGGTCGAAATGTTTTTTTCATATATTATCAACGATGCGATAGGAATATAAAATAAGTACCAGTTTGACCGCAAATAAAATAAAACTAAAGACACCTATTAAACTTTATCCGCTTTTAGTTACCGGTCTCCTTTTAAAAATTTTTTTTCGATATCGTCTGAGATCGTTGCCCTTTTACTTTATAATCAACCAAAAACTCAAAAACGTCTGGCCACGGTGGAATGGCATTCAACAAAGTAGGTATCATTATATATATATATATATATATATATATATGTACTAGAAGTGCCCCGCGGCTTCACCCGCGTTAAAAACTTCTTTTATTTACTTAATACTTTTTTGTAAAAACGATTATATCATTAAAGACATCAGATAAGAATTAGCCAAATCAGTTCACCCGTTTTCATGTTATCGCGTGACTAAGGCAATTCGGGATTCATATTTATGAAACCCGAAAACCCAAATATTCAGACTTTGTTACCTACCCCATTTCAAAAAATCCTACAACACGTACTTTATCTCATCTTATTTCACCATACAAACTTTGAATCCCCGTTCCATATCCGGGAGGAAGTTTTAGAAAATCCTTTCTGAGCGGATACCTACGTAATAATAACTATCTGCATTCTAAATTTCAGCGCAATCCGAAACAATATTGATTTTTAGACTTCGTTACCCCAGTTTATCCTCTTAGGGTGGCATATTGGAAAAGTCTGAAACTCGTATTTATTTATTTATTTACAGACGTACTTGTGTGAAATGTTGAATAAAATGACTAATCTAAACTTTGAACCCCCGCTTCATTCCTATGAAGAGTGAATTTTGAAAAATTCTTTCTTTGCGGATACCTAAGTCAAAACAACTATCTGCATGCCAAATTTCAGCGCAATCCGAAACAATACTGATTTCAGACTTTGTTACCCCACTTCACCCTTTTAGGGGTGCAATTTCGAAAGAGCCTGAAACACGTATTTACTTATTTTTTTACTGGAGCACTTGTGGTAAGTTTCGGATAGAAAAGACTATCTAATCTTGTTTCTCCATACAAACTTTGAACCCCCATTTCATCCCCTTTAGGGGTGAATTTTAGAAAATCCTTTCTTTGTACACCTCTACGTACTAAGACAAATATACCCTCCAAATTTCAAATCTCTACGACCAGCGGTTTAGGCTGTGCGTTGTCTGTCAGTCAGTCAGTCAGTCAGTAAGTCAGTCAGTCAGTATGTCAGGACAAAGATTCTTATAGTATTAGAAGAAGATTGTATTTTCGCAATTTTGGCAACGAAGTAATTTCAATTTACAAATTTTTCCATAAAATGATTATTAAAGTGATTTGTTTTTATTACTTAAAGTGAGTTTTACATGTCTACCTACGTATATGGTTACATATCAGTATTTTTATTTTAGGCAATAGATTTTATTTGATGAGGTTGATACGGTACAGAAAATTTGGCAACTTTTTGGAAGTTGCCAAATTTTCTGGCTGTAAATGTTCTGTAATTTTACGATTCTAGGTTTGTTTAAGAGATTTTATCTTTAATATGGAAACTATCGATAAGTCCAAAAAATTAGTAGCTACCCATATTTTAACTGTTTTGCTTTTTAGGGTTCCGAACCCAAAGGGTACCAACGGAACCCTATTACTGAGACTCCGCTGTCCGTCTGTCTGTCTGTCTGTCTGTCTGTCCGTCTGTCACCAGGCTGTATCTCATGAACCGTGATAGTTAGACGGTTGAAATTTTGACAGATGATGTATTTCTGTTGCCGCTATAACAACAAATACTAAGAACAGAACAAAGTTAAAAATTAAAGAAAAGTTTAAAAAAAGTTTTTTACGATAGCGCAGCGCCACCTATCTAGTTGCTAAGATGGCACTATCGTCTTTACCTTAATCTGAATCTCGAAAGCGGCTCCAACGATTAAATCGAATTTTGTATACCTACAGGGGATTTCGGGGGCGATAAATCGATCTAGCTAGGAATCATTTTCAGAAAATGTTGTTTTATTCGTGTTTTCAATAATCAACTTTATTGATAATCAACTTAAAATATGACTCTTCCCGACATCTATTGGCGAGTAGAACTGTATCAGTAGTACTGTATCAGTAAAGCAGTTAGTTGCTCTCAATTAAATAATATCGTTTAAAAACTAAAAAACAACCGACTTCAATGCCGCGCTATTCATTTTCAGTACCAATTTTGAGATGTTTATCTCAATATCTCTGGAGATACTTATCATACCTCGATAAAATTACCATGGGACCACACTTGGGATATCTCCTTTCGAACAAAAAAAGAATAATCGAAATCGGTTCATAAACGACGAAGTTATCCGCGAACAAACATTAAAAAAAAAAAAAAAAAAAAAAAAAAAAAAAAAAAAAAAAAAAACGGTCGAATTGAGAAACCTCCTCCTTTTTTTGAAGTCGGTTAAAAAAATAGTATTATTATTCGTCAATAGATGTCGGGAAGAGTCATATTTGTCTGTTTAAGTGGCAAAAAATACCGAGTAAAGCTCGGTCAACCAGATATTTAATAATATTAATTACTACAATTACTATTACTACTATTACTATTACTACTATATAATACTATTCTACCTTTGTGTTATCGTTTACTTAGTTGGTGTTAGAAGTTCGTTAGAAATTCGATAGATGACGTTCGGAACCCTCCGTGTGCGGGACAAAGTCTGACTCGCACTTGGCCAGTTTTATTTAGTTGGTTGGTTTCCCGGTTTGGAAAAGATTTCATTAAATATTTGAATGCAATTCACCCTTATTAAAAATATATGTATGTTCCCATTCCGCTTATCAAATTTCATGAATCATCAATATTTCCCTAATGTCCAATCAATTTTTCTACCCTGTATGTATGTGGATGCCGACAAAGAAACATTGGTTTTTGGAACTATGTTCCTTTGTTTGACTTGGGGGTTCAGAGAAACATGTGTCAAATGATATGATATGTCAAAGAAAAATAAAATGGCATACCTAAAAACACATTATAATCACTTATTTCGAAACACAAATACACAAGCTAAAACATTAAATTAATATTGAATTTAAAATTCCTTACCAAACGGCAGACATTTGAGCTCAAAGTGGCCAGTTCGACAAAACGCCAATATATCTAATACTATAAGAATCTTTGTCCTGACATACTGGCTGACTGACTAAATGACAGACAACGCACAGCCAAAACCACTGGTTGTAGAGACTTGAAATTTGGAGGGTATATTTGTCTTAGTACGTGATGGTGTACTAAGGAAGGATTTTCCAAAATTCATCCCTTTAGGGCATGAAATGGGGTTTCAAAGTTTGTATGGAGAAACAAGATTAGATAGTCTTTTCGATTCGAAACTCAATAAAAAATAAGTAAATATGTGTTTCAGGCTTATCTGAAATTCCACCCCTAAGAGGGTGAAGTGAGGTACAAAGTCTGAAAATCAATATTGTTTCGGATTGCGCTGAAATTTGGCATGCAGATAGTTATTACGACGTTAGCTCCCTCTGAGAAAGGATTTTCCAAAATTCACCCCTGAAGGGGATGAAACGCGGGTTCAAAGTTTGTATGGAGAAACAAGATAAGATAGTCTTTTCTATTCGAAACTTCGTTTAAGTACTTCAGTAAATAAATAAGTAAATACGATTTTCAGGCTTTTTCAAAATGCCACCCTAAGAGGGTAAAGTGGGGTAACAAAGTCTGAAAATCAATATTGTTTCGGATTGCGCTGAAATTTAGAATGCAAATAGTTGTAATGATGTAAGTATCCGCTTAGAAAGGATTTTATAAAAATTTCCCCCGGGTATAACTTATTGTTTTTAATCTTCTAATACTATAAGCATCTTTGTCCTGATATACTGACTGACTGACTGACTGACTGACTGACAGACTGACTGACTGACAGACAACACACAGCCTAAACTGCTGGTTGTGGAGACTTGAAATTTGGAGGGTATGTTTGCCTTAGTACGTAGGGGTGTCCTAAGAAAGGATTTTCCAAAATTCACCCCTTAAAGGGATGAAATGGGGGTTCAAAGTTTGTAAGGAGAAACAAGATTAGATAGTCTTTTCTATCCGAAACTTCACATAAGTGCTTCAGTATAATTATAAGTATTTACGTGTTTCAGGTTTTTTTGAAATTCCACCCCTAAGAGGGTGCAATGGGCTAACAAAGTCTGAAAATCAATATTGTTGCGGATTGCGCTGAAATTTGGCATACGGATAGTTATTTCGACGTTAGTTACCTCTGAGAAAGAATTTTCCAAAATTCACCCCTGAAGGGGATGAAACGGGGGTTCAAAGTTTGTATGGAAAAACAAGATTAGATAGTCTTTTCTATCTAAAACTTCACATAAGAGCTTCAGTAAAAAAAATAAGAAAATACTTGTTTCAGGTTTTTTTGAAATTCTACCCCTAAGAGGGTGCAATGGGGTAACAAAGTGTTAAAATCGATATTGTTTCGGATTGCGCTGAAATTTGGCAAGCAGATAGTTATTACGGCGTTAGTTACCTCTGAGAAAGGATTTTCCAAAATTCACCACTGAAGGGGATGAAACGGGGGTTCAAAGTTTGTATGGAAAAGCAAGATAGATAGTCTTTTCTATCAGAAATTTAACATAAGTGCTTAAGCACAAAAATAAGTAAATACGTATTTCAGGATTTTTTTAAATTCCACCCCTGAGAGGGTGCAATGGGGTAACTAAGTCTGAAATTAATATTGTTTCGGATTGCGCTGAAATTTGGTATGCAGATAGTTATTTTGACTTAGGTATCCGCTAAGAAAGAATTTTTCAAAATACACTCTTTAAGGGGATGAAGCGGGGGTTCAAAGTTTGGATAGTCGTTTTATTCGACACTTCACACAAGTACTTCTGTTAATAAATAAGTAAATACGAGTTACAGACTTTTTCAAAATGCCACCCTAGGAGGATAAACTGGGGTAACAAAGTCTAAAAATCAATATTGTTTCGGATTGCGCTTAAATTTAGAATGCAGATATTATTATGACGTAGGTATCCGCTCAGAAAGGATTTTCTAATAATTCCTCCCGGATACGGAACGGGGATTCAAAGTTTGTTTGTCGAAACAAGATGGGATAAAGTACGTGTTGTAGGATTTTTCGAAATGGGGTAGGTAACAAAGTCTGTAAATTTAATTACCCGAATTGCCTTAGTCACGCGATAACATGAAAACGGGTGTACCGATTTGGCTAATTCTTATTTGATGTGTTTAATGATAGAATCGTTTTTACAAAAGAAAAGTTTTAAGTAAATTAAATAAGGTTGTAACGCTGGCGAAGCCGCGGGCACTTCTGGTTATGTATATATATACTTATAAATTTACTTAAGTCCTTCTGTAAATAAATAAGTAAATACGTGTTGCGAGATTTTTGCAAGGGGTTGGTAAAAAAGTCTGAAGATCAATATGGTCACGGAATAACTTGAAAACGGGTGAACCGATTTGGCTTTTACTTCTTTGATTGTTGTTTTATAATAGAAAGGTTTTTACAAAATAAAAGTTGTAAGTAAATAAAAGAACCTAATATCAGGCTTACCGTCTGATTTTGTTCCACTCTCATCTTAAGAATGTGGGCTTGTTCACCTAGTAATTCTAGTATCAACTAAGTAGTTAGTTAGTAAAGCACCGGAATATGTTATTCCGGAGGTTGCGGGTTCAAGTCCCGTCGGTACGATGACATTTTGGATTGTGTTTAACAATTTACAACTAAGTAGTTGTTCTACTTATCACAGAATAATTTATCAAATTAGTTGGATCACCTGCGTTTGATCATTTTGGCAAATTAGTTTGTGGAAACATACGAGTAACATAATTGATGTTACCTGAATAATAAAATCTTATCGATGTAAAAATTATCCTCGTACCCCAGAATAAATAATAGTACATATCGTACCTGATTTGACCATTATGAAAATCTAAACCACAAATGAACTTGTTTAATTCAATTAAACCTATATAAAATCTTTACGCCTTGCCGAGCACCTGTTTGGAATATTGATACATAATGTATATGCTAATCAAAGGATACCTACTTATACGATATTTTATTTTTAGGCGTTGTGTACTTTTCCTTTGTTTTCTTGCTAGATACAGGTGCGTGACATTGATAAGTGAACTATTTATACCTTGTTGACTTTGTGATAGTTGCATGCAGAAATGTCAACACTTGTGATTAAGATGACCATAACAATAACATAGTTTACTTTATAGGTACGCCAACCATAGAAAACATGTGACGCCAACAATCTCCCGAAATGTTTGATATCAGGTCAATCACTCAAACATTTTCTTTATTTATGATTAAAACTATGGGACTACCTATATATCAAACGCTTCCTTTCGAATTTTTAAAGCTGTGTCAATAAGCGAGTAAATTGACGCATAAATAAAAAAAAAAACAAAAAAACTTACTACTAGGACATTATCTTGTTGTAACTAAAACCGGCAAAATTGCAATGACTCTATCATATATAATAGTTACTAAGTAAATAATACTTTCCGTTGTTAGGTTGGCTACACAGGTCTTTCATAATTCGGGTATAAACAATGTAGCGAAGCGCCAACTCTTATATACAGTGTGGAAATTAAACTCAGGCCCTGGAGGGAAACTACTTTAAATCCTTAAGCTAGCTCATTTTACTTAAAGGAGACATTCCTTTATTTTTGAAAAAAAAAAAAATCTGAATTAAAAGATTTTTTTAAACTCGCTTGCTTCGCCCGGGACTCGAACCAACTAAAATTAAAAAAAATAAACACTCTTTATTTTAATATACTAATCGGTAGTATTAATATTCAGGATAAAGTTTCTCTAACAAACATTAGGTCTTAAAAATAAAAATAATCGTTAAATCTAACATCAACTTTATTTTACTATCAATTTTGTAACACTTAAATTATTTAACTGATAAATTGTTCGAAATGAGCCCCGTCGTTCCGGCTACACAACATTAGTCGCCGTTGAAATTCATTTCTTGTAGCCTTCAGCAAAGTGTTGTGGTGTATGCCCCTAATAACATTTTCTATCGCAATCCTTAGCTCTTGAACGGTTTCATAGCAAGTTTCATCGACTAATGTTGTGTAGCCGGAACCACGGGGCTCATTTCGAACAATTTATCAGTTAAATAATTTAAGTGTTACAAAATTGATAGTAAAATAAAGTTGATGTTAGATTTAACGATTATTTTTATTTTAAGACCTAATGTTTGTTAGAGAAACTTTATCCTGAATATTAATACTACCGATTAGTATATTAAAATAAAGAGTGTTTATTTTTTTTAATTTTAGTTGGTTCGAGTCCCGGGCGAAGCAAGCGAGTTTTAAAAAATCTTTTAATGCAGATTTGTTTCTTTTCAAAAATAAAGGAATGTCGCCTTTAAGTAAAATGAGCTAGCTTAAGGATTTAAAGTAGTTTCCCTCCAGGGCCTGAGTTTAATTTCCACACTGTATATAACGTAGTAGAATGATTCAGTACTCTGTGGATCACTGTACAATAATTAGTATCTAATGTTTATGTTACTGCAATCTTGAAGAACAATGAAAACCTTGTTAATTGGGTAACCTATTAACCAGTAGACCACTAATCTGACATTTACTGATAAATGATTCTAGAAAATTATAGAAACAGACGTAAATAAATTGATAGTGAATTAGAAATATACTTAGGATATGATAATTATTATACATACTTTTTGGTGTAGCTATGTACTTACTTTTTTATGATAAAAGGTTGCAGAACAAGACGTTTGCTTGTTTACCAACAAGCAAACGTCTAGCGGTGAAAACAGAAATTGGGACACGCAACTTGGATTGACTGAGTTTTGCGCGTGACGTGACTGCTGTTTTATGTTGCAGCTCACATTTCCTTGTTAGGCCAAAAAAAAAATTCTCCTTCGCGGTTGGTATATGGTACTCGTACAACCCCAGACGGACAATTTTGTCACCGTTTTTAACCTGTACAAATAAAACAATTAAATCACACAGGTATTCCAGCATCTATATCCCTAACATGGATATATATAATCAAAGATACTTAATTATGTATCAACTGTAACGGCCTTGTTTTGACAATAATGTGTGGGCATACATCCTTCTTACTTGTATATATTAGGATCCATTTTAATTCTGCGGTTGAAATATTATCCTTGGTTACCGACTAAGGTAGCTTGTATTGCGATCGACAATGGAAAGCAGCTGATAGGATCCTTTCCACGAGAATTCTTAGTTCTATCTATTCTAAAGATAGATTCACAGAAATATGAATAATAGATAGATAGAAAAACACATTATTGAACACCTTATTAAACATACAGAGAAATTACTTAACAACTAATTATAATAGTGTAACAATAGGCGGTCTTATCGCTAAAAGCGATATCTACCAGACAACCTTTAGATGGAGAAATAAGTTAATAGATACGGCGGTGTATGGTGCAATAATATGGGGATAGATCTATTAAATTGGCCCGACTATAGTTCCAATTTTAAGCTTAGTGTGCTGTCAACCTCGACCACATTATCACTTATCAATAAGTGAGGTAGTGGTCAAACGCTTGCCTACATGCCATATATATATTAACAACCTAATTTTTTTAATAAAAAGATTATGTTATTTATTGTTAGAAGAATAAGAATTGAATTCCAATAAAAATGGAAGTGGAACTGGTTTTTAATATGGAAACTATTGTTAACGTTAACATTTATCGGTGTACGCAGTTGTCGAGTTTTTGAAACATCGGTAAAATTTATTTTTATTACAGAGTTATTATTACAATTTCCTTAATAATCCTTAACTTGCACATAAAAATACATAGAGTAACAGTCATTTATGGCATCCTTCGATTAGAATTTTGAATTCGATGTTTAATGTGTCTGATTATCTAATACTATAAGAATCTTTGTCCTGACATACTGACTGACTGACTGACAGACAACGCACAGCCTAAACCGCTGGTCGTAGAGACTTGAAATTTGGAGGGTATATTTGTCTTAGTACGTAGGGGTGTACTAAGAAAGGATTTTCCAAAATTCACCCCTCAAGGGGATAAAATGGGGGTACAAAGTTTGTATGGAGAAACAATATTAGATAGTCTATTCTATTCAAAAACTTCATACAAGTGCTCAAGTAAAAAAATAAGTAAATACGTGTTTCAGGTTTTTATTAAATTACACCCCTAAGAGGGTGAAATGGGGTAACAAAAGTGTGAAAATCAATATTGTTTCGGATCACACTTACAATTTGGCATGCAGATAGTTATTACGACGTAAATGCCCTCTGAGAAAGGATTTTCCGAAATTCACCCCTAAAGGGGATGAACCGGGGTTCAAAGTTTGTATGGAGAAACAAGATTAGATAGTATTTTCTATTCGGAATTTCATACAAGTGCTCCAGTAAAAAAAAAATTAAATACGTGTTTCACTTTTTTTTAATTACACCCCTAAGAGGGTGAAATGGAGTAACAAAATGGAAAAATCAATATTATTACGGAATGCGCAAAAATTTGGCATACAGATTTTAGGCATACAGTTATTACGACGTAAGTGCCCTCTGAGAAAGGATTCTCCAAAATTCACCCCTGAAGGGGATGAAACGGGGGTTCAAAGTTTGTATGAAGAAACAAGATCAGATAGTATTTTCTATTCGAAACTTCATAGAAGTGCTCCAGTAAAAAAATTAGTAAATACGAGCTGGCGCTTACCTCGGCCAACGGATTAGCCTAGCAATTCAACGAGGTAACGTCGCCAGCTTTTTGGGAACGTTACCAGCAGACAGCTGCGACCTAGGTTCTGTTTTTTATTTATAACATTTATAATTTATTATTTCACTTATTTATATCAGTTTAAATAGTTTGTATCTTAATTTAGTTTTAAGTTGTATATATGTACTATTTGTAAATATTGTTTAATATTATGTTTATATTGTATATATAGTTTTAAATTAAAGTAAATACGTGTTTTAGGTTTTTTTTAAATTACACTCCTAAGAGGGTGAAATGAGTAACAAAGTGTGAAAATCAATATTGTTCCGGATTGTGCTGAAATTTGGCATGCAGATAGTTATTACAAAGTTAGTTCCCTCTGAGAAAGGATTTTCCAAAATTCCCCCCTTAAGGGGATTTACATAAGCTAAGCTAGGCTAGCCTAAATACAGTAATCGCGCGGAGTCTTAGTTAAAGAAAAAAAGCTAGTTTGCTTCAAGCGGCATGTGTCTGACGTAAGTGCGTGACGTCACAATTCACTACCAAAGAGCCCGGGAAATGATGGCGTTTAAACTGTTCAAATTTATTTGTATATTTAAATATTTATTTAAAAATAATAAGATCAATTCCAGCAGTATTTTATTTTTTTATTATGTTATATGGATGTAATGGGTGAAATAAAATATTTAAAATAAAAACCTGCATATTCCCTATTGTAAATATTTGCGTGTTGTCAAATAAATCATTTTCATGCTTTCTTATTTCATTCTTGCATCCAAGATTACTTGGGGTCAGATCGATATGTATCTATAGTCTAGTATGTATTAAGTATATTAATAATACAAATTTGCATTGACGACACTCGTAAGATGTTGATTATCACTTATGGTGGATGGATACTATGGATTATCACCTATCCATAAGTGATAAGCGCAGCAACAAGAATACCACAGTTTTACATATGTCTGTGAAACTGTGGTATAAGCTCTAGCACTTCATATCATTCAAATGATCAACGGTAAATAAACAGTTACAACAAAAAATATTAGTATGTAAGAACAATAACTAAACACCTGTTTGTACATGCATAGCTTTTTAGGTCGATTTGGGACTTCCTATTGTTGTGTCTATCTACAGTTCATTTTAAAATGAATAAATAATTTACAAGATTTTAAAGCACCTAGGAAAGTTCACATGATCGTTCACGTTGCTTACCACCAGGCGAGATAGTGGTCAAACGCTAGCCTAAAAACTTGTGCTTGGGTCTAAGAAATAACTAGCTTAATATATATTTTTTTTGTATTATTGTTTTCTGATCGCGTTTGGTGTGAACCAGTCGGTACAAATACTACTGCGCTATCTGATCGCCGCCTAGATCGCGCACGCAGCACGCTGCTTTGTGTCTGTCCATATACTCAAATTATATGATCTAAGTACAGTAGCAGACATGTTTCAAGGTACACATTTTGTATATACATTCTATTTCTATTTTGTCTATGAGCATTGTAAAGAACATCCTCTGTTGCAATCAAATGTGCCCCTGAAAAGGCCGTCGTGGTAGAGCAACTTCTGAGCTGAGATTATTAGGCTTTCGCCTAATTCGGTAATAATTATACTTATCTTCATAAAGAAACTGCTTGTAACATTTAGTTTAAGCACAGATTACTAAGGTTATGGTATAAGTTGCATCCTTAAAACTATGCAACGTTTTCAGATGATTTTTAATTCTTAGTTTGTAATCACTCATCGGACTGTTAGAAGCTATGCTAATTCTAATAATTATACCTATTTGCTACTTGCGATACATGTTGACCACCCTTGCTGATTCTTCTGCACGCATCGGTCTCCAGATGAACTTGGATAAGATCAAGACCATGTTCACCGAACATGTTATTCCGGAACCGATTGCCCTAAACGGAGTTCCTCTCGAAGTTGTTCACGAATATTGGGCAAATCTTACAATTGGGTAGAAACAACTTCGAAAAGGAAGCTCGCAGAAGAATACAGCTAGGATGGGCAGCATTTGGAAAACTTCGTCGAGTATTTTCATCGCCCATACCGCAAAGCCTGAAGACGAAAGTCTTTAACGAGTGCGTTCTACCTGTTATTACCTACGGAGCCGAGACGTGGACGCTGACAGTGCGACTGGTTCACCAATTCAAAGTCGCTCAGCGAGCTATGGAGAGGGCTATGCTTGGAGTCTCTCTGAAGGATCGACTTCGAAATGAAGTCATCCGTCAGAGAACTAAAGTTATCGACATAGCTCAAAGGATCAGCAAGATGAAGTGGCAGTGGGCTGGTCACATCTGTCGTAGAACCGATAACCGTTGGGGTAGACGTGTTCTAGAGTGGAGACCACGGCTCGGTAAACGTAGTGTAGGGCGCCCTCCAGCTAAGTGGAGCGATGACATACGCAAGTTGGCTGGCAGCGGTTGGAAACAGAGAGCTGAAGATCGAGCTCAGTGGCGTGCCATAGGTGAGGCCTATGTCCAGCAGTGGACGGAGATAGCCTGATGATGATGATGATACCCATTTACGAAATTACTATATCTACTTACGTATGAAATATCCGTTGTTCCGCTCCTTTGAGATTGTCATGTTTTGTGGTCAGTATCCGAGTAGGTATTGTATCAATTTTATACATTGCAAATATTTAATTACAATAAATATTACATTGTACTAACAAAATGGTTTTCTGCTATATGTATGTACCTTTACTTAAGGGTGATTTTTCACCAGAGATGTACCGACTATGATGAAAAACATAACTTAGTTGAACCCGTTTCCGTTTCGTAGTATGATTGGTGAATATAAAACGCATGCATAGTAACTTCGCATAGTACATATATCTCTAGTGTAAATGCACCCTTATACAAACAGGTTTCTAGCATGATCCGCAAATCAACGCAAAAAACTAGTCGTGTCAAATTCTTGTCAAGTAAAATTAAGTTTCAATCTGACGATAACGAACATTAATTTGGGATGTAAGATGTATTCTATTTTTATCCGACTACGGCGAAGCAAAAGGGAGAGTTATGATTTTAACCGGTATGTATGTATGTATGTTCATCTGTTCTCTCATAACTTCTAAACTACTTATCATAATTTGACAAATGAGGTGTCGTCGCAAGCGTATTGTTTGTCTGCTGGTTATAGGCTATGCGACGTCACATTAAATTGAATGTGGCGCTCACTAAAGGCACACAGTCTAGGACAAAACTTTTTTTTTCGCCTCACCCCATAGTGGTCGTTGAACAAGGATTTTAAAATGAAGGAGAGTTTGGAACATTATATTTTTGTCAAGCTTTTGGCGTACCAAAATCCGGGTGTTGTAATCAAGTATTGTTTTATTTAATTAACCTGTGACTGAGAATGACCACAAAGCAAAGTGCCGATAGCAAAATGATAACTATAAATTACTTAATTCATGTTTATATTCGCCAATATTTATCTGTACTTTGTTTTATTTTAACATGTAACATTGCGCAAAATAAGTTACAGATAAATTACCTAATAATTTAATCTTATCTTCATTATTTATTAACACAACGTCTGTATATATCAAATTGTAAACACGTTCGCAAAGTGATTTATTCTGATTAATTGATAATTATTATAAAAAGCGTATTAACAGTACTGCGCGACTAAATTGCTGCTAATCATTGAGACTTCCGGCTTCTTATTTTTGATAGTTCATGTTGCGATTTAATAAAATAATTACCCTATGAATATATATCGTACAAGCAAAATGTAAGTACCTAAATATACAAATCGGGATACCTTTAATATACAAAAGCACAAGAGGAACTTTAACGGGGTTCATGTTCAGTACTAGAGAACTCTAAAAAGTAGATATTATATATTCGTACGATTGCGAACCACCTTTGGAAGACGAATTAAAATAAATTGACTTATTATAATTGAAGGGCATTAAAACAAATTAAGAAAACAATTCCGGTAATGTCAACGGTTTGGGAACTTGGTGTGCAAGCGCCTCATGTTAATGACATTAATTTCCCTGAATGACGTGGTGGGTACTCCTTCCTGTCTACGTAAAACAAGGTTTCGATCATCACAGCACCGAGTATACGAGTTCGAGGTTCTGAGTACAACGCCATGCGTCGTCGTTGATACACGCGGCAGACAATACTCAGGGTCAATATTATATGTTCAATATTTACTCACTTGCTTTAATACTATTCATGTCAATTCAAATATGTATTGTGTAGAATCGGCATACTTAATAATTAATTTAAATTAAAATTTTAGAATTTAGTGCGTTTCGGAAGCTAAGAACGCATTTGTACTTTTAAGTTACACGCTAGTGTTTTGTTTACCAAAGTGGGTACAAGGAGTTCTTATGTGTAATATTAATGTGTTGTGTTGTGTGCGCAGGTCATTTGCAATTCCGGAGGGGCTGGTGATGGATCCCTTAGCGCCAACAGCGCTTGCGGTCACCACAGAGTTCATGGACCGGATTGGTAGTGGCCTCACTCTGCTCAGGGGTCATGGCAAAAAAGTTCAGAAGGTTGGTATTGAACTCACTTCCTTTATCTCTTATTATGTATTTTATATATTCCTACTTACGATTAGATAAACCGTACAAAAAAACTTGTTTGAAATAGCATGAAATTAGATCCGTATGTAAAATTAAATAAATCCGAGGTCCTATTCATAAATACTAATTAACCTTAATTATTTGTTTTTAAAACATTTCCTGAGCGAGTTTTAGGTTAATATTTATTCATACCTTATGTTCTAATATAGCTAATATCTTATTCGCATATCTCAGAGTTTATCTATTAATTTTGATCATAGCGAGCTTAACTCGTCGGTCAAGGGGAATATATTACCATTTTTAATTTTATTGTGGGAGTAGTGACACAAACAGGTCACTCTCATTATTATACAAATGTGTGTATAGTGTAAATGTATGTACATCTATCTGCACCTGATAATTCAAATAATATTAATTTTTCATATTGATTGGCCGATTTATTTTGCTACCTAGTTGTACACAATATATGCACCACATTCTAATATGGCTTATATATTACAATACAAAGCCAAGTACCTACTTACTATTATGAGCTACTTTTAAGTATTATGCGATTAGCTCAACTAATATTCTATGGAGGATAAACATAATATCAATGAAACCATCATCTAAAACTTTCTAATATCTAGATGTTTTCTAATACTCTTTGATAATAATCATATTCCGGCGAGATGAAGCGATGATCTGCGCAAGGTATACTGGCTGGCAGTCATTGGATACAAAGAGCCGAAGATGGGGCTTAGTGGCGAACATTAGGAGAGGCCTATGTACAGCAGTAGACTAACATAGGCTGCTGCTGATGATGATGATGATGATGATTAAACATAGAATCACTCATCGATAGTGTGTCCCGATATCACACATAGCATAATTAGTTAATGTTTGTAACATAAATTATATGCAAACCAAACAAGCTAAATATTGTTTTACAAGGTCGTAAAAACATTTCGTGGGGCTATGTTCACCTTTTAGGACAAAAACCTATACGAACATAGACGTCATTAGACGTATTAAATAAACATATCGTAGGCACTCAAACATACCAATTAAAAACCATAAAGCTACGGTTAAAAAAACGTATAGGTACCTACTACGGCACAAAAATGAGCACGTTCGTCAAATTAAAACGATGCGAAACAATAGGTAGAGACGATTTTACATATTTAGAGATTATTATCTTTAATGAAAAGATTTATGTAACAAAACATTTAATTGTTCTCACAATTAGAACAGAGCGGCAGTCTTTATGTTATGAATTGATGAGGACATGTCAACAACTTGATGTGACAATGGAATATTTAAGCACACGTTAATTAATAGGTTTACGCTACAGAAAATCACAGAGGTAACAAATAAATTGAAACAGTTACATACAAATATACTTTTATTTTATTACTTCAAATGTGATAACTTACTGCAAGGACTTGCTATTAAACCGTCCACGGTATAAACGTAGAGGCTGGCTCTCTGTAGAGAGGCTCTCTGTATATCTAAGCGGCGCATGTATTCGTTATTTTTTTATCTGTCAACGAGATCGAGGTCGTAACTAAATCATTTGGTTGATTTCTTGATGCTAAATAGACTGTTTGATGACTCTGTACCGTTCATTTAGGCTTCACACCGTTCACATCCGGCACTTCATTCAAAACCACGGACTTATGACTCACCATTCGTTTGAAATATAGCCGCAGTAATGTTTGGCGATGGATCGTCTGCCAAAGAGAATTTCCGGAACGACGCAAGCAATTAAATTAAATATATGAAACTTATTATATGTACCCACTATCCGTACTGAGGTTGCCTTACTGCAGGAGATTTATGCGAAACTCTCAAAACTCACGAAACTCTCATTATGATAACCATACAACTTCAAGTTCAGATGCACGAGTAGAAGTTGGGAGCGGGACATTTTATCGAGTTATATAATTAGTACAGGGTGCATTGTATTGCAAATGGTCAATTCAAGAACGCACATGGTATGCCATGAATAGCAATCGAATATTATAATGAGACAAACCTCTGGGCACCATGAGCCGGTTCGGAAAAGGCCACAACAAAGAAAAATAAGAACATATTACATATTACAATATAGGTACAAAAAATCATTAGCATTTTTACGAGTCTGTCGAGGTCGTATAAAAATAGATATTTAGGTTCGTATGGGTCTGTAACACAGCGTTTTGGAATACGCTCAAGATTCAGCAGGTAGAAAAACTTTATAAGGAAAAAATAATTTTGTGCCCAAATATGTGTGACTTATTTTTACTTAAATTGTTTGTATCATATTTCTCTACGTAATTTGCAAATTTTCAAGTCATAACAATTTGTGGTTCCCAAATAACAAATGTGTTATTTTAAAACTAAGTCAGTCAAAACCCAGATATATAAATGAATTCATTTCTACAATATTATTTTATTTTCAGTACGTATGGAAAAACAGAAAGTTTGACATCTTGAAGAAGTCATGGAAGTCAATTGTGAACGTTGTTCTGATCGAAGCCAAGGACTTGCCAGATGGGCCGACTGGAAACGTCTACTGCAAATTCAAGTAAGTAGTATTTCTGTTTAGCAAACAGATTCTCTCACACTCTACAGTCTCACTAAACAGTAGTGCTTGCCAAAGTTTGATCATAAACAGTTTTATTTCGAATAGTAAAAATTTAATAAAAAGTAGGAAAAATTACATTTAAGTATATTGATAAAACTAACATGAATAATAATTTGCTATAATGTTGGGAACCGCCCTGTATAACTTTAAGATAACTCAAACGAGAATTAGATGACGGTCTCGTGCCACCATTCGTAAACCCCCCCTTCCCTTCAAAACTCGGGAAGACAATCGAATTTTTTATTTATGTTAGTTTTCCTAGTCCAGGGGAAATATCAGAACCTTATTAACTTTTCATCCGATCTATAGAGATAAGGTCATCGGTCAGGGCAGTAGTTGAGGCTCATCAAGGTTTACTGCTCTTAGGGCAAAATATTTTTCGTCAATAATTCAATATTTTCAGTTCCCATACAACTTATCGATAATTTGTTAAACAATAACATGCCAAAAATGTTTTGCTTATTAAAAAAATACGATAAGTTGTTGTTGTTTAACAAATGTTTTTTGAAAATTTGCGTAAAATAGTTTGCGATGTCATATTTTGGGAAAAGTTTTTTGCCCATACATTAGTAATCTTTCTCATCAATTATATTAACAATTAAACACATCATTACATTTTATGATTATTTATGCCTATAATTCTCGCCGATATGTCGGAAATAATAGGACACTATAGTTAGCAATAACAACAATGATTGTTGTTAAACATAAATAATGAACGGATTGTTGAAACCAACACCCTGAACAGTCCCTACATATACCTATTTATACATTAGCATCAAGCCTTAGAATTATTAGTATTAAGTATAAAAGCAATTAATCTAATATCAAGTGGCATTAGCCCAATGGCTAAAGCGCCATTGCACTATTGACGTGAACCCACTCCAGACACAAGCATATATTTAGCTTAGTTGGAGGGGTTACCAAGTAATTAATATGCAACTCACATTGCTAGTAATATTTAAATATTTAAATATATTTAAATATTTGAAAAGAGTTTTGCGTTATTGGCTCGTTACGCGCTTATGGTGTGCCAATGTTAAAAGATGTGGTCGAGGATGGTGAACACGCTAAGCCTAGAATACACTAACTCTCAAGGGCTGTGTGCTGCCAAAACACCGTAACATTTTCTCCTTGATGGTAGTAAGCTACTTTTTCAAGCTTTAGCAAGTCAGGCGGAACATCGATACAAAGATATAAGTATACCACCTCTGGAAAAATAACATATTTCTGTATAGAGACATTTAGAGCCAGTATCACCGGTTGTAGTTTATCTGGCAGATATACTCGTTAATAGGCTTTCAGAGACTCTATCAAAAACCAGTGATACAGAATATCTTTTAACATATGCGTTAAATTTCAGAAAACACTTATTTTTCTTTTGTTTTTCGGTGCAGACTTGGCAACGAGAATCACAAATCGAAACAAGTGTCGAAGACAAAACCGACGTGGTGTGAAAGATTTAACCTGTACCTGTACGAAGATAGCAACCTAGAAGTCACAGTCTGGCATAAAGGAAAACAGAAGAACTTTATGGGAAGGTAAGTCACCATTCATGTTATCACTACTTCACCATCAATATTATAAATGCACCAGTCAGCAATTTATTTATGTTTGTTACTTTTTCGTGGCTACAAAACTCGATTTCGCTTAATGTAAATAAGTCAATAAGTAAATAAACTGGCCAAGTGCGATTCGGACTCGCACACTTATGGTTCCGTACCACATTACAGATTGAACATTTAATTTGGCGGAAAAATTAGTTTCTTGTATGGTATTTATTTTTGTATATATTTTTTATATTATATATATAATTTAACTTTTATTATCTGATGTTACAACAACATTAGAAACCATAATAATACACGCTATAAGCAAATTTCAAGTCTTTATGTAATTTTGGAAGTTTATAACAAAATTTAAAAAATGGCTAAAATACAATTTTATTGAGATATATATATATATAATAAATAATAAATAAATTGTTTATTGCCATAAATAGGTACAGTACAAGTTTCGCCATGGGCCCCAAACTAGGCTAAGCCTGTATCTTGAGAGCCCAGAACATTATTAGAGTATTACAAAATTTGGTATTCTGTACGTGAACCACTCAGATATACATAGATTGGAGTACATTTACACTTACTACAATTTCATAAATTATTCATTTAAATACAAAATCATGCAGCAAACATAAAGACAACGGATAAAGGATATTACTAATTAATTTCAAATAGAACTAACTTATTGTTATTATTACTTATTGTCTATTGGTATATTGAATTTATATCGATTTAATCAATGTTAGAACTAAACATATTAATACTCATAAAAATAATATTATAAATTCAATGATAATTTTCTTTCAATATACTTATTAGTGATCCATAGGTTATTATTATATGATTAAATTTGATTGAATATTTATTTGATTGATTAAAAACAATAAAAAGAAAAAATATATAATTATCACATAAATTATGCCTATTTCCTGCTAGATTAGTAGCATATTAGTTGGCTATATACAGTGTGAAAATTAAACTCAGGCCCTGGAGGGAAACTACTTTAAATCCTTAAGCTAGCTCATTTTACTTAAAGGAGACATTCCTTTATTTTTGAAAAGAAACAAATCTGCATTAAAAGATTTTTTAAAACTCGCTTGCTTCGCCCGGGACTAGAACCAACTAAAATTTAAAAAAATAAACACTCTTTATTTTAATATACTAATCGGTAGTATTAATATTCAGGATAAAGTTTCTCTAACAAACATTAGGTCTTAAAAATAAAAATAATCGTTAAATCTAACATCAACTTTATTTTACTATCAATTTTGTAACACTTAAATTATTTAACTGATAAATTGTTCGAAATGAGCCCCGTCGTTCCGGCTACACAACATTAGTCGCCGTTGAAATTCATTTCTTGTAGCCTTCAGCAAAGTGTTGTGGTGTATGCCCCTAATAACATTTTCTATCGCAATCCTTAGCTCTTGAACGGTTTCATAGCAAGTTTCATAAACAACATTTTTTACATGACCCCATAAAAAGAAGTCCATGGGCGTCAGGTCTGGACTTCTTGCAGGCCATCTAATCGTCCCGTTTGTACCTATCCAGGCATTGAAATTTTCATTGGGTATGCCCTGGCAATTCTGCTGTTGTGGGCAGGTGCACCATCTTGTTGAAAAATGATATTATTTCGTTCCTCTTCTGGCAGAAGGTTTAATTGATTTTGTAAAAGCTCCAATATTTCAATGTATTTTGCTGCATTCAGATGTCCTTCGTAAATGTGCATCAAAACAACCATGTTACTTTTGATTCCACACCAAACATTAAACTAAAATCTGACCTGATTGTTCGTTTCACGGACACGGAATGGATTTTGACGAGACCAATAATGATTGTTATGTCTGTTATACATTCCATTATTACTAAAATTTGTCTCGTCAGACCATACAATACAGTCCAAGAAATTTGGGTTGCGGGCTATTTCTGTTTGAATATTTTCACAAAACTGTAATCTCCTGTCACTATCTCCGGGATGTAGTTTCCGCACCAATCGCCCATCACGATAACATTTGTATTTGTATTTTTTCAGAACTTTAAGTATACTAGTATGGTTGATGCCTATCTCTTGAGCAGCTTCCCTGCTTGAAGCCTTCGGGTAACACTCGAAGTATGTCAAAATGTTTAACTCAACATCGCTATAGTCCAAATTTTGTTGCTGTGGGCGTCCAGTCTTCTTTTTAAAACTTCCAACGGTCAGTAAATTATTCACAATTCGAGACAAAACTTTTCTAGATGGTAGTTCTCTGTCTGGATACTTCTCGCGATACCACTGCAGAGCTAAGTCGTAGCTCTTCTTGCAAACAAAGTAAGCTTCTAATAACTCGAATTGTTCTTGATACGCCATTATGAGATAATTTAATTACGTAAGGAAAGCAACACTACTTAAATAAAATCTGTTGATAAAAATCGTTCGAATTTTATAATTATTGTCCCGCATTGCAAACAAAGTCAAACGTTCCATTTTTAAACTTCTCCACTGAACGCCTCGGATCATGTAAGAAGGAAATGTGCATAGAGGTATTACCACCATTGAACAATTTTCTTATCGAAGATTTCAACAAGGTACTTAACGATAAATTAGCAAGCGTGTACTTCATACGAAGTCTTTGAGTGTTGGAGAGATAACAGAACTGTTACGTGTCTTTTACTTGTTAAAAGTGAACAGTAACCAAACATTTTTTAGAGAAACTTTATCCTGAATATTAATACTACCGATTAGTATAATAAAATAAAGAGTGTTTATTTTTTTTAATTTTAGTTGGTTCGAGTCCCGGGCGAAGCAAGCGAGTTTAAAAAAATCTTTTAATGCAGATTTGTTTCTTTTCAAATATAAAGGAATGTCTCCTTTAAGTAAAATGAGCTAGCTTAAGGATTTAAAGTAGTTTCCCTCCAGGGCCTGAGTTTAATTTCCACACTGTATAGTTGCTATGGCATTTAGGTTGTATAAATATATTCTTGTGAGAGCACAGTGCCTCTAATACACTTTGTAATATATGCTCCTTGTATTCCATGTCTGAGTATAAAAGTATGTATGTGTGTGCTTGTGTGTTTGTGTGTATGTTTGTGTGTGTGTTTGTGTGTGTGTGTGTTTTTGTGTGTGTGTTTGGTGTGTATATGTGTTTTAGTGGTGGGATATGCGGTATTTGGAAGTGAAGACATCACTCTATGAGGCTCCAGGTTTAACGAGTCTTTCTGTATCCTCGTAGGAGAGGGTGAGCAACCATCTGCGGAGTTTAAGCCTCGAATCAGTTTGGGAACATTCTCTCAGGTCAAAAGCTTTACTCACTAAGTTGTAAGTGCAGATATGCGCGTATTTTGGCAGACGCTCAGCAAATCTAGTTTTTGTTTTAGGAAGGGATTATACAGGACGTCTCACCTTTCTGTTCTTGTTGGTTTCCTGTTTTTTGTGAGTGGGTGTCTTTTGGCTACTGCGCGCATAATATATAGCTGGCGGACCCTCGAAACAGATGCTTCTTCATACAACTTGTCAGTGTTGTATCGACGAGGTCTACCAAGCATCACTTTTAGGACTGCTCGTTGGGCGCGCTCTAAACCAATCATGTGGGTTTTCGCTGCGCCTCCCCAAACACCTATACAATATTGAATTTGTGATATATGCATAGAGACTTATATACCAATTTCTTAACTTCTAATTTAGCCGCTGATCGGAGTGATTTCATTAGATAAATAATGCTACGAACTTTTTTGGATAGAGCATTTAAATGGGTTTTGAAGGAAAGGTTCTGGTCTATTGTTACACCTAGGTATTTAGTGTGTTTCACTTTTGATACAGAGGTACATAAGCATGGTTGATCTGTATGAGAATTTAAATTTGGACAGTTGTACTTGTGTAACTTTATATGGGTTTGTTTAAGCTCTGTTGTTCTTGTATCTCTGTTGTTGTTGTTGTTATGAAAGGCGACAAAGTGGGTTTTTTTAACGTTCAATGTCAATAAATTTATGTCAAGCCATTGTGCTATTTTAACTAGCCCCTTTTCAGCTGTGTTGATGGTCTTCAGCCAGTCGTCTTCATCGAAGATGGCCACTGTGTCGTCAGCGTAACTTATCAGTTCCGTGTTTGGTAAGTCTATTTTTAAGATGTCATCCATATAGATAGAGAATAGAGTTGGGGCTAAAATACTTCTCTGTGGTAGACCAAAATCAATGCCCTCTAGTTCTCTTGTGTGATTATCTATCTTGAGACGTTGGCTTCTGTGGCTCAGATAGCTCTCGAACCAGCTTAGAGCGTCTCCTCGAATGCCAAAGCGTTCCAGTTTCCTAAGTAAGATTGAGGTGGAAATGGTGTCGAACGCCTTGGCGAGATCAAGGAAGACACAAATGCATCTTTGACCTGCGTCAATGTGAGAAGCAACAGTTTCTACTAGGAGTTCCACTGCATGCTCAGTGGATTTACCTCGGCGAAAACCAAACTTACGCCCAGATAGAAGGTTGTATTTTTCTAGGTAGTTAACGAGTCGTTTATTCATTATCTTTTCTAATATTTTCGAAGGAACAGAGAGCAATGATATCGGTCTATAGTTGTCTATATTTGACATATCACCACTTTTGTGTATAGCAGTCAGAGTTGCAGTTTTCCAGTAGTCTGGAAAAATCCCTGTCGTTAAGCTTAAGTTACAGATATGTGTAAGAGGTTCTAATTAAGATAAGCGGTGTGATAGCGTCGTATCCTGGAGCACTATATATTTTTAAATCAAAGATAATTCTTCTTACTTCATCCGAGTCTGAAGGATTAAGGAATATAGAGTTTGAGCATTTGCTTTCTATAGAACTAAACCTACATAGTGCTTCATGTGTCGCATCCAATTTGCTAAGAATGTTTTCTGCTAATTTGGAACCTATTTGCGCGAAGTGGCTGTTACATCTGTTGATTGACAATTCAGGGGTATCATTTGTTTGCAGAAGTTCGTGAGAGTTCTCATGCGGTTGAGAGATATGGCATATTTATTTTATTGTTTGCCATAGTTTCTTTGGGTTTTTGTGGTTGTCAGAGAGTTGTTTGTTATCATAGTCGGACTTAAGCTTGTGTAATAGATTATTACAATAGTTTTTGTAACGTCTATATATGTGCGCGAGTACTTTATTTGCAGGAGACGCTTTTACTTGTAGATGTATTGTATTGTTTAGTTTAGATCGAGTGATTAATTTGGTATAGGTATTTTTCTGAAGACAACTGGAAATAATGTTCTGAAATTCGTGTACTGCATCGTTGACATCTTGAGCATTTAAAATACATTGCCATTCAGACTGTTTCAGGTCGTGAGCCATCTGGTGAAAGTTTATTTTGCCGACAGTTTTCCGTTTTTTTTAATGGTTTTGTAATGAGAGAGAGACCCGCCACAATTATATCATGGTCCGTTATCGAGCTTTTACAGATAATGCCAATACTATTGTTTTTTGTTCTTATGTAGATATGATCTAGGCAAGCTAGACCGCGCGTTGGTTTGGTTATTGCGGGAAGAAAACCTTGTTCGGCCATTAAGCATTGATAATTCGCATTTTCACCACTCGGTGTTTCATCCAGAATGTTAATGTATATATCGCCAGTGATAATGGTAGACTTGAAATTCTTAGTTCTAAGCATAATATTTTCAAGGGAGACAAGAAAACGTTCCATGTTAGTAATAGACGGCGACCGATATATCGGTCGCCGTCTATTACTACCGCCGTCTATTACTCAGTCACAATAGTAGGTATATATACCTACTATTGTGACTGAGTTCGGTAACGTCACAATTAAGCAATTAGCGTCGTCAAAAATTGGTTCTTCAGTATTCACAGACCAACAATTTTTTATATATATTACAACAGCTCCAGATTTATTGATATAATAATTTGTGTGGTACCCGATGTAACCGGGTATCTGGAATATACTAGCATCTTCTTGTAGCCAACATTCAGTGAAAATTATTGCGTCAAAGTACTCATCAAATCGTTTTAGGGTTGTCATAAAGGCTTAAAATTTGCGTTGGAGACTTCGAATATTATAGGTAATGGTTTTAAAATTGTATGGAGTAATGTAGTCATTACACATTTCCGGTTTTTCAATATTGTGACACGTAATATGTAGAGCCTTATCTATGTCGTCAACATAAAAAGCACGTTATGAAAAGTGTCACTGGTATACAAGATTTGCTAATTATGAGTGTAATTTTCGTTTTGTAACGGCAATATACAGGGTTACAGGAGAAGTCGTGCTAGATCCGTGAAGGGCGTGGAGTATCCGTCATTTCTGACTTATTTCTCTATGAAACACCCCACCCTAAACTTAACCCTTGATGCTTTAACGCGTTAATAATCAAAATAGTGCATAAGTTAGTTGAATAGACGGTAGTAGACAAGTGAAAGTTAAGAAATTAAAAAAAATATTAGCAAGTTTATTTTTCTCTAAGGAATATCTAAAAAAAATATTACGGCACTTGTTCGGCAGATGTTTTTTAAAATATCTACGCATCATCAGCTATCCAACGAGGTATAACAATCTAGGGTTTGTATTACATTTCGTGGAAAAAACTAGTTTTATAGGCGACAGTGTAGAAGATAATTTACAATAAAAAGTAAAATAAAATAATATCGTTTAAAAACTAAAAAACAACCGACTTCAATGCCGCACTATTCATTTTCAGTACCAATTTTGAGATGTTTATCTCAATATCTCTGGAGATACTTATCAGACCTCGATAAAATTACCATGGTACCACACTTGGGATATCTCCTTTCGAACAAAAAAAGAATAATCAAAATCGGTTAATAAACGACGACGTTATCCGCGAACAAACACAAAAAAAATATATATATAACAATAGGTATACATATAACAATAGGTAAAGCATGAAATGTCATTTGTTAAATGTTTTCACACAACTTTTCCTTATTTTTAACCGACTTCAAAAAAAGGAGGAGGTTTCTCAATTCGACCGTATATATATATTTTTTTTTTTTTATGTTTGTTCGCTGATAACTTCGTCGTTTATGAACCGATTTCGATTATTCTTTTTTTGTTCGAAAGGAGATATCCCAAGTGTGGTACCATGGTAATTTTATCGAGGTATGATAAGTATCTCCAGAGATATTGAGATAAACATCTCAAAATTGGTACTGAAAATGACTAGCGCGGCATTGAAGTCGGTTGTTTTTTAGTTTTTAAACGATATTATACAGTTCATGTTCAACATGGGCGCCTCTATTTCGGATACATTGTCGCATCCTGATGACTTTTCATGCTTTACCTATTGTTTTATTTTACTTTTTATTGTAAATTATCTTCTACACTGTCGCCTATAAAACTACTTTTTTCCACGAAATGTAATACAAATCCTAGATTGTTATACCTCGTTGGATAGCTGATGAAGCGTAGATATTTTAAAAACATCTGCCGAACAAGTGCTATAATATTTTTTTTAGATATTCATTAGAGAAAAATAAACTTGCTAATATTTTTTTTAATTTCTTATCTTTCACTTGTCTACTACGGTCTATTCAACTAACTTATGCACTATTTTGATTATTAACGCGTTAAAGCATCTTATTTCATAAGTAAAAATGCAACAATAATAATAATAAGACACGAAAAAAAACACAAATCAATGTAGTAGCCTAAAAATCGGAAATTTTCAAAAAAAAAAAAAAAAGTAGTATATCTCGAAAAGGGTTAAGTTTAGGGTGGGGTGTTTCATAGAGAAATAAGTCAGAAATGACGGGTACTCCACGCCCTTCACGGATCTAGCACGACTTTTCCTGTAACCCTGTATAGTGTATTTGTAAAGGATATCTATTGATGAAACTGGTATTGATATATAGATTTCATTGTGGGCAAAGTAATTATATTCATCTAGTAAACTAGGCTGATTTTGGTGTGGTGTGTAATCAGTGTTGTGTTTTTTATGAGTTTGTTGTAAGTTTTTATGATTGGGTAGTGAAATGTCGAGGTGATGGGTAGTCATGGTATAATACATAGCCGAGTAGGTAGCAAATAAGCAAAGGAATGTACAAAATATGACTTCAGCTGGACAACCCAGGTACGTGGGACAAATATATATATTATGTTAATTGTAATC
This sequence comes from Cabera pusaria, assembly GCA_954871355.1. Classification (NCBI taxonomy): domain Eukaryota; kingdom Metazoa; phylum Arthropoda; class Insecta; order Lepidoptera; family Geometridae; genus Cabera; species Cabera pusaria. The sequence continues at coordinate 15,737,057 of OX940889.1, forward strand.
TTGCAACAAACTTACATATTGGCCTATATTTGGTTCCATTATCTACGTCTATAATAATAAATCGCTACGTCTTCAAGTGCTACGGCCATAGAAATAGGAATAATAAGGTATTTATTCCTATTTCTGTGTTTTCTAGCGACCAGCCCTGGCTTCACACGGGTATAGCATACATGCTTGTATCTCTTTGCATCAGTTTGTTGCGTCGAGTATGAATTAACGTCTTATTGATATATTCATCTTAATTTACTTCATAAAACCAATTTACATGTCACATTTTGTATACCTACTAAATTAGTGGCATTGTAAAAATTAAACAAAAAGTCCATCAGAACATTATTTATTTGCACTCGGCAAATTTATCGAAGCTATAAAAAGAGTTCTCAATAAGCCATCGCTGTAGCCCTACATTTAAAGCAACGTGGTTCGGAAGTTTATTATACACCGTCGGACCCATGACGTATTTGAGCTTCGACTAACTCCAGAAAGTTTACCGGCATTTCGTGTAATGTACTTATCTACAGTACCGCGCGTTATGAATGATAGTAAATTATCCCTTACGTGTACTGCCACTTGCATTATCGCCTACGTACATAATATAATACAATATAATATAATACAATATAAGTCTTTAACAATCATCGTTATATTTCAACCAATGTACAAAAACCTAACAAATTATACACATGACCTTCCGCATGAATCACTCTGTCTATTGGTGAAAACCGCAGGAAAATCCGTTCAGCAGTTCTTGAGTTTATCGCGAACAGACTGACAGACGAGGTGGGTGACTTTGTTTTATAATATGTAGTGATATAATTCGTACATTATATTACATATTACATTATTCCTTACATAGTATAAAACAAAGGCGCTCACGGTGTCTGTACGCATAGATCCTTTAAACTACGCAACGGATTAATGCAGTTTCCAGCAAGGTAAGATAAGGTGATTCAAGAGGAAGATTTATAACTAGGATTAAAAGTCGGAAAGGCTGCAGGGTGCAGTTAGTTATTTATAATTTACTAATAAATTAAATCCAAAATGTTCCTATTTTTATTTTGTGACTAAATAAGTTATAGGTACCGTCATGCACCAGTAGCAATGTAGATAAGCGAGCGGAACATAAGAAAGTTCACAATTGTAAAACTTTCCTCGCTGAGAAAATAGCGTAGGTATGATATTATAAATGTCCTTATACGAGTATACTGTAACAAGCTTCTAAGTAAGTGTTGTCATAATTTTCAAGGTCCAAAAATATCAGTGATTATTTACGACATTTGCGAACTTTGTAGTTAAAATGTCAACGTTGCAAAGCTTTATTCCGCGTTCCGTTGCAAGCCTCATGGCAATATCAGTTCTGCCTCTCAACTAACAACAACGTAAATAAAATACATTAAACAATAAAGTTAAAAATAAAGAGCAAGATTCATACAGCAGGTAAGACCAGATGGAATACCGGTTGAACTATGGAATTTTTTGAAATTGGATCGATGGATGTGGCTGACTGACTGTTACTTTAGATGTGTTATAAAAGGAGGAGATCTCTTATGAACGGTGCAACAGTTCACTGGTGCCAATTTTTAAGAATAAAGGTGATGTCATCGACTTCATAGCAATTGTTATAAAGTTGATGGGTGATGTACAATATTGTAAGAACTACAGAAAAATAAAGTTCATGTCGAAAAAATAAAGTTTGGAAAAGTGATAGCGAGAAGCATGACAGAAAAGAGTGAAAATAAGTGACAGTCAGTTTGGATTTTTGCCTGGACAAGGTACAACGGATGCTATATTTGCACTTTGCCAACTATGCGAAAAATACAGACGTACACATAAAAACTTGCATTTATTGTATGACCTCGAAAAGGCATATGAGTCTCGTGATGTTTTAAGGTGGGCCCTTGAAGTGAACAGTGTGCCTAATAGTCAGTACGTATCTCCCAATATAAGGATAATAATAGTCATTGTTTACAGTCACTTATCTGAACCTTAACCTAAACCAGAACCTTTTTCAAGATCTCAGAACCTCACACAATGCTATTAAAATTAATGTTAAAATAACTACCTACTAGGTTGTTATTTTAGCATTCAATTGCTAGGAAAACAAACCTATTACAAGATTATAAAGTGTCATCGATTACCGTAAAGCGAAGATAAAAAAATTATAGCCCACGAATATACACACAACTTATCTAATAAAAATGATCTTTGGACATAATTGATCATCAACTTGAAATCAACAAAAAGTATTAAAATAACACTTATCTAAAGTTACAGCATCTTGTTTGTTTAATTTGGTGATAATAAGTTATGGCAAAAATAACCGACAGAGTATTTGGATCTTATTGACAGAATTTTTCAATTCAAATTTCAATATTTGCAAAAAATTCTGTCAATAAGACCCAAAAAAGAGAGAAGAAAATCTTAGTAAAATGAAGACACGCTTCCTTTTCAAGAAAATCTTAGTAACTTACTTGTCACATTTTTTTTTTAATTTTCATTAAATATGTTTTACTTAGGCAAGATTTTTTTTGAATAATATGAAAAAAGATATGATATTGGTTTTGTTTTGTCAAATCAACGAAAAATTAACTACCTTATCTCATCGAATCAAATGTAATATTGGGCAATGATACCACAATGATGCAAACTTATTGTTTATCAGTACAATCATCCTTTTTGTAGTGTACAAATATTTCATTATCTAAAGAATTTCAATATCCTAAATTACATTCATTGAATTAGAGTTTCATTATCTAGAGTCACACTACTACTCAACAATTCGGTTGCTACTCTTTGGCTACTGTGTTAACTTTTCGAGTTAAATCGAGGTTTAATCTGCGTACTATAAAGCGGGCATTACACTTATCACACTTATTTATCATAATATTATAGGTACTATGTACTGGATTTGTACACCCAGATGTAATAACTTTAAGGTTTATAATACTATAAATTGTATAATCTTAATTATATACCAACATGATCTTCCCGACCTTTGTGTTCCTCACTGGGTTCATTATCATGTTTTGACAAATGTACATTGTTGTTTACAATGAACAAAGACTAAACAAGTACAATTTTCTTGACTTGTCACATCATTGTCTCATTGTTTGCATTTTTTTTTTTGGTGGCAAATCTATTTTACTTATATGTATTTATGCAATCACATATCTACCTTCTTTTCAAAATAATCACCAACCACATAAAAACTAGTAAGGTACCCATAATATTAGATGTAATCATATATAATTATATAAAGGTAAAGTTGTACCAAAAATCAAGCTGATTTTGGTTCTAGTTCTAATATTTACACTGTTTCATAAATAATTATTAATAGGTATTAATTAATTATTATTATATTTATTTACAACTGTCAATACGAGAAACTAGAACATAATATTGTATACGCCAGTTGGTCAAGACTAAAAAGTAAAAATTTGTGTTTTGCGCGAATCCAGATAAAAATAAGGGGATCCCTGCGTTAATAGGTCATGTGCAAGTCAAAAGTCGGGGTTTAATCTGTGGGACTAATTAGAATAATAATTTCTAGGCATAATTAACACTAAATAAGAACATAGATGATATGTACGTGCTTCAATTTCTGAACTATGTTGATTTCAGATACAAGTACACCTAAGGGTTTCTGTAAAACTTTCATATATTATCAAATATCAGATATTATCATAGGGTATTGCTATAAACATGACTGTGCTTAAAAGTTAAACACTTTTTATACACAACCTTTTTGTGAAGACATCATGTGTAACGAAAAGCTCTAATGATAACAATACAATACTAGCCCAAATTCGACTGTCCTACACAAGTCTGTATTTGCGCTATGTGGATTATTCCGAAGTCTGCCAGCAAGATTCCATCTTAAAACCCCATCGTCATTCTAGGTCAAATAGGAGGATAGTTAATTTTTTGTCTGAATGTATAATATGGATTATTAAAACCAATTTAAGCGCTAACACGATTTTATTATTGGCGATGACAAAAGAGTGAGCGTGCTTAGTGGCGTCCCATAGGAGAGGCCTAATGACTAGCAGTGGACGGAAAATGGCTGATGATGATGATAACAAACATATAAGACATGTTTTATAAATTAATAGGTGTGCTTGTATAAGCTATGTATTGTCCAGGTGCGTGCACTATCCAGGTTATTCAACAAAAAGTCATCCAAATCTGTTTAGTCATTTGTATTATTTTGCAACAAACTTATAAACTGTAATATTTATACATATTAGTAGAATTAAAATAAATTTTCTTTTTAGGTGTGTAATAGACATCACAAAGTTAGAGAAGGAGAAGACTCTCGACGTTTGGCAGGAGCTGGAGTGTGGATACGGTTCTCTTCATATGCTGGTCACCGTCAGTGGAACTGCCAGGAGCATCACGATGGACAATATTCCTACCACTACAGGACCTCATTTACCCCCTCCCGCTGAAGATTTTGTGAGTTATTTATTAAAATATTTTTCTACCGGTGACTGACAAAAACTGATGAACTCTTTGTAGCGGCTACACAAAAGGAGTATATAATTGGTAGTTTCTTTTTAAAAGCGACATACACTATTCATTTGGTGACTTCAAAAGCTATCTAATTTTTTAAAAGGAACATACACAATGTTCCTTTTATGAAAATAAACTACCAAATTATTATTTTTTTCAAATTAAACAGAAACCCGAAGATGGTGAATCTGCTAGGCTTTGAATACTCTGACTCTCAAGCACAGACCTGCTACATATTAAACTTGATCGAGTACACCGGCCCCCATGAGACCGACCTTGAACGGCGTTTGTCCCTTTCTTTTGTATGGACAACATATATATATATACCATACATATAGTATAGAACATATATAGGACTAGCAGGTTGTTACACAAGGACACACTCCCACCCTGGTGTCTGTCAATTGGGCCGTTTTGTTCTACAAAGCACTTACTACCTTATTGTTAAAGTATACGGATTAAATTGAATCTGTCAAAACATCTTCATGCACCATCCTTTTATATTACGTCTATGCTCTCAAAGGCTGTGTGCTGCCGGAACAATGTTAAGTTATGGCGGCAGATTTTCTCCTGGATTGTGGTAAGATAATTTTTGGTACCACCTGTGGCCGAACACCCATGAATGCACATAGAAAACGCAATTGGTTGGTGCACGGCTAGGATTAGAACTAGCGACTTCCGGGCTAGAACTGAAGGTAGATGATACCATCACTTCTCCATAAAACTCCAAAAAAGTTATTGGCATCGAACTACCTTGTAGTAAAAATCCTATTGTATTTAAGTACCTCTACGTATTTTAAATAATGGTGCTATCTCAATATAAACTTTTTAAAAAGACTACATAGATACGTTTCCTCATTTCCTTGGAAACTAGATCAACAAGTTATATCCACTTAATCTATTTATAATAATGACTCATTCTGAACCACACATTTTGATATTTACGGAATAAAGAATAATTAAGTCTTACAGTCATATATGTATAAATAAGATAAATATTGATTTGTGCAAATTTATAGCAATAAACAAAATACCTACTACTCATAATCAATTCCAGCAACTATCATTTATGTTTGACCAGTACCTAATAAAAATAAATCTTATTTTTAGAACTATCCATACATAGGATATTTATACGATCGCCTCAAAATATAGTTAATGTGATCGTACCTTAAAGGTACGATCACACCGCGGCGTCCTGCGTGCGCGATCTAGGCAGCGATGAGATAGCGCAGTAGTAATTGTACCGACTGGTTCACACCAAATGCGACCTACGACGATCAGATAGCGCAGTAGTAATTTTACCGGCTGGTTCACATCACACATTTATTGTGTTTCATTATTTTACAATTTTATAGATAAAAATTGTCTGCAGTACTTGTACTATTCATTATTCTGTGACAGTACTGAAACATGCACTGGGTTGGGGATGCACGTGCACGTACGGTTGGCAACCCTACATTAATCAGGGGAATTAAACATTTGTTTTAAGTGTGACGTTCGACGTCTAGATGAAAGCAGAATGGCTCAATGCTTTAGTTTTTTTTTTTTTTGTAAATTCAAAGCAATAAGTTATGTTTCTGTTATATTCATAATAATTATTGTTGAATATGATCTATTTAATGTTATTTGACGTGTGTAAGTGCAAAATTTTAATTTGCCCATATACTGAATAAATGCTTTGACTTTGACTTTGCCGCCAAACGCGATCTACGGCGATCAGAAAACGATTGAAAATCAGATTGCGAACGCGCACGCGGACGCAAGACGCCGCGGTTTGGTCGTACCTTTATACGGGTATAAAATTAGTATATATTGGATATATGTTATTATAAGAACATCGTTCTTAAAATATTTATTTGCGTGCTGTGTATATTATGTATTTATGTGACGTTACTTTATGTCTTTTATGTTTATTGTTTTTTTTTACATTGGAGGATACATGCACACTACACAACACAGTAGGTTAGAGAGCCTGAACTTATAGACTTATAGTATTTCCAGATAAATTACAATGTTGTGGTGGATAAGGTGAAATTTAAATTTAGAAAACTAGATTCAAGTAGTATATATCTACGCTAATATTATAAAGAGGAAAACTTTGTTTGTTTGGTTGTAATTAATAGGCTCAAAAACTACTAGACCGTTTTTAAAAATTCTTTCACCATTCGAAAGCCACAGTATCCACGAGTAACATAGGCTAAATTTTATTTTGGAAAAAATAGGGTTCCGTAAGATATTTGGGTTTTAGCAAAACAACGTTTGCAGGGTCAGCTAGTCTCCTATATAAAAACCGCAGAGTTGTAACGTCTGCGATTCACTGTCACTACACTAACACAACACAAACTAATTTATTTTCTCATTTATGATATTGGTCACCATTATTATATATATTTTTGATGTTATCATATTTTATTTATGTTCACTTATTGGGACAATAAAACTCATAAGAATACTGTAAGTATAAGACGTAAACAAAGAGCGACTGACAGGAAAACTGATGCCTTTTATCCTATTGATCTATATGCAAACCGGGTGTACATCTGGCCATCAGTCAAGACCTTAATCATCAGTATTCAGAACATCGAAAGTAACATTAAACCTAGTAGGTACATTTTACCTTAAACCTCTATGCATCCTTTGTACGTGTGTTACCTTAAAACCGTCCCTTCCTCATGGAATAAGTTCGAGATCACTGAACCGACAATGAAAGTAACCGGAATCATAATCCGGTTGTTTTCATTGCCAACTACATTCTGCGCGCAATTATTAAGAGCTACAGGTAAAACCCATCTTTGCGGGTTGATGACGCAGGTCATTCGGAAAAAGAAAACAGTATGGAAAATTACTGCGATACATAGATTCAGAGACAACAATGACTGTGCATAAATTATGAGCTGTGAATGTAAATTGCTTTTTTAAGGTGGTACGAATTCCATAAAGAATAGCAAATGGAGCAAAAACTTGCTCAATGCAAGTTTTTGCTCCATTTGCAAAGTTTTTTATGGAGAAATATTATTAGATAGTCTTTTCTATTCGATTGTGTGAACACAAGTGCTTCAGGACATAAATAAGTAAACACGTGTTTTAGGTTTTTTCGAAATTCCACCCCTAAGAGGGTGAAATGGGGTAACAAAGTGTGAAATTCAATATTGTTTCGGATTGCGCTTAAATTTGGCATGCAGATAGTTATTTTGACGTAGGTATCCGTTCAGAAAGGATTTTCTAAAAATTCCCCCCGAATACGGAACGGGGATTCAAAGTTTGTATGGCGAAACAAGATGAGATAGTCTGTTTTATTCGAAACTTTACACATAAGTACTTCTGTAAATAAATAACTAAGTATGTTTTGTAGGATTTCTTGAAATGAGGTAGGTAACAAATTCTGAAAATTTGGGTTTTTCGGGTTTTATAAATATGAATCCCGATTTGCCTTAGTCACGCGATAACATGAAAACGGGTGAACCGTATTTGGCTAATTCTTATTTGATGTCTTTAATGATAAAATCGTTTTTACACAAGAAAAGTTTTTTATGGTTTTTCTATTGCCATAGGGTTGCGTCTGGGCATCTCTAGGACGGTACCTCACAATTGTCACTGCGGCAGTGAAGTGGACAGATTAGGCCACCATGCCATGGCCTGTCATGCCGCCGCAGTGCAGGGCGTCTCTCATGGCACGCCACAATAAACGACGTCATCCGTCGGGCCCTTGCCACCGTGAACGTGCCGGCCATATTAGAGCCGAACGGTATATCACGTGACGATGGTAAGAGGCCCGACGGTATGACGTTAGTGCCATGGTGTCGAGGAAGACTATTGGTGTGGGACGCCACATGTGCTGACACATTAGCGGCGTCCCACATATGCGGGACCTCACGGTCAGCGGGCGCGGCAGCGGATGCTGCAGAAAACCTCAAACGGAGGAAATATGCTACCATTAGTGATGGATACATATTTCTTCATTATGGGGTCGAAACAATGGGCCCATGGGGTCGAGATGCCCGAGGTTTTGTTAAGAAGTTGTCCAGACGCCTAATTGACATCACCCGTGACCAAAGAGCTGGCGCTTACCTCGGCCAACGTATTAGCCTAGCTATACAACGAGGTTACGTCGCTAGCTTTTTGGGAACATTACCGGCAGGTAGCGACCTGGGTTCTGTCTTTTATTTATAGTATAGATATTATTATTGTAGTTTATATAATTTTGATATTGTCATTAGGAAATTATTTTTAAGTTGTTTAAATAAATATCAGTAATCCAGAAAAGTTTTAAGTAAATAAAAGGAGTTTTTAACGCGGGCGAAGCTGCGGGGCACATCTAGTTTAATATATTTTTAACTTTAGTATCCAAACTCATTTGATACTGTAATTTAATAACAATAAATAACCAACTAACTTGCGTATTTAATATCCGTAAAAACATATCACCGTTAAATTGACGGCTGTACCACGGTTCATAGAATATTTTAACGGATGTGCGTCAGCGAGCTTATGCGCAAACTAGTATGTATGTAGGCATGTAGCAATTAGCGAGAAAAACACTGGCAAACAAAAAAATATAGGCAAGATAAAAATTAACAGAGATGAGATAATAGAGCTCCTAAAATATTTTTTAATATTTTAAAAAGTATAGAGTACAAGTCGCTTCCTTTATGTATACGCCACTAGCGTAGATTCAGCTTTTTTCAACCAGTTTCGACCAAACTGCGTAAAAGTAGGATCATATTTTTTAGTTCACTTTAAGGTTTAGGCACTAAGAGCCAGTTTTATCAGTTCGTGACAAAGTTTCAGATAGTTATCTGACATATGACACCAAAAAGTTGTCAAAAATCTGTCTGATAAGTTTTTTTTAAATATTATATAGCTTATAGCGTTTGACCACAAGTTCTTAACAGGACAAGTTCTTATCAGGGACCGGTGAAACTGGCTCTAAAAACAAACAAAAAAATCTGCCAGATCGATACAGCTGTTCTCAAGTAATGCAAGCAACGTGTATTTTTTTAAAAGATGTTACGTAAAGATACGGACACATCGCAGCGTCCTGCGTGCACGATCTAGGCGGCGATCAGATAGCGCAGTAGTATTTGTACCGACTGGTTCACACCAAACGCGATCAGAAAACAATTGAAAAATGCTGAGATCGCGCCCGCAGATCGCAGGATTCCGCGGTGTGTCCGTACCTTAAAGGTACGGACACTATTCGGACAGTACTCGCAGGACGCTTCGGTGTGTCCGTACCTTAAGCTGTTAGGTGTATGACACTAATTATAATACACTCTAGAACCTTAATCGCACTGTTTAAAACAACTACACCGTACCTAATGGTCAAATATCCACAATTGTTATTTGACCACGACAAATCTACGCTAGGCAGTATTTGCAATGTTTTAATAGGGGTATATATGAATTACCTAATATATAATAATTGTTGTGGTCATATAACAGAGTATCTATGGTCGCATCTCGTATAAAATAGTGCCTATCGGACAACTTTAGAAGACAAAAGCACATCACTAACGCACCTCATTTACTCTTGAGACAAAGATACTAAATACATCTTACGTGATTGTAGTAACGCCTGACAAAAAACGCGACTTTAGGATACACTTTATGAAACCATTTGAAAATTCGTAGTTTGGGCGGCCGTAGTAGATTTTTTTTAAATAGTAGATAAGTAAGCGTTTAACTCATCTGATGTTAAGTGAAGATGTGATCGATGATGTAGCGCGCTTGCCTAGAAGATACTTGTTCACTCGCGATTTAAAGAGCCCTGGACTGCACTTAGCATAGATGTTTATTTGTCAATAATACGAATATATAAAGTAAATGAAACGTTTGTTTCAGTCTTGGTACCGGCTGAAAGACCTGAACGAGGTGGGTCAGCTCTCAGTCACCGTGCATGGAGCCAAGGGACTGTCTACTCACGGCATCAGGCAAGCAGACGCCTATTGCGTGTTAGAGCTGGATAACTCGAGGGTGCAGACTCATGTCATGCCTGGTACTGCTGATCCTATATGGAATAAGAATTATACCTTGTAAGTATGATTAGAGATCGATCCAAAAATCATTCTCTCTCTCTCTCTCTTTTTCTCTCTCACCGGCGTATTAAGACTAAAACAAGATCTATATCTTTGAGACTTTGAGCTTGTGATTGGCCCCTCTCTGACCAACTGTGTCTTTAACAGAATCGGACTTATACCGAGATCATACATATCCATCAAATTACTCTTAAGGTACGGACAACCGCAGCGTCCTGTGTGCGCGATCTAGGCGGCGATCAGATAGCGCAGTATTTGTACCGAATGGTTCACACTAAAAACGATCAAAAAACAATTGAAAAGTACTGAAATTTCGCCCGCAGTTTGCAGGACGCCGCGGTTAGGCCGTACCTTTATAGGTAGGTATACGAGTACAAAGGATATGTTCCTGTGTCACAAATGGGTTATCCGTAGTGTAGCGATCAATTACAAATGCGTGCTTCAAGTTTCTATAGGAATAATACAGTTCAATTTCTCATCACGATGAGAACATGTGTTGCCAAGCTGCGATGCCCCATAATCTAACCTACTCTAATTGCCTAATCTCTACATAAAGGCTAACTTACTCTTTTATTTTCAGCCCTATAAACGACGTCACGTCTACACTGGACATCACAGTGTCCGACGAGTCCTTAATAAATGAGACTTTAGGCAGAATATCGATACCACTTCTCAGGATCGAAAATAATGAGAAGAGATGGTACGCATTGAAAGACAGATCGAAAAAGTCTATCGCCAAAGGAAATTGTCCCAGAATATGTTTACAGATGTCAATGGTTTGGAATCCGGTAAGCAAATTTTGAAAAGTTAAAATATTAGCATTACATAATTTACATACTAGAACCACAGTTTTGCAATCCATACTAGAACTGACTGGATCAGATTTTTGTGACACATTTTTACTGGCAAAGTTTTGTTATAACATTGCCTATCTCATGCTTCGAGCATTTACCAAAGGAGATGTTAACGCAAGGCGTACCCCTCTGCTGGCCATACAGCCATTTTTGGCCATATGAGCGTGCGTAACTACGCTGTATTTTTAATACTGTGTGCGTGTTTCAAGCTAGTGTGCGGGATCGTTAAAGTGAGTGATTTGTGTGTGTGCAATGCGTGTTTACCTCGTCCCCCGTAAGTATCGGCAGAAAAAAATGTATGCGGATTACAACGTTAATATCTCCATTGGTAAATGCTCGAAGATCTCATGTGATGGCAAGTAGACTTTGAACTCAAAAATCAAACATGGTCTCTGGAAGTGGAAGGATGTAGTGAGATGAACGCTACGTAACTGTAGTTGAATAATTAACGAAAGTTCGTTGGACCTAATCTGCTGTCTGCATGTCAGTCAAGTTGGCAAGCTACTCGTACATTAACACGTTGGCAGCGGCAGAATTTTTCTATTTTTTCCATTCCTGCGGTACGGGACGTTTAATACCTCTTATTTTCATAAGATACTATCATAATGCCGGGACGGGGCTTATTAGACCCCGTAACCACTGCATTCTGTTGACGTTTAAGACTTCGTATGATAATGACTGTACGTAACCTGCATTCTGTTTTCAATAGGGGTCATAAATATATATTTATCTCTTTCCTACAATATATATCAAATAGATATATGTTACGGCCTCCGCACGCCAGAGAAGTTTATGTTTTTATTAGCCGCACCGCAAGGGAGACACATACGAGGCGTATTAGACCTCGGTCCGCATTGAAAATGTTAAACAATAACTTTTAATGCAAGGTAGGTATGCTCTAAACAAACGAATTTAAGAAAAAGAGGTACGAATGTAACGGGAGTGTTCGCTAGCCTTCGCTTTTGAGCAGTTGCGTTCGTTAGTTTGCCTTCGCTAGCTAGCGATGATATGTTTAGTGCGTACCATAACATGAAAAGATCGTGACCCCTGCCTAAGCTTTTTGCGTTGAGATTGCGTCATTACTTAGACTAAAACGGATAAGTACCTACATAATTATAACTTATAATTAGGCAGATATTTTTTGTGCTAGTATTTTTGCTTTGTGAAGGACGAGTACCTATATATACCACAAACTATAGTCGATAATAGCAAAATAATGATGGGTACTAGGTGAATAATTACGCAAATCAAACCTGCTCTTCGTTCACTTAGAATCAGTGAAGAATTTGTTCTTGAAACCTAGCTAAATCATTGTGTAGCATAATATTCTGCGATTGTAATCTATCCGTAAGTGCCTGTACTACTATTTATTCTGTGCCATAAGTAAAGTTGTGTCTGCTGGGGGGTACCAGGCCGGGCTATGGCATAGTAGCTCCCCAAACGGATGCCTATTTCGAAGTGAAAAAGAATAACACATTTTAAAACAATGCGCACAATCACCAAATCATCATTACACCTACAACTTAGATTCATAGAGTTATAAGCTTAGCGTCATCCTACTGTGCTTAGATCAGTACTTGTTGTAGGTAAAGGCATCGCTTCGAGTGCTCAGTCCAAAGGAAGAAAAATATACAGAGAAGACACCAAATAAATTCAGCATTCCATTAATTTACAATAACCTGAAATTCATCAAGGACATCTTCCACGCCGTCTGCATAGGAAACGAACATTTCAAGTAAGTGCTTACTTATAAACGTTACTCACACCTGTATTCAAGAACATGTTTACTTACTGGGCTTTCACTTAAGTATTATCAATAATGTTTTGGTTTAAATGACCCTATGCGTTCGCGAGCACTGTGAGTCCTGGTAGTAAGTATTGTTTGTATGGGTGTTAGTCGCGAATTAATTTAATGTACGTACGGTTGTCTCATTTTCACGTATGATAAATCCATTTTAGGGAAGTTGACAAATTAAACGTTAAGTTTTTAACTCCCTCGTCCATTTAGTATTTACTAAGACCTGCTTTACTATATACTGACGTTAGGTTTGGTTATACTGGCTGTAATTCAAGTTTATACTGAGTTACTGAGTTATTTTATATTACAGTGCGGTCAATCTTTAGTCAAATTATCTCGACCTAGGTTTCGAGCAAGTTCGGCGCACTTTTTTGAGCGGGCTTTTCATTAAAAAAAATCTAAACGATATTGAAATAAGGTTGTTATGGTAGAACATACGCTGCCATTTCCCCAGGTAATGTTTTGCCGTAAGCGCGGCGTCACCTAGCCGCACGGTGGCGATTTGCCGGCGCTAATGATCAGCACAAGCAACTAAGGAGATACTAGTATCTGCTACGTTAAAGTTCTGTTTCCTTTACCTATATATTGTGCGATACCACTAATAATCTCTAAAAACAAAAGACTTGACTCTAAACTTAAACGTAGGTAATGTAGGTATATATTTATTTATCACTAGCTGTGCCCCGCGGCTTCGCCTGCGTTAAAAACAACTTTTATTTATTTTAATTTTTTTTTTCATAAGAACCATCTCCTGACGAAAAAAAACACAACAAAAAAAGAATTAGCGAAATCGGTCCAGCCGTTCACGCGTGATGCCGTCATCATCATCATTATCGGCCGGTATTAGTCCACTGCTGGACATAGGCCTCCCCCACAAGACACGCCACTGAGCCCGGTCTTCGGCTCTTTGTTTCCAGTCACTGCCCACCGCTTTGCGATTGTCGTCGCTCCACCTAGTCAGAGGGCGTCCTACTCTACGTTTGCCGTGACCAAGGGAAATTGGGATTCATTTTTATATATAAGATTTTTTTTTCATAAGAACAGTCTCCTGACGATAAAAAACACAACAAAAAAAGAATTAGAGAAATCGGTCCAGCCGTTCACGCATGATGCCGTGACCAAGGGAAATTGGGATTCATTTTTATATATAAGATACCATACGAGTATATACGATAGTGTCACGATTATGCAAATAATGTTGACATATTTTAACTTCTATTGTTAGATGTGGCCTTTTATCTATTCAATTACATGCCTACTTGACTATATTTAGACTGTATTCATTTAGGTGACCGATAATTTATTTAAGCTGGGTCATGCTTACATTTAGTTGACCCTTCTATTCAATTCTGTCGGAGTCAAAAATGCATTGAGGTCGACTGACATTGAGATTACGTTCAAGCAAGTGCTGTTACGAGTAAAGTATTAACATTAAGTGGGAACATAGAATAGACAATAGTATACTTGTAAGGATTTATCCTATTAATATTATAAATGTGAAAGTTTGTGTGTTTGCATCTCAATCAAAACGGCTGAACGGACGTTTTGTTTAAATACTTATAATACTCATACGTAATTGCTCATTTGTATTTTAGTAGCTCTTCTTTTATATTTTTGTAACATTGTTAACTTTAAATACATAAACATTTATTATGCATCTTCCGTATTGCATCTGAAAATATTTTTTGTAGTTAAAACATTTTTAAGTAGAAAAAATATTCTTGATGAATATCATGTTATTAACTGTAATTGTAAAGTTATAGGTGGTATATAACGTTTCTCAAACAATCGATTACTTGTTTATTTTTAGATGTCTATTCGAGTGGGACAACAGAGAACTGTCAGCGATAGCACTGTTCGCCTGGTTGATGTTTTGGTTCTTCTTCCGAATGTGGATGACGCCTTTACTGCTTCTTGTACCCTTCATCTATTACTGGATTGCGAGTCGGAGTAACAGTAAGTATATTAAGGGCCAATTTTACCGGATCCTTATAAAGTCTGAAATATGATATCGGACATATATAACTCCATATAAATGCTATTCATCTGAAAGATAATTTCCTAAAAGGCTGTCATGGACTCTACCGGGAACCGGTGAAACTGGCCTTTAGATTTATTAAGACTTATGACTAAGACTGTATCTAGTAAAGATTTCCAGTTATTTCCGAGCTGGGGGAAAGCCCTTACCACAAAAAAAAGTACCGTATTGACGCAGCGTTCATATTTTTAGCTTTGTTTTATAGTTTGTCACCTTCGTTAAGGTTTATCGTTATGAGTAGATAACTAGTGGCGTCTTTATTTTATCTGTAAAAGTAGATACTTGCGTGTTTATGGACTAACGATTCCACGGAAAAGCTTTCGTAGCGTTAACGGCTAACAGAATGAATTCTGAAACGCGCTAACTTTGGCGTAGCTCTTTTGCTACGAAGAGTATACAGCTTAGAGTTCTGTGTTACATGTTTTTTTTTTCTATTTCCAGATATGGCCACATTAGTTCCTGTACATAGTTCCTCAGAAGAAGAAGACGTAGAGGACGATCTTGAATCGACAAAAGTGAGTCTCAAATGTATTTTTTATGATACGAGGTAACATAGCAATCAGACGCTCGCACCATGACAAAACTTTGTATCAACATAATTTTTAGGCGTCATTGCTCAACGCGTGTTTGCTTAAAAGACTTATTTCATATTGAGTTAGTCTCACTTGCCACGTTATTTCACTAGACAATTTGTCATACAAAAATTACCACTATTTATGTAAAAATGTCTGGTGCCCACAATAATAGACATACATATTTAATACATTTCCATAAAGTGTATAATTAAGGTTAAGATTGGTTTAAAATCTATAATTTTAAGGTCAAAGAACAAGTTGGGACGAGTGAAACGCTTACCTGATGGTCGAAACGTCAGTTAAATGACGTCAGCTTACAAATTACCCATAGATTGGCACGCAACACTCACGACTGTCGCAGTTTTGCGCGTCACTGTACCTGCAATGTCAGTTTACCCTGAATCAACAACGCGATGTACAACAATTCTAAAATACCTATTACAATAGCGCCCCGTAGCGTTGCCCGCATTCAAACCCTGTTTATAAACCTTCTTCTTGAATCACTCTCTCTCTTACTGAAAACTACATTAAAATCCTTTGCGTAGTTTAAAAGATCTAAGCGTACAGACAGCGGGAGCGACTTTATTTTATACAGGAAGTCGCTACTGTATACTATGCACTGATTACATTATATTTTCTTTTGTCACCAGGACGAAAAGACTATAAAAACAAGACTGTATGGACTCCAGGATCTGACGTTGACAATTAAGAATGGAATTGACTACATCTGCTCGCTTATTGAAAGGATAAAGAAGTAAGTTTTACGTCAATTTAATAGAAAGCAATAAGAAATAATAAAAACTTTTCTTATGCACATACGGAAAATATTTAACCTTATTAAACCATATTTTTATATCACTTACCTTTTTATATCATACTAGCTGTACCCCGCGGCTTCGCTCGAGTTAAAAAGTATCCTATAGCCTAATCCATAATATTGGATATTCCCGTGCAATTTTAGCTCAATCGGTCCAGTGTTTGACCGTGAAGAAGTCCCAAACAAACAAACATACAAACTTACTTTAAAATTTATGATATTTGTGTTGATAAGCTAGCATTTGCTCTCTTTTTAACCCGTTGGTAAGTGACGACGGAGTTTCTCGAAAGGATCGAATCCATAACTTGGTGATCCGACACAGAACCAAAGTCATCGATCATCAGTCATCGCCCATAGAATGAGTAAGCTGAAGTGGCAATGGGCCGGCCCCACAGCCGAAGAACCAACAACCGCTGGGGTAAACGAGTTCTTCAATGGAGATCGAGAATCGGCAAGCGTAGCGTGGGACGCCCTCAGACTAGGTGGAGTGGTGATGTTCGCAAGGTGACTGGCAAGAGCTGGATGAGAGTAGCCGAGGATCGTGCTCAGTGGCGTGCTATTGGAGAGGCCTATGTCCAGCAGTGGACTAGAATAGGCTGATGATGAAGATGGCTCAAAGGTACACAACCTCAGGTACAGAAAATACTTCACACCGGGACAGTTGCTCAATCTCTACCAAGCACAAGTCCGGTCGTGTATGGAGTACTGTTCTCACCTCTGGGATGGTTCTGCCAAATACCAGCTACAGACAATAGAAGCTATTGAGAGGAGAGCCAAGAAGCTCATCAACGACGACCAATTAGTAAGCAAAAGACTCCAGAGTCTCGAGCATCGTCGCAAGGTCGCTTGATTGTCGGTTTTTTATCGGATTCATTTCGGAGAGTGTGCATCGGAACTTCATAACTTGATTCCGCCATCCCCTTTTTATAATCGGACTAGCAGGGATACTAAGAGGCGCCACCGCTACATGGTGGATATACCATTTACGCGTACAAAGCGATTCGCTTCTTCTTTCATCATACTTACTGCCAAGGAATGGAATTCCCTGCCCGAGTCTGTGTTTCCGATTAGATACAACATAGGGGACTTCAAGTCGCGAGTGAATAGGTATCTTTTGGGTAAGCGTACTACATCATCGACCGCATGGTCACTTAACATCAGGTGAGATAGTGGTCAAGAGATACCCAATTTCACATTTTAAAAAAACCTAGGCATGTTGTAGAACATGCTCTTGTGACTCGTCAGTCACCTAGGTGGTTGTCTGATCGGTTGACTAGTTTGTAGACAATTGATTGGGTTGCTAGTTAGTCAACATCACCAAGGTCAGTCAATTGACTGGTTAGTCTAGTAGCAGACTGGTCAGCCGATGGTCGATTGACTGTCAACGACTCGTTCATTGACATATTCGTCGATTGATTAGTTGGATGGTTAGTCCGGTCAGATGTGTCAACAATGCGGTCGAATTTTAAGTAACATCTAACACAATCAATGGCACTTTAGCAACAAGTACACCAAGTTCTACAGGTGGTAGATACGAACATTATATCGATGTTCCGCCTGACTTGCTACCAAAACAGCAGCTTACCACTATCAAGGAGAAAATCTGCTGCTATAACCTTACGTTTTTCCGGCAGCACACAGCCCTTGCAAGTCAGACATTTCAGGCCTAGCGTATTGACCATCTTCGACCACATAATTGCTTACCACCAGGCGAAATAGTGATCAAACGTTAGCATATCAGATATAAAAAAATACAATCATTGGCACTTTTGATTTTATTTATATAGCTGTTTTTCTTGAAATTGATTGTATTATATTCAGATCTTGCTAAATAACACGTTTTGATCAAATTAGACTGGAATTTAAAAAGTAATGTAAAAGTATACATCAATTGCAAAAGTGCCTATAACTAATGCTCAAAGATGTTTTATTACAGTGACTGGTATTGCATCAAAACCCTAAAAATATAATTTAGTAAAATTTTACATCAAATTTCATAGGTATTTCAAATTTCAATTTCAAATTAATTTGAATGAATTTGAAATTCGGTATCTTCTTAGGTAGCATAGATCCAGTGCTAGGATATCTTCTGTAATCTACAGAATACTCAACTCCTCACTAACTTACAGCAGAGATATCGAGTTAGGGCACTGGAATGGTCTCAATGAATAGATTATACATAGATCAATCGAGGGGTGGTTTTCAATTTTGAATTTAAGTATTGTTACGTGCGGTGTGGTATAAAAATGCCAATCCGATGAGATGAACGTTTATTTCCACTGAACACTAGGTTACACAATGTTCCACAGTAGTTGTCCAAATCGTCTTGCACAATGATCAAAAGTCCGTTATCACACACTGAGGTCGTTGGTTATACACAATCACTGATTTCACTGTTCACAACACTAGTTCACTGATAACACTCACTTGGTCGCTATCCGCGCTTAGATGTATACACTGTCGCTTCCAAAGAGTGACTGACTCAAGCCGCGGTTTCAACGTCTTATATAGGACGAGAATATTTCTACAGAACATTCCAGCATTGACTCGAAAACAAAAGACAAAAGACATTCAAAACAGAGCAATAAAAATCACGAACAATACGCGGCTTTCCTTTGAACATCTGATGTGAACAACTTTACCATATATGCTAATTTGATCTCTAACGACTTAAGAATAAAGTTCAATCTTAACTACAAAA
The DNA here is from genome assembly GCA_954871355.1 of Cabera pusaria. Lineage (NCBI taxonomy): Eukaryota > Metazoa > Arthropoda > Insecta > Lepidoptera > Geometridae > Cabera > Cabera pusaria. Next base: position 15,756,390 of record OX940889.1, read on the forward strand.
CGAAGTACATTGACTAGGGTCGGAACTCCAGGAAGGTTACTTTTATGACGGTCAGGTTTATGGCCGGCAATTAGTTTATTTTTTCCACGGCTGTTCTCTAGAACGTTCTGGCGTAAAGGTATTATGATTTTATACTTACTTAAAAAGATTTAATATATTTTTGTTCCAGCTTGGCAAACTTCACAGTCCCTTACCTGAGCTACCTGGCGATGGCGGCCATGGTAGCGCTTACTGCGGCGCTCTACCTCGTACCCATCAACTACATATTTATGGCATTTGGTAAGAAATGTTGCCTTTGTTCATTGAGATACAATACCCAGAGCCACGATCTCTAAGGTGTCCATTACACGATAAGTTTTGCTGTCAGTTTGCTGGCAGTCCCGGCTATGACTGATGGAGAACCTATCGTCTAACTAATGAGGTGAATTACCGATATTTAGTTTAAATATCGGTTGCACAAAATCAAAATATCTAAATAATTTAGATATTTTTAACCAACTTCACAAAAAAGGAGGAGGTTCTCAATTCGTCGGAATGTATGTTCACCGATTACTCAAAGATGCCTGAACCGATTTGGAAAATTATTTTTGTACCCTTCCCAGGTTGTCCCATTTAAATTTTAACGAAATCGGCCGAGCCGTTTTTAATATATCAACATTTGTATTACGACGCATTTACTTATCTCGACGACTTACTACTTGGCTGGCACTTTACTTACTGGCACAGATAATGTAATAGTTACTAAATCTACTGGCTTCTTTGACTAGCGCGATGTTTGAAGTCGGTTCTTTTAGTTTTTGAAACGATCTTAAATTATGATTTTGTGCGTCGGCAACCATCAGTCATGAATTATGGTTTTGAATGACGCAAAACCTATCGTGTAATGGACGTCTAAGTGAAAACAGTCAAAAAACGTCCGAGGGAGCGTTGTCGTTATACATACATACCTATAGTTTAGTTTGCATCAATTATATTAGTTAAATTAGTTCGCAATAACACATTTGTTCAAATTTAAACGTTAAGTCGCGTGTGTAGTTTTCATAAGGTATTGTGCCTCAATTCCTTTGTCTTTATTATCTAGATTTTGGTTTTGTCTAGAAAGTTACGCTCACTTTTAACACCTGCCTAAATAATGTCCATAGTTAGGTGCGAATTTATCGCTTTCTCAATTAAACTAATTAAAGGTATGTAGTATACAGTGTAGGTGTAGTCCAAAAGGCCAATAAAAGAGTTAGCGTTCTAGATATAGGGCTATGTTATTTTATTTTTTTATGTTATTACCTTTTACAATATAGTAAGTAGCTATGTAGAATAAATTCCGACAATTTCGACCGAAGTTTTCCTTCTACGTCGATGTTTCAACATCAGAAATGAAACATCTCAGAATACTAACAGAAAATAGATATTTTATGCGCAGCAATTGAAGTTGGTTGTTATTATAACAATGACTTTACTATTCATTATATCTACTTTCGTTTCAGGTTTCTATAAGTTTACGCGTAAAATCCTGAATCCTGAAAGAGTTCCTAACAATGATATCCTGGACTTCATCTCCAGAGTGCCCGATGATGAGATTTTGGTAAGAGCTTTCTAAATATAATGCGAATAATTTTATGTTATTTTCAATCAAAGTTAGTACGGATTTGTAGTTGATAATTAAAAAATACTGGTCGCAACCGCAATCATGATGCTAATTTTCCAGATTAATTTATGCCACTTCTCTATTTACCAAATTATGGCAATGCGAAAAGAAAGGGTTCGTATTTAGAAGTGCACTCTATATTATATGTATGTTTTTAACCCCCTATGCAAAAATAAGGGTGTTATGAGTTTGACGTATATATCTGTTTGTGGCATCGTAGCGCCAAAGAGTGTTCTTGGCTTTAATTCATGAAATTCCGATCAGCCGTTTAAGAATATGAGCTTTTTTCTAGTTGATAAGGCTATGATATCATCTTTTATTGATCAATTTGTAATTTGGTATCCTCTTCCTTCAATGATATTTTAAGAACATGGTAGCCTTGACCTGCTCCTGGAATCTGCAGAATACTCAACTCCTCACCAACTAACCAGAGACGTTGTCTATGGGCTCGTTGGAATGGTCTCAATAAACAGATTATGTATAGATCGGTGGTTAAAATTTGGAATAATTTAAGTATTATTGTATTTACGTATTTATATTACTTGTTTGAGTCTGTGTTTCCCGATAACTATCATTAGGTCTTCAAAAGAGTGACGCGACTGAATAGGTATCTTCTAAGAAAGCATGCTACAGCTTGTATCATATTATCAGGTGAGATAGTGATCAAACGCTTGTCTATTAAGCATTGAATAAAGGACTTCCTGTTGATATAACCTACATATTTTTCGGAGTTAGGTTTTAGTTTTACTGCAATGTACAATCTTTTTTTTTAATTTACCTATTTTACCTTTCAGAAACAATGGAGGGAGCTGAAAGTGCCAGAACCAAACGGAACAATATCGGGATCTCAGAAAAGGAAATAGAAAATCAGACGTAGGCGTCTATACAAAGTGCCATATTTTAACATTTCAACAAATACTTTCTATTAGAACTGACAAAAACAATATCTCTACATGAATCTCTCTATCTTATAATACTTTATGGAAATTACACTTTAAAGTAGGTGAATTATACTAGGTATATTTTGGTAATCACAATTAATTATAATAACCATAATAACTATAAGCAAACGTTTACTTACTTTTCGTTGATATTAGTAGGTATAAGTATAAATTACTTCCATTATATTCAAGCGCGTGTTATTGCCATTTTATCTAGAAAATGCTCAATATGAATGCCAATTTTCAAAAGCAACGCAGGTTTGAACTATATTTATTTTGTGAAGCGGGTAAGAATTTTGTAATTTTGGGTAGCCTAAGATTATGTGTAGACTCAAAACTGCGTTAAGCGGACGTTCGCGTGCGGTGCTTTTTTGTATGGAACGCGGTTAAGTCTATAACTTCTAATATGTAGGTACCTTTGAGTATTGGCTGAATAATCAAAGGTAAGTACCACTAAAACTAAATTTGACATCTCTAAGTATGATGACTCAAGTGTATATTATTGTTGTATCTTTATGCTAATGCGTAGTATTATGCGCAATAAATCTAAATTAGTTCAAATTACATAGCTTATAATACCTACACTATTTTTACATAGTGTTATAATAATAATTCATAATACATATTCCATTTGAACAATCTGTGATTATGATTGCCTATGTCGATGCCAAGTTCTAGTAATATTAAATTAATTAATATTTCCATAATATAATGAATATACATAGTTTCGTGTATATGAAACATTGTTTTTAAATGTTGTGAATATTATGGCTTAGACCATTTAACGTATTTGTTCTCTTTCTCAGTAGTTTGAGAATCTAGAACATAAGTATACGGGTTCAAATTAATGTAGGCGTAAATGTGCTCAATTAACTAAGCCACTTAAATTAAAAATTATATTTATAAAATAATGCTAATGCATAAAATTAAATATTATGATTTTAATTGTTATCTGCACTTTATATTTCTGTACAATACAATCCAAAATTTCATAGTCCAGCGGGATATATATATATATATAAATATATATATATATATAAATATATATATATATAAATATATATATATATATATATATATATGATTATTCGCAATGTGGGTTGCACATTACTAGTATTCTTGTTAACCCCTCCAACTAAGCTAAATATGCTTGTGTCTGGAGTGGGTTCACGTCAATAGTGCAATGGGTGGGGTGAGAATCGAACTCACGACCTCTCGATCGCCAGTACGACACCCTATCCTTTGGGCTATTGCCGCCTTATATTATGTGTATATATAATAATGTACAAATAAAGTGCAGATAACACAAAATATTTTATTAAGCAGTGCAATATCTCTTGTCGGATCTGAAATCTGAATAGTTTCATCCGAGCAATTACTTCTAAACAGTAATTGTAGGTGGTGTTTTTGATTGGTTAAAAATGCAATCCAGAAGTTTCGTCACTCCGGTGGAAGTCGTCTATGGCTAAGTAGGTTGCTTGGGCGAGATTTCCAGGAGGCGTGGGTTCGAATCCCGCTAGACGGTGAATTTTGGATTCTACAAAAATGCGATGAATAATGTGATTTATTTTCGAATAGCATTAAGAAAGTTTTGGCAGTTTAAAATAAAAAAAATATAACTTATGTTATTTTCGAAATGATTTTGTAGGTAATAATGACAAAATATAAATTATTATTAACCTATGTATTTATTATATAATCTCGTTATATACAGATTGATTTAATAGTGGTCGAAGGAAATGATAGAATTAAAACGGATGTAAGACTTACAAAATGTGATGTTTAGACATAGTTATCTAGAATAATTTTTAAATATAATAAATTATACTTTAAAGACATTAAATTACCATAATTCCTTTTTAAACTTGTTTTATTTTTATTACTTACATGTAATGTTTTTATAGTGACTAAACTTCTATTAGGCCGCCTGGGGCTTGTTTTACTTAAGGTGCGGCCACACCGCGGCGTTCTGCGATCTGCGGGCGCGATCTCAGTACTTTTCAATTGTTTTCTGATCGCGTTTGGTGTGAACCAGTCGGTACAAATACTACTGCGCTATCTGATCGCCGCCTCGATCGCGTCGGTGTGTCCGTACCGTTACTGATTTATCAGTAAACATCAGCCATAATATAGAAATATTTAGCGGTTGAAAGAAAAAACTGTCCAGTAAAATTACAGGGTGTACAAGACTCAACAACTTTTAAAGGGTAAGAAGTGCAGTGCAGTTACTTACACGCAAAACTTTGACAGTCCAGAGTTTAACGTGCCACAGTATATGTCAAAGGACATCATCGCTAATCGTCGAACGAGGATCATAATTGTTGTGTTATCTAATAATTTCAAAGTTCAAAGCATTTATTTAGTAAATAGGCAGCTTAAAATGATCACAGATACAAGTCAATCATAATTAAATAGATCAAAACAATAATTATTCTTATTATAGAATGAGCATAATATGAAGCATGCTTTGAATTAAAAAAAAAATGTAAGGAGCCATTCAATTTTCATAAAACGCTCTGACGCCGTCAGACTACTTTAAAAAAATGTTTTCCTCTGATTAATTGTAGTAGGGTTGCCACTTTCTGACGTTCAGTTTAACCCAAACGTATCTTACGTATCTTCGGTGTAAATGCAATAATAATGGTACGATTGACGCTAATCATAATAAAATGATGATGGAGCCAACCTGTGGGGGGTCTGGAACTCCGTAATTAAAAATGATAGGGCAGTCGAATTTAGGCTAGTATGTATGTATATAAAATGCAATACATACTGTATTGCATTTTATATGTAAACCGTATTTACAAAACTTGTATTCAAAAAAGTTTTTAACTTCTAATTTATTTATTTTAACTTAGATAAAACTAAGCCAACATTTGGCCAAAAAATAATATGAAAGAAAGTGACTTATCGCTGACAGTCATCTCTTCCAGACACAGGAAATAGTAAATATGAATAAAAAAATAATAAAGAGTCTTACTTTAGCGAGTTTTGTTTAATAAGAACTTTTATAATTATAATTTATATAATGTTCGTTGGTCGGCGCCGGCTCGGGAACGTTTAGCTCTTTCCAATCATTCTGAAATTATAAATTATGTTATAATAGTTAGAATTGTTTTGTTTTAAATAGTTCTTACCGACTTAGGTACTTGAGGTCTACACACATATCCAAGAATCACATTTACTAAGTAATAAAGCAACGCTATGCAAAAACCCTATTTCTAGCTACTTCAGCTACATCAGCTATTGGTCAATTTTCTCAAAAGTATGAAGGTGAACTGCACTCAGGTATTATCAATGTTTTTTTATAATATTTAGTCGCGAACAAGCTGTCGGCCTACTTGACGGTAAGTGGTCTCCGCCGCCTATCGAAATATGTAATACCTGAGATTTTGCCAGTGTGATGGCAGTGTGTTATTATTACTATTAATTTATATTACTCTCATTAGTCATCTTCTTATGTAATACAGGCAATCGTTACTGACTGACTGACTGATCTATTAACACACAGCTCAAACCACTGAACGGATTGCGCTGAAATCGGCACGCAGATAGTTATTATGACGTAGGTATCCGCTGAGACAGGATTTTTCGAAATTAAACGGGGCTCCAAAGTTTGTATGGAGAAACAAGATTAGATACTCATTTTATTCGAAACTTCACACAAGTACTTCTGTAAATGAATAAGTGAATATACATGTTTCAGACTTTTCAAAATTCAACCCCTAAATACGTGAAATGGGGTATGTTAAAGTCTGAAAACAGTATGGTTCTCCAGGTTTTATAAATATAATCTCTATTTTCTTTGGTCTCACCATAACTTAAGAATGGGTGGACCGATTTGGCTAATTTGTTTTGTGTTTTTATGTAAGATTTTTTTATAAAAGAAAAGTTTTAAATATATGAAAGTAGTTTTTAACGCAAGCGAAGCCACGGGGCAGAGCTAGTGATTATATAGGGGACGTAGTTGTTTGAATGACTCTGATCCATTAGCGAGCACTTAGACCTCATAGTATTTTTAACCGACTTCACAAAAAAGGAGGAGGTTCTCAATTCGTCTGTATGTTTTTTTTTTTTTTTTTTTTTTTTTTTTGTGTGTATGTTACGATTTCTCCATCAATTGTGAACGGATTCAAATGATTCTTTTTTTAATAGGTAGGATACGTTTCCGAGGTGGTCCCATTTTAATTTTATCGAGATCTGATTAGTATCACCAGAGATATGGAGATAAATACCCCAAACATAGGAGATTGTACTAGTTTTAGTAGAAGAGTCCCAAGAAGATTATACACAATGGAGGTTGCTATTGCATATAAGATATTCTTACGGTAACTGTGAGCGAGATAGAAATAAAGGTGGGGAAATTTTTTTTGTAATATCTTATAGGCAAGCGTTTGACCACTATCTCACCTGTTGCTAAGTGATGATACGGTCGAAGATAGAGAAGTGGACTAGAATGGGAACTGGCTCTCAAGGATAGCTGCCGGAACACATTAGATGTTTGGCGACAGATTTTCTGACATGAAGGTGGTAGCTGGCCAGGCGGACACTAGATATGTTCTACCACCATGCGGGGGTTATTGGTTTCTTAACGATGTTTTCCTTTACCGGAGGGCCACTGTGAGAAGCGCACATATATTTTTCGATAGAAAAATTCATTGGTGCACGGCGGTTTGAACTCGGTACCACGGCATCAAAGCCGACTGTTCTCCCAATTACGCCACCGGGCCCTCAATAAATAATTATATATTAATAATTATAATAAATAATTATGTATAAATATAAATAATTTGTCTTCACAGGAATGTTCTACCGGGCAAAGTCTTGTTAGAGTGCAAACTTTTTTAAACATACCTAATATTTTTTGACATGACATGACATTTGGCGAAGATGGCGGCCATTTCAGTCCCGCGACACTGCATACATAATTAAATAACTCAGAATCATGAACGTACTTTGTACCAATCAACACAGCAAAAAAAAATTATAAGCATAAAACCACATATTATATAATAGTTACTACGTAAATAATACTTTCCGTTGTTAGGTTGGCTACACAGTGCTTACATAATTCGGGTATCCACAATATAGGGAAGTGCCTCTTATAACGTAGTAGAGTGATTCAGTACCCTGTTGGCCATATGGCGGCAATTAATGTTAATAATCGCAAATAATACTTTTTTATATTCATTTTGGAATACAACTAGTCCGTGTTATAAAAGTATTTGGAATTATTGTAATAAAATAGACAATTAATTATCGTGTGTCAGATGCTTTTATTGCACAGGGCCATTTTGGACATTGTCCTATGAGACCTTGATGACATCATTATTACTAGTGAATATTTTCACTTTAGCGCGGCATTTAAAGTCAATTTTTTTAGGGTTCCGAACCCAAAGGCTACCAAATGAACACTTTCTGAGACTTTGTTGTCTGTTCGTCCGTCCGTCCGTCCGTCCGTCCGTGTGTCTATATGTGCGCACTTTACATATCTGTATCTTCTTAACCGTTATAGGTACACACTTGAAATTTTCAAAAAGTATATATCCGTCAGTGTATAACGGCCCAGACACGAAATTTAATAGATGCATGTAATTTCATTAAAACTTTTTTTGCACTAAAAAGGGTAAAATAAGTTATTTTTCAAAAAAAATAAAACCGACTTCATAACCACAAAAAGGCACTCAAAAGCGTAAAATAATTTACTTAAAATTATTATAAGCGTTACTCACGTCTCTATTTGAAGTCGGTGCCAGCCAAGTCTATTGGATATTAGATAGATGCTATGTATGTAGTAGTAGTAAGTAGGTACATGTAGGTTAGTAAGTAGGTAGATACATGTACTCGTAGGTATTATCTATCTACTACCTATTAGACTTGGCTGGCACCGACTGTTCTCACCAAAACTTCTGTGTCAGGTATCCTTGAAAGGAAATCTTCCAAATCGTTGTTTAATATTCTATCTGGTCTGACGTATTTTCGAGTGAATTTGTATATCCCTGGAATAATTAAACAATATAAGTATGAGACTTAGGGTCAGTTCACACCGCGACGCGACGAGACGTGGCGCAGCCAGAAGCCGCGCGGTGCAGCCCGACTCTGCGCGGCGCAGCAAAATGCGCGACGCCACCAAATAATCGCGATGTAATTTGTATCTTATTGTGTAGTTAATAAAGTGCAATTGTTTAACACGCGGTTCAAGCGCGCCGCAACGAGACACCGCGCGGCGCAGCCTGAAGCCGTCGAACTAACTCAATGAAATATAAGCCGCGCGGTGCAGCCCGACGCTGCGCGGCGCAGCAAAACGCGCGACACCACCAAATTATCGCGATGTAATTTCTATCTTATTGTGTAGTTAATAAAGTGCAATTGTTAAACACGCGGTTCAAGCGCGGCGCAGCCTGAAGCCGTCGAACTAACTCAATGAAATGTGTATCTTTTGGTATAGTAAATAAAGTTATTTTTTGTAATAGTCTCTTAATAAGTGCGCACCGAGTCACGTCGCGGTGTGAGCCGACCCATAGGTATAATTTAAAAAAATGATTGGTTGATCTACATTACACAGTTTCACAATTAGCTTGGCTTATTTAGTAAAATCTCCTAAAAATATTTTTAAACCCAACTCCAACTCCTTTGTAATTATGTACGAACTGGTACAATAAAGTGTTTATATATCTACCCGTGTCACTACTGGTAGCAGGCCTGTCGCACTCCGAGCTGTAGCTATTAAACTACAAGTACCTCCGCGCACCCACTAGGGTACAAGTTCAGTCAGTAAAGTGTCACACGCGCTCTCGATCGGCCGCGTGCCTTACTTGTGCCTACCTCAATATTATCACACCCCGGACACTCGCCTAAATCTCCATACAAACTCGCGTTTTAACGACCTATTACACAGACACTACACACATGTCGTTTTTCTACAGGCGCAATTGTGTGCGTGAAGTCTAAGGATGTCACCGTAATAACCAACTCCATTTTGAAGTCGGTTTAGACTTGCTAGCTACTTCGCTATGGTTTCAAAATTATCTATCTATACTAATATTATAAAGAGAGAACATTTGTATTTTTGTATTTTTGTATGTTTGTAATGAGTAAGCTCAAAAACTACTGAACCGATTTAAAAAAATCTTTCACTAATACATAGAATGGACTTTCGGAATGAAAATAGGCTACATATTATCCCGTTTAAATCAAAGGTACATTCGTGGAGATCTAATTTGCAACCTAAGTCGGCAAATAAACGGTCGAAAAAACACGTTTCTGACGAACGCTGCTTAATTGAAAATAGATAGAAGAATATTTTCGATGCAAGAGTTGTACAACTTAATAAGACCTACAAAAAAGTCCGCGACAGCATATGTCTATCTCTTAAGGTTGACTCACAGTAAACATTTTAATCTTAAAATTTTTGTTAAAAAATATTACATAACTTCCAAGGCTATTTTCAAGTATATAGTATTAATCCTTATCCAAATAATTACGTTAATTAGCTTGGCCACATATTATAGATTAAAATTGTCCTTTACAGTATATAATTCAAATGAAAACTCTAGAAGATATCACGAATTTCACAAACACGCATCGCAAAATTAATAAAATATTTGCAGTGAAACCACAGATTAGGTCATAGTTACTAGGAAAATATTATTATAAGCTTAGCTATGCTGTAGATCCCCACCGATCACAATCAATTTAAAGTCAATATAGTATAATAATATGATCTATTGTATAAAATAATATTCATCTATATATATATAATAATATAATATAATATTTTAAACCACCCCGACTGATCTATGTACTTGTATAATAGCTTTTTCCAATGACTCTAAACACGACATTTAAAATCTGAGCTGTAAGTTGGTGAGGATTTGAGTATTCTGTAGAGTCCAGGAGGCTTCCATGTTCTTGCAATATCGTTGAAGAAGAAGATTTTCGAATTGATCAGACCTATGAAAGTTGATTTCATAGCGCAATTAACTAGAAAAAAGCTCATAATTTTATAACGATTGAACGAATTTTCATGAATCAAAGCTAAGAAAACTCTTGATGAAGACATCTATCAAACAAAAAAAAAACTATCAATAATAAAAACAAAATCGGTTCATCCGGTTAGGTGCTAAGATGCTACAGACAGGCACACAGATACACACGTTAAACGTATATTACCCCTACATTTTGCGTCGGGGAACGCCGTAAGGTTACGGCGGCAGATGTACTCCTTGGTGGTAAGCTACTTTTTGGTAGATTTAATGATCCCACTACCACTGTACAAAAACTCATGATTCATGAATACACATAAAACTTTCATTGGCAGGTGTATAGCTAGGATTAGAACCAACGACCGTCGGGTCAGAATCAGGGTAACTATCCTTTACGCCAAAGGGCCGTCCAATATCAATACGTAAGTATTATAAAACAAAGTTCATCACTGCGTCTGTCTGTCTGTTCGCAATAATCTCAATAGCTACTGAACGGATTATCATGCGGTTTTCACCAATAGCCAGAGTGTTTATAAGGAAGGTTTAGGTGCATAATTCGTTAAGGTTTTGTGTAAATTGGATGAAATATGACGATGGTTGTTAAATATGTTCATATTTTATATTCGATGCAACAAACTGATGCAAATTTTGTAGGCATATATGTTCTACCCGTGCGTAGCCGGGGCGGGCTGCTAGTAGATAATAAAATTATTCTCGTTTACTCAACGCGATACGCCATAACTAAGACACTTGTCTCGCTGCGAAAGAAGACCAATACGCGTGCGAGTGAAACAGTTGCGAAAGTATTTGCAAACTCAAATCTTGTAAATATTTGATTACGTTATTTGAATAGTGTAGAGTTAGGTAGAGACATTTCATATACTTAAGTTACTTGATTTGAAAAAGTGACAAAGATAAATAAATTATTAAGAAACTTTTTATTCAATATTTAAAAACTAAGGTTTATTTACGCACGAGTATATCGTTGTTTCATTTATGAAAATGAATGAATTCTAAAATACAGTTAGGTATACAAATATAAGTGTATTAGTATATATATTATATAGAAAGTACGTAAATTTGAACCTGCTGTGTCTACCTAGTCCCACAGAAATATTCCATAATACTTATTGTTAATATTTCTGTGTATTATATTCATACATGTATGAAGTTTATGTTCTTCTCCCTGTGAGGTAGTATTGTTCTGTAGTCGTGCGCGTATGGCGTCCTTGCTCACACTAGCTCCTCGACAGCTCCAGAATCGGTGGCGAGGTGAGGTAGCCCGGATTGGTGGGGGGAACAGAGTGTCCGTTCTATACGTAGTATTATATCTTTTCTATGATATTATATTCCTTGCTTACGATATTAACATATAGTAACTGTAAAGAGTAACGTAAGTACTTGTACTATTCATTATTCTGTGCTGGTAGTAAGACTGATAGTAACACGGGAAACGAATCCTATTTAATTACATATCCAAATCATATTTTTTACATAAAAGCTGGATGTCTATGGGACTACCCGGTGGGTGTAACCACTTTATCGACACAATAATTTATAGAACAATATTTCGTAAGTAATTCTAAAAATTCTATAAATAAGTAAACTTACCTAAAATCATCATCAAATAATTGAATGGTATTAAATATAATCCAGCTGATGCAAAGATCAGTAGAACAATTGTAAGGTAACTGAGGAATGGCACTTTGAAGCTCGCTAAGCTGAAAAATGTAAAGTTGTTTTTATTTTTAACCGACTTCACAAAAAGGAGGAGGTTCTCAATTCGTCTGTATGTTTTTTTTTTTTTTTTTTTTTTGTGTATGTTACGCGATTTCTCCATCAATTGTGAACGGATTCAAATGATTATTTTTTTAATAGGTAGGATACGTTTCCGAGGTGGTCCCATTTTAATTTTATCGAGGTCTGATTAGTATCACCAGAGATATGGAGATAAATACCTCAAACATAGGAGAATGTACTAGTTTTAGTAGAAGAGTCCCAAGAAGATTATACACAATGGAGGTTGCTATTGCATATAAGATATTCTTACGGTAACTGTGAGCGAGATAGAAATAAATGTGGGGATAATTTTTTTTTATATCTTATAGGCAAGCGTTTGACCACTATCTCACCTGTTGCTAAGTGATGATGCGGTCGAAGATAGAGAAGTGGACTAGAATGGGAACTGGCTCTCAAGGATAGCTGCTGGAACACTTTAGATGTTTGGCGACAGATTTTCTGACTTGAGGGTGGTAGCTGGCCAGGCGGACACCAGATATGTTCTACCACCATGCGGGGGTTATTGGTTTCTTAACGATGTTTTCCTTCACCGGAGGGCCACTGTGAGAAGCGCACATATATTTTTCGATAGAAAAATTCATTGGTGCACGGCGGTTTGAACTCGGTACCACGGCATCAAAGCCGAGCGTTCTCCCAATTACGCCACCGGGCCCTCAATAAATAATGATATATTAATAATTATAATAAATAATTATATATAAATATAAATAATTTGTCTTCACAGGAATGGTCTACCGGGCAAAGTCTTGTTAGGGTGCAAACTTTTTTAAACATACCTAATATTTTTTGACATGACATGACATTTGGCGAAGATGGCGGCCATTTCAGTCCCGCGACACTGCATACATAATTAAATAACTCAGAATTATGAACGTACGTTGTACCAACCAACACTGCAAAAAAAAATTATAAGCATAAAACCACATATTATATAATAGTTACTACGTAAATAATACTTTCCGTTGTTAGGTTGGCTACACAGTGCTTTCATAATTCGGGTATCCACAATATAGGGAAGTGCCTCTTATAACGTAGTAGAGTGATTCAGTACTCTGTTGGCCATATGGCGGCAATTAATGTTAATAATCGCAAATAATACTTTTTAATGTTCATTTTGGAATACAACTAGTCCGTGTTATAAAAGTATTTATAATTATTACTAGTGAATATTTCCACTTTAGCGCGGCATTTTAAGTCAATTTTTTTAGGGTTCCGAACCCAAAGGCTACCAAATGAACACTTTCTGAGACTTAGTTGTCTGTTCGTCTGTTCGTCCGTCCGTCCGTCCGTCCGTGTGTCTATATGTGCGCTAGGTACATACTTGAAATTTTCAAAAAGTATATATCCGTCAGTGTATAACGGCCCAGACACGAAATTTAATAGATGCATGTAATTTCATTGAAACTTTTTTTGCACTTAAAAGGGTAAAATTAGTTATTTTTCAAAAAAAATAAAACCGACTTCATAACCACAAAAAGGCACTCAAAAGCGAAAAATAATTTACTTAAAATTATTATAAGCGTTACCCACTTCTCTATTTGAAGTCGGTGCCAGCCAAGTCTATTGGATATTAGATAGATACTATGTATGTAGTAGTAGTAAGTAGGTACATGTAGGTTAGTAAGTAAGTAGATACATGTAGGTATTATCTATCTACTACCTATTAGACTTGGCTGGCACCGACTTCAAATAGAGAAGTGGGTAACGCTTATAATAATTTTAAGTAAATTATTTTTCGCTTTTGAGTGCCTTTTTGTGGTTATGAAGACGGTTTTATTTTTTTTTTAAAATAACTTATATTTTATACTTTTCTTTTATTTAAAAAAAACTTACTAGCAAAGTGGATTGCATATTACAAAATTACTTTTGTTAACCCCTCCAACTAAGCTAAATATGCTTTTATATTAGCTGCGCCCCGCGGATTTGACCGCTTGGATCTTGGATTATTAAAAACCTTCCTCTGGGATTCCAGATTCCTGATTAGGAACTTTTAGTTTAACGGTCAGTTCAGTCCAGCTCACGAGAGCGAGATGCTGGTAGACGGTTATCACTGCGTCTCGCTCTCTTCCCAAATCTCTTCTCTTCAAAATTATCAACGTTTGTATTTTCAACATGACAAAAATCTATTCGTATTTTGGCTAAATGCCGCATAAAGCTCCCCGTCGTAACAATTATTTATTCTGTGGGCCGTAGATATTTATTTTTCGGCAAGAAAGTTGTCATCCCCATACATTTTGAAGTTGCGTTAGCGTCATGTAAGCAGAAATCGGATTTTGTCTGGAGGCCTGCTTAGAATAAACTGGCCAAGTGCAAGTCGGACTCGCAGTCGTAGGTTTCCGTAACACAGTAGAGTATTCTATAACTATGATTTTTCGCAACCAAAAAATTAACTTTGTTTTTCATAGTTTTTGTATAAAAAACAAAGTTATGTTTGCGGTCGCTATATCTCAAAAACTGCTAACTGTATCTCGTTCAAACCAATTTTAGTTGAAAGTTTTTATTGAGCTCTACAGAATATATTTTTTCTAGATTTTTCACTCGCTTACTTTAAAAGTCAGAGGGGGGGGGGACACACGGGACACACATTTTACCACTATAGACGCGCCTATCTTTTAAATTGATTGACGCTGATAAAACATGATTTTAGGAACCTCAATGTCATTTTCAAAGACCTATCCATAGACACGTATAGGTTTGAAGATTTTTTTTGTTTCAGTTCCATGTACGGGCCCCGCCTTAAACTTTTATATTTTATATTTTTGTATAAAAATCGGAAAGCGGTTTACAGAATACATCTACCTACCAAGTTTCAATTCTGTAATCTGAATAGTTTCGGAATAAAATGGCTGTGACATACGGACGGACAGACAGACAGACATGACGAATCTATAAGGGTTCCGTTTTTTGCCATTCGGCTACGGAACCCTAAAAAGGACTCTTTTGTTTTCAACTTACTTGTACATCTTCTCCGATAAAGCAGCAATATAGTCTACTCCATTAGTAATGGTCAGAGTCATTTCCGGTAGTTCTTGTATCCTGCCCGTCAAGCTTTTCTCAAGTTTCCCTTTGTCGCTCGAATCTTTGTCGGTGGTTTCAATGATGCCGTAGTTCCGCATAAAAGACTTTTCTACTGCAAATTGCAACGAACGAGTATTTTAGTGAGTATATAAAAAAAAGTAAGTAGACACTATAAAATTTCATGGGTGTGAAGCCAAGATAGCAAACACATAGGAGGAGTAGGTGCCGGGTTACCGATATTCTTATAAGTAACTTGCCTTATAATGTTTAATAAATGATTTATTATTATATATATATCGCAAATGTCACACGGTCAAATGTCACACGGTCACATGTCACATGTCGCATGGTCACTAATATGTTGGCCATATACTAGAAGGGTTTATACTAATTAGGTATTTCGGGAGATAGGCTGGGATAGATGCGCTATGTGGATGAAACTAAAATCAATTGTTTAACCATTGCCTTATTTTGCAACAGTCCTTTTAAGGGTTCCGTAGCCGAATGGCAAAAAACGGAACCCTTATAAATTCGTCATGTCTGTCTGTCTGTCTGTCTGTCTGTATGTCACAGCCATTTTATTGCGAAACTGTTAGGACTACAGAATTGAAACTTGGTAGGTAGATGTATTCTGTGAACCGCTTTTCGATTTTTATACAAAAATAAAAAATATAAAAGTTTAAGGGGGGGCATCCCATACATGGAACTGAAACAAAAAAAAAAATTCTTCAAACTTCATCAAGCGCATCTAAAGTGGTAAAATGTGTGTCCCCCCCCCCCCCCCCCCCTCTAACTTTTAAAGTAAGGTAGTGAAAAATCTAAAAAATATATATGCTGTAGATCTCAATAAAAACTTACAACGAAAATTGGTTTGAACGAGATACAGTCAGCAGTTTTAGAGATATGGCGACCGCAAAGATAACTTTGTTTTTCATAAAAACACTATGAAAAACAAAGTTAATTTTGTAGATGCGAAAAATCATAGTTATGGAATACTAAACGGTGTTACGGAACCCTACGAGTGCGAGTTGCACTTGGCCGGTTTTATTTTTCTTTAACTTCCGGAGTAGTGCTATTTCTTCGCAGACTATCATTTATTACATTTCATCACGTCTTCTCGTAGACACTATCTCTCTCTCGGTTTTCGAGAGCCCTGTGGTTTATTGGGAGAATGCTCGGCTTTGCCCCCACTCTACCTAAGTGGATTAAAATCCCACAAATGGATTGTATATGATAAAAAAAATGCGCAGTTTTGTTTTGTGAGTATCTACTTACGTTGATGTCGATTGCAAATCCAAAAGTAAAAGAATGGCGCTAATAGTAGTAATGGAGCTGTCCACAGCTTGATAAAGTACCAGAATATCAACCAACAGCTTAACACTATGAAAGATAGCTCCTGGTTCTCCCACTCGAAGAGACGTCTGTGAACAATGAATGGCTGTTGTAGTTATATTCTGAATCGAACATAGAGACTAAAGCTAAAGAAATTCCCGGCTCTTTAATATATGCACTAAAAAGGAAGACTCGCATATGATAGTTACCGAAGCAAACCCGAAAATTCTGACACCGACATTTTGCTGCGCTGTGGAAATCCTTAATACAAACGTTGGGTGCTCTTTTAAACTATCAAGATCTGCTGTAGCTACGCCACGACCCTATCTATCATTTGCTTTTTTTGACCAACCAATTGCAAATAGAAATATGACCCTTCAAAAATCTTAAAGAGGAGATAAAAAGGCTTATATTTCTTTTTGCAATTGGTTGGTCAAAAAAAGCAAATGATAAGGGCTTAGCTACAGCAGACCTTGATATTTTGTAGAAACAAATCTTACTCTAGAAGCATTTTCCAGGGAGAAAACGGGGGAATACATTTGTATGGAAAAGTGCACCCCGCGTTTCCTCTTAAGTATTTTAATGCTCCTTTATCTTTACTACTATTAGAAACAAAGAAATGTAATCTAATAGAAAATATATTATGAAATAACCTACGAATAAATCATAAGTCGATTTATTCGTAGGATATAAAACATTTCATAAACATTCCGAGTTAATGCTATACGCCTAAGCGCGTTGATGTCTTTTGTACGGCAGTTTATCCCTAATGAAGTATCAAATATTAGTATATTAGCTGCTGCACTGTCTCGACATTTATAATATTAAGTAATTTTGTAGGGTATCAACTATTATAAACTTTCGCATTATTAATTCAATAGAATATATTTCTTGTCTTAGCCGCATTTGTGTGATAAAGGGTAACAGGACAAGCACGACGCTCTCCTGATGTGTCTACCTACGTACGTGATATATATGATAAGTCTAGCTATATAGCGCTGGACATCTTAGGTATAAACAATAAGCTAGCAAAGTAACGACTGTAATACTTTAAGGAAATTAGCCGAAAGATTAATGTCCAATAAATCATATTAAATTTCAACAGGTGTAAGGAGCATAATATGTCGATTTTCCACCTGACTTGCTACCACAAAGTAGCTTACCACCCACCATCAAGGACAAAATCTGCTACCATAATAACCTTACGTTGTTTCGGCAGCACTCAGCCCTTGAGAGTATTCTAGGCCTAGCGTGACCACGACCTTCGATTACACCATCGCTTTCCACCAGGCGAGATAGGGGTCAAACGCTAGCTTATACGATATAAAAAAAAATATAAAACATTTTGAAGATAAGGCACTAAGATAATTTATAAATATACACGCACTAATTACGTAATCTATTGGGAAATCAATTGTAAGAATGTTGTTATAAACACTGATAAGATGATATTAGACTATTTAAATCTTAGATAAGTAAATGACATTAATTTACACCTGGTAAGTAAAGGTTATTTATATGATAATAAAAACCGATCAAAATTTTCCATCTATTACGAAATGGTACGAGTAAGTATTTATCGAGTAATCGATTTCTTTAATACCATACGTACATTCTTATACAAGCTGAGTAAAATTAATTTACAATTGTACAAAACGAATAATTAAGATAGTTTTGAGACGTTTATCATCATATCTCTGAAGATATTTATCAGATCTTGATGAAATTGCAATGGGACCACCTCGGAAATGTACCTTACCGATTAAAAAAAAATTAGTACGAATCGGTTCACAACTGACGAAGTATTCGCGTAACATACATTCAAAAAAAAAGAAAAAAAATAATGTAGTCGAATTGAGAACCTCCTTCTTTTTGGAAGTCGAAAAAAACCGGCTTTACATGCCGCCATAGTCATCTAAGTATAAACATTTGCTTATATTGTTTCTCTCTATATCTCCGGAGATAATTGTCATAGCTCGATAAAATTTGAATAGGACTATATAGGAGGCATAATCTCTCAAACAAAAAAAATATTTTTTTAAATCGGTTGAGAATTGAGTTTGAATTGGAGTTATGAGGTAAAAAACATTTAAAAAAAATATTTTAAACGTACAGTCGAATTGAGAACCTCCTTCTTTTTTGTGAAGACGGTAAAAGTAATCTACTATTGTGTCTGGTTTGCAAATCTTGCTATAGATTAACTAAACCATATGTATAGAAATCATCTTTATAGGGGAACAAATTAAATATTCATGATGTTTCTTATACAATATTTTGTATTTGGCTCTCCTGAAAAGTAGAGGTTTGTTCCTTACGACCACAGAAATATTTGATAATATATTAATATTTCTGTGCTTATGACCGACATTTGAAATTCCCAGTGGTATATATAATTTATATTCCATAGAATATAAATGATATATACCATAAAGCTTTGTAAATGTTGATGCTACTATTTTTGTAGTAGGTATATGTCTGATTTTTATAATACTAATCTGTCATGTTCATCCAAAAAGAGATTAATTAATTAATAAATATACCTACTATTTACCTGTATCACCGTAACACATATTATATAATAGTTACTTCGTAAACTGTAGTGACACTTACTTGTAGCTTTCATTAATTTCGTAGAGGAAGACGAATGTATCTCGGATGAATTCTAGATTCTTGTAAACAAGCGCTATGTCGAACTTCTGGGATTTTTTTATGTATTTCACTTCTCGAGGTTGGAAAACTCTAATGGATGCTTTTACCTGAAATTAACGAATGAAGTTTTCAAGGCACCAAATACTGTACTAAATGTAATACTTACATGTCTTACATGTCTGAATTTTAATAAGCTCATACATATTTAATAATTAAAATATTTCGGTAAAATTAAATATAATTATATAAATAATTAATTCGGTCTTAAATATTTCGGTGAAAAATTTCAGTTAAATATTTCAGTTAAATCAAACTATTTCATGTTTCAGGTGGCTGGGAGTGGAGCTCGTGGTGCGTACAGGTGCAGTGGGTGGCAGAGCATCGCAGGTCGTTGTCCCTGGTGCACGCGCCGACTTGCTGCGTCGCTGCCTTCACTCGACGACGCTGCGACTGCCGACTCCGTCGCTCCCAACTCGTTTCAATTTAATATTTTAGTTAGATATTTATGTTGAATGTTTTGGTTGAATATTTCGGTTGAGTGTTTCGGTTAAATATTACAGTTAAATATTTCAGTTGGATATTTTATTTATAACTAAGCTCATACATGCTCAATTTTCTACAAAAGTAAGTTACACTAAAGGTACGGACATACCGCGGCGTCCTGCGTCCTGTGTGCGCGATCTCAGTACTTTTCAATTGTTTTCTGATCGCGTTTGGTGTGAACCAGTCGGTACAACTACTACTGCGCTATCTGATCGCCGCGTAGATCGCACCCGCAGGACGCTGCGGTGTGTCCGTACCTTAACTGTAAAAACTGGAAACGTCAAAATGACAAAATATACCATTGACACTAACCACGCCTACATTAATGAACAAGTACAAGTATCTAAATACACGAGTATATAGTTACTATTTTTTTATACAATTATTATTTATAATTAATTTTATTGTTTAAAAATATATCTGTACAATTGCATGACATACGAGTAGCTTTTATGATAACTTGTCTATATTTATGGCGACATATAATAATTATTATAAACTACCAAAGATTTTATAAATGCGAAAGTGGCTTTGTATTCACAGCTTTGGCTTAGCTTTAAATTTTTCACACCAATAGTCAATATATTATATGTACAATGAATCGTAGAATTATGAAAGCAAGCGACGAGACATACATTGTTACAAATAAAACTTACAGGATTATAATAGAAGGACATATCCAGAAGAATCCTCGGGCAGTTTCCCTTCGCAATGTTTCTCTTAGTTTTATCCTTTAGTGCAAACCACTTCATCTGTCCATTGTTAATTCTAAGCAGGGGAATGGACAACCTGCCTAACGACTCATTATGGAGAGTGGTCATCAACGAGATATCGTATATCTTCAGATCCAGGGTCGAAGTCACGTCGTATACATTGCTAAAAGCAAAAATATACATAAATTACGAATATGAACATTATTTAGAGGCTACTCTGCGGAAATTTACGAGGCATTCTTATTAGGAAATGTTGACTCCAGATGCTGCACGTGACGAATCGACATCTTCTGGGCATTCTCAGTGTAAATCTCAGTTAAAATATGTGCAAGCATTTTTTCTGTAAAAGTAATTTACTTAAATACTTTTTACAAACAAGCTTTTGCGTTATCTGGGACCAGAATATATGTCAAGACCAATCCCACGAGGCTAAACACAACGGGTTTATCATGTGTAGTTAGGAGTGTGTAGTTAGTACAGTTTAGGAGTTGCTGTGGCCACCTTCCGTCTTCATTATCAAATTACCGTAAGTATAAATCGATCGCCAAGAAGTGGGTAAGTATAACTTGCAAGATTTGATTATAGACATACTGACACCGGTGAAACAAAGCAAAATCTTGTAAATCCTATGGGATCATTCCTTAAAGAAAGAAAATTGTTAAACTTCCCCCCACCGACTCATTTTCATGGATCGTGCTCGCCCATTAACACATACTGGGAAACATGTTGGTTCATAGTTAGTGAGTGGCGTATAACTTACAATACAAAGTTCTGGTTCCAAGCAGGCTCTGAATTGCTTCTGGCGCTGCGCGTCCTAACTCTCTCATTGTCCACTTCCAATGAGCAGTAGGTACTTGGTCTCCCACTCAAACCCTTGGCAGAGATGACTTTCACATACAACTGGCCAACCAACTTCCAGTCTGTTTTTGGGTGTAAGAATGCCTGAATGAACATAATATATTTATTTATTAATGCAAACTGTATACTTACAAGTGTCCTTTTTTTCTAAGATTACTCTATAGTACATACCATGGACCCTTGTAACAGGAGTCACAAGGGTATATATAGCATTTTTAATATTATTCATTGACATAACAGGTTATAACTATCTTCTATCTAGATAAACCTGTCATGTTTATCTATCTTGCAATAACTTATTTATATTAACACATACTTGTGACTGTGAAATTTTCTCATTAGGTAACTATAATGTTTATTCTACATTAGGAACTTGTGTTACCTACACATACATTAAGGGCCAGATTCACCGGTTCCTGATAGCGGTAATATAAAAAATCTGACAGATTTTTGACAGCTTTATGGCGTCATGTGTCGGATAACTATCTAACCGTCAGGAACCAGTGAAACTGGCCCTGAATCTTACATTTGAGTAAGTAAATATGTTATCTGTAAATATAAGTACTTAATAAGTAAGTAAATAATGAAAGCTAGTATTCATGTGAGCTTCTATTCTTCTATATAAATATTTATAACTTTCCAGGGATATTATAGATCTTACCATATGGTAAGATCTATAATATCCCTGGAAAGTTATGTTTTCCAAGGCCACAACAAAACATCCTCCACACAAAAATTTAAACGCACATGTATTTTCTCCAAATGCAATTCCGATGTCTCTTCTATATCTTCTTCCTTCTTTCTCCGAATATTGCAGATGGTGACGGATAGATGTACAACTCCGTACCCATCATCCAACTTTGGCCATATCTCGTGGGTGCGCTCTGCTTCTAGCTGGGATAGGTCTATAACGCAACTGGAAGTAGAAATAACATTTTATTTTATGGATCAGCACTGATTTGTTACTTTGAGTACGTAGTACTATTATTTATTCTGTGCGTTTAGTTCTATAATGGCTCCATAAAAGTAGATCCTAGTACAATTTTTACTTTTTTATCCGTAATACCGTTATGTTATTCGCCATATCGACTAGGTAGCTTGATAGCTGATATTGATCGGTTGATGCATGAATAATTGACATGCCTACTACGGTAACAAAATAAAATTCAACATTTGGGAAAACTAAAACCTAACTACGAAAAAATACTGTCACCCGGACCATAAAACAAATCAACTGCAAGAATCGTCAAAATACGGGGTACAGACTCTCACTCTACTGTGTGATGGAACCCTACGAGTGCGAGTCCGACTTGCACTTGGCCAGTTTATTTCCGTGTTGGATAAAATGAAGCATAATTAATAATAATTATTAGAATAGCGCATGCAAATTCACATGTATCATTAATACGTACCTAGTACGTACAACCTACATCATCACATAACAAGGTGTTATCACAAGTGTTTTTACAACCTGCCCATAAAAGTCTTCTGCTTCCCTTTGTCCCATATGGAGAGCCTCAGGAGATGCTCCTTGAACAGATGAAGTTGGAACCGTTCTCGCCACACCGGATGCACTACGTCTTGGACCGTCTTGGACTTCGTTGATTGAGTACCCAATCTGTTGGCATTAATACAGTGTTTTATATGGGATATAAAACTTGCATATAGTAGAGGTGCGTGCCTCCATGGTTTATTAAACATTTGATGCAAAGCTTGTTATTATGTCAACTAGAAACATTGCTTTAAAAAACCTTGCCTATGGTTACAACTAGTGTTTCCAACTTTTTGTAAGAGAAATTAAGTATATTTCAGATCAGATGAACAGTATTTTACAAAAGAAAACAGTATTTTACTTTTTGACGTTTTAAAAACACATTTTTAGAGCTTGCACAATTTAACAATTACATTTTATACAGACTTTACGTATGGTCATATTATTATCTATTCTATGGTATGGTTCTGAATACCAGCAGACATAAAAACAGTATTTTGTAAACCTACTTTATTATATAACTGTAAAAGTATTGTAAAATAATTATTAATTAATAATAGTTCATAAAAATCGGTTTATCCGCGTTATGACAAACACTCTCAAAAGCTAGAAATTCTACTATTTCCGACCGCTTCATCACTTGCCAACAAGTGAGATAGTGGTC
Organism: Cabera pusaria; assembly: GCA_954871355.1. Classification (NCBI taxonomy): domain Eukaryota; kingdom Metazoa; phylum Arthropoda; class Insecta; order Lepidoptera; family Geometridae; genus Cabera; species Cabera pusaria. The sequence goes on from OX940889.1 coordinate 15,780,027, forward strand.
AACCGCTAGCCTATCTAATACTATAAGAATCTTTGTCCTGACATACTGACTGACTGACAGAAAACGCACAGCCTAAACCGCTAGTCGTAGAGAATTTAAATTTGGAGGGTATATTTGTCTTAGTACGTAAGGGTGTACTAAGAAAGGATTTTCAAAAATTCACCCATTTAGGGGATGAAATGGGGGTTCAAAGTTTGTATGGAGAAACAAGATAAGATAATCTTTTCTATTCGAAACTTCGCACAAGTACTTCAATAAAAAATAAGTAAATACGTGTTTCAGACTTTTTCAAACTTCCACCCCTGAAAGGGTGAAATGGGGTAACAAAGTCTAAAAACCAATATTGTTTCGGGTTGCGCTGAAATTTGGCATGCAGGTAGTTATAACAACGTTAGTTCCCTCTGAAAAATGATTTTCTAAAATTCACCCCTTCAGGGGATGAAATGGGGGTATAAAGTTTGTATGGAGAAACAAGATTAGATAGTATTTTCTATTCGAAAATTCACACAAGTGCTTCAGTAAAAAAATAAGTTAATACGTGTTTCAGTTTTTTTTTAATTCCACCCCTAAATGGGGTAACAAATTCTGAAAATCAATATTGTTTTGATTGCGCTGAAATTTGGCATGCAGTTAGTTATTACAAAGTTATTTCAAAGTCAAAGTCAAAGCATTTATTCAGTATATGGACAAATTAAAAATTTGCACTTACACAAGTCAAATAACTTTAAACAGATCATATTCAATAAAAAATATTATAGATATAACAGAAACATAAATTATTGCTTCGAATTTACAAAAAGAGCTATTCAGCTTTCATCTAGACGTCGAACGTCACACTTAAAACACATGTTTAATTCCCCTGATTAATGTAGGGTTGCCAACCATTACGTGCACCCGCAACCCAGTGCATGTTTCAGTACTTCAGACAATTTTTATCCAAAAAATTGTGAAATAATGAAACATAATAAATAAATACAACGCAGACTAATTGCAGTACAAATCATATTCCGAATGGAACCGATTGTCCGTCTATCAGCTGCATAATACCGTCTCTACAGGCAACCCTAGATCTGCAAACAAAAGATGAAAACTGATTAACTGTTGAATCTACTGGTGTTTCGGAAGTACTCCCATCAAAGAAGAAACACCATGAAACTCTTTGGGGCATGTCACTTATTTTAATTCATTTTTTAAAATTAATATTAAATATTTTTTTAAATTTACTACAAATAATTATATTATCATACAATTTATATTATATCTTAGAGCTTGAGGCATTCAGGCCAAGCATGTCATTATGTCATGTCATTCATATAGTCATTTATTATATAGTACGATTTCTTCATTAAATTGGATTTCACAAAGGTTTTAAATCTGCTCATAGACAGTTGATCAGAGTTGGAATTTATTATAAAATCGTATACAGTTTCCCAAAAAAGAACCACTAACTTTCCACAACCTGAATTGAGGTAAAATTAATCTATTTTTGTGTCTTGTATTGAAATTTTGTACATCGGACCTCTTATCATAATCATTCAAATTTTTGCGTACATACATAATATTTTCATATATATATTGACATGCCACTGTGAGAATTTTGATCTCCTTAAATTTTTCAGGAAGTGAGTCTCGCGACTTCATGGTATATATAGATCGAATAGCTCTTTTTTGTAAAACAAATATAGATTGGATTTCGGCGGCTTTCCCCCACAATAAAATGCCATAGGACATTATACTGTGGAAGTACTAAAGTAAACCAATCTAGCAGTGGATTCGTCAGTCAAGTTTCTGATTTTACGTACTGCGTATGCAGCGGAGCTCAATCTACCTGCTAGAGCCGATATTTGAGAACCCCATTGTAGCTTTGAATCCAGGGTGATGCCCAAGAGTGTAGCGGATTCAACAAATTCTAGTGTTACATCGTTTATTAATCTGCAAATTAACGTTTTGTGACAAACGCAATCAAACGCTTTAGATAAGTCACAGAAAACGCCGATAGCATCTTGTGCTTTCTCCCAGGCATCAAATATATGTTTAAGAAGATCTACTCCAGCATCAGTAGTGGAACGCCCCTTAGTGAAACCATATTGTTTGTTATTTAAAAGCTGATTAATATTAAAATGTGCCAAAAGCTGGTCTAATATAACTTTTTCAAAAACTTTACTGAGCGCCGGTAATATAGAGATTGGTCTATAGTTTGAAGGGTCATTTTTGTTCATTGATTTGAATAGGGGAATTAATTTACTTTTTTTCATTACATCAGGAAAGACACCTTCATCGACGCATCTGTTAAAAATAAACGCTAAGTGAGGGCTAATTATATTAAAAATATAACTAAGTACTTTGGTTGATATACCCCACAGATCCTCGGTTTTCTTTTGATTGAGCATTTTAAACGTTTTAATAATTGATATTGAAGTTATGTGTCTGAACTCAAACACAGAATCACATTCATTCACACACTTTGATAGTAAAACAAATGCATCCTTAGGGGAAGAGTTTAAAGGCTGAGTAGTAATAATAGGTACTTGTGAGAAGAACTCAACAAATGTGTTAGCGACATCATTATTATTTCTGATTAATTTATTATTAACTTTTAACATAATTTTACCGTCCCTCTGCTTAATTTTTCCAGTTTCTGTATTAATTACTTTCCATGTTGATTTTATTTTGTCATCGGCATGCTTAATTTTTGTACTTAGATGCAATGATTTTGCAGTCTGACAAACAACTTTAAAAGTTTTTGAATACAATTTTAAGTGATTTATGAATTTAGTATTATGTAAATTAATGGTTTTTTGTGAGTACAAGTTACACAAATTGTTTCTACTTTTATAAATACCAGGAGTTGCCCAGTCATCGAAACGAACCTTCGCACCTTTTCTAACCCTTTTAATTTTAAAAATATCATTGAACTCTGCATCTAACATTTGAAATAAAGCACTGCATAGGTCATCAGGATCCTCAGAAAATCTTAGGTTCATTAATTGCTTGTCAATGATATCCACAAACTGTTCAACCCGTTTGGTGGTAATGGGCCTGTAAAAATGGTCTTGGCCTTTGGTGGGTAATTTACATGAAAAAGTAACACATTGTCCCAGATGGTCCGAGCCAAGTTTATCAAAAATTGCAATTTTTTCGGGTTCACAGTTGCAGAACACATTGTCCAAGCAGGTAGCTGACGAGCTAGTAATTCTTGTTGGCTGATTAAAAAGATGCTTCAGATTGAAGCTTAGAAATATTTTTTTTAATTTGTCGCTGAGCGGAGACTGCTCAAGTAAATTAACATTGAAATCGCCACAAACTATTAAAGATTTAGAGATGTTGCAGACTTTGCTCATTACTTCTTCCATAATTGTCTCAAAAATTTTATAATCAGCCGATGGAGGTCTGTATACACAGATGACTATATGTTGCCACCCATTTCCCTATGCGAAACGATTTTTTGAAATTCACCCCTCAAGGGGATGAAACGGGGGTTCAAAATTCGTATGAAGAAACAAGATAAGATAATCTTTTCTATTCGAAACTTCGCACAAGTACTTCAATAAAAAAAATAAGTAAATACGTGTTTCAGACTTTTTCAAAATTCCACCTTGAAATTCCACCCCTAAATGGGGTAACAAAGTCTGAAAATTAATATTGTTTCGGATTGCGCTAAAATTTGGTATGCAGGTAGTTATTACAACGTTAGTTCCATCAAAGAAACGATTTTTTTAAATTCACCCCTCAAGGGCGATGAAACGGGGGTTCAAAGTTCGTATGAAGAACAAAGATAAGAAAGTCTTTTCTATTCGGAATTTCGCACAAGTACTTCAGTAAATAAATAAGTAAATACGTGTTTCAGGCTTTTTCGAAATGGCACCCCTAAAAGGGTGAAGTACAAAGTCTGAAATCAATATTGTTTCGGATTGCGTTGAAATTGGCATGCAGATAGTCATTATGACGTTAGAACCTGTTAAGAAAGGATTTTCTAAAATTCACCCCTTAAGGGAATGAAACGGGGATTCAAAGTTTGTATGGAAAAACAAGATTAGATAGTTTTTTCTATTCGAAACTTTACACAAGTGCTTCAGTAAATAAATTAATAATAAAGTGTTCAGGCTTTTTAAAATTTAACCCCTGAGAGTGTGAAATGGGGTAACAAAGTGTAAAAATCAATATTGTTTTGGATTGTGCTGAAATTTGGCATGCAGATAGTTATTATGACGTTTGTATCTTTTGTTTTATGTGTTTAAGGTAGGATTTTCCAGAATTCACCCCTGAAGAGGATGAAACGGGGGTTCAAAGTTTGTATGGAGAAACAAGATAAGATAGTCTTTTCTATTCAAAACTTCGCACAAGTACTTCAGTAAATAAATAAGTAAATACGTATTTTTGGCTTTTTCGAAATACCACCCCTAAAAGGATGAAGTGGGGTAACAAAGTCTGAAATCAATATTGTTTCGGATTGAGCTGAAATTTAGCATGCTATCTGCATTTTAACGTAGTACGTTATTTTAGCGTAGGTATCCGCTAAGAAAAGATTTTTCAAAATTCACTCTTAAAGGGGATAAAGCGGGGGTTCAAAGTTTGGATAGTCATTTTATTAGACATTACACACAAGTACTTCTGTAAATAAATAAGCAAATACGAGTTTCAGGCTTTTTCAATATGCCACCCTAAGAGAGGGAAGTGGGGTAACCATAACCAAGTCTAAAAATCAATTTTGTTTCGGATTGCGTTGAAATTTAGAATGCAGATAGTTGTTATGACGTAGGTATCCGCTTAGAAAGGATTTTCTAAAAATTCGCCCCGGATATTACTTATTATTTTTAATTATATACATAAACTTATAGATTTACTTAAGTACTACTCTGTAAATAAATTAGTTAATACGTGTTGCAGGATTTTTGCAAAAGGTTGGTGAAAAAGTGAAAATCAATATGATTTTTCGGGTTTTATAAATATGAATATCTATTTCCGTTAGTCACGCAATAACTTGAAAACAGGTAAACCGATTTGGCTTTTACTTCTTTGATTTCTTTTATGATAGAAAGGTTTTTACAAAATAAAAGTTTTAAGTAAATAAAAGAAGTCTTTAACGCGGGCGAAGCCGCGGGGCATTTCTAGTCAGATATAAAAATATATTCTTACCGTATTTTGCAGTAAACGCTGTGATGAGATCCATCATCCGGCGAACTAGGTAACCCCTTAGCCTCCACCAAAACTATGCTCACTGACGATCCCCAGCCTCCACTATGCTTCTTAGGCGGTTGCACTTCCAATCTTTCAGGTGGCTGAAAAAATCTCTTCCTTCAGTATATCAGTCTGTTAAGGAATTATTATCACCTACCTACCTGGAAAAGAAGAGTCGAATATCAGGCTATGTGGCGTGTCTTGGGAGAGGCCTACGTCCAGCAGTGGACTGACACCGGCTGATTATATCACTTATCTGTGTGTGATCTTAATCCTACAAGTAATCGCTGGTTGGTGTAAAATGAGATTGAACTCCATGAACCCATAGCAAAGACAATGTCGTAATCGGTTAGCCGAGTCTTGACATAACTTTCGGTGGCAGTCAGTTAGAAAGACGCCATGGAATGGTAATGGGTATTATGTAGACATCAATAAACTCAGTTAACGATAACTAGCAGATAAAAGCGCAACGGTGATTTGTGTCTCTGCTTCCACTACAGGACAAGCACATTCCACCCAAGACATCAGATGATAGTGCCATGGTTTTAAAGTTAAAAGGCTTTCATTTTTCATGTCTCACAGACTAGCACTTGACCGCTATCACACGTTATGTGTCGTCTAAGATGGATTCCTGCTTGTCTGGAATTGAAAGTCGGTACTGAGTCGATGCGCTGGACAACTTGACTGTAGTTCAATCCAGTGGCGTAGCGTAGGGGGTGCCAGGGGGGGGATGGCCCCGGGTGGCATACGAAAATGGGCGGCAGCAATAGGCCGCTTTTCGCGTGACTTTCTTTTGAGTTTAATTAAGAAAAATCTCACGTTTGCTTCGCTCTCACACGACTATTTTCAGTTACTTTACTGTAGGTATATAGCGTTAAAATGTTTTATTTTTTGGTGCAATAATATTATTGCGCTCTCGTACTGACGTCACCGTATGGTGACATTATCTTCACTGAATTTAAGTTGATTGACGAGATATTTTTGCCATACACATATACATATGTGTACATAGCATGCATTTTTGATTTATTACTTGTAACTGTTACAAATTTTGTTAAAACGTTAGGGTAAGGTAAAGGTTTAAAAATTTTGTAACTAAATAAGGAGGCGGCAAAATTTGCCTCAGCTCCGGGCGGCACAATCCCACGCTACGCCACTGGTCCAATCCACACTGGCTGGCACCGAGCACCCTCCCGGAATTCTACGACCCGAAAAGCTGCACGTCTTTGTTCGGTTGTTCGACATACCTACGGCCAAAGTTATCAATAGTGGACACCAATTTAGCACCACTCGGGGATACGTGGCAGCATAGATTAAGGTCTGAGCCTACGGACGAAGGCAACAATGACCCCCTTTTATTCCTCTTTTCGTGTTTTACAGTGATTTCGGACATTACGTTACCTACTACGTATATAAGCTAAGTCTTACGACTTGCAGACTTAATTAATATCTCAAAGAAAGATATCGAAAATCTTCGAAATTGTCTGAATCAAATACGAGTTAAAACTACTCCAGACGGTATCTCCTGAAATGTTACTTGATACCTACATTGACTGCTTGACTCAACACCAGTGCTGTTTTATTGTTACTGGCTGTTTCATCAGCTGTGCTGCTTCTCCTTCTGATCGGGATCACCAGATTTATCAAAGAGCTGTGACGCCAACTGCGATGAGCAACGTTATTAATAATAGGTAAACTAGGTAAACAAATAAATGTTAAAACTAAAATGAATGTTATTTCTAACCAATGTTTAAAAAATGTAGAGGAGGTTCACGTATAAGTTAGATATATGTATAATTTGAAATAAAGTTTAGTTATTAGTTGAACTGTTTCATTATGCTCATCTGCTAGTAAGCGATCCGCCGAAACTGCAGTGGCACGCAAAACTTTGGATAGCCCTAATTTAGCGTGTCACTGCTCGTCCATATGATATGACTATCAAATATTCTGTGATTCCACTGCACTTTTCATATATGTAGGTATACTCAACTTCAAATGGCAGACCATTTTTGATAAACCGCACTCGGTCAAAGTCCTATCACTAAACTACCCAATAGGTAAATAAGTTAATCTACTATAGGTACCTAGGTAGTATATATACTATACTACACTAGACTGACAAACAAAGACTTCTACATAAATCTAACTAAAGTAGCGTTACCCAATAATTCATATTTTATTTTTCCTATGAGGTGTTGTGGAAAAGCATAGGTAAATACGCTCACGTAACGTTCAAAAAATAAAATAGGTACTTACCTATTTTATTTTTTTCTTACTTGATAATTATTTAAAATAAAGGTGGGTACGTATCTACTTACTTCTTAATAAAAATTGGGATTAAGATACTACTGTATGATAGAACTATCCAGTACCATAACAAAACTGCATAAGAATCGAATATATTGTTAAGTACTAGATTACATAATAATAATTAAATTAAACATGCTTACAGATTGGCAAACGTTTCACGATTTTCACTAGTACTTGCAGTGTCAACAGAACCACCTCTATTATTTCGGGGTTTCTTTTCTCTATTCATGAACGGCGTTCGCGGTAACATGTTTAACACTGTTATAATATTATTATGTTGATTTACCTTCTACAATATCTTACAAAGACGATAATCGATAAACAAATTACCTACTGATAGCGTACAAACAATAAATGCATAATCTTGCATTATCTTTATCCCTGATTTCTGTTAGGGTGCTGCATGCTAAGTCTAAAGAAGAAATAACCAATAAAAAATATCTATAAATCATTTCTTTGTATATTTGTTTTCTCTCATTTCGAATCATGAATTTAACGATAAGAAAACCATGTTTCAGTATCAATCCTCGATTACCTACTTACCGCAAGACAAGTGTTGTGATGCTACCGTTGTAACATTTTTAATTAAATTGGGAATTATTCAAGTTTAGGTAAACTTCTGTCTTACTGTTAACCTAATTTCAAGTTTATTTACCTATTGTATGTTTGGGTGGAACAAACTCTTGAGGCATATTTTATATTTTAAGACGTTTAACGTAGGCACAGTTTTCACAAAATTATTATATTTTTCTATTCCTATCTTTACTTTAATTTACTAGTGCTGCCATCTGTTATCGAGTAGAAAAAATACGACCTCTTAAAAAAACAATAGATGGCGCTTTTTAATGTACTTATTATATTTGTTACGATGCTTCCCGCTTGTGGCGCTGTTTTTGGCGTCTGTCTCCCTTCTCCTTCTGGCTTGTTTGTTTGTAGCGTCAAACAAAAAATGTGGTGGCGCTAGTGTGTTAATGTCTACTTCGCAAATCGTTAGAATTTTCTGTTTTACTTTACGAGGTTAGACAATAGAAAATTTATGAAATTGTGTGTTGAGTGTTATATTGTGACCTAACAAAATGGAAACAAGGAAAGAGACGTTAAGTTCATTAAAAGTGTGTCGGTTTTGTCTTTCGTCCGATGAAACCCTCATACCACTATACGACAACAAGGTCCGGGCGCCAAAAAATTCTGTGCCATTTGCACTAAAAATTTTAGCATGTATAGCAATAGAGGTAAGCTTATAAAAATATTTATTGAAACTCAAATTTTACTGGTACAAATAATAAAACCTACATATTATGACGATGACTTCAAACGCTATTGCCATGCCAAGAACATTCAATTGATTACAATTTTATACGATTGTGTGTCGTCCTGTAGAATACCTGGTGTATTTTGATTTCTCTCTGCTCTTGGCTATCTTAATATTGATTCACACGCATTTATATCAAAACAATTATATATGAGAAAGTCAGTTATATTTGTTTGTTTGGGACTTCTTCACGGTCAAACGGCTGGATCGATTTAGCTGAAATTGTGCACAGGGCTAGCCTGTAATAGGGATTATGCCCTATGATACCTACTTTATTATGCGGGCAAGGCCGTGGGGCACTGCTAGTTTTCTATATATTATTTACTAAATAAAACATGAGCGCCATCTATTGATCCCTACTTTCACTAATTGCAGATTGATAAATTAAAATTAAGTTTCTCCTCCTTTTTACAGATTTTCCCTTCCGACAATATGCCACAATATATCTGCCAGCGATGTAAATTATTCATGGAACTTAGCTATGCATTTAAGCAACTTTGTAGACAAGCAGATGAAGCTATCTTACAATTTGTTCAAAACGGATCACCGCTGACTGCGATGGTCTGGCCTACTCAACTTACTAAAGTGAGAATTACTGTTATTTTATATTATATTATTACTGCTGTTTTTGTTGTATTTAGGGTTCTGTACCTCAAAAGGTAAAAAAGGAAACCTTATAAGATCACTTTCTTGTCCGTCTGTCTGTCTGTCCATTTGTCACCACCGATTTTCTCAGGAACAGATGGACCTAGCAAGTTGAAATTTATACCAAATACTATAGTCCCTATTAGGTGTATAAAAATCAAAGTCCTGAGTCAACACAATAAAAAGATATGGGCAAATTTAGATTTTCACAAAAACTAGTAAGTACCAAAATTTTCCTTAATTTTAATTTTTTTGTATTTTTCGGAATCTTTCCTTTACTTGTGCTGTAAGACCTTGCTCTTGACCAAAATTGACACTTCTTCACTTTTGGGTCAAAAACCTATATCCCGTTGACCTAGAATCATGAAATTTGGCAAGAAACAAGGTTACTTACAACATCACAAATAAAGGGAAAATGCCAAAAAATAAAAAAAGTTAAAAATTAAAAGTTGTCGTTCCCATACACACACAATTGACACCAATTAATATAGGCTCTGACTTATATGAGTGCTCATACAATTTAGGGGTCTACCTTAATTGGTATAACCTTAAATAAGGTAAATAAATAAAATTGTGCTAGTGTGTGATTTATTTTATACATAGTTGACCGAAATATAAAGTTACGTTTGTCCCTTAACCTAGTCTGAGAAGTTGGTATGGAATCCTCGGTTGGCGAGTCCAACTCGACTTGGCCGGTTTTTTGTTTCTATTATTTATATAATTATAAATTAAATATTCACTGTTAGATTAGAATTTGAGAGCCCCTTACTTATAATTATAAACATTTATAGGTGTGAATGAATATTAATAATTTTGCTATATATCTTATAGGCTAGTGTTTGATTTGACCACTATCTCGTCTGGTGGTAAGCAATGATGTGGTTGAAGATGGTGAAAATGCTAGGCCTAAATACTCTCGACTCTCAAGGGCTGTGTGCTGCTGCATTGTAAGGTTATGACAGCAGATTTTCTCCTTGATGGTGGTAAGCAATTTTTTTTAGCAAGTCAGGCGAAACATTGATGTAATATGCATCTGCCAACTGTTAACGAACACCCATGCTAGGATTGGAACTTGCGACTTCTCACTTAGAAGTCTAACCATCTATACTTTACACCAGGGCTGTCCAAACTACATACCTTCGTAGGTTAATTACATTTACTACAAAAGCTGGAAATGGAGGATTGCATAACAAAACATTTTCAGTTTTGAAGTAAAAAAAATATTTCCGGGAATTGCCCAATAATAGTAAAAAATAGCTTCATTTTTAAGTGATGTCATGCAAATAGTGTAACGAGGTATTTCGACTCGTTACATATTTTTCGTTTGGAAGCACATTTCAGCTTCTAAGACTGACAAAATTACCTTTTGGTTTTAAATAATGTAGAACATTTTCGTATTTAGCCATTTTTAGTCGATTTTAAATAATCGAGTTATTACTTGGTCTGTGGATCATTCCATATCCTATAGACAATCTTTAAAAAAAAAATGACTTTGACATCTGTCAATTCTCGATCGGAGACGTCACTTTTTCTTGTCCCTGGGGCCTACAAAGAGCTAAACTTTTTGTATTTTTTCTTAATCAGATTTTACAAGATTAATCCATCTTGTTAATTAAATTTGCGATGATACTCGGCGTGCTTATGGCGTAGTGCCATATGATAACGTCGTGATTTTGCGGTGAGTCAATTTTTGATAACCTAAAATGTTTCGCGTCATCCTTCATGGCGACAAATATATTTACAATCGGATTTTTGGTTACAGCCTTTGGCGCTGTTTGTTTGGACGACTGTCGTCTACTGTTTGTGCGACGATGGGTGTCGTCAACTGTTTGTTCGACGCTGGAAGACGTCGTTAGTTTGAGGTGTTCGTGCGACGCACACCGTTTCGATGTCGTCGTAGTTTTGAGCTGTTGGTGCGACGATGAATGACGTCTGTTTAGAGTGGTGTGCTCAGACGCCCCCCTGACGCTGCAGCTAAGCCAATTTCATTATAACTCTTTTTATTACCCTTAAAACTTTAATTTCATATTTGCAAGATGCAAGAAAGACAATAACCAAATTTCAGTAGTAAAATGTAAAATAAATTAACCTAAAAAGTAACGAAAACCGAATGGTATTTATAGTCAAATGTTTAGACATAGTATTGCGGCTTTAACTAAGTAATGTAACTCACTTTGGAGGTAAGGGACGTTTTGAAGTATTAAAATTTGTCATACATTCCCAAAACAGTGTTATATCATTTGCCTGTCCCCCGGTCCGAGATTAAAAGTCTCAATGACACCGCTGATTTATCCTGGTAAGTTTTAGATCTTGGTAGAACAAGGGCGCTCGATATTCATAAATACTGTCTACCTAACATTAATTTTTAGCTTTTTATACTCTATAACCTTCATGTTACAACCAGTAACGTTTAGATTTTTATAAACAAAATTGTTATATTACAATTGGCGCCCGAACAGGGACCGGAGTTACCTCCACATATATAATCTTTCTTGCATCTTATTTTTGTTTTTCTTGTCACAATTTAGTGCAATTTTTGTTATTTTTTAGCATTTTTACAGTTTTTGTACTTTGAAAACACAATTGTAACTTTGTTTACAACTTTTTTTGTATTTTAACAAAACTAATTAACATACAATGTTCTTTATATGTCTTATATACTGGATAGACTAATCTAAGTGTGTACTTACTATATAATAACATTTGAGATATGCGTTGTTTACATTTTGTAAGGAACTGACCTTGACCACATTGAAAGTGCTAAGTTTTTGTTTGAATTGATATAACTTTGTCTTATATAAAGTTATAACGTTTGTTTACTGTTGAGAAGCATTAAGCTACATTCATATTAGAAAATACTAGCTTATTAACATAATTATTAACTAGTTTATTGATTTTACTTTTCACAAATAGATATAACCTTAGCCGTTGTTAATAATATTGAAAATTGAGATAAATTGTGAATCTTTTTTGCATCTTACATACTTCACAATTTGAATGTTTCTTTGTACATTCAAATTTCTTTAAATACTTTTGAACATTATTAAATATTAACATAAACTTTAAAACATAATAACTTAAACCGGTTTTTAACAAAAAATCTTATAAACTTTGATGAGTTTTAACTATTCTTTGAATTTTTAGTTGGTTGTTTGTCTTTGTTTCTTTAATATTTTTGATTATTCATCATGACTGACAAACAGGTTCAATTTCCACCCTTGTTGGAAGAGAATTTACCTGGTACTTCTAGGGATGTTATTTCTAATCCGGCGTTGGATAATTTAGTTATGCAAAATGCAACAGAGGTAGAGGTTGTTGACCCTTTCTTACCTAACCTTGGTCATAGTAGCTTGCATAATTTTACACCTTTACCTTCGTTTAACTCGATGAATGTTCAACTCAAAGAACAATTGAAAAAGCATTTGCCTTCAACAGATAAACTTCCTGATTTGAAGTGTAGTAAGATATCTTTTGATGGGAAAACTTGTGTTAGAGATTTTATCACTTCGGTTGAGGAATATTTTTTGTATAAAAACTTTGATGAAAACTTTTTAGTCGGTTCTTTTTCTGATCTGCTCACTGGAACAGCAACGAAATGGTTCCGTAGTATTCGAATTAGGGTTTCTTCGTGGACAACACTTAAAACTGAATTGTTGAACAGATTCGACAAACCTGAATTTGATTATCATTTGGAGTATGAAATGAGAACTCGCAAACAACGGAGTAATGAGTCACTTCCTGATTTCATTACTGAGATTTTAGATATGTCTAGCAGATTAGCTAATCCAACTTTTGAGAATGTTTTGATAACTATAATTAAACACAACATGTTACCTATTTACACACCGTTTTTATTTGGAAAATCAATAGACACTATTGAACAGTTTATCCGAATTAGTAAGGAATTAGAGATTTTAGTTAACCGAAAACCTGTAAAGGAAATTAAACAAAACTTTCATGCGGTTGAAACCAAACTTTCTTGTTTGAAGTGTAAGTCGACAGACCACACTTATAAAGAGTGTACAGAGATTCTTGGACCTGTGTGCTTTAAATGTCATAAACGAGGCGTTTTGACAAAGAACTGTGATACTTGTCATTCTGACAATATTAAAAATAATAATAATTCAAAAAACTTGTAAGGCATCGGGCCCAAGTTTTTGAAGAAACTTCAGGTGCTCCGATATCCAATTATAAACCTAATGATGATACGTGTAAAAGAGAATTTTCAGAATGGCTTGACTATTTAAAAACATTTTTTTCTGTTCATAAAGCAGCTCCTATACTTTTTACTAAACAAAATGATACTAGACCATTTTTAAAATTTACCATTTATAATGAAACTTTTTCTGGATTGCTAGATAGTGGTTCAAATAGCTGTGTTTTAGGTAATAACCAACACTTGCATTTTTCTAAACTAGGATTTCAAATTAAACCTATTGATGCCTCCGCTTGTACTGCTGACGGTTCATCAAGAAAAGTTATCGGTTCTATGCGATTACCGGTTACCGTTGACAATGTTTGTAAACTTGTAGAATTTTTAATAATACCCTCTTTTGATCCACCTATTATATTGGGATTTGATTTTTGGTTGAAATTTAACTTAGCTAAAGACTTGTGGAAAAATATTGAATATGTTCACAATAATAAAATTCAAGTGAACGCTGTTACTTCTACAGTTCATTTAACTCCTTCTGAGAAACAACAATTAGATGAAACCATTGCTTTGTTTGAAGATATTTCTTATGAGAAAAAAGGTTTAGGCCTTACCACCCTTGTGGAACATAAAATTAACGTTACTGGCGAACCTTTTAAAAGTAGATATTGGCCGTTGAGTCCTGCTAAACAAAAAGAACTTTATGATGAAGTGGAAGTTTTATTAAAAGAAGGAATTATAGAACCTTCAAAATCTCCTTGGTGTTCCCCTGTATTAGCCGTCGATAAAAAAGATGGTGGAACCAGATTATGTTTAGATTCGAGACGATTAAATTCAATAACTGTTAAAGATTCTTATCCTTTGCCGTACCCTTCTAGGATATTAGACAGCCTTCGTGGGGCTAAATTCATATCTACCATAGATCTTTCTAAAGCATTTCTGCAAATTAAACTTGAAGAGTCCTCTCGTGAAAAGACTGCTTTTGTAGTTCCTGGAAAAAACTTGTACCATTTTGTTCGGATGCCTTTTGGAATCACCAACGCACCGGCAGAGTTACAACGCTTGGTTGATAAACTCTTTGGACCTGAATTTGACAATGTCCTGTTTAAATATTTAGATGATTTGATTTTAGTAAATGATAATTTTCAAAATCATATAGAGTACCTTAAAAAAGTCCATGAAATACTTAAAAACTCAGGCTTAACAGTAAATCTTAAAAAATGTGAATTTTGCAAAGAAAGACTCCGTTATCTCGGTTATATTGTAGACAGTCAAGGCCTACATACTGATCCGTCTAAATTAAAAATTATAGAAAACTTTCCACGACCAGAGTCCGTAAAACAACTTAGAAGCTTTTTAGGATTATGTTCATATTATCGACGTTTCATTTGTAAATTCGCTGATATTGCCTCCCCTTTAACTAAATTAACTTCCGGAAGTAAAAAGATAAAACATACTTTTGTTTGGAATGAAGAAGCTGAAGAAGCCTTCATTAATTTAAAAAATGCCTTAATAACTACACCTGTTTTACAGTGTCCTGATTTTGAAAAACCTTTCTTTTTACATTGCGATGCTAGTTCTGTAGGAATTGGTAGTGTTCTGAGTCAAGAAGACGAAAATAATGAACAACATCCAATTGCTTATTATTCAAGATCTTTAAATAAATGTGAAAGAAATTATAGTACCACTGAACGTGAACTTTTGGCAGTTTTAGATTCAATTGAACATTTTAGACCTTATGTCGAAGGAATGAAATTCACAGTTGTGACAGATCATGCTAGTCTTAAGTGGCTTTTAAAACTTAATAACCCTAGTGGACGCTTAGCTCGATGGGCTGCACGTATTTCTCAATTTACTTTTGATATTGTTCATAAAAAAGGATCTTTACATCAAGTTCCTGACGCTTTATCTAGAATCAATATAACTTCAATATTAGTTTCCGCTATAAATATTGTCTCACCAGATGAAGATATAGAAGACCCTTGGTATAGAAAAGTCTTTATAAATTGTCAAAAATACCCTTCTAGAATGAAAAACCTTCGAGTAGAAGATAATACTTTATATCGTTACTGTAAAAATAAATTTGACCCTAATAGTCGTTTAAATTGGAAAATTGTTATACCTAAAGAACATGTTTTAGATACTATTCGTTCTAATCATGATGATATTAATTCTGGTCACTTTGGAATACATAAAACTCTTAATAAAATAAAACAACATTATTATTGGAAAGGAATGTTCGGAGACGTTCAAAGATATATTTCTTCTTGCGACATTTGTAAAGCTTATAAACATTCAACTTCTGCTCCTGCTGGTAAGATGGTTAACCCTAAGAAAGTTGATCAACCTATGGTAATGTTATCTGTTGATATTATTGGGATTTTACCTAAATCTTATTCTGGACATAGATTCATTCTTTCAATTGTAGATGTTTTTACTAAATATTGTTGGATATTTCCAATGATAAATGCTACTTCTAAAGTAATTTGTAAAATCTTTGAAAAAGAAATATTTCTTAAATTTGGTGTACCTAAAATTTTAGTGGCCGACAACGGACCCCAATTTATATCTAAATATTTTGTAGATTTCTTAAAAAATTTCAACATCACTAAAATATTTTATAATGCACTATACACTCCACAGAATAATCCAGTAGAAAGATATAATAAGACAATAGAAACATGTATTTCTTGTTTTGTTAAAAATGATCATCGAACTTGGTCAAGGTTTTTGCCTCATGTCCAATTAGCTTTAAATAGTAGTGTAAATCTTGCTACAGAGTACACTCCTAACTTTTTGATGTTCGGTAGAGAACTTATTTTTGATGCATCTTTACACCGTTTTAGTAACTCTTTTGATAACTTAGATCAACTTGAGCTTGGTACTAGAGATACTTATGCTCACTCTTTAAATTCACTTAGTGAAGTTTTTGTTAAAGTTCAAGCTTATCTTTTGAAAGCTTATAAGCGTAATGCTCTTTATTATAATAGGGGAAGAAAAGTCATTTCTTTTGATGTCGGTGATGTAGTTTGGCGTAGAAGTTTTGTACAGTCAAATGCACCTGCATATTTTTCGGCTAAATTAGCACCTAAGTTTATTAAATGTGAAATTGTAGAGAGAATTTCTCCTAACGTTTATGTACTAAAGGAATTTAATAAAACAAGTACTGGACGTTACCATGTTAAAGATATAATTAAATATTAAAATTTTCATTTTTGGATTTAACTTTTATTTAACTTTGTTTTGGTATTCTGTTTTGGGAGGCACGTTGATTGTGGAAGTATGAGATTTGATGTATGGAAGAGGACGTGCAGGATGAAAGATGATTATCTGAAAGGAAACCAACACTTTATTCAAATACAACTTTAAATATATTAAACCTAACTTAGGTCTATTTTTGGAACTTTTATTCTATTTTTGGTAATTTTATTTTATTTTAGTACTTTTATCCTACTTTTGAACTTTTACCCAACTTTAGAAACTACATCTAACGATTATATTTTCTTTTAGAAATTTTCTTGGCATCAAAAGATCTTATGTATATTTTTGTATATTTTATTATTTTGGTTACTTTGAAAAGCTTTTCACTTTTCAAGTACTCAACTTTCTTTTAGATACTTTGAGAAGTTTTCCACTTTTCTAGTATAAATATTGTTTTAGATTGCTATGAAAAGCTTTCCACTTTTCAAATAGCCTGCACATAGTGTAAATACATTTTTAATATAGATGTGTTTCAGTCTTTGTGAAGCATGTTATATATTATTTAGATTATTTAGTTTGTGTTTGTTGTAGACCTAAGCCTCGGATTTGACACTTAGAGCTCTACATAATTTCTACCCGGATTTGCCTCTCAGATTTGACTCTTTTTGAGCTTTTGTCTCAGTTAACCTTTTTGGGTAATTTTTTACTCTTCATTTTTTCCTCGCTTTGACACTTTTGGTTCAAGCGTTGGAAACTTTAGATATTGTGAACGGAAAGTCGGTGGTGTTGAGCCGGTCACAATACAACTTTGTTGTTTTCCCAACAAACTTTTGTTAACTTGTTTTTGTGCACGGAATGTCGGTGGTGTTGAGCCGGTCACAATATACAATTTTTGGTTTTTTTGACAAACCCTTTTATTAATTTGTTAGTGTTCGGAAAGTCGGTAGAGTTGAGCCGGTCACTACTTATTATTTTTGGTTCTCTATTTTTATGAGAATAATTTGAACTTTTGTTGTTCAACTTTTTCATTGAAAACTTGTTCACTGAATCTTTTGCAGTGAATAATTATCTAAAGTCGGCAGCTAATGCTTAACCGTACTACAATATGGATAACCTTTGTTATTACCTTTTAATTTAGTTAGAATCGTTCTGAGATTATAAAAGATAGAGGCGATGGTGCTTATCTACACTTTTGTTAAATATTTCAGAAATATTTATTTGGTTTGTAATACAGATAGGTAGATGGAGGCTATGGTGCTTATCCACTCTTGAGTATAATTAATTTGTGATGGATTTTAGGATTGAGTCATATTGATGGATTAGTTTTGGTAAACCTTAACATTGTTTTTCACTTAGTTAGAAAGTTTTTATAACTTGTTTTTCTAGAGCAACTTAGTCAGTGGCTAGAAGCTTAACTGATTTAATGTTATGCTTTATTAGTGTCTTCTTTTAGTTTGAATAAATTTCATATTTTGGTGGCGGAATATTTTCTGTTTATTAATTTTTTTGAATAAGTTTTTGTTAGGAATTTTTTGGGAGTTCTTCTCAAAAATAAAAGAAGTTTCATTCTTTTATTTTTTTTTGGGAAGGTATGTACTGTAACGAGGTATTTCGACTCGTTACATATTTTTCGTTTGGAAGCACATTTCAGCTTCTAAGACTGACAAAATTACCTTTTGGTTTTAAATAATGTAGAACATTTTCGTATTTAGCCATTTTTAGTCGATTTTAAATAATCGAGTTATTACTTGGTCTGTGGATCATTCCATATCCTATAGACAATCTTTAAAAAAAAAATGACTTTGACATCTGTCAATTCTCGATCGGAGACGTCACTTTTTCTTGTCCCTGGGGCCTACAAAGAGCTAAACTTTTTGTATTTTTTCTTAATCAGATTTTACAAGATTAATCCATCTTGTTAATTAAATTTGCGATGATACTCGGCGTGCTTATGGCGTAGTGCCATATGATAACGTCGTGATTTTGCGGTGAGTCAATTTTTGATAACCTAAAATGTTTCGCGTCATCCTTCATGGCGACAAATATATTTACAATCGGATTTTTGGTTACAGCCTTTGGCGCTGTTTGTTTGGACGACTGTCGTCTACTGTTTGTGCGACGATGGGTGTCGTCAACTGTTTGTTCGACGCTGGAAGACGTCGTTAGTTTGAGGTGTTCGTGCGACGCACACCGTTTCGATGTCGTCGTAGTTTTGAGCTGTTGGTGCGACGATGAATGACGTCTGTTTAGAGTGGTGTGCTCAGACGCCCCCCTGACGCTGCAGCTAAGCCAATTTCATTATAACTCTTTTTATTACCCTTAAAACTTTAATTTCATATTTGCAAGATGCAAGAAAGACAATAACCAAATTTCAGTAGTAAAATGTAAAATAAATTAACCTAAAAAGTAACGAAAACCGAATGGTATTTATAGTCAAATGTTTAGACATAGTATTGCGGCTTTAACTAAGTAATGTAACTCACTTTGGAGGTAAGGGACGTTTTGAAGTATTAAAATTTGTCATACATTCCCAAAACAGTGTTATATCATTTGCCTGTCCCCCGGTCCGAGATTAAAAGTCTCAATGACACCGCTGATTTATCCTGGTAAGTTTTAGATCTTGGTAGAACAAGGGCGCTCGATATTCATAAATACTGTCTACCTAACATTAATTTTTAGCTTTTTATACTCTATAACCTTCATGTTACAACCAGTAACGTTTAGATTTTTATAAACAAAATTGTTATATTACAATAGGATGTTACAAAAATAAAAAAAATATTGATTATAATATATTTTTAACAAACAATTCTATTATCTAAGCTATCTATCTATTGTAGTGGTAGGACTTCTGCTAGTCCGCCTGGGGCAGTACCACCTTGCCAATTAATTTACAGCCATGAAATAGGAATGTTTTTCGGTTAAAATGGCAAGGGGTCCAGTGAAATTACAGGGCATGTGAGACTCAACATCTTTATGTCTCAAGGTAACAGGCGCAGTGCAGTGACATGCAAAATTCTAGACTTCCAGAATTTTGCATGCCGCTGTATCTGTAATAGGTAGACGTCATCGGTTACCATCAGGTGAGCGTCGTGCTTGTACTGTTACATTTTACCATTAAAAATATCTATGCCCGTGGGCCGCATGGAAACAAGCCATTAGGCCGTTCTCTGGACAGCCCTGCTTTACACAAATGGGGCTCTCATTGATTTAGGATTGTCTAGTTCTCACAATAGACAATTTCCATTATTGCATGTAAGTTTGATAGGTGGTACCAAAATGATTTCATGAATTGTTAATTATTTATTTGTGTATTTTAGGTTTATAAAGCTGCAAACAAATTGTCTGAACCAACTGTAATGAAGACCGTAATACAAGGAGGTAACACAGTCAAAGTGTTGGCTGAGGAGGTCACTGATAGTGAAGAAGGAGATGATGATAATGTATATAATGTTAAGGTTTGTATTAAGAAAACATATCTATCCGTTGTCAGAGATATGTAAGTAAACACTATGAGTTTTGCCGGGAATGTGAAAAAGTGTGTGTGCTCTCATTGTATGTTTTCCTAAAACTTGTGTTCTTCTGCGAGTTAAAGTGTAATAAATGGGGATTATTAACAATTAAGTGCCGGTAAATGTGTGCGAGTGTAAGGAAACAGCACAATGTTAAAAACATGCAATTTGTGTTCTCAACAAATTTCCACTGATAATCTTCAGTGAAGTCTACATCTTTACTGAGGGTATGATGTGGACTAGACTGTGACTTGAAACTTGACATGATATGTGAATTTGACCCATTTTTACGACTCGAAGAATTTTAAGACTTGACTTGACACTGGCTAAATACACTAATCGTGTGGAGCCGTAATAAAACTAAAAAAAATAAAATAGTAAACTATTACTTATTGTCATTGTTGGTACCTCATAGTGACACTTATTGTATGTGTTGTTACTATGATGTTACTATGCATGACATCACCTTATGATTAGTGGAACTATTAGGTACGGATGACAATAATAAGTAATAATTAGAGATAGAATAATCAGATGCATAAACGTTAATCGGCTGTAGCCCAATCAATAGCTTAGGCGTCGACCTGGCGATCGAGAGTTTGATCCCCACCCATTGTACTATTGACGTGAACCCACTTCAGACACAAGTATTAACCTTTGTTGGAGGGGTTACCAAGACTAATATTAATGTGTAACTCATTGCTAGAAAAAGCTTTAAAAAAAATAAATAAGAAAAGATTGTAATTACTGAGAAACATAGACACGAAGGCAAGAAATTCCATTTTATGGCCAGTATGAATTATAAATGTGGAAGGAAAACCTTTGTGCGTAACGTTTACGAAGTATCATATGAATTAATAACATTTTTGTGTCTTCATATTACTTGGAATGTGTAAGTTCTTGGAAGGGGATGTAAGGGGGCACAAATACGACCTCGGCTCCCAGCCAACCTCACCTGCCTTTGGTGGATCCTGCTGACCAACAGACGGGGCTGTGGCGACCGACAAATGGCGGTATAACCATTTCATATCTATGGCGTAGCTAAATTCTACAGGCCGGTGCGAGAAGCTACGTCCTGCGATCGCCAACACGCCTGCCTAGCGTGGTGATTAGGGCATATCCCTCCCAAGGGATGCAAAGTAATATGGAAGGACACCTAAAGCCAAGGCCCCCAGTTCCCGGCCGCCCTGCTATTCCTGACCACGGCGGCGGTCACGGTAGCCGCAGGGCAGGAGGTGCTAAGAATCCCCGGGCTACGGTAGGCCGCTAAAACAAACTGACCCTCGCAACCTACAATGGACGCACGATTCGGCTGGACGATCATCTGGCGCAGCTGGAAGAGGAGCTGAAACACATACGAGTGCACATCCTGGGGTTATGTGAAGTCCGAAGACAGGGAGAAGACACCATAACCTTAGAATCGGGCCATCTTATGTACTACAGAGAAGGAGATCAGCCATCCCAAGGCGGCGTCGGGTTTCTGGTCAACAAGGTTCTCAGTGATAACATTGTAGAAATCTCCAGTGTGTCGACCAGGGTAGCGTACCTCATAATTAATTTAACCAAGAGGTACGGCCTCAAGGTTATCCAGGTTTACGCACCGTCGTCGACACACTTGGATGATGATGTGGAGAGCATATATGAAGATATCTCCAGAGCTTTACACACCACCTCCAAGGCTCACTACAACGTTGTCATGGGAGACTTTAACGCCAAAGTGGGAGTACAACGCAAGTTTGTATCGTCCATAGGACAACACGGATTTGAGAGTAGGAATCACAGGGGGCAAATGCTAGTCAATTTCCTCGAAAAAGAGGGGCTTTTCTTGATGAACTCGTTCTTCAAGAAACAGCCCCAGAGGAAGTGGACGAGGCAAAGCCTTGACACTGTGACTAAAAACGAGATTGACTTCATCATTACGGACAAACGGCGCATATTCAGAGACGTCAGTGATCACTAGGTTTAATACCGGAAGTGATCACCGACTTGTACGAGGCTCTCTGGATATCGACTTTAAAGCCGAGAGATTCCGAATGATGAAGTCTACGCTCCGTCCAAACCTACTCCAAACCGTTGTTGGGTCCGAAATATTCCAATTAAAATTGGAAAATCGATTCGCTGCCTTGGAAACCACAGATGACGTAGACCAGAAACTCGAAGAAGTGGTGGAAATCCTCAGGGATGAAGAGACGAAGAGCGAGCGAACTTTTGCGAGAGCAAGCATACGGGCAAAAAGTCCAATTTTTCGGCAGAAACACTTCGGCTAATGGAAAAGAGACAAACAGACCTTTTGTCAGCTTTGTCAACTAACCTGGTGCGCAACAAATCCATTAAGAAGCTGGTACGATGCGACCTCCGATCCTCTAACGCGCTCTTGATTAATGAATCAATTGAGCAGAATCGGGGGTCGAAAGTGTTCGTCCAGCCTCTGGGTAGAAGCCACCTCACAAAGCTGACAACGTCAACGGGGAACGTCGTCGCATCCAAGCCGGAGATTCTGTCGGAAGTTGAAGACTTCTATGGCATGCTCTACGCATCGCATGCTTCAAGGTCCGAACTCGATACTAAGGATTCTAGAGACACCTTAACCCGCCACTTCACAGAAGATCTGCCCGAAATTAGCCGAGACGAAATCGTGATGGCCCTTAAACAACTCAAAAATGGAAAAGCCCCAGGAGAAGACGGAATCACAACAGAGCTTTTAAAAGCCGGATGAGCTCCAGCAGTTGAACATATTCAGCAGCTCTTTAATTCCGTTCTTTTCACTGGGAGAACTCCACAGGCACGGAATGCCCATGGAATCCCACTCGAAGTTGTCACTAAGTATGTTTACCTGGGGCAGACGCTCCAACTAGGCAAACACAACTTCGAGAAGGAAATCCAGAGAAGAATTCAGCTGGGCTGGGCAGCATTCGGAAAAAGTCTTTAACCAGTGCGTCCTACCTGTAATGACATAAGGAGCCGAGACGTGGACACTCACAGTTCGACTGGTCCACCAGTTTAAAGTCGCTCAGCGAGCTATGGAGAGAGCTATGCTCGGTATTTCTCTGCGGGATAGAATCCGGAACGAAGTAATTCGCTAGAGAACTAAAGTTATCGACAGCTCAACGGATTAGCAAGCTGAAGTGACAGTGGGCTGGTCACATCTGCCACAGGACTGATAACCGTTGGGGTAGACTTGTCCTAGAGTGGAGACCGCGAATCGGCAAACGTAGCGTAGGACGTCCTGTGACCAGGTGGAGCGACGACATACACGACGACGACGACATCTTGGGAGAGGCTTACGTCCAGCTGTGGACTGACACTGGCTGATGATGATTACTTGGAATATTTTCTCCTTAATTTAAGACTACAATACTATTTCGGACATAACTGTGAATATCCAATAGCAAAAAAGATATTAACTAAGTATTCAGTATAATCACACTTATTTTTATGCATTTTACCTATATAACATAACATATCTTACAAGTACATACATAATAAGAGCAATACTGTAATGATGAAACCGGCTTTTCACTATGGGATAAATTATAATGTATAATATATCTTGAGATATAACATTTTATCGCTCAACATACATTTTGTATGAGACCGTTTACACTATGCTATAATATATATTACATCCTAAGCTATAAATATTTTTTCAACCGACTGAGCGATATTTGAAGATGTATATTTTACCTCACGTCCCCGGACACCGCGCCTCCCCCTGCCTCGCCATTAGATTTTTTTTGTTGTTATTTTTATTTTTAGTATGGCTCCACACAATTAGTGTATTTAGCCAGTGTTTTAATGAAACCATAGATAACCAAAGTTGAACTATATATCTTACAGTGTGAACAGCAATCGCGGGAAGTAATAAATAGCTCAATATGTAATTTACATTATATCCCATAGTGAAAAGCCGGCTTCATTCACAGAAGTTAGCTTGTATAATTGAATATCTAATAGCCTATAAAACACCGTAATTATTTTTGCCATAACTCTTCTATTTTATAATATTATGTACCTTTTTTATATTACAGATAGGAGACGGTTCAGACGACAGCAAAAGCATCAAAATCATAACAAGTGTCAACCAATCAGGCTCGAAGAGAGGTCGCCAAGGTAGTCGTAAAAGTATGCATTGTTCCTTTTTATTTGCAATATATTACGTTCAGCTTTTTACAAAGTATGTCTTCAATCTGCGTGTGTTCATAGCTTTACGATCCCTATGTTGCATATAAGCTGTTTTACACTATGTAGGTAAAGAGTTAAATGAGAGTATGTACAAGTTTTTCTACATACTTTCAGATGACAACTTTCCTCTTGTGTAAATTCAGTTGTAATGTATTTTCCTACAGCATGTGTTATAGGGACTTACACTTCATTTTGGTGCTGGTTAACTCGCAGATTTAAGGCATTATCGCATGTGTATGTAGCAACAAAATGGAGTGTAAGGTTTTTAGATGGTCTACAATGAAGTTTTGTAAGGTAAGACTGCATTTTACTGTAAGCGCTTATGTAAAATTATTAGTTTGATTTCTATGTATGCAGTAGATTTGTTGTTATAGTTTATCGATGTTATGAAATCTATTTTAAGATAGGGGGTAGTTATGATTTGTTTGCGGAAGTGTTTGTTTTTCTCTTCTTGATTTAATATTTTGTTGCAGAAAGTATTATTTTGCTTTTTATAAAATAAATACTATAAAAATGAAAACATTTATTTAGATGAGCTAAATTTATTTTCTGGGTTTTTTTTTTCAAATATTTTAGTCGGTTATGGTTCTTTATTCTCTTAAATTTATATGGTCTAATAAGTGTTCATTGATGATTGTAATACATACTTTATCTTTGTACATTATTATATTCTACAATCGAAATTTCGCCGTTCAGTTGCCTCCTGGGTAACACGCCCAAGTTTCGCTCCGGTGGGAGGCGTCTATCGCTAAGTTGGTTACACCCCTTGGGCGTGTTACCCAGGAGCTGTGGGTTCGAATCCCGCTAGACGGCGAAATTTTGAATTGTATGTAATAATGTACAAAAATATAAAGTGTAGATAACAGTTAAAGAAACATAATATGTTTATTCACATATAATCTTATTTTCTCACTAATTACGAACTTAAAGAAATTGGTTTGGTTTATATACCCACCGTCGCTGATGTTTCGCTTGAACAAATTTATCAAATAGTGCGCGTGGCATAACTAGGTATACTACTACGTAGTACTACTAATTATTATGTCGTACTACTGTGAAGTACTTCAGTTAGCTAATTTTGTTCTTTAACATTGTGATGATTATTGAATGTATGTAGTTTCATACGTGATTACTCTTATTCGGTCTTATATGTTACGGTTTCGGTATTGTTATTCGCGCGGCATCGCACCAGCAGCATACTAGATATTATTTATTCTGTGCCAGCAGGCCGTTGGTGGATAAGAAATCAGTCAAGATATTCTCGCTGTTGCATTCGTTCTGCATTGCGTAATAAAATCTGAGTAGTATTAGTCTAGTCTAGACGTACTGGCTGACGTACTGAATGAAACTATGACTTATAACTTTAAATTGCACGAACGAGGGAACGCGGGGTGCACTTTTTCATACAAATTTATTCCCCCTTTTCTCCCTGGAATATGCTTCTAGAGCAAAAGTTACAGCAGACCTTGATATTTTATAGAAAAAATCTATAAAATATCAAGGTCTGCTGTAACTACGCCCCTATCATTTGCTTTTGTTGATCAACCAATTGTTAAAAGAAATATAAGCCTTTTAATCTTCTCTTTAAGATTTTGTAAGGGTCATATTTCTATTTGCAATTGGTTGGTCTGGAATGATAGCTACAGCAGACCTTGATATTTTGTAGAAACAAGTTTTGCTCTAGAAGCATTTTCCAGGGAGGAAACGGGGGAATACACCTGTATGGAATAGTGCACCCCGCGTTCGCTCTTACTGCCACCATCCGCCTTCCATCGTACTACCAGACGTACTGATGCGATATCAATAAATGATGAATATTTCATCTCCCCGTACAAAGCTCTCTCTCTCTGCTTCCACATTCGTCATACATACCTACTGAGAAAGGAATTTAATTTTCCCCCCTATTTGCTGTTAAGTACATTTCGGTGACGTCAGATTGTAAGAGTCTTACAGGGTTTGTCCACAGCAACGGCACCGGGACGTCACCGGCAACAAAATGCCGGCGCCGAAGTAGCGGTACATATGTATAGTATGGCAGCTTTTCCACAGCATGATCGGCACCGGGTGACGTCATTCCGGCCGCCGATATTGCGAGTAGATCGGCGCGACCGCTAGAAACCGGCCAGAGATTTTGACGGGCCGATGTGCCGGCATTGGCTCGCAATACAAAACACGTTTGATCTTGTCCACACACTGCCGGCGCCCGGCGCCGTTCGATTGGTTATTGTTTTTTTATCTGAGGTTGTTTGTTTTATTTCTATGGCAACGCATCTGCCATGCATGACAGCTAGAAGAAACAGAAACACCGGAATCGGTGGCGGTGGACCAAAGATCGCTAGCACATCATTTTCAAACCGGCCCGAAAAAATCTCGGTGCCGGTGACGTCCCGTTGCCATTGCTGTGGACAAACGCTCTTAGGCAAGCTTGTTAAATCGTCGATCACTCTGCTATCATCGCTAGAAAATGATGTATCACGGATGGATATGTATTCTAAACGCCTACCTTCTTCATAGGCGTCGATGCAGTTGATCTTGTTTAAGCTTATTATTATCTATAGCTGGACCCTAGATACTTGCTGTTATCGCAACAGTCGCTTCTACATTGATAGTGTTGGGGCATTGTGACATTTGCGACCAATGCCATTCTAGGCTTAGCGTGTGCCCCACATCATCGCTTACTACCAGGGGCCTTATTCAGTATGACCATTTGAAAGTCTTACCGTGCCGTGTTACGTTATCTCCGCGTTATGGTATTATCTATGCCAATTAAAACGCGGTAGGGTAAGGTTATGAGCGCGTTTTGAGCTGTTAAAATATCGTGACATATGAGGACGTGTAACGCGCGCGTTTTGTATAATTTACCTATCGTGTGGCATACAGAATACAATTTTTCAATAACGTAACGTGGCGCGTTAAGGAATGCGTTATCTCATTGGTCATACTGAATAAGGCCCCAGGCGAGATAGTGGTCAAACGCTAGCCTATCAAACAAAAAAGATGCTGTATATAACTATATACAGCTGTATACCTTTTTTAGATTTGAATTTATCACGAGTTATATTCATATTTACTTTTAAGCATAGCATAGCATTAGCACATCCGAAAAATAACGTGAGTAAAGGTCGGTTAGTACAAAAAGTTGCTCTCGTATATAACCTGTCTGCGGAACCGACAACTTCGTACGCAACCCCAAGGAGGTTTACCTCTTTCGTCGGTGGCACGTGACACTCGCAGACAGCTACACACGTAGAGAAATGTGCCCAATATAAATATTGAGTCGTAACTGTTTATGATGACGTACGACGGTATATAATATTAAAACGGTATATAGTACTTATAGTTTACACACATGAATAAGTACTTTTTTTCTTAATTTTAATTTGATTTTATTTAACTTACATGTTTTTTTTATATAATCAAGACAGCTATTGAGAGTACCTTTATCCGATATACCATTATATAAATATAATCATCAATAAATTTATAATCTTATGTTTCACCATGTTCGTCATTTTTACCTGCTTCAAAACATTTGTACACTTTGTATAAACCTTGCTTGATTTGTTGTCGGATAATAACGAGGTAACTATCTCGGGATCAAGCCGATCTATCTCGTGTACATCGAACGTAAAACAGTACGAAGTCTGAGACACGTGTTGCCATTTCGACACTCGATTGCGCAGCTCCAACCGCCAGGGCAGATGCACGTGTTTCCCCTTCCCCGCTACAGCCCCGCCCCTTCTAACACATAGAATATTCGTCTCCGACATATTCTGCCGTACATAAACAGGGCCGCGTACGAACTTGTTTTCCAAAAGCTACATTTATCTTCCTCTCCGCTTTTCAGCACTATTCACCATCACTCGAAAACAAATTCGGATTCGCCAAGTATCTAATCTTTGATAGATCTTTGCAATTTACAATGCTCCGATCCGAAACTTTTGATTTAAATATCCATAATTCGAAACATCTGTGTTTCTAATCGGGCAGGTTTAGAATAGAATAGAATAGAAAAATTCTTTATTGTACACCAACTTAAAATGAAACAAACCGAAATTAAGCTACTTAAGTTACTAGAGGCAATACAATGGGCGGTCTTATCGCTTGAAGCGATCTCTGCCAGACAACCTTTGAATGGACAGAATTTTTAAAAGAAGTTGACGGTGGTACAATGCGTAACATGGTACTAAAGTGCGAAAGTATAATCAAAATAAAAAAAATAAATAAACAAACAATCAGTAATGCATAAGCATCATATACATGTATTTGCTTACCAATACAAAACAAAATATACATACACGTACATATCAGAATACTTATATAAACAAATATATTATATATATAAAAAATATTCAATAATATATATGTATAAATATTCTATACAAAAAAAAAAAATATATACATATACCTATAGATAAAAAAATATATACTTTTAAGTACAGAGTAAATATGTTACATACTATTAAGTGATAAATAGTGTTTTTTCACCATATTTTTGAAGATTGGGAGTGATTGAGCTTTTCGTATATCTAAGGGAAGTGCGTTCCATAATCGTGCAGCTTGAACAGTAAAAGACTTGCTATAGTACTCAGAAGTATGTGAAGGAATTTTCAGAATAAGTGTGTCAGAAGATCGTAAGGATAGGGAATGTGACTGATGTAGGAATTTAAAACATTCTTTCAAATAATGAGGAGTGGAAGGGATAAAAAGTATGGAATATAGGAAAGAGAGGATGTGTGCATTCCGGCGCAAACGAATCGGTAACCATTTTAGCTTACTACGAAAATCTGAGATGTGGTCAAACTTGCGAAGGCCATAGATAAATCTAATGCAGAAGTTCTGTAAACGTTCGAGTTTATTCAGCTGCTCTTCGGTTAAGTCGAGGTATGAGACGTCGGCATAATCAAGTATTGGGAGTAACAGGGATTGAGCAAGCGCAATTTTGGTGGATATTGGCAGGAAATTGCGCAACCTCCGAAGGGAAAATGCTGCAGCAAAAAGTTTGCGACTAACTTCAGCCACCTGAGGCACCCATGTAAAATCGCGGTCTATATAAATGCCTAGGTTTTTAACCGTGTCACAGACTTTCAAAACTGTTCCATCAAAAATGAATTGCGGCAGGCGAAACCAATCTATTTTGGAAACCATTCTTGAACTACCTATGATAATGATTTGGGTTTTCGCCGGATTAATGCTGAGACCATAAGAATTGCTCCATTTAGTAATACTGCGTAAATCGGAATTAATAGTCTCAACAGCCGCATCTAATTGTGTGAGTGAGGACTGTGTGTAGATCTGTAGATCATCAGCATAAAGGTGGTAGGAAGAAGTTAGACTACGGGAAATAGAGTAAATGAATAATGAAAACAGAAGAGGAGAGAGAACGCCGCCCTGGGGTACACCTGCAGACGTGCTGCACCATGATGAAAAAGAATCATCGATGCGTACACGCTGCCGGCGACCGTACAGGTAAGTACGAAACCAATCAACCACCGTTGGAGATATGTGAAGAGAGCGTAGAATTTCTAACATAATATCAAAATCGACATTATTGAATGCGTTACTGAAGTCTAGCAGGGATAATACTGTCAGTTTGCCGTTATCCATGCCCTGACGCACATCCTCCGTAATCTTAACTAAAGCTGAGACTGTGCTGTGACCAGGACGGAAACCGGATTGGAAACGATTCATAAGGTTGTTTCGGATAAGAAAGGCAGTCAATTGCTGGTGTACGAGACGTTCAAGGAGTTTTGATAGGAATGGTAGTATGGAGATAGGTCGATAGTCGGAGAGAGAGGAAGGATTGCACTTTTTAGGTAGAGGGGTTATCTGTGCTTCCTTCCAGATGGAAGGAAACACACCACAGGAAATGGACTCATTAAGGATATATTGGATCACATGCACAGTCTCGTTCAGTATTAGAACGATCATCTTTCGGCTGATAGCATCGCAGCCCACAGCGTTAGATGAAATTGATTCTACGCCCTTCCTAACATCACAACTGGTGAATTGTAGAAACTCAAAAGATGAATGGCCAGGAGTTGGTATACTAGCAAGATCACGTAAGGTGGCATTTTTAACTGGCCCATCAAATGCGGCAGAAGATGAAAAATGCTGATTGAGCGTATCAATATTTAAGTTATTGGGTAAAGTAGAACTGCGCGACTTACCAACTCCTAATGACCTCAAGAACTTCCATACTTTCGATGGGTCCTCATTTTCCAAATTACTATGAATATGTCGGCGTTGTGTGTCCCTACACACCTTGTTGCATTCATTTCGACGTTCATTGTATCTGTGTTTGTTATTGTCTGTAGGCATGCATTTATACCTACTCTTGGCAGCAGATTTTTTATTAATTAATATTCTGATATCCTGAGTAAGCCAAGGCGCAGGCAAATGTTTAATTTTAACTGGTCTTAGTGGAGCGTGTTTGTCGTACAATTTGATGATGATCATGTTAAAGGTTTCCGCGACCAAATAGCTTACGGCTTAATCAAATAAGTAGATAATCAAAAGCTTCCGAATTCGAATGTATCCGATTTAAATTAGAATACCTACACTATGCTGGTTACAAAACGCGCACTATACATAATTAACTGTCAAGTTACATTATAAGTACTTCGGCTAGGTTGTAGTATTAGCCAATAAGTCACACCACAGATTCCGAAGAGGGCGAGATTCTGGAGGTGAATCAAGTGGAGTCGGGATGTTTTGCTTGCGATGAATGCGATTGCACATACTCGCTGGAACAACTACTCTCGTTGCACAAGGCTCAGAAACATCGGACTAGGAAGGAGACTTGCGAACAGTGCGGCGGGTGAGTTTCGTTTTTATTGGATCCCATCCCACGTTTTGTGTTTTTTTTTATAACATATAAGCTAGCGTTTGATCACGATCGCTCCTGTTTGTTAGTGACGATGCGATCGAGGATGGTAGCACGTTAGACCCAGACTGGGAACTGGCTCTGTAGTATATTCCTATTCAGCCAGTGTTAACGTCAAGTTTGGAAGACTGCAGACAAACACCATACCATCTAACATAGTATTGTTGTATACAGGTGATATAGGCGACAAGTGCTGGCTGACAGGAATAAAAACCTTTATGTTGGTGTTAGTGTTACACATGCAATTTATCACTATCACCTGATTTTAAGTGATAGTGTGAATCGTGCGTATTCGAAAGTTGGAATGTAATACAGCAGTGATATGAGAGCTTGTCAAATCTGTTGGTCAAATCTATAATAGCGCAACTATCCCAAACTGTATTCTGAATGGTTCTACTCAATGTGTGTTTTAGCTAGACTAAAACTAATGTTACTGATTTTTTTAAGTTTAATTGCGTCGAATCGACAAGTCGAGTCTAGACTCAGTCATTTGCAAGTTAGCGAGTCATGCTACCACTGCTACCAGTAAAATCCAAAAAGTTACACAAAATTAAACCTCTAATAATATAAGTTAAATATATACCTAAAGCTTGCAAGAAATGTTGCTATAATGTATCAAGTCATTAACTACTCTAATACATAATAAAAACTATTGTATTTTTAGAAAATTCTTCAGCAAATACGACCTAGAGGTGCATATGGCGACGCACTCGCCTAATATGCCTTTCGAATGCGTTGCCTGCGGGAAGAAGTTTAGACGTCTCATCCTGCTTAAACGTCATGAAAAGGTAAAAAAAAACGCCTAGACTTCTTTCTATATCATATTTGGTCGTTTATTTTTTGTTTTTAACTGACTTAACAAAACAAGTTAATTCGTGTGAAACGTGATGTAATGTTATACCTCAGAACTATGGCATTCGTTGATTGATTTTGTTAAATATCTTTTATGCTATTTTTTTTTTTTCCGTATACAGTATATCATAGTTATGTGGATAAATAATTATAAACATAGATATTGTATCAGATATTATATAATGTACCCACGCGTGAGTTATAATTCGTAATAACATTGCTTTATCTTAAAATCAATTTTAATGATATTAAGAAATAAGAAGAGTATTCGCAATTTTCGGTCAAATAAATTTTGCATATAGAGGTCCGTATATCTATAGGACCATAGATAAACGAAACAATATCCTTACAGATACTCGTCACATCTGCAAACAAAAAATATTTACATTTCTCAAGTCCCTCAGTTATGACGAAACAGAGGCACTTTTCAAAGGTCCTAGCTAACAGTAAGGGCCTGTATCGTCTTGCACGGAGTGTCTTGCGCACTTGCAATGCGAGGCGATCCAGGCCCGCTGACCTATGTCATACTCGGACTCACATAATGTCACTGAGCCCTAGTCCACGAATTATAAAGATTAAAGAAATAAAGAGCACTTAAAAATTCAAATACAGTCATACTACACTGAATACACATTCTTTTTCATTTTCATACACACATTCTCTCATTTACACGCTTACTCAATTACTCAGTCACTCAAATACATACCCACTATCACTCTCATTCACTCACTAACTCTCTTACCTACTTACACTGATATATACCTAAAAAATTGCATTGTGTATATGTATTACTCTAGGAAACTGTTGGAAAGAGCCACTAGATCTGGCGACACAGGAACTTTCCTAGTGCTGGATATAGGGTTTCCCACCACAGTAGGTATCTTATTTACTTCGCGTTACAGAACAACATATTATTATTTTGTTATTTAATTAACTTTTATTATAAGATCAAGTGGTTTTCATTTAGTTGATTTTAGTTGTTAAATAATTTATTGATTGCAACAATATAAATTTATAAACTCATAAGGCACAGCCTTTAACCTCATTTAAAACAACTAAATGATCAACATAATTTCATTATGAGATAAATGACAGATTTAAAAATTATGTTATGTTATTACATAAGTTTTGTAATTAGTATTAACATCATAACTGTAACCTACTCATTATCCATGTTAATGAAATAAATAAATAAATAAATGTCTCGCGCGGCATGTATCTTTTGCTCCTTGCGCTTGTGTCCAGTAAAATGTATCGTGCTTCATTTTAACGGATGACATTATTTTATTTTTTGTTAATCTGAGTATGCAGTATTGCACAAATGTAAAATCGACGAAATAGTTTTAATTAAAAATACTCACTCAATAGAGTTACAGATTTCCCCATCTTCTTTACCTCCCCTGCCTCCCCTATATAACCGTGTATCATTATCAGCCAATTTAATATGTGTGTATCGTGATTCTACTGTTATTTTGACAGCTAATGCACTCGGAGTTGCCCCAACAAAAGTGCCTGAAATGTCCAGCGACGTTCCTCTCCAAAGAAGAGCTGGAGGCTCACCAACAAATACACGTCCGCAACACTGTCAAACCGTTTATATGCAGCATTTGTCATAAAAGGTAACGAGGCGATGTACTTCAGAAATTGGTAAGAAAAGGGCCCAATGGTATAGTGGGAGAATGGTCGGCTTTGACGAGAAAAGTACTGAGTTCAATCCAGCCGTGAACTAATGGATTTTTCTATCGAAAAATGTATGTGCGCTTTTCACAGTGGTGAAGGAAAAACATCGTTGAGAAACCCCCAACCCCCGCATGGTGGTAGGACACTGTCTAGTGTCCTTCTGGCCAGCTACAATACAAACCTCAAGCTAGAAAACCTGTTGCCAAACATCTAATGTGTTCCGGCAGCTATCTTTTTAGAGCCAGCTCCCGTTCTAGGCCTAGCGTGCTACCATCCTCGACCGCATCATCGCATACTAACAGGTGAGATAGTGTTCAAACACTAGCCTATATGTTATGAAACAAAACAATTAGAGTTCCTATTACTATCTTTCGTGGATCTAAACCTTGATACTCGTTATATATTTAGGTTGTACTTAAGAGCGTCTCAATCTAAAGTACTCGAGTGACTTTGTTAGGCCCTGAAAGAAACTACCAACCAAACAAAGAATCATCGTAAATATATAGAATAGTTATCAGGGCGAGCGAAGCGAGACCTAACACCATCCCACAACCTGAGCACTTAAGTGGTACACTTTATTGAAAAACTATCACGCCTATTGATTTGTGCTTTAACATAGTAATTTAAATTCACATGTAGATGTGTAATCAGTAAAAAATATCATTTTATTGCCATTACAAAAATGAAGATTAACAATTTTGTTAGAAGATAGAATATTATTGTACTACTAACGCCATCCGTTAGAAGATCAAAGAATTAACTTCGCTGCGAACATAATGTTTGGTTACTAACGCCATTTGTTGGAAATCTAAAGGATTAACATCTGTCATCCAAATGACGTCTGGTATCAGTGTGACCATTTGTGGCAGATTTCTGCCATTTAGGCAGATTTGGGACCTTAATTTTAACTCGGGCAGATTAAGCTAACGATTCCAAAAAGTGGCAGATTTCAAGGATCTTTATGTATTTTGAAATATAAATAGAATTTTGACAATTTTCTATTTCTATTTAAAGTATAACATTTTTATTATGCATTTATTTGGTTGGGTAAAAGTTTGAATGAGAAGGTAAATAAACATTATTTAACTCAATAATATGATGGCAAATTTTTATGCATTTGTTGGAGTGGTTGGTGGTTTGGCAGATTTTTTGCCAGTGTCGGGCAGATTCGCGAATTAATATTAAAAAACTGCCTTAAAAATTATTACCAGGCAGAAAAACTACGCGAGCCCTCACAAAGCTCGGCTTTTAGCTAGTATAAGTAATAGCTTAAATTCTGGCAATGAAAAGTTTTGCCTGCTACAGTTTGTTATAGGTGGTCTTCATCGTTGAACATCAGACTGGCATTTTGCTTGTCCTTTTAATTCTTCATAAAAAAAATTAGCTAGGTACAGCCAATTCAGTAAAAAATTGGATTGATTTAGCCTGTGCATGATCCATCAATCGCCTGTTTTTTATACGTAAAGGATTGTAATCATCACTTCTTTCCAGATTCCATGAAAAGAGGATTCTGCTAAAGCACAATGCGTTAGTTCACCATAAGAAGCCAGCGTTCAGCTGCCAATATTGCCCAGAGCGTGAGTCTGCAAGAAGATTATAACCCATCCCCTTTCTCCCTCTTATCCCGAATATTATTGATATTCTTGTGTATTGCTATGAACAACGCGGGTTAGGCGCAATAGCTTGTAAGATTTCCGAAGCAAATGGTATTAAAGTTATTTTATACACTCGCTGTCCGCGTGGCAGTATAATGTGGAAACAGGACGCCGCCTGTTGCGCTCTCTGTCGCACTTACGGACTCACTATTTCTTATGCCTTGACTATTGTGGCGAGACAGCGCCCTGGCGAGTGCTCGATAGCTATACATTTTGACAAGTGCATAGACGTAATATAAATTGACTGCGCAAAACGGCCCTGATGAGACCAACCTAGAACGGAGTTTGTCCCTTTCTTTTGTATGGACGACTTATATATAATTATATACTATACATATAGTATAGAACATATATAGCACTAGCAGGTTGTTAGACTAGGACACTCCCACCCGGGTGCCTTTCGATTGGGCCATTTTGTTCTTCAAAGCAATTACAAGCTTAATGTTAGAGCATACGAATTAAATTGAATTTGCCAAAACATCAGCAGTGCACCATCCTTTTATATTACGTCTATGGACAAGTGTCCTGGTCAAGTAAGGTTACGTTGTTTATAGAACTACTTTTATTAGGCGAAGTGCCTAGTCCACCCTGACTCTCTTAGTCCATTTGCTGTCACGCCACTGTACTCGTTACCCCTTACAAGCATAAACCTGCTCTGTCTTTTTTTCACGCTCGGAAATTTGCACAATCGACAACGAGAGGTTACCAGAGCAATTACGTATATGCAATCGATTACTATAGACAACGCTTATTAATAAAAGTGTATCGTTACAGAGTTCCCGTCGGTAACCAAGTTGACGAGACATGTGAAAGACCACGCAGGGGTAAGACGGTACCCGTGCAAACACTGCGACAAGAGCTTTACTAAGTCGCATCACTATACTCGGTAAGTTGATTTACAGAGAAGCACTTGACCACAAATTTTTTTCTTTAGTTTTTACGTTATGGGTCCACACGATTCGTGTATTTAGCCAGTGTCAAGTATTAAAACTCTTCAAGTTTTTGAGAATTCAATTCATAAAGTTGAGTCAAAGACACATTTCAGGTCAAGTTGAAGTCAAAGTCTAGTCCAAGTCATACCCTCATGCCTCAGTAAAAATGTGGACTTTGAAGATTTTCAGTGGAATTTTGGTGAGAACGCAAATAGCATGTTTTTCAACAATGTGCTGTTTCCCTATATGGTTAATAATCCACATATATTACAGAACTCGCGGAAGAACACAATTTTGAGGAAAAAATACAATGAGAGCACTCACTTTTCCACGTTCCTGCCAAAACTTCCGACCACTATTTAATCTGATGTTAAGAGACGATGCGATCTAAGATGGAACGTGCTTGTCTCATAGTTGTAGACATACAGCAATAGACGAGGCGCAGGATAACAGGCTTTAGTCTAATCCAATCCACATATCCCCACTATTTCAACCCGTCTGCCAAGCTAGCTAGTACCGAAAATCATGTAATGTGTTCCGGCAGCTATACTTGAGAGCCAGTTCCCATTCTAGGCCTAGCGTGCTACCATCCTCGACCGCATCATCACTTTCCAACTTACCACTGCTTTAAAAGAACACAATAAAATAGTGTCTTCGCATTAATAGAGTAGACAATAAGAAAAGTGCCATTGGACACATTCTTAGCTTAACAATAATTAGCAGTTAGGTCAAATGTAAATTACTTATTAGTCATAAGACTAGATTGTAATATCAATGATATGCTATATTATTGGAAAAATAAATAACTTACCAACAGGTGAGATAGTGGTCAAACGCTAGCCTATATGATATAAAAAAATCATTTCAAAGCTCGGCGAATCGATTGACTACATGTCTTTCTCCTAGAACCTACATGTTGGATGGATGGTCCGAGTACAACTGAAGCCTACTTCCAGCTGTCACCCATTTAGCACCACCCAGCTATCACATATTGTACAATTTTTCCACAGACATCTCCGCGTTAAACACAACGCGATCATGACAGCCGGTCCGTACACCGAGTCCCAGACGTACCGCTGCGAAGAATGCGACGAAGAAACGTTCGCAACACACGACGAGCTGATGTACCACTCCGCCCTTCACGCCACCAGGAACCTCATCTGTCCGCTGTGTCAGGAGAAGTTTGATGATGTCGAAGCCGTCACTGCGCACATCAAGTCTCATGTCAACGGTCAGTGCATCGACTTCATAGCAATTAGACCCCTAATCATTATTGGCGCGCGGTACAATCAATTCCGCAACTGGCCGAGGTATGCGGTCGCGGGGAACTGTCATACATCTCAGATAGAGATGACCATATCAAATTACCGTAAAAAAACATCGATAAAAGTTAAGTACACTATCAAGGTTTGGAGAAATCATAATTTATGAGTTAGCTAAAGTAGCCGTCAGCCTAAACTCACTTACTTGGGAGGGCAGGAGGGGTAGAACTCCCCCCTTGAAGGAAAACTGAACGGTTGCGGAACCCCCCCCCCCCCCTCCCCAAAACCCTTTAGGAGATATGAAGATTTTAAAATTCTGAGGTTAAGTACTAAAAAATGTATCAATAATTCGATTTTAGGGGGGGGAACGGGTGGAAGAGTGGGGGGGAGGGGCAGAACCCTGTCGCTAAATCTGTACTTAGAGAAAGTTTACTAACTACCTCTGTGCCAATTTTCAAGTTTTTAACAAAAATGAAGGACTTGCGTAAAAACTTGCAAGAGCCCTTAGACCTCCTGAATCCAGCCCTGTCGCAAAATTCGTTCTTAGCGAACTTTTACTAAATACCTCTTTCCCTAATTTCAAGTTTGTAGCAAAAAAATGAAGAACTTTCATACAAACTCACGAGAGCCTTTAGACCTCCTTGATCCGACCCTGTCGCAAAATCCGTTATAAGCGAATGATTACTAAATACTTCTGGCCAAATTTCAAGCTTGTAGTAAAAACATGAATGACTTCCATAAATAAATTGCGAGTGCCCTTAGACCCCTTAATCTGGCCCTGTCGCAAAATCCGTTCTTAGCGGACGTCTACTAACTATGAACTACCTCCCTGCCAAATTTAATTTTTGTACATCCCGCGGTTTTCGAGATTTCGTTAACCTTTCGCTTTTATATATATATAGATTATATAATATGCCAACAAATATAAGCTGAGCTTTGCCTAAAATGTATTTTGAAGATTATTTACATTTATTGACATACCGGTGAAATGTTATTACCGTTTGCTGTAAAATTTGAGTTTGTACTGGTTTTTCCACACCATCTTACATTGCAAAGAGCCATCATTACGACTTTTTTAAGAAATTTAAGTATCTGAGCGCTGAGGTGTTCACAGGTCACCGTACTGGTCGAAACTAACATCGCGTTTGTGGGCGTGTACCGTACTGGTCGAAACTGACATCGCGTTTGTGGGCGTGTATTTATATAAGACTTATAAGTCCAATGATTTAGCGGAAAGTGCTCGCCTTCCAATCGGGGTCTACAACCCGGTCACAATATCTGTGCACCTCGCTGGAATGCGGCGCCTCTCCCGCTTCCCCTGTCACCTCTCCGCGCACTCCCCAGTGCGACAGTACGGTTAGCATCTTCGTTCTCACCGTACCCAGACCGCTGATATGACGTCACGAGGTCAGGTGCACAGATATTGTGACCGGGTTGTAATTGTTATGAAGTCGATGGGTCAGTGTGATCTTTGTCTAAGCCAGTCCTGTTACATTGCATACATAATTAAATAACTCATAATTATGAACGTACTTTGTACCAACCAACACTGCAAAAAAAGTTTATATTACATTTATAAGCATAATACTTTCCGTTGTTAGGTTGGCTACAAAGTACTCGTACGTTCATAATTCGCGTATCAACAATGTAGGGAAGTGCTTACTCTTATAACGTAGTAGAGTGATTCAGTACTCTCTGGTCTAAGCTTGGATTCATCATCGTAAGCTTGTGTCCGTCTTGACCTTATTCAACCGACTTCCAAAAAGGAGGAATGTCTCAATTCGTCTGTATGTTTTTTAATGTATGTTACCGGATTACTCCGCCAATTGTGAACCTATTTGAATGATTATTTTTTTACAGATAGGGTTCATCTCTAAGGTGATTTTCTCCAATTAAATGTTATCGAGATCTGGTATCTTTAGAGATATGACGATAAATGTCTCAAACTTGCTATTGAAACTGACT
The DNA here is from genome assembly GCA_954871355.1 of Cabera pusaria. Taxonomy (NCBI): domain Eukaryota; kingdom Metazoa; phylum Arthropoda; class Insecta; order Lepidoptera; family Geometridae; genus Cabera; species Cabera pusaria. The sequence continues at coordinate 15,819,752 of OX940889.1, forward strand.
CGTGCGGCGTGGAAGTTGTTTACAGTTGTTTTAGTTTTTAAACTATGTTGTTAAACTATCTTAATTAGTTTTGTTCCCGTTAGGCAAGTATTCTACTAAAGATAATCAGTATATTAAGATTATGCTTAATGTTCTGATGTTAAATGGCGATATGATCAAAGATGTAGCGATTTGTAGACCTCAGGCAGAATTGTAATCAACAACAGTCCTGTGTTTTTTGCAAATAAAATATCTGAATCTGACTGAACACAGACTAATTTCTTCGCAGATGTAATTATACAAAATACATGGCATTTTTTTCATTTGCAGGCGTAGAATTCATGTGTGACTTCTGCGAGCTGATATTCACTTCAAAGGAAAAGTTGGATAACCACACAGCGCGCGCTCACGACGAAGAACTGATGGGCAATGACCAGGAGACGGAGAACGACGAGTCTTCCATGGACATGGATGCCGAGGAAGATTATGATGATGGCAGTATCAATGGTACTTCAAAATTATCTCTTTTACCCGACTGCTTAAGACAGGGTCGAACTACCCACTCGCGTCTACCTTGACTTGACCTTAATCATGCAACTTATTATTGCTGAATGAATGATAAATTACAGGCTGTGTTCAAACTGGTCGATTGACCGAACATGTTGCCGTTTTGCTCTTCTAGTTCTGTTGTAATGTTCGGTGCCAGCCAATTCTCAAAAAGGGTTGTTAATCCTAAAAGTAATCCAACGTCTAGAAGCACGATACCAGTACCCTTCGTACGAGTTTTCATACCAAACTCGATATCGTATATCGAGCAAATGTTTTATGAAAAACAGTACAGCGCTAGTCTAGTGGTTACTACACTTAACTAAATTTAAACCCATCAGGGAGCCAGAATAAGGCCTTAGGCCTAGCGCATACATTCAACTTCTACATCGACTAAACTGTTTAGTCGAGTTGTGTACTTCTCGGAAATTCCACACAGGTCGAGCGCATACATACAACTTCTACATCGACTAAACAGTTTGGTCAATGTAGAAGTTGCATGTATGCGCTAGGCCTAAGTCGAAAACTATGTGAGATCTGTCAAAAGCGTTTACGATAAAACTCGTACTAAGGGTACAGCTTAGATCGCATCGTCGTCACTACTTATCAGGCAAAATAACGGCCAAGCAGTCGAAATAACTGCAAAATTTACTTGATGTTTTACTTTTTGGTTTTTTTTTTTACTTTTTTACTTGATGTTTTAATAGTTACTGTATGTGTCGGTGTTCATTTCCGCAAATGACCAGGAGACTAGATAACCAATATTATAAATACGTCAGTTTGTATATTTATTTGATTGATACCTTTTCACGTTCAACAATTAACTATTTTGAAAAAGAAATGAAGAAACGGAAATTTTGCACAGAGATAGCCAGTATTAGTATATTACGATACGTGTGACTTAAGTAGTAGCGAGGGTGCTACGCCGTGCAATAATAGACAACTTTAGTAACGGAAAAGCGTGCGTAAAGTGCGGGTTTAGGTCACACTGTGCATAAAAACATAACATAAACATAAAATATATTAGGTCATAGGACCATTTTTAACGGGCGAAGCCTCTAGGTGCAGCTAGTTTCACAAACATTACAAATGTTGAATCATGATTAGCTGAAATAATTCATTATTGGTAAACAATGTCTACAGGCAAGACAACCTATGTTTTTTTTATTTTCAGTAAAAGAAGAAGATGGCCACATGGTGGTAGAAATCAAGAAAGCGGGAGAGTTCATGGTAACTACCTATTAATATATTTGAAGTAGATTTAATATAATCATCTATTATGTGTAAGAATAAACGTGTAACTAAATTAAAATACAAACTTCAACTTTTGTAGCAAATATGACTAAATTAAACAAACTGCAGATAAGACATGAGACATGACTAAAAATAGGTGAGATTTATTTTCCACGTTATTTTTACAGCTACCGTCCGCCCAAAGAGAAGAAGAGGATACAAAAACAGATAATACACAATCAGAAGGTAAGTTTCAACACACGTTGTATATATTTTATACTGTGTTGTATGTTGAAGCAGAGGTTAACATTTTGATGATTTGTTCACCTATTGTCAATGTTGAAGCAATTCATAACACCATAAGCCTTGGCTAGCATCAGCCCAGCAGACTTTTATGTAGTTACTTCACTTTCCATCGAACATCTTATTTTATAGTCAGTACCCGAGTTTTTTTTAGTACGAGTTTTCTACGTAAACGCTTTTGACAGATCCACATAGTTTTCTTCTTATTCTAGCTCCCTGATTGGTCTAAATTTAGTGACGTGTAGTAATCACTAGAGGCGCTGTACTGTTTTTCATACAACATTTGTTCGATAAACGATATCGAGTTTGGTATGAAAACTCGTACTAAGGGTACTACAGTTCAGAGTCAGTCAATTATTGAAGTGTAAAATATTTTTTAATGAAATAACATACTACTATCCTACTAATATTATAAAGGCGAAAGTTTGTGTGAATGTTTCTTACGTCTTCACGCTTAAAACTACTAAAAAGATTGAGCTGAAATTTGTTATGTAGCCTACACCCTGAAATAAAACATAGGATACTTTTTGTCCCGATATTCCCACGGGAGCGACGTCTCCGCGGGTAAAACCGGGGGGCACAGCTTCTACAAGCTTTATCTCTACTTCACGGCGAATTAATTTGTCGGTCACAAATCTTGCAAATTAAATTTGAGCCACTTTGCATTTGAGCCCGGTTACCGATTGAGCTGAAATTTTGCATACATATGTAAATCGCGTGACAATGCAATATTATGATGACATGGTGCTGATCTGATGATGGAGCTGGAAGGTGGCTAAAGGATCTCCTAAACTACACATGTTATACCCGTCGTGTGTGGGCTCGTTGGATTTGTCTTGACTTGCTCTGGTCCGAGGTTATGTAAAAGCTTGTGTTTAAAAAGGTTTTTTTTAAATATTACTTGTTTTATTTTACGATTTAGACAGCGACGCTGGCTACACAGATTCACCAGTGACCGAACTGCAAGTATCGGTGCCTAAACAGATCGTTGCTAAAGAGACCACCTTAACCAAAATGGCGATTTTACCTCCTAAAGCAATTACAATGCCGCCTGTTAAACTCATTGACAGCAATGTAAGTATTGTTTATAATTACTATTGATTTAACTTTATGTTGTGCCACAAGGAAATAAGAAAACCATTATTATTATTATTATTTAAAAAATTAAGAACTTCACAAGCTGTCCAACTTTTCAGTAGCAAGTCTGAGGTGATTATATCCATATTTCTTAAGAGGTTTGGAGACGGTCAAGTGGCAAGCACCGTACATTTTTGGCTTTATGCTTGAGTCAAGCATTGAGTGCTTAAAGTGATTTACATTTTTTTGCTCGTCGCTACGTTCTGACAGTGTTCGCGACCGGCTTGACCAAGCATAGCCATAGATTATATAATGGTTACTTGTGCATTATGACTGTAGGCTCGATGGCTCAGTGAAGCTACAAATGAACTCAAATAAACAAAAATATGCACCCACCGTCAAGTCCATTCCATTTTCAAGTACTTCACGCTTTTTTATCACACACCATCAGTCTTTAGACACTTCACTTCCGTGTTTTCGTAGTTTATTGTAATAGAGTTTACTGGATCGAGGCATCCGCGGCGCCGGCGCTTATTTTGTATGTTTTTTCGCGGTAACCAATCGCGGTCAGAGGTGAGCGATGATCACACGACGAACGTCTTTTTTATATTGGCGGGCGCGGCCGGGCAGCGGCGCGCGGGCGGGTGTTTTTGCTGCGTTCCGTTTCTCGTAGGTGCAGCGAAATATTTGACGAGTATTAAAATTTTGGGTTGCGGTCCCTACATTTCCCCCCACCGAAATCCGACAGGATTTCCCAGTTATAATTCCAAGTTGGAAATAAATAAATATTGTGTTGAAAAGTGTATTGAATAACAAAATATTAATGTAGATGTAGCGTGTCACACTGAGGTGTAGTGTTAAGTAAATATAAGGTTACAAATTAGGTAGTGCTAGATAGATTAGTACTACAAGTATGTAAATTATAGAGAGTGGACTGTATAGTTTATGAAACTTAAAACTAGATGGGTTGACCTTTGTAAGATAAGTTAGAGAATAGAGACTTCTAATCATCCTGCTCCAAGGGGAGCGGGCTGAGCTTAACTACGGGTCTTGTGAATTCACTGTGTTTGGTTCGAACACTAACGACACGCGTCACATTGTCTGGGCCTGTGTATAGCTTAGTGACTCTGCCTAGTACCCACTGAAGGGGCGGTGCGTCCGAGTTTATAAGCACTAGATCGCCGACCTTCAGATCTCGACAACCTTTGGTCCACTTTTGGCGGGTTTGAAGTGTGTGAAGGTAATCTTTGCGCCACAGACGCCAAAACTGTTGGGCTATCTGTTGTACCGCCTGCCACCTACTCAGACGATTTATAGGGAGACTAGTTAGGTCATACTCTGGAGCATCTAACAATCCGCGGCCTACTAAGAAATGTGCTGGAGTAAGTATCTCGAACTCGCTGGGGTCCGAGGACAGAGCGCAAAGAGGGCGAGAATTGAGCACGGCTTCAACTCGCGCAAAGAGTGTTGTTAACTCTTCAAATGTTAGCGTCCTGCTTCCGATGGTTCTTTTTAAAAGTGACTTTGTCGATTTAATGGCTGCTTCGTAAAGACCGCCGAAGTGACTACCTGTTGGAGGGTTATGCTTCCATTGAACTTGACGTTTGGTAAACTCGCCTGAGATATCATCCGTGTTGGATTTTAAGAATTGTGAGACTTCAGCTAACTGTTTACCGGCTGAAACGAAGTTCGTTGCATTGTCTGAGATTAGCGCCTGACATAATCCACGTCTTGCTGTAAAACGGTCAAATGATGCCAGAAAGCATTCTGTGCTAAGTGAGGATAAAGTCTCTAAATGTACCGCGCGAGTAGCACAGCAAACGAAAATGCATAAATAAGCCTTGGTGATGCGAGCATTTCTACGAATGGACTCTTTTGTTAAAAATGGACCCCCTATGTCAAGACCTACCGAATGGAAGGAGTGAATATCTTCCGTTCGAAACTTAGGTAACTGTCCCATTAGAGGTTGCCTGACTGTCGGTCTTACTTTAAAACACGCTATGCATTTGCTTGTGCGTAGTCTGACTATGCTACGAGCGGACACAATCCAGAACTTTTGACTCAATATACTCTGTAGGGTACGTGGTCCTACATGTAAATAAAGCACATGGTAATAATCGATCAGACAATTAGTAAAATTGCATTTTTTAGGAAGCAATACAGGATGTTTTTTGTCGAACGAAATCTCTGCGAGCGAAAGTCTACCCCCCACCCTGAGGAGACCATGGGGGTCAACGAAGGGGTTGAGCTTTTGCAGAGACTGCTGCGGCTGAAGGCTCTTTGATATCGCGATTATATCGGCGGCAAAGTGGTGCTGTTGCACGGATTTTATGATGACGTCACGTGCGTCTTTTAAGTCACTTAGAGAAAGTTTAGTGCGCTCGGATTTAGGTGTGCGACAATTCGTGATGAATTTTCGAATCCGAGCTACGATATTGACTAATTTCGTGTAGTTAGAATATCTCTCAGAAAGCTCATAGATGAGATTAGAGGACTCCTCCGACGTTACCAGCGCCATAGTGTTAAGGGAGGTTTTTAGTTCGGGAGGATTGACGTCTCTGAACTCATCTATAGCGCGTACTGGCCATCGCTCACTTAGTAGCCAGCTGGGACCATTAAGCCATTCGGGATTTGAGAGAAGCACGGACGGCGTCGCACCCCGGGAACAGATGTCGCTCGGGTTACTCTCACCACTTACATGGAACCAATTAGTACTGGGAACTGTGTCCAGTATTTTTGTTACTCGAGTGGCCACGAATGTTTTAAGCTTGTAGCTTGGTGTGTTAAGCCAAGCCAGTACTACAGAAGAATCAGTAAACAACAAGATGTCGTTGATACTGATAGCTCGCTCCTGAAGAATACCTGTGACATACTTGACGAGTTTGGCGAGCAAGTGGGCTGCCATTAGCTCGAGTCGTGGTACAGATACCGTTTTCAGCGGAGCCACTTTTGATTTAGCAATTAGAAGGCTCGTTTTGCTATCACCGTCGTCGTTAGTCGTGTGTAGGTATATCTGAGCCGCGTACCCGAGGGTAGACGCGTCAGCGAACGCGAAAATACGAGAGGTCGTACTTTGCGATACCATCACGTGACGTTCGTGTCTAAGTTCGGAAAGTAGAGGTAGCTCCCGAACGAAGGCCCGCCATTCTGTTTCAAGGTCAACAGGCAAGCGCTGGTCCCAATCGAGTTTCAGGGCCCAGATCTTCTGCATGAAACATTTGGCATAAAATATGCAGGGTGCAACAAAACCGAGAGGATCGAATAAACGACCGATCTGTGATAGAACGGTGCGTTTTGTGACCTCGTAATCATACTTCATCGTTCTGAAGGAAAAGCAGTCCGTTCCTGGTAGCCACTGAAGACCCAAAACCTTGAGTGACAAATCTTCATCATCGTCAAACTCAATCGGAGTTTCTCGGTGATCTTCAGGGACCGCGGCCAGCACCTGAGCACTATTACTAGCCCACTTACATAACAGGAAGCCAGCACTCTGCAACAGCTCGCGTAGATCCTTCTGCAGCTGGAGAGCGTCATCCTCTGTGGGTTCCGACCATAGTAGGTCATCCATGAAGAATCCACTTTTAAGAACTCGAGCTGCAGCTGGATACGTATCTGCGTGTTCGTCGGCTAAAGTATGCAGTACCTTGATGGCCAGATACGGACTACTAGCGACCCCATACGTGACAGTCGCCAGCTCGTAAACCTGAACCGGTTGATCTGTTGAGTGGCGCCACAGTATGTGTTGATAAGGCCGTTGGTCTTGATGTATCAAAATTTGTCTGTACATTTTACAGATGTCTGCGGATATACAAACAGCATGTAATCGGAAATTTATTAATATCTGATTAATATCCGCCTGAAGTTTCGGTCCCGCTAGAACCACGTCATTAAGTGACTTGTGATTAGCAGTTTTTGTCGACGCGTCGAACACGGTACGCAGCTTGGTGCTGGTGCTCGTCGGTTTGAGAATACAAAAATGCGGGATCAAATACTTGGAATCCACGTTTTGTAAATTACCTAAACACGTCATGTGACCTAAAGACTCATAGTCGGACATGAATTTGTGATATTCACACTTTAATTGAGAGTCGCGGTCGAGACGCGCCTCTAAATTAGTCAATCTCCGTAACGCCACCTGTCGAGAATCGCCGAGACTGTGGTCCGGCCGAAACGGATACCTAACAACGTATCTACCGGTGTTCGGATCGCGACTATGTTCGTGCGCGAACAACTTTTCTGCTAATACGTCGTCGGGTTTCTTTGGTTGTTCCGACGGTACGTTCTCGACTTCCCAGAACGCGTTCATCACCCGGTCTAAGTTATCCGTACTAGAAAATCCGGAAAAAGCGTGGTTATCCGAGTCTAAACTCTTTTTATTGCTATCGCGCCAATCTATTTGACCGGTGATAACGTATCCGAAGATAGACTTTAATATCACGGGCAAACCCGGGCGTTCCGGTAGTATTTTATCTCCGTCGTATAGGTAAGGAAATAAGTCGCCTGCTATCAATAAGTCCACCGGCGCGGGCCGATGAAACGCTGGGTCCGCTAACTCGTTATTCTGATAACGATCTAAAATATCAAGAGGTAACCTAACTGTCGGTAGATTGCCGGCTATGTTCGCGACGATAACCGCGTCCGTATTAAGAACGGGCGATGTATCGTGTCGCGGTTTTATTGCGAGCGAGGTTTGACCAAAGTTATCAACTTGGTTCCCGCCTAGACCGATCGTTCGAACATCGCATCTACGACGAGGTAATCCTAGCCTCTTCGCACAACTATGTGTTATATAGCTTGACATAGCGCCGCTGTCTATAAGTGCGCGCACGCAATGGAAGTGTCCCCATGCGTCCGCGACGTGTACGACCGCGGTGCCAAGCAGGACTGTCTGATCAGTCGAACATGTGAGACCCACAACGTTCCCTTGACACGTGACTGAGGAGTCGATGTGAAGAGAGCTGTGGTGCCTCTTTTTGCAGACCGTACAACAATGTTTGGACGGACAATCAGCGCTGGTGTGATTATCACGCAAACAGTTCTCACACAAACTGAGCTCTTTGACTTTGGCAGTGCGTGACTCAGGTGTAAGCGCGTTGTAGACTGCACAGCGATAGATAGCGTGTGGCATTGGACAACACGGACAGACGTTGGATTTCTGCCGTTCGACAACGTTGTTCATGCTGGCCACAGCTGCGGTCATAGTAGGTTTATAACCGTGTTGTGTGGTCGTATCCTTGATTGAACGCGACGTAGATGGCTTGAAAGCTGGTGTAGACGGCTTGGCGTACACTGACTTGCTTTCTGACATCTCAAGGACACGCGCTTGCTTCTCGATAAAGTTCAATAATTGCTTAGCGGTAGGTATCTCGCCCGGCGGCACGGTCTGTTCGAACTCGCGGCGCGTCACGGGGTCGAGATTTCGCAAAGATATTTGGAATAGTATAAAACTAGATAAATCCGGAATTTTAAGAAGTTCTAAAGCTGTAATATTTTCATGATAAGTTTGGAGAAAATTATTAAGGTTCGCGGCCGATTCGCTTATCAACGGTTTAAAGTTAAACAGCTTGTCTAAATACGCCGAAGCAAGCGCGCGCTTATTCTCAAATCGCTTAACTAAGGCGCTCCATACGATGCTGTAATTATCAGCTGTGATTGGCATTGATTTCACAATAGATAAAGCCGAACCGCTAACCGATGACATAAGGTAATAATATTTCTCGACATCAGTAATCGCGGGATTATCATGAATTAAGCTCGTAAACGTATCACGGAAGGTTATCCAATTTTCGAGTTTACTATCAAATTTAAATAGTTGTAATTCGGGTAACTTTACGCACCGCCTAGTTATTTGCAATTCCTTGCCACCGGGTTCCGTCTTGGCGGGACGCTCGGGTGGGTGAAGGCCATTGGAAACTTTACGAATCGCATAATAAAGTACATCAAACGCCTTTATTTCGCTATACGTAGGGACATAATTTGGTTTGTATTTCCGATATAGTGAATTTATTTCCATAACGCACCTATTGTATTCCGCTCGGATGTCTGAGAGGTCATCGATCCGTGCAGAAAACTCGGCTAAATGAGTTACATCTGTTTCTACTTCTAATGACATTTCATATAAATGTTGAATGCGAAGAAAACACATTTCCTTTGACGTCAAGAAAGGATGAACCTGATCGTCGAGATCTGAGTCAGGAATAGTATTTTTTGTCATTTTGAGTCACTAAATTACGATACAACAACCGAAAACGTCTAAATAAATGATCCTAGAAAATAAATCCACAAAAATTTAATTACGTATTATTTTCCCGCTACGCAAGATGAAACGTAATGGCTGCCGGGCGTTGCCGGTGTTAGAGAGGTCTAACCGGCAAAGTAATCACAAGAAAACACAGTAAATACACAATGTAGGCATTTGTTTCTACAATAACACGATGCTAGACATTTATAATAAGCGATATTACTATAGAAATGAGCTAGTACTATGAAATTCAGAAAGTTACGATGCAATTTGTTTCACTATCACATAAAGGTCAACGCACCCGTGTCACTGTTTTCGATAAAAAACACTATATTTTCGTATTAAACAATAAGGATTGCATAAAATATGTTATTAAATGTTTGAAAAAGTGTAGGTTGAAGTTGGAACCTGTGTGGTTTGTTAGTAAAACACAAATAAAAAGTGCAAGCACGTGTTGGGTGTGGTACCTACTTGGGAGGTGTAATATGATTTGTGTGCAATGAAAGTATTAAAATAACTATGAGACTTGACGTTATAACCGGGAGTCCGGGTCGAAGGCCCAAAATGTAGGCTCGATGGCTCAGTGAAGCTACAAATGAACTCAAATAAACAAAAATATGCACCCACCGTCAAGTCCATTCCATTTTCAAGTACTTCACGCTTTTTTATCACACACCATCAGTCTTTAGACACTTCACTTCCGTGTTTTCGTAGTTTATTGTAATAGAGTTTACTGGATCGAGGCATCCGCGGCGCCGGCGCTTATTTTGTATATTTTTTCGCGGTAACCAATCGCGGTCAGAGGTGAGCGATGATCAGACGACGAACGTCTTTTTTATATTGGCGGGCGCGGCCGGGCAGCGGCGCGCGGGCGGGTGTTTTTGCTGCGTTCCGTTTCTCGTAGGTGCAGCGAAATATTTGACGAGTATTAAAATTTTGGGTTGCGGTCCCTACAATGACGGATGACGCCATCCACATGTACAAAGATCGGGTATGAAGTGAGAAAATCTGATTGACGGCCGCATTAAGCTGCTTGGCTCAAGCAAAACAAATTTACGTGCTAGCCGCTTGACCATCTCCGAACCTCTTAAAGATCCAGAAGCAGAATTCCAGCAGGTTTTCATAAAAAAAAATAAAGAACTACCCATGAGATATACCTACTATTATCAAAAATGTTCATTCAGATTGGTCAGCTTGCGTATATCATCGCTCCATCTAGCTGGAGGGCGTCCTACACTACGTTTACCGAGCCGTGGTCTCCACTCTAGAACTCGTCTACCCCAACGGTTATCGGCTTTACTACAGATGTCACCAGCCCATACTATATTCCAGTCCATCTACGAATAAATCATAAGTCATTCCAGTACTATACCTACACAAACAAAAACATACGATACGAATTGGTTACCTCATCCTTTTTGGACGTTATGAAGACACTTAAAAACAGTTCTTTTGTTTTCTCAGAGTGTTTATTTGTATTGTATTTGTTTACCTTTTCCCAGGTGGCAGATGTGATGCGAAAAGCTGATGAAATAAAACGAAAAGCTCAACTTCAGCATTCACAGCAGCTATTGTCAGGTATCATGTTTGTATTTGTATTGCCGTTCTTGAATGTGTGTGAATAAGCATGAATGTGTGTCTTATTTTTTGTGAAAACTATATGTTTTCGATGGTCTTGATTTCTTTACTGTAACTGCATGGTAGTGGTTTTTCTGGTTGTAGACATACTTACAATAAAGTCGAATGTGTAATCAATATTATATGCTTGCTTAAATTATTGTTATTGTGTTTTAAATATACATATTTTGCTTTTTTACACTATTTACTCCTATTACACCCATATATTCCACCACACAATCCATCCACACCATTTTCAGCCTTCCTCTTCTTCTATAGACTTCCACTTTAAATTTAAATTGTGTTACGTGATCTTCACAACCTTCCTTGAGACTATCGCAATGTGAGTTCAAAATCTCAATTTATAGTCCAAGTATTATATTGTCTTTAAGTTGCTATTGATTCTAATCTAAATCTTATTACCATGGATATTAGGTTATCTATTTTGTTAAAACATAGTTTTGTAAACGAGATCTCTTTTTAGCCGCAGATAAGAAGGAGAAAGCGGTCCCCAAAGTAGAAAGCAGCACAGCCGCATCTGGCGCTAACGACAAATCTCTACGTCTACTGGAAAAAGAGCTACAGGATCTCAAAAGGGTAATTTATAACTATTAAAGCGGGTTCCTAATATTTTAGTCTTATCTTCTGGTGCTTTTTACTAATGGTTTGATTTTAACATGTAACTACTTCATAGTAAATAAAATTTGAGAGCACTAAAAATAGTGTTATCTTTGTCTCGCTTTAGAAGTAAAAGAGAGAAAACGATGAGTGACCAATGTCGCTATTTGATTAATTGATTGCAGACAAATACTCGACCAGAAGCTGCGAAGACACCGAGCAGAGCGGTCGACCCGCTTCGGAATAGACGCCCGCAGTTATACACTTCAACACCAAATATCAGGTAACTTAACACTAACAGAATATCTGCCTCAATTAATGCACCAAAAACTATAACAAAAAGTTAGTATAATTTTGTAACAAACATAAGATTTTAAAGTTATAGTATGCTAGCTATTTGCTTTTTATGGTGTTAGAAAAATATAAAAAGCTCGCCTGAGAGTAACCAATATAAGAGCCAACCAAATATAAAAGATACAGCGGAACGCAAAACTAGATTGTCAGATTTTTGTATTTCTTCACTACGCCTGTTACCTAGGGACATTTAGATGTAACTAACTCTTTGTATCACTGTACACTTAATAATATACTAAGAACTGATTTACTGACTCACAGACTTTTTTTTTATATATAGAACTGGGTAGCACTTGACCACTATCGCACCTGATGTTAAGTGATGATGTGGTTGATGATGGTGCGCGCTTACCCAAAAGATACCTATTCACTCGCGATTTGAAGACCCCCATATTGTATTTAGCCGGAAACACAGACTCAGGCAGAGCATTCCATTCCCTGGCGGTTCGCATGATGAACGAAGATGCAAATCGCTTTGTTCGGGTAGATGGTATATCCACCATAAATCGGTGGCGCCTTTTAGTGTCTCTGGATTTTCGATAATAAAATGGGGAAGGTGGAATCAAATTATGCAGTTCCATAGCACACTCTCCAAAATGTAACCGATAGAAAACCTATAAACAAGCAACTTTGCGGCGATGCGCGATACTCTGAAGTCTCTTGCCTACAAGTAGATCATCACCAATGAGCTTCTTGGCTCTCCTCTCAATGGCTTCCAGTGTCTCCAGCTGGTATTTGGCAGAACCATCCCAAAGGTGAGAACAGTACTCCATGCACGATCGGACTTGTGCTTGGTAAAGATTGAGCAACTGTCACGGTGTGAAGTATTGTCTCACCTTTTTCAAAATGCCAACCCTTTTACAAGCTTTTATTTAATTTGAGGCTAGCTGGGCTCTAGACTCAATATAAGAGCCGAAATTGAGAGTCGGTGTTAATGAGATGCCAAGAAGCTCGAGATCGTTACTTATCGGGACGGATACATCTCGGAAAGTAGGAGCCAGGAGAAATTGGCTCCGTTTGGCGGATAAAGACACGCATGGGTTTTTGCAGCATTGAACTTGACTAGATTGGCATCGCCCCAAAAAAAAGAAAAGTTCAAGCGCTGGACCATCGCTTCCCTATGGGACTGGATTTGTAATGCACTGGTTCGTGCATTGGACGTATAACTCTCTACAACGGTGCTGTCAGACTAAACTAATGGGCTTAGAATTAATTATAAAAAACCAACTTCAAATACCGCGCTAGTCGTTTTCAGTAGTACCAAAGTTTGAGGTGTTTCTGAGTTATTTACTTCTGAACTTGCGAGTTAAAATTGATTTTCTGTGAATTTCAGATGTTAAATATCTGTGATTAATTTGTCTATGCAAATAAACAATATTTTGTTCACAGTAATTTTATAATATTTCCTTTCAGAACTGAGAAAAAAGAAACAGTAGTAGCAAAACCAGTTCAAGAAAAGACACTAATAGGAAAGAAAGTTTTTGAACGCAAGCCTGTCAACGCTAAAGATACGAAAAGTAACAACAACAGTATTAAAGAAGATAAAGAAATCAAAGGCAACTTGAAAGAAGACAAGGAGATCAAAGAAGAAAAGAAAGAAGTAAAGGAGAAGGAAACTCCTAAGGTATGTTCAAAACTTCAAAACCTTTTTTTCTTTTTATAAGGATGTTACACTTTTGTATTGCGGTTGGATCTCGATGTAGCTGGTAAAATCTGGATATAACAAGGATTAGATAACAATTAATGGTTTTGAGTGGACATGTCATAGATGCCCTATATCTATTAGTAAAAAACCTTCGTCCTTTTTCTACCTATGTCCGTTAATATTTATAACAAATATTAAATTGCAATGAAAACCTTATTAGTCAATCAATAAACAACATTAATCATTACACTACTATAATATGTACTCTCATCATCAAGTACACATCCTCATCACAATCAAATACTCGTTTATTGTAGAAAATTTAAGAAAATGCCAGTTTTTATTACTGCTTAAAATAGTAGTATACAAGATTCTGACAGTGGCATGTTTCTGCAATAAATACCGTATTTGTGATACAAGACTTTATTGATTTTTTATTTTTATTTCATATTTGATTTTCCCTGGCAGTCGGTTCTGAAGAACGGCGGCAGCGATACATCTGCTACGGAAGAAACTGTACGGAGATCCAACAGACCTTCTAAAGTCAAGGACTACGCTAAAATGATTCGTGACAGGTAACTACAAATTATTTTCAAACATTACATGGAAATGGCTGTTTATTTAGTTGTTTCAATTCACAAGACCGCATCTTGTATTTCAATTTCAACCTTATAGCAATAATAACCACGCAACGCGCGTTATATTTAAGGTATATTTCGTGATATTTAAGGATTAGTACTAAAGACGGCTAAAACTCGACGTCTTTATGATGACGATCCTGGATTTAAAGGTGGTAGGAGCGGAGAGGAATGTTGGTAGCATTATAACGATTTTTAGTCTGACTTGCTACCAAAAAGTAGCTTACCATTATCAAGCAGAATTTTTGCCGTCATAACCTTATGGTGTTCCTGCAGCACACAGCCCTTGAGAGTCAGACCATTCTACGACCTAACGTGTTCAACATCCTGGACCACAATGATCGTTTATCACCAGCTAAGATAGTGGTCAAACTATATATAAAGAAAAGGAAATAATTATGTTTTCTTTTCACAAATATAACATTAAAAATGTTAGTTAATTCGAGTTGACTGAGTTATATTTCCAGAAAGGTAAAGTTACTAGAACTAAATCTAATACTATAAGAATCTTTGTCCTGACATACTGACTCACTGACTCACTGACAGACAACGCACGGCCTAAACCGCTGGTCGTAGAGACTTGAAATTTGGAGGGTATATTTGTCTTAGTACGTAGGGGTGTACTAAGAAAGGATTTTTCAAAATTCACCCCTTAAGGGGATGAAACGGGGGTTCAAAGTTTCTATGGAGAAACATTATTAGATAGTCTTTTCTATTCGAAACTTCACACAAGTGCTTCAGGACATAAATAAGTAAACACGTGTTTGAGGTTTTTTTTTGAAATTCCACCCCTAAGAGGGTGAATAGGGTAACAAAGTCTGAAAATCAATATTGTTTTGGATTGCGCTGAAATTTGGCATGCAGACAGTTATTACGACGTTAGTTACTTCTGTGAAATGATTTTACAAAATTCATCCCTGAAGGGGATGAAACGGGGGTTCAAAGTTTTTATGCAAAAACAAGATTAGATAGTCTTTTCTATCTGAAACTTCACATAAGTGCTTCAGTAAAAAAATAAGTAAATAAGTGATCCAGGTTTTTTTTAAATACCCCCATAAGAGGGTGCAATGGGGTAACAAAGTGTGAAAATCAATATTGTTTCTGATTGCGCTGAAATTTGGCATGCAGATAGTTATTACAACGTTAGTTACCTCTGAGAAAACATTTTCCAAAATTCATCCTTGAAGGGGATGAAACGGGGGTTCAAATTTTGTATGGAAAAACAAGATAAGATAGTATTTTCTATTGGAAACTTCAAACAAGTGCTCCAGTAAAAAAGAAGTAAATAAGTGTTTTATGTTTTTTTTAAATTCCACCCCTAAGAGGGTAAAATGGGGTAACAAAGTGTGAAAATCAATATTGTTTCGGATTCCGCTGAAATTTGGCATCCAGATAGTTATTACGACGTTAGTTCCCTCTAAGAAACGATTTTCCGAAATTCAACCCTGAAGGGGATGAAACGGGGGTTCAAAGTTTGTATGGAAAAACAATATTAGATAGTCTTTTATATTCGAAATTTAACACAAGTACTTAAGTAAGTAAATACGTGTTTCAGGCTTTTTCGAAATTCCACCCCTAAAAGGGTGAAGTGGGGTAAAAAAGTCTGAAATCAATATTGTTTCGGATTGCGCTGAAATTTGGCATGCAAATAGTTATTTTGACTTAGGTATCCGCTAAGAAAGAATTTTTCATATTACACTCTTTAAGGGGATGAAGCGGGGGTTCAAATTTTGGATAGTCATTTTATTCGTCATTTCACACAAGTACTTCTGTAAATAAATAAGTAAATACGAGTTTCAGAATTTTTCAAAATGCCACCCTGAGAGGATAAGCAACAAAACAAAGTCTAAAAATCAATATTGTTTCTGATTGCGCTGAAATTCAGAATGAAGATAGTTATTATGACGTAGGTATCCGCTCAGAAATGATTTTCTGGAAATTCCTCCCGGATACGGAACGGGGATTCAAAGTTTGTATGGCGAAACAAGATGAGATAAAGTACGTGTCGTACTTTTCGAAATGGGGTAGGTAACAAAGTCTGAAAATTTGGGTTTTTCGGGTTTTATAAATATGAATCCCGAATTGCCTTAGTCACGCGATAACATGAAAACGGGTGAAATTTGGTTAATTCTTATTTGATGTCTTTAATGATAGAATCGTTTTAACAAAAGAAAAGTTTTAAGTAAATAAAAGAAGGTTTTAACGCGGGCGAAGCCGCGGGACACTTCTAGTTTGGTATAAAACCTGTCGGATAACAAACTATGTACCAACAACTTTATATTATATTGAATAATATCTAATTTTCTTTTCGTTTGGTAGCTCCATGAATTCAGATGATGATGAAATTGATCAAGAAGACGTAGAAGAACTAAAGGCATCAGAAAAGACGCCAGACGTAAGTGCATTTTGATTCAAATAAAATAATTGTTATGGTTCAGTTTTAGTTTTATGTCGGCCTTATTTTTATTAATAACTATAAAAATAAAAGATCTTATGTTTATTAATAGCTCAGTAGCATGATTTGGGAGAGGCCTATGTCCAGCAGTGGACTGATACCGGCTGATATGATGATGATGATGTTTATTTATAACTAAGGCCTACCTACTTGCACAGACCACAGTTAAACACAAATTTTTAGGGTTCCGTAGCCGAATGGCATAAAACGGAACCCTTATAGATTCGCCATGTCTGTCTGTCTGTCAGTCTGTCTGTCCGTCCGCATGTCACAGCCATTTTATTCCGAAACTATTAGGACTACAGAATTGAAACTTGATAGGTAGATGTATTCTGTGAACTGCTTTCCGATTTTTATTCAACAACAACAAATATAAAAGTGGGGGGCATCCCATACATCGAATTGAAACAAAAAAATGTGATCGAACCTATGCGTGTTGTCTTTAAAAATGATACTGAGGTTCCTTTAATCATTTTTTCTCAAAGTTATTTAAAAGATAGCTGTATCTAAAGTGGTTAATTGTGTGTGTGTCCCCTCTAACTTTTAAAGTATGGTAGTGAAAAATCTAGAAAAATTATATTCTGTAGATATCAATAAAAACTTAAAATTGGTTTGAACGAGATACAGTCAACAGTTTTTGAGATATAGCGACCGCAAATATAACTTTGTTTTTCATACAAACACTATGAAAAACAAAGTTAATTTTTTGGTGGCGAAAAATTGTAGTTATAAAATACTGTGTTACGGAACCCTACGAATGCGAGTTCGACTTGCACCTGGCCAGTTTATTTTATAATGCGATACACAAGAATCACATAATACGATATGTCTACATAAATATTTACAAAAAGGATTGGCTTACCTAAACTGTTGTCGCTATGAATAGAGAAAAACATTGCAATTACTTATACATAATTCGATCGTAGATATCGCATAACACTTTATTATATGTTAACTCTGGTCTGTGCAAGTGAGCCCCATCTCATTGATCAACTGAGTTCTTAAGGCCTTTGTCATTATACAACTTATTTTCACTCGTAAATATTTATCAGCCGTTGCTTGGTTTGAGACACGAAGTAAATGAGGGTGCAGTGTTAAAACCCGATAAATGAAAAAAAAAACGAAAACCCGCTTTAAAAGTTTTAAAGCCCACTATAATCAGAATTGTTTGCTCTTCTTAGTGATGTTTCCAGATAAACAGATTTAAATGATTGACATACAGAAATACTAAACAAATAACCCAATAAGTGCAAATTAAATAAAATTATTTTAGTTGAAAGAACTAATGGTAAGTTTTATTTTTTTTGCATTTATCGGGTTTTAACACTTAGTTGAAAGAACTAATGGTAAGTTTTATTTTTTTTTGCATTTATCGGGTTTTAACACTTAGTTGAAAGAACTAATGGTAAGTTTTATTTTTTTTGCATTTATCGGGTTTTAACACTGCACCCTCGAATGCTTGACGTGTGTATCTGTGTTTGTGTCTGACTTTGATGTTGACGCTATAACATCAACGTTTATAGGTCTGACAAATTTTTAATTTGACATCCTCTTACTTCAACGAAGTAACTCTTACGACGTAAGAAAATGGTAGAATTGGCTGATACATCTCTTGGAATCTGCAGAACACTCAACTCCTCACCAACTTACTTCAGAGATGTCGAATTTGGGCTCATTGGAATGGTCTCAATGAACAGATTATACATAGATAAGTTGGGGGTGGTTCTAAATTTTGAAATTTAAGTTATATATAACAGACATCTCGCGGTCGCGGTCGCCGCAACAGCAATAAACCGGCGTCGGTCCCCACGCCAGTGAAGCCTACCCCTCCAGCTAAGCCTAACGACAAGACCGCCACCGCCACCGTCGTGGCTCGGAAGCGAGGACGACCTCGCAAGGAGCCTCCTCCTCAACCCGTCGTGTAAGTATTTTCTTAGATGTTAATGTGTCCTTCTACACCACACAATTTCATCGTGTCAGTTAAGCGCCCCGGAGACGGTCATTCGCAATTGTCAAATTTCACGTCATTTATCAACTAAATGATCGTTTACAGAGGCAATTGAAGCCATTGCCGTACTACGTTGATAAAAGCGAATGTTGGAAATATTGATTGAAGCCCGGGTTTCGAGCATTTACCAATGGAGATTTCAACGTTGTAATTCGCAAACATTTTTTTCTGCCGATACTTACGGAGGACGAAGTAAACACGCATTGCATACACACAAATCACTCACTGTAATGATCCCGCACACTAGCTTGAAACACGCACACAGCATTAAAAATACATCGTAGTTACGCACGCTCATATGGCCATATGGCCAGCAGAGGGGTACGCCTTGCGTTAACACCTCCATTGGTAAATGCTCGAAGTCTCCGGGGCACTTTAGATTAAATATATAAATATACTAGCTGTGCCCGCGACTTCGCCCAATAGTGTCTTTGGGTAGCATTACGTATCCCAGCTACACCGCGCCGTACCACGCCACGCTAATCCCCCCTTCCCTCTGCATCTCACATACCCTCCCCTTCCCTTCCCCTCACTTACCTACCCTCCCTATTTGCTCCCCTCCCCTCCCCTTCCCCTCACTTACCGACCCTCCCCTCCCCCTTCCCCTCACTTCCACATCCCCTCCCCTCCACCTCTCCTCCCCTCCACCTCTCCATCCCTCAATTCCCCCTACCCTCAACTCCCCTCCCCTTCCACTCCCCCTTCCCCCTCACAAACTTTGAATGTCATATTTATTTATATCGAAACAACAGGCTAAAAAATAAATTTCAATCTTCTAGCTTTAAAAATGACGATACTTCCATACAACTTTTCATCCCCCCTTTCAACCCCTTACAACCTTCTTTTCGCATTAAAAATTATATGCCCATGTCCTTTCTCAGGCTCTAGACTATCTGTGTACCAAATTTCATTTAAATCGGTTCGGTAGTTTTGGCGTGAAAGCGAAACAAACAGACATACAGATAGACAGAGTTACTTTCGCATTTATAATATTAGAATAACACCCAGAGATGGCGCTGGCGTAGATATTAATAGCTCTCCTTTAAATATTGCCTAAATGTATGTGATCCTGCATCGCGCAAACGATATTTTCCGTGATATCGAAACTGATGCACTTGCTTCGCGATTAAACATCTCAAAAGTTGAACTCGTTTAAAAACGTTTCCTCTTTTAGTCTGGATAAAGTTCGGGCTTCCGACGACTGTTCTAAATTTATGAACGAACGAATTTAAGGCGAGTATAGAATATAATACGAATCTAAGGCGAGTATAGAATATAATATACAGAATCGTAATAACTGAAATGATGCCTGAAAGCTATATATTTTCGTACTAGGTATTATGTGGATAATCTATTATCAGACAGTGCAATTTGTGTGCCTGATCAAAAACTTATGAGCTTTATTATTTTTTCTACATAATTGTTAATTTTCGGTGGAAAATAAAATTTGCTTATATGCATCCCGGTCAAAATCATAACCCTCCTTATTGCTTGTCCGTAGTCGGTTAAAGCACCTGAGTCATGATAAATCCCCACAATTTAGGTACCACTTTAACTGAACTTGTTACTATTCTTTATTAAGTATTCACCAATCATCCCTGTAGCTAGTACCAGCAGTAGTAGCACTTAAGCAACATGAGGAATTTACACAGTCTTCAAATAAAGGCAACACGCTTAGGTTTTGTGATTGAGAACGATTTATTTATTTATAATAATTAGAACGGTACACACAGACCACTAACACTAATTATCACATTGTTCAATTAAAATTATTACACTGATAATCAAGATGAATTAATTAAACATAAAATATTCAATAAAAACTAAACAGATGTACTACAACATAATCAAGTCAATTTAAAATAGTTTAGTCAATAAATAGTAATTAAAATATCACATAAAAAATATAAAAACAAAATGTGGATCAAAGTATATGTCAAATCGGTTTAAAACTCACAAAATTTCTGAAAGGCAGTTAAAACTACCCTCCATTCGTCCGCAAAAAATCTAAGTCAGGTGTTGATTCGACGAGAGCATTGAATGCAGAGAGGGACCGAGGAATAGGCGAGTTACGACGTGCTACCGTGCGACTCGGTGGCACAGCGAACAGTCTGACGAACAGCGAACGATGTATTTAAATTATCTTCTAGTATGACTGAAAGAAGTTGAGTTAGATCACGCATTGGCCTCAAAATTCTGAAATATTTCAGGACACAAGTAGATATTATTTTCTGAAATAAACTATCGTATAGTTTACCTTGATAGAACAGCTGCTTGGTTCATTATTTCCTTGACATCGGCTCAAAATAGCGATTCACATTTCACGCAATGTTCCACGTGACACATTTTTTTTCGATTATATATTTATTTAAGTACTAGGGCACTCACATTCGCATCAAATTAAGATAAGAACAGCTACTGCAGGAGTAATCTGATGTAGTAACCCAGTCTCGTCGGCTTTTTCGAGTGTTAATTTTTTTTAAGATGTCATCTAAGTAGATAGTTGCAGCCAAATGCAAGCCTTCGTAAAATTATTGTGCTATATCATCCTAGCAGAAAATACCACCACTTAATTCTTAATTCCACGGGCATTAAGTACAATGCTTATACTGTTTTACAGACCTAGTAAAATAAAGAAAGACGAGCCGTCCGGAGATGACACGGATGCTGAGTCAGTACTGGAGACCAAAACTGAACCTGTCACCCCGAAGAAGATAACGATGGGAGACCTGAAAGAAAATGAACCGGAAAATATTATTGAGGGCGCCAAGACACCGGTAAGAACAAAATATAGATTAAAAAACGTATCTTGATAACATTTAATAAAGAACTATCTCCATGAAATTGTATCCTACTATTGAGAATACAGAACCGTTGGGGCAGACTGGTTGTAGAGTGGAGATCACGAATCGGCAAACGTAGCGTAGGGTGCCCTGTGACTAGGTGGAGCGACGACATTCGCAAAGCGGTGGACAGTGACTGGAAACAAAGAGCCGACGATCGGGCTCCTTGGCGTGTCTTGGGGGAGGCCTACGTCTAGCAGTGGACTGATACCGGCTGATAAGGATGAATGAGAAAAAGTTTTATGGAATTGGTTGACAATTCAATTGGCGAAGAAACTAGTATACTCATTCGGTGAGTGGTTCGAGCTACAGCCGTTGCCTTCTCTCGACACTCCATAAAAATAACAATGTCCGTTTACAATTTAATTAACATTAATTTGCAGGAGGCCAACAAATTACCTATTGAACCGAAACCTGGAGTTATCATTTCTCCATCAGGACAAACTTTGAAAAAGGTGAGTACTAACTACATTAAAATAAGTGTTTAATTTCAGTATATTAATATGATACCGCTTAATCAATACATTTTTTAAATTGTAAACAGACAAATACTTACCCACTATCTCACCTGACTGTCTCAAAACTCGTTTTATGAATTGGCTAGCAACGAACATCATGCTAGAAATCGGCGAACTGATTGGCAGCATTTCTTTGTTTAGTAGATTATTTTATATGTTGATCACATTGTGTGATCTTATTGCTCAATGCGAGTTATGCAAAACAATATTTAAACATATTTTTATATTTTAAAGATGTAATCTTCTATATTTGTATTTCAGGTCCCTGTCAAAGCATTGCCGCCTGGAGTGAAGCCTCTTCCTTTACCTGTAAACTCTCGACGTAAGTGTTATTTTATTTAAGAGCCCATATATTTCCCCCGTTACATTGCACCAACCGCAAATAATAAGTTTGTAATAGTACATTAACTTTTTTTGTTACTTAACTACATATTTACGGTTTTCAGATTAATTCCTATATAAGTGCTTCAAGCCCTTACTTCTTGGCAAATTTTATGATTCTAAGTCAACGGGAAGTACACCATAGGTTTTGATTCCTCTGTGAAATCGCAAAATATGCGAAAATATACGACAAACGGTCATATCTTTTGATCACGTTGACTTACAATGACTTACAAGTTCGATTTTTTCACGGCCAAAAGAGACCGTAGACCCGAGTATTTGATATGTGTCCAACTTAATATCTCTACGCGTTCCTGAGGTCTTGACAGACGAACAGACAGACAGAAGGACAACAAAGTGATCCTATAAGGGTTTCTCTTTTCCTTTTGAAGTATGGAACCCTAAAAATAGTTAAATACTACTAAATTTACTAGACGGTTTCAGTGTTGTTAACTACATCTATCATTGTCAATACACAGTGAACCTTTATTATTGAAAATATTTTCGTGATTTCTTTTTTCTGTTGGTCCACCAGAAATAAATTTTTTTTGAAGATCTTATGTAATGCCTCACATACTGGAATGGCAACTCATGCAAAAATAATTTGCAACCGGCATATTAACGATATTAAGACGTTAAATATATAAATAATACATTATTTATTAATATATTATTTATTATTTTTAGTGGGGGGTGGAGAAGTATGCGAGATGCAAATCGGCAAGAAAATGGTGAAAGTGCAGAAGATTGTGATGACTAAAGCAGAGGTTGAAGCCATGGCTAAGAAAGGACTTGTTGAGATGAAGGTATGAATTGTATTAAATCTTAATTAAGTAATCTCTTCTCTTCAATATATATCAGAAAATATTATGTAATCGAGAAACGAAGAGATCTAATCATTGGAACAAAGCTTTAGGCAATAAGGCTTTCGTTGAAGGCTGTCAATGTTGAGTCAGACCATTCTAAGACTAGCTTTCACCACCCTCGACCACATCATCGCATACAACTAGGCGAGATAGAAGTCAAACGCTATCAGAAATAAATAAAACTGGCCAAGTGCGAGTCAGACTTTTGTCCTGCACACAGAGGGTCCCGAACGCCATCTAACGAATATCTAACGAACTTCTAACACCAACTAAGTGAACGTTAACACAAAGGTGTTAGTAATTAATGTTATAAATAAGGTAATCAATCGTTCATACATAAAAAACGTAGAAACCATATAGTAAAAAACGCGTTTTTTGTATGGAGACCCATTTTTTTAACTTTGTTCTGTTCATAGTATTTGTTGTTATAGCGGCAACAGAAATACATCATCTGCGAAAATTTTAATCGTCTATCACGGTTCATGAGATACAGCCTGGTGACAGACAGACGGACAGCGGAGTCTTAGTAATAGGGTTCCGTTGGTACCCTTTGGG
This sequence comes from Cabera pusaria, assembly GCA_954871355.1. Classification (NCBI taxonomy): domain Eukaryota; kingdom Metazoa; phylum Arthropoda; class Insecta; order Lepidoptera; family Geometridae; genus Cabera; species Cabera pusaria. Next base: position 15,843,629 of record OX940889.1, read on the forward strand.
TTTGGAACCCTAAAAATGATGGGGCTTAAGGAGCATAAGGGCCATTTTCACCGGTTCCAGATAAAGTGATAGATAGTTATCTGACAGATTACGCCATATAAAATGTGCCTAAAATCTGTCAGATAAGTTCCTAATAGGCTATCAGGAACCGGTGAAACTGGCCGTAAATAAATTGTAGAATAGCGACCGCGTATTCCTTATTCAAGTTATGTACTTATTTCAATGATAACTATCGTATTCTCTTTCACCTGGTGGCGCCACTGACTAAAATGCTCCGGATGACAGCCATACAAATTTTATTGAAATCTAAAATTTAACGATATGTCAATATCACTTTGGAATAAAGCCTAAACTAAAAATATTGAATTATTCGCGGATCATGTAGTCCATTAGCGGCAAATACTCTCAAAAACCCCCATTGCGGGATTATCAACTACCGTATTATTTTATTTAATGCATGACTTTAAAATCAAATTATCTAATAATATTACATTTCGTTTTATTATAGGATGGAACGATGGTGCTGAAGCAAGGAATTAAGTTGCCGACGTCAGATCCACACACTATAAAGTCATCCCTTGTCGGTGATGCAGGTAAGTCGAGTTTATGCAGCAATTATAACTGTCTCCTATTTTTCCTTCCATTAGATTTTTTTATTAATTGTATACAAACATTTAGCTTCTCTCCCCGATTCGGGCATGGTAATATTGTCTGTATTCGGTCTAATGCCAGCGCCTTACATTGGTGATGTTGGTCGAATAAAAGGAGACGCAACATCTCCAGAATTTTGCATGCCACTGTGTCTGTAATAGGTAGACGTCATCGCTTACCATCAGGCGAATGTCGTGCTTGTCCTGTTGTTACCTTTAAGCCAAGGATACACCAGCGGACAAACGGAGCGACATGTTCCGGAACATTATGCTCGACAACTACGTGAATGTCCCGAGAGACAATGCCGTGCAACATTTTGCGTGCGCTCGCTCCGAGAGCGGGAGCAAGCAACATGTCCCGCGTTACGTAAAATGTTGCGGACCTTGTTGCGGGATACTTAGCAACGTTGCAGCGACACGAAGATTGAGTATTGCGCGTCATGTTGTAGGATAAAATGTCCTCTAGTGTATCCTAGGCTTTAAAATTTAAACAATGTGTGGCGCCGGCACAAGAAGGTACCGTGCTTTATTGGAAGCGAAAGACGAAGTTATTATAGTAAATTATGATATTGTGAATATTTTCCATTCCACATAGCGAAACATGTCATACTATTTATACAACAAGACAAAAACAACGACAGCTTGATGGGCCAATGATGACGTCTGCCTATATAATTAAGATCGTTTATATTTTTACCTAAAAAACCGACTTCACATGCTACGCTAGTCACTTTCAGTAGCAAGTTTGAATTGTACAAAACAATACATACAATGGGATCAAAAGGGAAATGTTTCACAAAAATCGAATTATCCAAATCGGTTAAGAAATTACGGAATTGTAAGGTAACAATCATTAAAAATATGGATGAATTGAGAACCTTCTCCTTTTTAAAAGTCAGCTAAAAAAAGGAAACATGGCTTGACTTCTAAGCGGAAGGTCTCCGGTTCCAATCCTGGCACGGTGTTAGTCCACGGGTGGTAGGAGCATTATATCGATGTTCAGCCTGACTTGCTAATAAAAAGTACCAACATCAAGGAAAATCGGTCGCCATAATCTTACGGTGTTCCGGCAGTAAACAGCCCTTGAGAGGCAGAGCATTCTAGGCCCTAGCGTGTTCTCCATCTTCGACAAAATCATTCAATCAGCTTACCACCTAACAAGGTAACAAGGTAGTCAAACGCTAGTCTATCAGATTTTTAAAAAGGCACCTAGATATTAAATCTCACGTCTAGCTCGCCCTATAATTTCACAGGTCTCTATTCCCCCTTTAAACTATTAATGTTAATATTCACTTTGGGTTTTATCTATTTAAATCTTTACAGATTGTAAAAAAGAATCTCCAGTGCTCGAAAAGCCAGCGCCGTCGCGGTGTGATTTAGACTAGACGTCTGATTAGTATAAGCGTTTGTTTTACTTATAACAATTTAGCAGTGAATATATACAAAAATTATTAATTAAATAGTAAATTGCAATTCACATGTTATCCTGCGCTTTTAATTATTCAGGATGTCAGAAGTTTATAGTTATTTCTCTGTAGCAAATAAAAGTACAACTTTTTAATATCTGTAAAAACCAGCGTTTTATGAAGTACAGTAGTTATTTTTAACCTTTTGCATGTTATATGAATTAGAACATTGAAATGTAAACACAGTTTTGTTATTTTAAATGTTTAATGGCCGGTTTCTGAGTACATTTATTGAGAGTTTTACCTCTGAAACCAACATAAATCAAATACATAAATAACAATTTGATTGTACTTTTAGCTTTGGCAATGGTTTCAAAGAATTACATAGTCACCGCACCGCACCTTAATATTAAATCAATAAATAAGTGCAGCAAATTGGAGCTTGCTGTAAATAAATGTGGCTTAAAAAATAATATCGTATCATGATATAAGAACGTTTTAATTTAATTCGGCAGTCGTATGTGACATAAATTAACTTTTTAGTTTTCTAGTTTTAATTTGCTACTTTATTACCATAAATAGAAACGTTAATTATAATATCTTAGTATATATTTTATGATCAAGAGATCCGTAACTACAATGCGTAGAAAAATATTGTAACTTTACACATATGCTAGTATAGCTTTTAGCAATTAGAAATCTGTTTTATTTTTAGGTATAAATGGTAGTTATTATAAGAGCTTAGATAAACTTAACGTATTAGACGGCATTTTGTCGCAGTTTATTGTTAACTTAGGTATATGTATTTACTACTTTTAATTCATATTGTTTTTTTTACTGAATCATCTCATATGTATAACAAACTTATTTAGGCAAAGTGGGGATCTTGACTCTGTGTTTTGAGAAACATATTTTCTGTGATAGAAATCCTTAAAACCGATATTAATTTAATTCAATATTTTTTTCATATAAATTCTTTTTTAAGTAATCAAACGTAGAATCAAACTGTTATCACTTTGCTTTCTAGTCACGTGAATGCAAACGCCAGTCCTAAAAACTAAAATTACGTCACTTGTGCTCTTGAATTATAGCTGTCAAAGGCGTTGTAAAACACATTGTATTTTGACAGTTTTCTAGAACGTGTGATGTCACATTACCGTGATGACTGATACTATAAAATGCATTAGTAAGTTATTAGTGTTTGGAAAAAAAAATTGGCAACATGTATAAAGTACTTTTGTATTGTTTTAAACACTTCCAAAAAACGTCAACATCCCTATTTATTTAATTTACAGACCGTTTCGAATGTACTAGGCTATGATTTGTTAAAAAAACATAACATAGACAAAATTGACAAAAACAAGAACATAGATTAAGAAACCTGTTTATTTTTTAATTATGTTTAATAACTAAGAAGATTGGTTTTATCACATCTATATAAATTATGTTTTATTATTATAATTATGTATTTATCAAAATAGGACACGGATTTATACTGTGCAAGTACATTTGTAATGTCTTTGACATGTAAAAACTTTATGAACTTTCATGTATTTAAACATTTTAAGTAATAAACGTATTATAGCATATAACAAGTATTTTTGTTTATTGTAACCACGGAATTTTAAACACGTTATTTCAAAACTAGACTGTTGAATTAGTAAAGAATGTTATTTGAAAATAACAATGTTAACATTTACTTTGTTACTTAATCGCAATTATATTATTATGTGCCTAAGACCCAGTTTCATCAGTTCTTGATTAGGAACTTATCTGCCAGATAAAGTACAACTTTTATTTAGTTTTATCTATCAAATAACTACTATCAGAAACTTTATCAGGAGCCTTTGAAACGGGTCATAAGTATACCATGGAATGTTTTGTACCATTGAACCTAACAACCAGCTATAAGTGCCATTCCTTTCTTTTATCGCAATCTGTAGATGTTGGCTCTATTAAAGTGCCCTAGTATTTAACGTTCCAATGCTACTAAGGAACAGTTTCACCGGTTCGTGAAAGTTATCTGACATGACGCCATATAAAAGATGTCTAAAATCAGATCAGAGAGAATCAGGACCTGATAAGTTACAAATGGGGATAGCAGAAACCGGTAAAACTAGCCTGTGAAGCCTTTTATCACGATCTTATCATACGTTTATTGTAAAGTAAAACAATTATTCGAGTAATACAAGAAACAGCGTAGCTTTCTCTAGTGTTAAAAGGAATTCACCTGTGTGTTTTTTGTTTATATTATCGCGATCTGTAGAATTTGCTAAGCGATTAAATCTATCATCACGATCTATTGTTCAGTAAATTATAACAATTTTAATATAGGTAAACGTATCGTTTCTGAATCATTTAGGTCACGACAGGATCTCGTAGCTTCCTCCGATGTACACAAATTGGTTCGCCTACTCTCTCATAGATGCCGCTCCACGAACTAACTACAGCAGATGTCGCCACCACCGCTCCAGATTTGCCGCCCATTCATCGCGGCTCGCGCGGGTCTGTTTAAAATCACGACGCTAATCAAACGACATCAAAATCTCGCGACAGTCGGCTGTGCAGCCGATATCAACCGAAACTCGTTTAATAACTTTTTTATACTTATATAAAATAAATATTTTCTGAGACAAACATATAGCTTATAGGTACTTATTAGTGCAGTGTATTCAAGTGAAATTTTCAAGACCTTTACAACCTCTGCTGGAAGAGACTGAACTTGGTAAGTTGTATCAAGTTAGTCAACATATTCAGTTTTTTTAATATCTTTTGGATATTTTATCATGAAACGCTTAAATTGTATAAAATATTGACAGATGACCCGAGCACTGAAATAAGCTTTCAATTTATAATGTTCTAAAAAATGCTTAATATTAAATAGTAGTTTATTTTAGATATTTTTATTTAGCTCATGAATATTCTTAAGAAGAAACGATTGAGGTTGCAAACTTAAATTTCATCCAATCTATGCTTTTCTCTTCATTACTCAAATAATCAGAACTTACTGTAGAATTGATTTTTCAATTATTTTGCTTAAAATTAAGAAATTTTGGTAAGCTAATTAATTTCGTGAGTCGTCATGCTAATGGCTATAAATTCTGAATTAGATTGTTTTTCGCGATAGACCATTTGAAGACGATAAGAAAACGCGCATTATCTTTTGTTTGCGTTTTGATAAAAAAAAAGTATGAGACTTAAAAAATCCATTAGCTTGTCACAATATTCTCCATATTCTTGTATATCGAGTTTAGTTCATAATTGGTAATGCATTTAATCATTTTGTCATAAGACCACGTCAAGTTAAGTATCAGATCGTTCTCTTGTAAACATTAAATAATATACAATTAAAAAATAAGATCGTCGTTCTCTTGAAAACAATAAATCATCATCATAATAACATCAGGTGAGATAGTGGTCAAACGCTTGCATATACAGCATAAAAAAAAAAATATTCAATAAAAAAATTACAATCTGTAAATAATCTGGCCTAGTGATGTGAAAGTACCCAGGCTTTAATTAATTTTCCCGATGATGCTAAGACAGGGGTGTTATCATTTGAAGCACTTCCTATTATTTCTGTAGAGTAGACTAGTTACTGTTTCTGTAAAGTCCTATAATAAAAACTGATACATTTAATTTTTTTTTTCATTGAATCACTAGCGTATTTCACCCGCAATGTTCCTGTTCCCGTGATAATACGGGGATAAAATATAGCTTATGTTACTCGCTGATAATGTAGCTTACCATTACTGAAAGTATTTTTGAAATCGGTCCAGTAGTTTTTGAGTTAAAACGTTACAAACAAACAAATATTTCCTTATTAAAATATTATAAACAAACGTTAGCCTGATGACAAGCGGTGACTCTGACAATAGATGAAAGGTTTTATAATTTATCTACACTCTGACATACTGTGGCACTCAACTCAACAACTCTATCCCAGATAGCTAGAATGTTGAACGTCGCATGTACCCGCTGTACTTTTTTTATATCTTTATATCTGAGCTAGCGTTTGACCACTAAATTTCCAGGTGGTAAGCAATGATGTGGTCGAAGATAGTAAATACGCTAGGCCTAGAATGGTCTGACTCTCAAGGGCTGCTTACTACGGAACACCGTAAGGCCATATTATTATCTTTTCTATGGTAAAGCTACGGCGGCAGATTTTCTCCAAGCTATTTTTTTGGTTAATTCCGTCAGTCAATTTTATTAATTTAACTGTGTTATAGAACAGGCTGACTAGGCTACAAACTAGCAAAATCATTATGTTTTGCGTACCTAACTAGATATTTTACATCTATAAATAATTAAGAGTAATGTAACAAAAACCGATTCACAAGCCGCCCGAGTCTGTTTCAGTAGCAAGTTTTTAGATGTTTATCGCCATATCTCTGAAAATATATCAGATCGTGATAAAATTTAAATGGGACTACCTTGGAGATGAATCCTACCAATGAAAACAGAATAATTCAAATCAGTTAAAAATTGGCGGAGTAATCGCGTAATAAACATTAAAAAAAAACATACAGACGAATTGTAAACCTCCTTTTTGGGATTCGGCTTTATTTTTAATCTGGATAGGGAAATTTATTATATGTAGGTATACTGCTCTAGTGACCTTCAGTACATTTAAATATGTTTTCTATTTTGCTACTGCCGTAAGAATATGATTTTATAATTTATCGCCTGACTAATGTACCTACTTCAAAGCAGCCGCCGAGCTTTATGCCCCTGCATAATGTATTCATGCTATATTTTACTCAATAGGTATTTCATAACTGGAAACGATGTGTTTTAACCACAAGTCCACTAAGAACAACCATATAGGTTGCTACTGCGGCCACGGTTGAAGCCGAAAAGCCACACCATTAATAAGATAGTTTAAAAACTAAAAAAAACTACTTCCATGCTTTGCGGGTCAGTTTGAGTACCATATGTTACGTTAATCGTCATATCTCCGGAGATAATTATCAGATTATTATAAAAATTAAACCGGACCACCTTAGAGTTGAACCCTACCTATGAAAACATTCAAATCAGTTCACAGCTGGCGGAGCAATCGAGTAACAAACATACAAAAAAACATACAAACGAATTGAGAACCTCATCCTTTTTGGACGTCGGTTGAAAAAATATAGAACCAGGAGGCTCTCCGCAGCGTTAAATCTATGTCCCACCCTATTAGCTATCCTTGTGCAAAATATCGGTCTAGTCGTATAGCTGTGAAAAGGTAAAATATAGACAAAATTACTTTCGCATTATAAATGGATTGATTCAAAAGGTTAATTTGAGGCAAGTTGGCTATCCTAGACAACATCAAGTTTCTGTTAGGGTTCGAGCCAAACGCAACCTTAAAAAAGTATGGGAATTACAACACATTATCTACAAAAAATGTTATTGTCATTCGTAGATAACTAAGGGCTAGTTCAACAAAGATTTGAGTGAGAATTAATATTTGTTTTCCCAGTTGATACTTGAAAGTAGGTAGGTACAAACCTAATATCAGAACCGCGGCATCCTAAGATGTTTATGCTAATAAACTTGTTTAGTAATCAATATACCCTCGTAGTTCTATTAATTATTCTGTGACCTAACTAAATATACTTAATTCAAATCTTTATCCCGTGTACAGTCCGGCAAGTATAACTTGGCGTGCCTGTGCGCCACTGTGCTTTTACTTTGTACTTTGATAACAGTTTCTCTTAAACCACTTTTAATTACTTTTGGCATTATTGAACTATTTTAATGTACCGGATTTATCAACAATAATGTCGCGGTAATCTTTCAAACGTCAAACTCACAGTTTCAATTAAAATAATTAGTTCCAAAAACCACCACCTATATACTTATGTTATACTTGTGGCACTGTATTCAGTTCACTCAACTGCAAACTGCCCCAATCACAGAATAATGAATAGTACAAGTACCCCAATAAGCATGTGATGTAACTAAAATTCCATTCCAAGGTTTGCGTTGTCAATTACCCCTTGGCATTGAGACATGAAAATCGTTAAATAGGAAGGACCAAAAACCGACATACGAAATGGGTAGTGTCAACAGAACTTGTTAATTCTACGCTATCGCACTGTGACTGAAACGTGCTAAACTATTAGACATGGCTATCACTAGAACACGGATTTATGTGTTACATAGTTATGTTCAGAGTAAAAAATTGCTATGTAACGATAAACCCGACTCCTACATTTTTTCTGAATACTTATCTCTCGTGTTTTTTTTTCTTTTAAATACTAGCAGCACTCCACGGTTTCGATCTCCTTCAAAAGTACTATTTCCTACTCTACCTTATATTGGCTTTAGATATCTATACAAAATTTCAGCCAAATTTGTCAAGTTGTGAGGTAAGAAATAAACAAACAACAAGGAATATAAAAAAATCTTTCTCTTTATATTATAGTGGTTAAAATTTCTGGCATGTTGGTATATATACCTTGTCTGAATAAAATTTCAACAAATCAAAATTGTAATATATAATAAAAGCTGACGTTACAAAAAACAATGTTTTACAAAAATATAGTGAGCGATTGAAACAGTACCTATATGTTCATTTTACTTTTCATTTCAGTTTAAATTGAGTGTAATATTGGTGGTGTTCACTGAAAGTATTAAATTGAAAATTTTCATAAATCATTAATTATTTTTCAGTTTGCATTATTTAAATATCTGGTTATCTAGATACAAAGACATGATTCAGATTCACCAACAAGGTTGCGAAAGTTAGTACGAAATTCGGCAGTCGATGAAAAATTTGCAATTTCTCATTTTCCCGCCTCTTTGTGATTCTTGTATTTATTCGTCACTCTTGGGAATTTTGTTCACAATAAATAATTTTAATCACATTATGTCCATTTTAGACAACTTTTTACACATAATTAATCTGATTCATTCGTGATCATGACTCAGATATTTTTTCGTATCTACGAAACTTTTTGTCATGAAACCGGACAGACCACACTAATCGTACAATATTACGCAAACAAACCAAAATTGGATCGCGATGGATGATTTTTTTTTGTAACTGATTACCACTTAGGCAAAATTGCCACAAACTTACAGACCTTAGGATTGATTCGTCATTTTCTATTAATCTTAAGATCTCAATGAGAGGGCTCATTGAGATCTTCGCTTCGATGTTTTCGATTCGAGTGCTGGATAACTGACGTAAGTCATAGTAAAACTGTACATATGTTTCAGATTGAGTCTAACTTACCGTCCACATAACGGAGCTATCCCAACTCCTTCCAAAATATCCTAGATGGAAATACTAGATGGTTGTGATCAAAGGCCTTTGACTCGGTACTTATACTTCGCCTATTGAACTGCAAGACTCGTCTTCCAAACAGGCTGAACAACAAAACATTTTGTCGGGTCGCGGAACAGACAAACTCGGCGATACAGAGAAAAGTTTTAATACTCTTAGGCGTTGCGTTACCTGTGGCTCTACGTAGGAATATTATATTGAATCAAACCTACGTACACAAGTAGTATTTGCTTCACAACGTATCTGTTCTGTGATAATAAGGTGACGGACTAGTGGCTCCCTTAAAATGTATGCTTTCTTAGTAACGCGAGTTAGCAGAATCTACTTAGTTCTCTATATTTTATAGATCGTCAAATCGCAGGCTGATGCGACCCATACGAGAGCATTACCAATTTAATGAGCTAAACAGTCTGCTATGTGAAACATCGGGGCTTTTATTATAATCATATGCCTTGAGTTTACGACCATCGGGTGTCGAAAGGCACTGTGGAACATGTCACGCTTGTTCTCAACATTATGAGCATGTCGCCGACTCTGTCATCAGCCTTTTGTATCGATATGTATTGTGGAACTAATACTATTGACAATTATCACGCCGGCTACCACTACCATGTCAGTTTGTTGTAACATATTGGTCTAATTTACGAGTAAATATGGATAAATATTACCTATCAAATATAATTTCATCGTAATTATTTATAAAGATTTCATCTGATCCACGAGTAATTGTAAAAGTATGACACTACAATTTTCCTCAAAAATAACTACACCACACTGAAAATGTAGCAAATTGGTTGACCGAGTACCATGCATGATGCTAAATTGCTAAACTGTTGTTCCAAACAGCTATTGCGTTATGTGGATTAGACTGAAATCTGTTGTCATACTAGTATTCCGGCTTTCAGGCAAGCCGATGTCTTCGTAAAGAGCTTTCATGTAAAGAAAGCTCTCATCGATAATGGCTTATTAGCAAATTTTCCCCCGACAATTTTCGCACCTAAATGGTAATTCAATGTTATCTACTCTTTATTTCCCTGAATGCAGTTATATTTATTTTAATGTATAAAAGGATTAATTTGAAAACAAAACACCACTTGTGTGCCTGCAGTTTCCGCCACTCATCTTGTATTCAAATAAAAGTGAAAAGTATACTTACTAATATTCATATACATTAAATCTAAACTGCAAAGAAGGATAAATAAAAGCATCAAAAGTATGCTTCACAATATTAGTAAACTAATATTGTGTACTGTACTGTACTAAAGTAACGGGAAAAAACATTGTTTCAAACAGTAGCATTATCACTTACAACTTCCGCTACTCATTATCTGTTCAAAGACATTTTACTTATATTATAATATTAATTAAATAACTACAATGCAATTCAAGGAAAATTAAACCATTAAGAGTATTCTTCTCATCAATTATTCGCGGTATAAAATAAAGTCATGTTTGTAAATAAGGCAAATCCTAACAATTGTATGAATAACCTTCATTTATGCATTGTCTGAAAATGTGCAGTAAAGGAAAAATCAGTCTGCCAATGTTAAGCGCAGCCTTTGTCGGTTATACAGCCATTTATCTGGGTAATTAATGTTCCTCAAGCCTCTTCGACATTTTCAACTTTATATTAATTAATGACACAAGCTTCATATCAAAACTATGTTATTTACTTATATTGGTCACGGCTATGCATTGTCATGAGGTGCGTGTGTTTATGAGAGTTTAAGAGTGCCTATCTTCAGCAAATAAGTACTGACTGACAAACTGACAGGCAAGACAAAGTAGGTACTCGTTCATTAATAATTACACTCGTAGGCATTGCATGGTGCCACCCAGAAGCTAGATATTTGCAAGAAATGCATGAAGAAGTAAATGAAAGAAAAGATTTTTTTATTTGGCCGCCAAGTTACGAGTATGTGGTTAATTAGGGAATTATTTATCGGACATGTGACTAGTCAACACATATTTTACCTAGCATAGGTGAGATATCGCGGATTGCTAGTTTCATTTAAATGAAATATGGTAATAATATCCTGGTTTTCGATTTTTGATAGCGGCAGTCTATATTTGTATAGATTATAAATACTTCGATAAGATATGGCTTAGAATCACAAATATATATAATATTTGAGTTTTGACTACAGGCTGTACTGTGCCTAACTGCATAATGACGATTCGGTCACCTTGCAATGTCAAGGTGCCAAAATATGGTAACTGGTTAATAGGTGCATTTAGTTGCCGTCGTATAAATTGCACAATAATTTGATGTTACGCATAGAGTTTTTACTCAATATCCTCTAACATAACCTAGGCGGTTAATGGAACTAAAATAGAAGCTGCATCATCATAGTATATAATTATCTAACATCCTTTTGATGTCCAAGGTGGACAGTAGCTAACAGATGAGGGCAAGCAACATACAACAACTGACAACTCCTGACATCTTTTACATAAATATTTGCATTGTTAATCAAATTTCTCTAAAACAAACACTGGCAGGCTCTTTAAAGTTATCAACATCTGAGACCGCCGCCAAGATTAATCAATCACAATTTTAATATAATATGTATATGTGATAAAAAATGGTCGTAATATGACCTAATCTTCCAATACTGTTGATGCAGTAAACGTCGATGATGTCACTCGCGTTCATTATTATAAATATCTGGATATTATATTTTATAGTCCGTAGAAACGTTTGTAGTCTAGTGTCATCTGACCTTCTGAATAAAGATTGGCATAAATTAAGTCGTTTGTTATATTTACAATTACCTCAAGTTTTGCAGTACTTGAGGTGGAAAAAATAATGAGCGTATGGTAATGTAATGGCCGTGGGCGGATCTATTCCACCCGCCCAACGTACTACGCTAAGGGGAATGCGGACCGGACTTCCGGCGAAGAGTATGTGAGCACCATTTTTACTAGTTTCCTAATCTTTAACCTTGAACCATGAATTTAGCACTTACTAATAACATGTTTTATAAGGGGTTACAATTGCGCTTACATGATATATGTATGTACTGAATATTTGTCATAGGTACATGATACGTAGGATTAGTATCTCTTCTGTGACTAAATTCACATATAATGCGTTTACTTTTATACCGTTACACTATGTATTCAATGTGCTTGTATAGCGATACTAATGTGTTTCTTTTTAGCCTACACCAATGACGTAACATTCAAATTGGTATCCGGTCCTGTACATAGCGGTTATTATTTAAAAACCTGACTTGTAATTCCCGTCACAATAAAGCATGAGAGTCATTGACCATGCCATGTTGATGAATAGATGAATACCAAATTATAAAATGATACTGAATTATTTATTAAGTAATCGCATTCGACTAAACACTGGCAAATTGTTGCAGCCTTGACATTGCGGTGCGCGGTTAAATACAAAAACCTACAGGCTATTGTTGCCATTGTGGTTGTATTCCAATCTAATATACCTTTATTTACTTACCTACGTATTATATACTTACTGACACGGTATCTATAATTAAGGGCCAGTTTCACTTACTGATTCGATTGAAGCCAGTTTCGGTTACTGATAGCGCTAATATGAAGAAATCTGACAGATTTTTGACAGCGTTTATATGGCTTCATGTGTCAGATAGTAAACTGAAACATTATCAGGGACTGGTGAAACTGGCCTTTACTATTATTATTATTATTAAAAGTAATTTACCTTTAGAAGCTTTCTAACATACCTGCTGTTCGTAATTTACTTAGTGACAATCTCTATAGCTGGTGCTTTAAAATGCAGGAATAACATCTTAAAGAAGCATGAACGTTCATCAGCGTTTTGAATTCAGTGAGAGAGATCTTATCAATGTAATTAGACCGCCTCGACCCCTTTTGCAACAGTTCCTGGCTTTCAAAATAGAATTGTCGTTGGCTGATATATTGCTCCCGAATTAACTACGAAGCATGTCTCCTGTCTCCCCTTGGCCAATTAGAATAACACCCGTATTCAAGAAACACACTTAAGTTATATTATAACTCAAGTATGCTATTAAGTATTACAATGTGCATAGTGTTGCTTTACTATGCAACACTATTTTCTGTGCGCTCCTCGTATCAAGTCATCCAATCCAATCAATTTTGACAAATGCATTGTGGTGGGAATGTCACAAACATTCCCACCCAATTGGTTTGAATGACCCTGCTTATGCTTTTAGTTTGTAGGAATTCTGTCTGTCTGATCACAATCACTGTGTTTGTTATCCAGCCGTGAAATAAAAACGTTATTTGGATTTAAGGCAAGTGAAATTGCAGGGTATGTGAGACTCAACATGTCAAAGTAACAGGCGTGGTGCAGTGACATACTTACAAAATTCTGTTTTTCAGAGTTTTGCGTGCCCCAGTTTCTATTATAGGGAGACATCATCGATTACCATCAGCTCAGCGTCTTATTTATCCTGTTATCTGATATCATAAAATAAATAAACCTTCTGGATGCTGATTTACCTACTCCATTAACTTTTGCAGTCCCGTCTTGTATCGTGTCGATAATAATAAGTAAAATTACTAATTACCTATCTATCTCAGAAATGACGTGTAAATAATACACAATTATTATCCTTTAATTAAAGACAAACAGACGCTAATTGAATAATATAATGGTTTACTCAGGGTAATAAACACGTAAACTGTGAATAAAACTCACTGCCTATTTACCAATAAATGTATTACTGCTTTTCTTATGATTGCTTTTTTTATATATGATAGGCTTGCGTTTGACCACTATCTCGCCTGGTGGTAAGCGATGATGTGGTCAAAGATGGATAATACGCTAGGCCTAGGCCTAGCGTATTATCCACTTGAGCCACGCTAAGCCTAGGCCTAGCGTATTATCTACTTGAAATTTCGCAATCAGTCTAGACTGATTGCGAAATTTCAAGTAGAATTACACAATAGATTGTTAGTGAAAAGGGGAACGGTTGAAAATTTGTACGGTTAGCAACATAAGTAGTAAAATGATAAGTAGGTCCTCTATCTCTGAAGTTATCCTTCCTCAATAATCAGTGATTAATATAGCAAATCGACATTAGTTGTTTTTAAGTAGATAATATGCATTGATATTTGATATCCTTTTTAACAAACGTTTTTCTTAAACACGAGGCTTTCAATCAGAACTAAGTATACACATTTGTACTTAGGTCTGATGCCGCTCAATTGGCATACCTATACCTACTCGTAAAATATTAACAATTTCAATTGATCGTCTCTGCAGACCAAGTTTTAAGGTCATTGTCATGATATAAATATTGTACATATAGTATAGGTAGAGCAACTCCTCTGTTACTGTTATTTGTAATTACACGATTATGTACCCGGGACTAAAGCTTTATAAAGATAACGATGGTTCGCGTTTGTGAAAGATAATTAATGCAATTATTTGCTTTACTACTGTAAAGTTAATGTGAAGTTAAATATCGTAAAATAGCTATACTTACGTAGCTAGTACCTAAGTACTAAAAATCTGCCGCCATAGTCTCATAAGCCCATTTGCAACATTAGGCTAAGGACCCTAAATATATTGCAAGTCTCATCAATTCATCATCTAAGTTCGGACCGGATAAATTGATCAACGACAAAAACATTCTAATAACATGAGATCGTTTAAAAAACTAAAAAGAACCGACTTCAAATGCCGCGCTATTAATTTTCAGTCTGGAAAGTCTGCTGCAGTCAGTTGTTCTAATCTCTGGAGATATATGCCAGATCTCGGTTAAATTACTATGGTACCACCCTTGGGATATCTCCTTTCCAACAAAAAAATAATCATCAAAAAGCGGTTCATAAACGACGCAGTTATCCGCGAACACACATAAATATATATATAATATACGGTCGAATTGAGAAACCTCCTATTTTTTTAAAGTCGGTTAAAAATGGTAGCCATCGCAATAAAATAGACATTATTATTGTAAATTGTTAAACACAATCCAAAATTTCATCGTACCAACGGGACTTGAACCCGCAACCTCCGGAATAACATGTTCCGGTGCTTTGCCAATTAAGCCATGGTGCGACTGACGTTACGACGAAATTAGTGGATTGCATTTGTTAACTCAATTATCTCGTCGGATTTGAAAACTGTAATGATTTCTTCCGAATGATTAACTTACGTAATAAGTAGTCATAGATGGCGCCACCAATGCATAATTGGGTTAACAAATGCAATCCACTAATTTCGTCGTAACGTCACTTCGCACGATGGCTTAATTGGCAAAGCACCGGAACATGTTATTCCGGAGGTTGCGAGTTCAAGTCCCGTTGGTACGATGAAATTTTGGATTGTGTTTAACAATTTACAAAGATATTAAGTGTGTAACACTTTAAAGAAACATAATATTTGACATTATTATTTGTATTATTTTTAAAAATAAATACACTTATCGTTAGTTTTAACATGACGCAATTTCCAGAAGGTAGAGGATATTTCAAATAAAACAACTATCATTTCTTACGTGTAGGTGTTCCAACAATGAAAACGTGTCTATCAGACAAAAAGTTAATGGATATCTAAGCTCCACTTTTCTGTCCCTTTCGTACTATTGTGGCTAGAAAGAGATAAAAATACTCGAAAGGCTTTTTTGTACCAAAATTCTACGTCATTGGGACTTGGTGGGCCGTGAGCGTTAACTGTGGCGTTTTCCTTCTTGATTCGTGGGATTCAATTATATTTGGTTCGGAGGCTCGACTC
The DNA here is from genome assembly GCA_954871355.1 of Cabera pusaria. Classification (NCBI taxonomy): domain Eukaryota; kingdom Metazoa; phylum Arthropoda; class Insecta; order Lepidoptera; family Geometridae; genus Cabera; species Cabera pusaria. The sequence continues at coordinate 15,859,685 of OX940889.1, forward strand.
GAAGCCTCAACTGTTATTACTGACAACAAAAACGAAAAGTGCCGAACTTGCGTGCCTAACCAACCTTATTAAAGTTGATACTACACGTAGTTTTAGTAGTATTTATTTATTATGTAGCCGAAGCCTGTTTTAAAAAATATTATTCTAATAATGACAAATATTAAATTTCCTTCTGGATTGTGTGTCAGATAAGAAATATAAGTCACATCATATTTTTTAGAATAGCTTACTAACAATGGGGGTTGCACATTACTAGTAGTCTTGTTAACCCCTCCATTTAATAAAGGACTATTCTATTCTATATTCTTTCTAATCTAAATATGCTAAAATTGTGTCTGGAGTGGGTTCACGTCAATAGTGCAATGGGTGGGGATCGAATTTGATCGCCAGGCCGACGTCAGAGCCATTGGGCTTTTTACAAGCTTTTATTTAACTTGCAATGTATGTATGTATGTATGTAACTATGTATGTTCGGGTGGAATCTTGGAAGCTAAATTAGACCCACTTCCCGATGTCCGATTGGACTCAAATTTGGTGTACTTATGTATCTTCGGTGACAATACAATGATATGGTACCATGGAGCTGGTCTGATGATGGAGACGGAAGGTGGCCACGGCATCTCTGTGATAAAACAACATAACCCCACCGAGTTTGGGCTCGATTGATTTGTCTTGAAGAGAACTTTACGCCTAGTTGATATCTAGGGTCTGATGATGAAGCTGGAAGGTGGCCACGGCATCTCTGTGATAAATCAACATAACCCTACCGAGTTTGGGCTCGATTGATTCGTGTTGAAGAGAACTTTTCACCTAGATGATATCCAGGGTCTGATGATAAAGCTGGAAGGTGGCCACGGCATCTCTGTGATAAATCAACATAACCCTACCGTGTTTGGGCTCGATTGATTCTTCTTGAAAATAACTTTACACCTAGATTATATCTAGTGTCTGATGATGAAACTGGAAGGTGGCCACGGCATCACTGTGATAAATCAACGTAACTCTACCGAGTTTGGGCTCAATTGATTCGTCTGGAAGAGAACTTTACACCTAGATAATATCCAGGGTCTGATGATGAAGCTGGAAGGTGGCCACGGCATCTCAGTGATAAATCAACGTAACTCTACCGAGTTTGGTCTCGTTTGATTCGTCTTGAAAAGAACTTTACACCTAGATGATATTTAGCGACTGGTGATGAAGCTGGAAGGTGGCCACGGCATCTCTGTGATAAAATAACGTAACCCCAGTGAATTTGGGCTCAAATGATTCGTCTTGAGGAGCACTTTACACTTAAATGATAGCCAGGATCTGATGATGAAGCTGTAAGGGGGCCATGGCATTTCTGTTATAAAGCAACATAGCCCCACCGAGTTGATTGATTTTCCGCGAAGAACAGTTTACCCATAATCACATCAAATATCCGTGGAATGTTTTAAAACATCATGCCTTCTCTTAAATACTTAGGTAGTAGGTAGGTAAAATTAAAAAAAAATACAAAGCGGCAATAGCCCAATGGATAGGTGTCGGACTGGTGATCGAAAGGTCTTGAGTTCGTTCCCCACCCATTGCACTATTGACGTGAACCCACTCCAGTCACAAGCATCTTATTTAGCTTAATTGGAGGGGTTAACAAGAATACTAGTAATGTGCAACCCACATTGCTTGTAAGCTTTAAAAAAAACATCATAAATTATAAATAATATGATTAAGTTTTCCGCAGTGTAATGTTATTATCGTTAAATTTGTATCATTAAAAAACACTAGAATTGTCGGAACTGATGCTATCTGCAATCGAAGTCACAATTATTCGAATTACCGGATAAGAAAATGTTAGATAAAACGCGCGTCTGTATTGCGTCTTAGTATATTATTGGTTTATCAAGCCACTCCTAAAGTTTCGAAATTTTACAAAGCTCATCAAAATCAAAAGCAGTAGCTCATTTACCTAGATAAATGTAAGTACTTGCCTTCGGCATCGAACGTGATAGTTTTTTTTTATTTAAAATACCAAATCAATTGGGATATTGAAAAAAAGTGCTAACTTATATAGGCACCCTGATAATGGTTCCATCGTACTAAGGACATCTTTTTAGCAGGTTGAATAGAGGATAAAAATAATAAAATTTTTGACATTAAGCCATCCATATTTCACACGGTTCAGCCTGTGGCTCAGTTCAGCCAATCATAATAAAATATGGCTAATTCGTCACCGTCTAAAGCAACGATCATATCCATAAAATATCTGTTAGATGCTGACCTACCATTATTCCGTTTTTAGAGTTTTGTAGCTTAGTCAAGTGAGATTGTAAAAAAAGTAACAAAAAAGTCTCACGCCATACATTATCGTCAGTACAAAGGCTCTCCGGCAGCTATTACGCCTACGGCAGTACTTCAAGCTCTACCGCCATCTCTGATGCCATCGAACTCTACATCATCTTAGATGAGGCAATACTCTCTATTATTATTAAGGATGATCCATCATAATGGGTCAGTAAGGAAAATTTACCATAAAAGATATTTTTAACTTTAAACTCAATGCATCACGAGAATTTATGTTGGGATCAATTCTTATTTGTATACAACTGATTTACTCAATTAAATACTAACCTATGTTATACATCCTACTTACAAAAGAATGATGCTATCGTAAGTGGTATATATGTTTTTACGAAACGAAACCTCTACCACAATTAAGTGAAAATCCTTTTAAATATGACTGAGCTCTGCTTTTTGTTTTTTTTATGCAAAATTTCATTTTAAGCAAAACTCTATCTAAATATACTATTTTATCCAAATATTGATCAGCTGTACAAGTGTACAAGGTACTTTTCATTGGATCCAATCCATTGATTTTGTTAATTAATGGATTCAACAATATAATAATATGAATTTTAAATCCATGAATGCTTTTCACCCAACTACAACATCATTGGTACGGTCTCTAATGGATAAATATCTTTTTCTCAATGACCCATTTTGATGGTACACCGACAATGATTAGCTAATAGTTTCTATGATACTCTACTCGTACCTGTGAACAAGGCTGCTAGTAGTGCATGAAGAATCAAATTACCTTTTCATCTCGCAGGACAGTAACTACCTGCACATGATACGCCAGATTCGATATAATTGGATAATGTTCTATAGTTGATGATTATTAGATGTTCATCGTTTGAACCCCAAAAAATGGAACAAATTTACGACTGACTTGTTTCTGAGTAGCTATAACCACAGAATAAATTATAGCTATGACTTTGGTGTCTTCAAGTCGAGAGTGAACAGGTAATCAGCACATCGTCACTTTCCATCAGGTGACATAGTGGTCAAATGCTCGCCTATCAACAATAATAAAATTACATTTAGATGATGATGCGTTACATAAAAATAGGTTGATTAAAAGAATGAGAAGTGTAAAATTGTAACTTAATAGCAAGCCGTTGGAAGTCCTACCTACTTACTCAAAGAAACTTAATGTACATTTTAAATAGGTAACCAACCCACACCAATCAATCCAATCCACAATAACTTGTATATTAGAAGTCAGTTTATTTGTTTGTGATCTCTTTACGGTTAAGCGGATCGATAGATTTGGCTGAAATTTTACAAGTGCGGTGACAAGGACATACGTTCGTTTTTGCGCGGACAAAGCCACGTGGCGTACCTATAGAGTAACAACATTAGACCGATTTAATATTTGTAGATGTAGATAGAATAAAATAAGAATTTCTTGCATACTAGTACTTATGGTATCATAGCTTACAAACAACTTTAGAAGTCTATGACACCCATCAAAATGGGCGGTGGTCTTAACGTTCAAAGGGATCTCTTCCAGACGATCTTTAGATCAATTAAATATACCCATTAAGTCTCCTTAACCATTATGCCATGCCTATTATATATATCTAATATTATCGACAATTTATAAATATTGTAGTTATTGTAGTGAATTTTTGTACTTGCTCTACTCTTCAAGAAACAATATAAAAATATTGTTCTCTACTTCATATTAAAAATATGTATAAAAGTTTTTCACATGCCAAAAAAATGTTGGTGCTCAAGGGCAAAGTTCTAGTCAGGGCTAAGCAACGTTAAAAATATGTATTTGTATGTTAAATGTATTTTAAACAGTGTTTAACGAAAGATGAGTAGTTAGATTACTTCGTATTTTAATTGTGCAGTCTGAGCTTGTATTTTGGCATTTTTAACATCATCTTTCATCAAAAAATGGGCATACTTACTGTGAACGCTTTGCTCGCTTTTTAATATTGTGTACCTTTATAAGTATTAGATTTGTATACCTATATTACAATTTCTTAGACGTACACTCTTGGCAGAGTGTTTGAGGTTGTAAAGGTGGCATGAATACCACCTTTACAACCACGAGCCACCAGGAAGCTGAAGACTCTCTCTCTTCATTACTAAACATACGTAACAGAAAAATCTGAAAATACGTTCGCAGAGAGAAACGAAATCTCTTGGAAGGCTCTCAATACGAGTGCAGTGCTACTTTTACTTGACTGAATTATAATTTCTTTAATTTGTCAACATATAAAAATAAAAAATAACTTGCATTATAATCTACATACATATCATACATACATAATAAAATAATATAACCAAACTCTAACATGTCTTGTCTAATATTATCGACACTTTATATGTTAACTAAAACATTTTTACATATAAATTCGGTTACTTACAGCCAAATCACGTTTTATCTACAGGGTGTGCGTTGTTACAATAGATAACCGAGGATATTAATAGCTGTAATAAATAAATAAATCGTTAGGGGTGACAAATCGTACCACCCCGTGTCTGATCCTGCCTCGACGCGGAAATAAATGATAATGTTCTGTTACTTTATATTTTTTGAGATAACGATCGGTCTTGTAAGGGTCATTAAATTCAATTTAAATCAAATCATATCATTCAGATATAACGAGGTGGGAAAGGTCTGGAACTGATTTATGGATCTTTAGATTCAATATCAATCAAATCATACAGATAATATAATGAGGGGGGAAAGATGTACCTCGATGGGAGAAAGGAATTGATTTTATTATAATGTAGCGCTGTGCTTTTTTGTTAGTAGTTAGCAGGTAAATGAATACAATTATAGTGAATTAATTATATTAGGTTACAGATAATATAATGATGATTACCGATACATTATTTTTGTAGTATCTACCCACAGATACCGTACTGTAGATACGATAGGTATTTTACTTATGTATGCATACAACAAAACAACAAAAAACAATGTAAACAACAAAATAAGTTGACATTGTACAATTATTTCAAATTACTTCGGAAAATTATATTCTTAAACTTCTGATGTAAGTAATGAAATTGGTTGCCAATTCGACCGCTTAACAAGTTTTCCATGAAAACTACCGATACTTTCACGAGAACTATAATAGGCTAACTTATAATTTTTTCGTTCTTTACATCGATATGTAAAAAAGGGAGATAAGGTCCACCCCACCTCAATGTGGACCGTATTAATTAGGTTCGCGAACCTAATTTCACCTTATTCACAATCGAACTGGCGTTTGTGTAACACGTACAGAATTACATGTGAAAGTATCGCACTAGGTATCGCAGATCCATTTAAATAATTAGCAAGAATGCCATCCTCTGTCTTTCATGCACGTCAAGCTCGACATTAGAAATTCGCGTCTTCATGTAGTTGTTCTAGTTCCATTATGTTTACGTGGCATAAGAGTGAGTACCGCATCTACCTTTATATAAATTTTCTAATGATAGGACAAGTAACAAGCTTGGTTGATGATAACGTGACTTTACAGATACTGTAGCATGCAATACTATGGGTTGCCCAAATTTTGTCCGTCACTTTACTGCGGTTACCTTGACAAATCCAGGTGTCAAGTTTCATATCTCCATAATTTTTATTGGACACTTTACCCTTCAACCCGAAAATAATTTGTAATTAACGGCTGACTGAATGGCAAAGTTATCGAGAATTGTAATACACAAAACATTTTATCTGAGTGAATAGGTATCTTCTGGGTAAGCACGCCCATCATCGACCGCATCATCACTTAACACCAGGTGAGATAATGGGTCAAGTGCTACACAGTTCGGTAAAAAAAATCTTTTTGGAAATAATACAAATTAATATTGATAGACCCGCCGGGCGCTTGCCGTCTGCCCGAGGGATGTCGTCGATTACCTCATTGTCGCTTACTACAGTTTAGGTAATAGTCACTTGTTCCATTCGACCATCGTAGACAATACATAGTACATCATACCCAATAAATTTCAGACAGGTATGGAACCTGAAAAGCTGAAAACAAAGCAAAATGAAACAGAAATTGCAAAGAAAATCCTACACAAATTCATAAAGAGCATGGCTGGTACGAGTAGTTAATGGAACTCAACGCTTTCATTGGTACTCTGCACGACATAGATTATAGAAGACAGAATAAAACTTAAAATAGATTACAGTAATTATTCATATTAAAGTACAGTTAGAGGCCTTATCTCTAAACAGCGATCTCTTCCAGGTAATTGTGGGCTGATTAGAGACACATTAAAACATACAGATAGGTAGGTATGCATAAGAAGTAGCTTATGATATTTTAAGTTGAGTACCACATGAGTACCGTTTCTTTACTCATGTGATAATTAATACCTACAAATCAATAACATACTGTTTACTATACACCAGGACCATACATACAGGACTATATATGGTCCTGATTAATTAAGTATATTAACTCCATTTAATACTGCAGAAGCACATAATAATTAATAATACTACTTAACAGAAGGCAGATGTCCAGGATATTTTCGATAACATATAAGAGCTACTTACAATCATGACCTACGTCTTCACTGCTTTATCTTTCAAACCAAAGGTAGCGGTCCATTGCGATATACGACGAAGGTCATTATTGATGATGTTAATAACACAAGAAAGATTCTTAGAGGAGGATCGGGAACGAATTTGGAGATGATCTGCATAAATGTGGTAGGAAAAGGAAATAAATATTCTGAGAGATTTATTAAGTTGAAAGGAATGACAACGCCACCTTGTGGTACGCTCTCGTTGTGGCAGACCAAGAGAAGAATTTCTCCGATCACGAGATAGGTCACTTAGTGGCATTTTCCTTGTTTTTTTTAGTATAGAACAAGGAATACGCTAGCTTGTTAATAAACGATTATATTTGCTTTAAATAACAGATGCTTACAAAATTCTAAGTTGCTTAAAATTTTGCGTGGCATTGCACTGTACTTGACCAGCTAACTAAGTTACTTCTACTTAAAGGCCACCGAAATGATACATTAATACGATACAACCACAACATTCGAAGTTGCCTAGAATTTTGCGTGGCATTGCACTGTACTTACCAGTTCACTAAGTTACTTCTACTTTAAGGCCACCGAAATGATACATTAATACGATACAACCACAACATTCGAAGTTGCCTAGAATTTTGCGTGGCATTGCACTGTACTTACCAGTTCACTAAGTTACTTCTACTTTAAGGCCACCGAAATGATACATTAATACGATACAACCACAACATTCGAAGTTGCCTAGAATTTTGCGTGGCATTGCACTGTACTTACCAGTTCACTAAGTTACTTCTACTTTAAGGCCACCGAAATGATACATTAATACGATATAACCACAACATTCGAAGTTGCCTAGAATTTTGCGTGGCATTGCACTGTAATTACCAGTTCACTAAGTTACTTCTACTTTAAGGCCACCGAAATGATACATTAATACGATACAACCACAACATTCGAAGTTGCCTAGAATTTTGCGTGGCATTGCACTGTACTTACCAGTTCACTAAGTTACTTCTACTTTAAGGCCACCGAAATGATACATTAATACGATACAACCACAACATTCGAAGTTGCCTAGAATTTTGCGTGGCATTGCACTACACTTGACCAGTTAACTAAGTTACTTCTACTGTAAGGCCACCGAAATGATACATTAATACAACACAACAACTCTTTATTTGCACAACAAGAAATAACAAACAGAGACAGAAACATATTATAAGATCATCATACAAATGGCGGTCTAATCGCTAAATCTCTTCCAGACAACCGGGCATGGAGAGGGAATAAAAATAGATTATTTAATTGATATACGATACGATAATGGTGATAATTATGTTCTTATTGAGAGTATAATAACTATTATGTTTCTTTGAAGTGTTACACACTTTATATATTTTTATGTAAATTGTTGCGGGTTCAAGTCCCGTCGGTACGATGAAATTTGGATAGTGTTTAACAATTTACAAAGAGTATAATAACTGATAGAGGTTGCCTTAGGCCACGCTTAGGCAATCTAGTTAGTCTAGTAAAAGCTCCGCGACTCAAATACCTGGTAACTTAGTATTGAATATCAACTATTAAAATGAGTGACAATTTCATAAGACGGTATTAAGTCCACTTAATAATTATTTATATTAAAGAAAATACAATCATAACTGGTGAATCGCAATTGGATAACTATTTACATAGTAGCCTAGTGGTCTGTGTAGGTGCAACACTACAAACCTAATATAGAAGCATGACATCGTCACAAAGACCTCCTGAGTGGAAAATTGCCCTGGAGTAGGTGTTAAATAATAGTAAAATGACGTTTAGATCAGACAGTACCTAGTCCGTAGGCACAGTGATTCCACAGTATATTTGCTAGTTACTGAGACTTTTACTGCCCAATTACGCTATATAGAGGGCAAACTTGTGGGAGGCCTGATGTCATTGGAGTGAAACGATTGTTTTAGACTTCTTTCCGGCTTATTTGCCCCCCAGATAATAAAGACTTCCCTGATTCGCATCGGGACAAATTTCAGGGTTCTTAGTGTGGGTAGGATAATATATAATAATATACAACTATAATACAATATAAGTTTTTAAGTTTTCATGGTCACTAACACTTTCACAAGATATTTGAACGGGATATTTACCATGTTTTTCATTATTTGTGAGCTTCCGATATTTCGGCGCTGTTGCAAGCACCATGTTCACGGCTAAACTGTCGATTGCGGGTAAATGGATTGTTTACGAAAACCCGAAGCGGTCTACCCGCTTTCGCGTTCTTTTTGCAGGTTCGCCGCCCCTACTACTTGCTTTTGCTGGAACTCGATCGCGACACACAACACTGACAATATCTTCACGTTTGTTATTTTTGTTCGGGCATTTATATGATCTACAAAGACCAGCCACTGGATGCCAGGTATTTGACAGTTTGAACCCGTCCTCACGATTGAAATTTTTATACTTTGTAATTTCAATCGCTTCCCTTACCAATCTTGGTATATAGTGGCGTTTAGTCGAAATTACCTGAGGGTTGTGCAACTCTATCCAGTGATTAGTCCCGGTCTCCATCAAATGTTTTGCGATGGCTGATTTTTGTGTGTCATTGTTTTTGACCGCCCTTATGTGCTCCTTTACACGGCAAGAAATGGTTCGTTTTGTTTGGCCTATGTAGGAGCTTCCACAGCTGCAGTCAATTTTATAAACACCCGGTTTTTCTAACGGAAAAGTGTCCTTTGGCGTACGTAGTAGTTGGCCCACTTTCTTTAAAGGAGTGAAGATGGTCTTTACAGAATACTTTCTCAGAATGTTGGCTACTTTGTCTGTCACTCCTTTTACGTACGGTAAATACGCTGGGTGTCGTTCAGCCTTGAGGTGAATGTCATGTTTATGTGTAGGCCTAGATGGTGGAATTATGCCCTTGTATCCATTTCTCTGCAGTACGCTACTCACATACAATACTTCTTCTTGTAAGTGCTCCTCGTCACATAGATCGTACGCGCGGTTAGTGAGAGCGGTCACCACAGAATTTAAATGGCGCGGATGATGGTGGGAGTTCGCGTGCAAGTAGCGGTCAGTATGAGTAGGTTTTCTGTAAACGGAGTGGCTGATTGAACCGTCCTTCCGAACTCTAGCCAGCACATCAAGAAAAGCGATACTCCTCTCTCTTTCTATTTCGTATGTAAACTTCATTTTGCTATGGATGGTGTTTAGATCTAAACACCATCCATAGCAAAATGAATTTATTACCTTCTTCCAACATAGGTACCCTTATGGACGATGACAGCTTCTCCATTGCTGTGGGATTACGTCTGGGCATCTCCCGGACAGTACCTCACAATTGTCACTGCGGCAGTGAAGTAGACAGATTAGGCCACCATGGCCTGTCATGCCGCCGCAGTGCAGGGCGTCCCTCAAGTCACGCCTCCTTGAATGACGTCATTCGTCGGGCCCTTGCCACCGTGAACATGTGGGACGCGACGTGTGCTGACACATTAGCGGCGTCCCACATATGCGGGACCTCACGAGCAGCAGGTGCGGCAGCGGATGCGGCAGAAACCCTCAAACGGAGGAAATATGCTGCCATTGGTGATGGCTACATTTTTCTTCCGTTTGGGGTCGAAACAATGGGTCCGTGGGGTCTAGATGCGCGAGGTTTTGTAAAGGAGCTGTCCAGACGATTAATAGACGTCACTCGTGACCAAAGAGCTGGCGCTTACCTCGGCCAACGGATTAGCCTAGCAATTCAACAAGGTAACGTCGCCAGCTTTTTGGGAACGTTACCGGCAGACAGCTGCGACCTAGGTTCTGTTTTTTATTTATAACATTTTACGTATTTGTTATCAGTTTAAATAGTTTTTATCTTTAAGTTGTATACATATGTACTATTTGTAAATATTACATATACAACTTATTAGGAATATTATCAAAAGCTACTTTAGAGTTTCCGGTCTCTACGTCTAGCTGCCACGCCTCTTCTGCTATGTTTTCTTTTGAAGTACGTAAGAAGTACCTACTTATCTAAAAAGAAAACATATTATGGTTAAATTAATTAATTAAATTGAAAATGCGCATAAAATATAAAATCCAAATTGTTAAACCTAATTTACCTACTTATTATAAACAAATAAGGTCAACTTGAATTGGAAAAAAGATTAAGAAATGGACTACCACATCAGATCCCGAATTTAAACAGGCTATAATATGATCATTCGACGAGATTCGCAGACAAATAACTACCACTATAAAATGTATGTGTAGTACCTAATGTTTCTCATCAATCGAACCTTATAAATTAGGTACCTATTGTTTTTTAATTTATCGAATTCAGCAACACTTTAATTTTGTTATACGAGATAAGCAAGCGTGTAACCATTATCTTGACTGATGTTAAATGACGATGCGATCGACTATGTAGCACGCTTGCCTAGAAGATACCTGTTTACTCGCGATTTAAAGACCTCAGGATTGTACCACAGCCTCTGGCAGGGAATTCCATTCCTTCGCAGTGCGTAAGATGTGTTGATAACATTTCCATCAAATAATGTATGATTGTTTAAAAAACTAAAAGACTTCAAACATCGCGCTAGTCATTTTCAGTTCCTATTTTGAGGTGTTTATCTCCATATCTCTGGAGATACTGATCATATCGATAAAATTTAAATAGGACCACCAAATTCTTTTTCACCAAAAATAATTTTCCAAATCGGTTCAGGCGTTTTTAAATAATCGGGGAATAAACAAATTTAAAACAAGATTTTCACAAATTGATCTCCTCATGTTTGTGAAGTCGGTTTAATATAAATATATATATTATTTTAGTTAAATATCAAAGGTAACCTCATTTACCAGTATACCCACCGCCTACTAATAAGTAGGTATTTATAATCTAAATACATTAAATCGAGCAATTTCTATACTATACTTGTACGTAACGTATACTTAGTTCATGAATTGCTCGTATACGTACGTATTCGATACATATATATTCATTATTTACGGAAACGGCTCTCACGATGTGGCTTAAATTTTGTATTTAAGATGGCTTTTTACTTTTTAAGTTTACCCTATACAATGTAAAGTTGTATTTTTTGTAAAATCGTAATATTACACAAAAACACCGAGCGGAGCTCGGTCGCCCACATAAAACAGTAGATTCATTATTACTTAAACTAGTTCAAAAACCACAAAAAAAATTACGTTTATAATTACAGTTCATTACAGAAGGACATATCATAATAACTGACATATTTTCCTTATAACTTATGACCACATTATAAAATTTCCTGCAAAGCCTGACAGGCTCTATCAAGTTTCATCCGCGAAGCGTTCTATGAGAGATGACTGACTGCCTACACCACCTGCAACCGCTACCTCGCATACGAATACGATATCTCGGTATTTCCTTCGACCTTCCTTCCTGTGCCTAGTGAGTAATAAGATACATTTACATATATAATTACAGTTATTCATGGAAATCTTTTATCCCGATTCAATAAATTCCACAAGTAATTATCTAGCTCGTAAACAAATGATTAGTCTTGACTACGTACTTCCTTTGTCCTCTATCCGGCTGTGTTATTTTTCTATATTTCTTAGTAAGATTGTATCTTTCATATAAACGATGAGTGTAGTGATTTTTTTTTTATTATCATAACGTCAATTGCGATTTTACGTCATGAAGCGATGAAATAAATGTTAGTTACAAAATTAGTAGTATTATTAGTAGTAAAATTAGTATTATCTTGAATGATTTACTTCTCGTTGCATAATATCAGTTTCAGTGCTTACTATAAGGCTTAGAAAACTATATATCTAACATAAATATGCCTGCTATGGACAATACATTACTCTGGAGAGATTAAGAAATAAGAATTTAGAATAAGTCAATCTGCCAATAGCGAGTTGGACTCGCATACGAAGCGTTCCGTACCACCCCGCACAATATCTTAACAGAAAGCTCTGCTCTGACATACTGATAGTATAGTATCGCCAGCGTTCGAGAAACACTTCTAATTTTCTTGTCAAACCGTGCATAAAGCGAGGATATGTTAAACAGATCTGCAACACAGGTGATATGCGCGGCCCTGTTCAATCGAATTAGGAAGTTCGAAGGCTGAGCAGAGCTTAGCCAACGTCCCGTCCCGAGGGACTAGCGGCCCGGGCATACTAACGTAGAGCCTTGTACTCAATGTTGTATTCAATACTGAACAGCCTGCAGCCATGTTAATTACCTGCATAAGTATTGCGGAAGACACACCTGGGTGTATATTAATCGACTACTGTCTCGTCTACAACCATCTCTCATCTATGGAAATAAAGATGTGAGCTTGTTTAAAACTACACGATAACATAGCCTAAATCTTTGCAAGTGTAAGTTTTGATACTCTGTAACAATTATATCCCGTATTATCGTAATATTTTTAGTCTACAAAGAATTACTATAGCCGTAGATATAATAGACCATCTCTGCCCTTGATTCACAAAGTAAACCTTTGTCTTATCGGTCGTGAGATTTACCTCGATAAGAAACAAATTACAGTTAAACACTAAAAATACCTACATACCTGAATACCCACATTACATAAAGAGAAACCTACTTGGTAGGTAATTATCATACAGTGTATGTACCTACCTACCTACATACTACAGTGCCTACCTAGGCAACGTAGTATTATTATCTGTTATGTGCCTAGGCACTACCGTGAAAGATCTGTACACCATCTACGTATTTATATTTGGAGTAGAATGTTTTAATTATTTGCCTGGATTGATACATTTTTTACTTGCTACACCGTTAGATTATTTAGTCTCAAAACATTATTTGTTAAATCCAGACTTATTATGATCAATTGAGACCCAATTATACAAATAAAAAATAATACAAGCTCATGTTGAAGTTTTAAATTTACTTCTCATAGAAGATCATTTCATAAAACTTAAACCCCTTATACCTATCTACCTATCGCGTTTAAAATGTCTACTCCTTTTCAGTAACTTACGTGACAGAAGAAAGTCCTTCAGACCCTTTTTACGATGCAGAGATACGTGTGTAAACACGGATATCCTAAATTCAATGTCAATCAAATCAATACAGTTTTATAGCATAACCAAATGTATACACATTCTCTGAGATTAAAGTATTTAAAGTACCTACTCGTAATGAAGTTTGAGGTAATATTATAGCACACCGTGAAGCCAATATGCATATGCGTAAATAGTTAAGGGGGTACGATATCGATACAAAAGCATAATGGATTGAATTGTAGATGTGATTTCAGTCTACGTTTTTTTCATTTACTCATACTTATGCATTATACTTTTGTATGGAAATCGTACCCTCAATTCGTAGCCAGAACTAAATCTCTTCCGTAGTCCGTTGCAATCCAACATGTTTATTATCTTGAATTGCTACGCTACATTATAATGCTACTGTTGAGTTGCGCACCGCGGCATTTACCGTGTTTAAAGACAGATTTTTAGCTGGTTTATTATATATTATAATTTGTCCTATTCTACCTTATATATATAGTAGAAATTTGAAATGCTGAAATGTTGTACAAGGAAGGTAATAAGTTCTATTATAAGCTATCCCTGAGTTAGCAAAATCGAAAAAAGAGCTGCAAGATATCGCGATACAAGCCTATAATTAAAGCATTTATTTAATAATTTTCTTTCAAAATAACCTTTCTTAAAAACACTTTAAAAAAAGAATCATCTAAATATGGTATACCCGTTTTCAAGTTATGGTGTGACCAAGGGAAATAGACATTCATTTTTATAAAACCCAAATATTAGTGTTATTTAGAATTTGTTACCCTATTTCACCATCTTAGAGGTGGATTTTGAAAAAGCCTGAAACACGTACTTACTTATTTATTTACAGAAGTACTTGTGTGCAGTTTCGGATAAAAAGACTATCTAATCTTGTTTCACCATACAAACTTTGAACCCCCGTATCGTACCCTTAAGGGATGAATTTTGGAAAATCCTTTCATAGAGTATACCTACGTCATAACAACTATCTGCGTGCCAAATTTCAACGCAATCCGTTGAATGGTTTGAGCTTTGTTTTAATAGATCAGTCACTCAGTCAGTAACGTTTGCCTTTTATAATACAGAATATAAAAACCACCCTTGTTGTTAAGTTTTCGTTGTATCAAAAGTCAATTTTGCGTCAAAATTCAGTAGGTACTTATGTAACTCATGTAAGTAAGTACTCTTTCCTACAATGGTATCACAGCATAAAAAGTCATAAAACAATTAAGTAATTGTAAAATAAAATATCTATGATATTTACGAGGATTACTCAGAATGGTAGTAAATGTGACGTAAGGTCTTAAAGCATACATTTATCGATGTAATCTCTAATGTAATCAATAAATAAAGAAATGACGTAGATGCACCAAAAATTACAAATAACTTTTTACTTCAAATTCCATCTAGTAACGTTTAGATTAGATAAAATAAACTGGCCAAGTGCAAATCGGACTCGCACTCGTAGGGTTCCGTAACACAGTTAAGTATTCCATAACTATGATTTTTCGCAACTACAAAATTAACTTTGTTTTTCATAGTGTTTGTATGAAAAACAAAGTTATCTTTGCGGTCGCCATATCTCTAGAACTGCTGACTGTATCTCGTTCAAACCAATTTTCGTTGTTAGTTTTTATTGAGATCTACAGCATATATTTTTTTTAGATTTTTCACTCCCATACTTTAAAATTTAGAGGGAGGGGACACACATTTTACCACTTTAGACGCGCCTATCTTGCAGATGATTGACTTTGAGAAAAAATGATTTTAGGAACCTCAATGTCATTTTTAAAGACCTATCCATAAACACCCCACACGGATAGGTTTTAAGAATTTTTTTTTTGTGTCAGTTCCATGTATGGGAAAAAAAGTATAAGGGCACCCCTTAAACTTTTATATTTTTTATTTTTGTATAAAAATCGGTAAGCGGTTTACAGAATACATCTACCTACCAAGTTTCAATTCTGTAGTCCTAACAGTTTCGGAATAAAATGGCTGTGACATACGGACGGACAGACAGACAGACAAACAGACAGACAGACATGACGAATTTATAAGGGTTCCGTTTTTTGCCATTCGGCTACGGAACCCTAATAAACGATGTAATCTGTCGTAATCTCAACACGGAGCCAATTCTGAGACGCTTAAAGATTATATCATCATACTGATACGATAATGTATGATGATTAACTGATGATTAATTGATTATCTCTACTCTATCTCTACAAATATTTATAAAATGACTACATTTTGCATTTTGAACTAAAAAAGTCGAAACAATCTATAAAAAATAATTTCCGAGTATACATTATAACTTTAAACTTTCGCGATTTGAACACATACCCTGTCTCTGATTGAGTCGTCTCGTGACCAGGATAAATGCAACTAAACGAAACAATGTTTAAAGCGCGTTAAGTCCCGTTTTTACAAGCTTTTATTTAACTTGCAATGTATGTATGTATGTATATATGTATGTTTGTATGTATATAACTATGTATGTTCGGGTGGAATCTTGGAAGCTAAATTAGACCCACTTCCCGATGTCCGATTGGACTCAAATTTGGTGTACTTATGTATCTTCGGTGACAATACAATGATATGGTACCATGGAGCTGGTCTGATGATGGAGACGGAAGGTGGCCACGGCAACTATATGATAAAACAACATAACCCCACCGAGTTTGGACTCGATTGATTTGTCTTGAAGAGAACTTTACGCCTAGATGATATCCAGGGTCTGATGATGAATGTGGAAGGTGGCCACGGCATCTCAGTGATAAATCAACGTAACTCTACCGAGTTTGGGCTCGATTGATTCGTCTTGAAGATAACTTTACACTTAAATGATAGCCAGGATCTGATGATGAAGCTGTAAGGTGGCCATGGCATTTCTGTTATAAAGCAACATAGCCCCACCGAGTCGTTTGATTATCCTTGAAGAGCACTTTACCCATAATCACATCAAATATCCGTGGAATATTTTAAAACATCATGCCTTCTCTTAAATACTTAAGTAGTAGGTAGGTAGTCGGTATCTATACCTACCTACTAAAAAGTTAAAATAAATAAAAAGTAAAAAATATTTTAAAAACAAGCTTTTATCTACGACAATGAACTAAAATGTTAAAAATAAATTCTAGTAAGTATTTGGCGTGTAGGTACTTACCTATATTTTTAAAAGCTTGAGGCACTGAAGTATAGTAATTACCTAGCCTGAAAAACGCGTAGTGCTTCAAGCTTTTAAGAATATAGGTAAGTACCTACACGCCAAATAGTTACTAGAATTTATTTTTAAAATTTTAGTTCATTGTCTCAGATAAAAGCTTGTTTTTTTAAATATTTTTTACTTATAATTTATTAAATATTTATAGCTACATTATAACATTTATAACGCGCATCACTTCAAAACGGCTAGATCGATTTGGCTATTTTTCTGGACTACTTTGTCAGGACAAGGTTTGTATAAAAACTTTTTTGTTTATTTTTTAATGTGGGTTTAACCGCGGGCACTGCTAGTAAAATATAAAATGTAATGCCGTTATAATACTTACATTACGATACGACTACATTTTTTCTAGATTTAGTGAGCCTAACAGAACAAGACTGTTTTTTTAGTATTATTGGAGGCTGAAAAGGACTTGATAATTATATTATACTATCTCACATATTATGCCGCCTAAGGTACCACAATAAATAATAGTACCAAAAGGTGTAATCGTGGTAACCTAGAAGTAGAGTAACTAACTTGAGGGCCCGGTGGCGTAATCGGGAGAACGTTCGGCTTTGATGCCGTGGTACCGAGTTCAAACCGCCGTGCACCAATGGATTTTTCTATCGAAAAATTTATGTGCGCTTCTCACAGTGGCCCTCCGGTGAAGGAAAAACATCGTTAAGAAACCAACAAAACCCCCGCATGGTGGTAGGACACTATCTAGTGTCCGCCTGGCCAGCTACCACCCTCAAGTTAGAAAATCTGTCACCAAACATCTAATGTGTTCCGGCAGCTATCCTTGAGAGCCAGTTCCCATTCTAGGCCTAGCGTGCTTACCATCTTCGACCGCATCATCACTTACCAACAGGTGAGATAGTGGTCAAACGCTAGCCTATAACGTATTAAAAAAAAAAAAAAAAAAAAAAAAAAGTAGAAGATGGAATTTTGGCAGGAACGTAAAAAAGCGTAAGTGCTCTCATTGTATTTTTACCTAAAACGATTCTTATATTATACTTATATGTAACTAGTGGCCCGCCCCGGCTTCGCACGGGTAGAACATATATGCCTACAAAATTTGCATCAGTTTGTTGCATCGAATATAAAATATGAACATATTTAACAATCATCGTCATATTTCAACCAATTTACACAAAACCTTAACGAATTATGCACCTTAACCTTCCTCATAAACACTCTGGCTATTGGTGAAAACCGCAGGATAATCCGTTCAGTAGCTATTGAGATTATTGCGAACAGACAGACAGACGCAGTGATGGACTTTGTTTTATAATACTTACGTAGTGATATTGGACGGCCCTTTGGTGTAAAGGATAGTTACCCTGATTCTGACCCGACGGTCGTTGGTTCTAATCCTAGCTATATACCTACCAATGAAAGTTTTATGTGCATTCATGAATCATGAGTTTTCGTACAGTGGTAGTGGGATCATTAAATCTACCAAAAAGTAGCGTACCACAAAGGAGAACATCTGCCGCCGTAACCTTACGGCATTCCCCGACGCAAAATGTAGGGTTAATATACGTTTAACGTGTGTATCTGTGTATCCGTCTGTAGCATCTTAGCACCTAACCGGATGAACCGATTTCGTTTTTATTATTGATAGTTTTGTTTTTTGTTTGATAGATGTCTTTATCGAGAGTGTTCTTAGCTTTGATTCATGAAAATTCGTTCAATCGTTATAAAACTATGAGCTTTTTTTAACCGACTTCAAAAAAAGGAGGAGGTTTCTCAATTCAACCGTATATTTTTTTTTTTTTTTTATGTTTGTTCGCGGATAACTTCGTCGTTTATGAACCGATTTCGATTATTCTTTTTTTGTTCGAAAGGAGATATCCCAAGTGTGGTACCATGGTAATTTTATCGAGGTATGATAAGTATCTCCAGAGATATTGAGATAAACATCTCAAAATTGGTACTGAAAATGAATAGCGCGGCATTGAAGTCGGTTGTTTTTTAGTTTTTAAACGATATTATCTAGTTAATTGCGCTATGAAATCAACTTTCATAGGTCTGATCAATTCGAAAATCTTCTTCTTCAACGATATTGTAAGAACATGGAAGCATTGACCTGATGCTGGGACATCTCCTGAACTCTACAGAATACTCAAATCCTCACCAACTTACAGCTCAGATTTTAAATGCCATGTTTAGAGTCATTGGAATGCTTTTTATGAAAATATTATATAGATCAGTCGGGGTGGTTTAAAATATTATATTATTATATATATAGATGAATATTATTTTATACAATAAATCATATTATTATACTATATTGACTTTAAATTGATTGTGATCGGTGGGGATCTACAGCATAGCTAAGCTTATAATAATATTTTCGTAGTAACTGTGACCTAATATGTGGTTTCACTGCAAATATTTTATTAATTTTGCGATGCGTGTATGTGAAATTCGTGATATCTTCTAGAGTTTTCATTTGAATTGTATACTGTAAAGGACAATTTTAATCTATAATATGTGGCCAAGCTAATTATTTGGATAAGGATTAATACTATATACTTGAAAATAGCCTTGGAAGTTATGTAATATTTTTTAACAAAAAATAGACATGCTGTCGCGGACTTTTTTGTAGGTCTTATTAAGTTGTACAACTCTTCCATAGAAAATATTCTTCTATCTATTTTCAATTGAGCAGCGTTCGTAAGAAACGTGTTTTTTCGACCGTTTTTTTGTCGACTTAGGCTGCAAATTAGGTCTCCACGAATGTACCTTTGATTTAAACGGGATAATATATAAACTATTTTCATTCCGAAAGTCCATTCCATGTATTAGTGAAAGAATTTTTTAAATCGGTTCAGTAGTTTTTGAGCCAAATCATTACAAACATACAAAAATACAAATGTTCTCTCTTTATAATATTAGTATAGATATGAAACTATTCTTGAGCTATAGCTATAGTACGAACGTATAAGCTTTTTCCTTGGCCTTTCACAATGTCATCTGTGACATTGGCACAGTTTTCAGCTTAAAATTGTTGAGCCGACGAAGGGCTCAAAGAAAATGGTTCGAATATCAAGTTCAAGGTAGCTTAGCTTTGCATACCTTCTGATAAAACTTCTAAAAACATTGTTTTCAAACGGCTTGTAAGTTTTATGGATACCTAAGGATAAGGGTTTTCATATCCCATTGGTTTTTACTCAACTGCAAAAAAAGAAGAGTATTCATATTAATTATATTATTGTGCAGGATTGTATTATCACAGTTTTACATTGGTATTGTGCAGGTATATGTATTATAATATTTATTTTGTATGTTATTTATTATCTAAAACTATTATGTAAATTAAATACGTGAGTTTATTTAAGCTGATAAGCGTTTTTAATTTCTTTCTGTATATATAGGTAAGTCAATTTCTTTGTATCGCTAGGTTATTTCCTTGACTACGACGTTTTATGCAGTAGATCAGTAGGTACCTAAGTAATTCATCATTATTTCATCTAATCATGATGACTCCATGACGTAAACTACATATCTTTGTAGATACTTAGATTCTCTTTAGATCGGTAGAGAACCCTATTAATGTCGAGCTTTGTCTTTTTTTAAAGTTCTATACAAGAGTTTCCTTCTAGAGATTATATATTATGTTATCTATGCATACACTTATTAAATACTTAAAGCATTTCCAACTTTTTGGCAGTTATGAGTAATCGAACCATTCCACCATCACCTAATTGGATTTACCAAAATTTCCACAAGTGTGACGTCGCGATGGAACGATAAAAAATATCTATAACCATCCATTAACCTACAGATATTGGAAGTAACATAATTGCAACGGAGTCTGTGTTCCAGTGGTCAATATTCTGAGAAGCCTGTGAAGGTCTTCGACCTGATTGAGGAAAAAGAGCGAATGCTACGGTTTCGACTCAAATAACAGTTTTTATGCAACTTTTTACCAAACACCACGCCAGACAAACTTGTTTGATAACATCGGTGTAAAGAAGTCTATCCGGATCGTCTACTACAGACTCTACAACATGGTAATTTTATCTATCTATCTATAGCATTACTGTGTCTACAGTATCTATTTAGCAGGAACAATACACCTACAATATATAAAAGCATATACTATACTGCATATGCATATGCTATACAAGTTGACTGTGTAGACTGACGTGTAGCTTTTTAGGGTTCCGTAGTCCTGACAAGGAACCCTTATAGTTTCGTCATGTCCGTCTGTCTGTCTGTCCGAGGTTTTGCTAAGAGACCGTTAATACTAGAAAACTGTAACTGTCCCCCCCCCCCCCCCCACTCTAAAAGCTAAACTGCTGGCTTGAAAAATCTGGAAAAATTCGTGATAATAGCACAACTCATGAACTTTAAAGAAAAATTATAGGGGTTAAGATAGCTTTATTAGTTTAGCAGTAATAGTCGTTGAACTTGGGTGTTGGATAATTTTGTACCAAATACAAAATCCTTAGTATAAATCCTTTAAAGTGACAAAGACGGAGTACCTAGTTGCTTGTTTATAACGGGTAAGGAAGTTGCATTGAATAACAGGCTACTACGGAACCCTACACTGCGCGTGGCCCGACACGCACTTGGCCGGTTTTTATTTAAATATGTAATTTTAACGAAAGAAACTAATGACAAAACACAGAACTGCAAGGTGGCTAAAGGACGTAACGCAGTGAGAACATAGGTATCTACTTAAATGCAAGAAACATTATTATCATAATTTATCCAGCAGTGGTCCTATATATAAAAATATGTAATTATTTAATTTTCTATGGAGCAACGGAGTAAGCTGAACGCTTGCTTGATGATAAGATATAACGTGGCCTACGTCTTTAACGTGGTACTTGTACTATGGTATTATTTAATCTATTTAATTATTTAATCTATAGTCAAAGATGATGTTGGAAGGTAAACTTCTGAATACTAATATATGCCCGTATATATATATATATACATAACTTATGCCCGTGTGCCATAGCTAGAAGCACACATTATTGCCAAATACTGCGTAATCAGGAGTTGATCTGAAATGAAGTAGCTATACACAATATAACATTGAAAAATAAACACACGATCATCACGTATTTATTTTATCAGTTAAATATTGTCATATTTTTACATCATCATAATCATTAGCCGGTGTCAGTCCACAGCTGGACGTAGGCCTCTCCCAAGATACGCCCACTGATATCCCACTGAGCTTCGGCTCTTCTTTTGCAGTAATACATTTTTCACGTATAGCCCGAAAACTCAAATCAAAATAAACTCGTGCTGGGCACAGCCTGCGCCCCGAAATATGGTTTCAATAACAAATATTCAACCAAAAGTTGTATCGAATATATAATATTTTAAGAACTGTGTTAGGTTAAATATCTTACAAATTGACTTGGTTCTATTGGCTTTTTTAGTTTTTTATATTTTGACAAAGTTCTTCGGGTATTGTTCCCAGGGAATGCGTATTTGTATCAAATGGAATGCCAAAGCCAGCCGTAGCCAAGTTATTCGTAACGTGCCTGTAATTTCAATATTTATAGTCAAATCGCATTGGAGGCATTGTTTGAATATAAACACTGAGTAATATTGCCTAATGATTACTTAACTTCATGTAATGAGTCGGTGGTCGCAATTTTAATTAGACCGCTAGATGTAGGCAAATTGTTCCTTGTTTCTATTTCTTCGTTCTTAGGAGTAAAGACAGAGAGAGAGAGAGAGAGAGAGAGAGAGAGAGAGAGAGAGAGAGAGAGAGAGAGAGAGAGAGATTTAGAATATTAAGGGCCAGTTTCACCGGTCCCTGATAAAGTGTCAGATATTTATCTGACAGATGACACCATACAAAAATGTCAATAAAATGAGTTCCTAATAGGGCACCGGTGAAACGAGCCCTAATAGACTAATACAGGCAGTAAATGCAAGTCCTAGCGCACACTGCGTTGCTTTTGCGTTGCGTTTTTATAACGCATATTCTATGAAATATGGAGTAGATATCATAGAAGTGCGCGCATTGAGGTGAAATAAACGCATACATAAATGTATGCACCATACGTTTGAATAAACGCACCGCACAATGCAACGCAGTGCTCGCTAGTCCTAAATGTATACGGCAAGTAAATTAATATACTCGTATAAGGTAGAAGGACATATAATTATCAGTTCTTCGCTTTAAAACCTAGGCTAGACATTATACCTACACGACATTGATACATAATCACTACTATTTATTCTGCGACATATTGCACAAAAAGTATCAATTGTTGTTAGAACTTTAAAATGTTTTTAGGTTAGTTTTGTGCATCAGATCTTATTATATTAGATACCTAATCTAGGTAGGTAAGCTACCAAAAATACAACATAGGTAAAATAAATACTTATTTATACATAAAAATAAAACAAAAAGTAAGTTAGTGTACAACACAATCCTTTTAATGTATCTTAAATGACAGCTGTAAACATAAACAGGCAATACATGATACGTAGCTTCTTATTATTATAATTATATTTATAGGTATATACCTTTACTCTCATTAAGTAGCAAAATAAGGATAACCCAGTTAATTGCCTTGAACTTTTACGGTGACATTATTTCAGGGAAAACAAATAAACATATTTACAAAAGTACATATAGGTCACTGCCATGCCATGTCACAATATAAAGGCAGAAATCAGTCGATTCTTCTAGACGGGACGTGAATATGTGATTATAGTCTAGGACTAGATCATTAGGTAAAATACTTTAAGGCCTTTTTGAAGTTCCGTAGCGAAAGGATGGGACCCTAATTTACGTAGTAACTATTATATAATCTGTGCCCTAATTACTGAGACTATACAACCCGTGCCATAGGTAGAGCTTATTTTCTGTACTCTGTTTTTATGATGGTAGCTAAATTAGCTTAATACATACATACACTTCTTCGGCCACATCATCGCTTACCAATAACTGTAGGCGAAGTCGCCTGTAGCCTATCTATAGATACCTACAGATAAATAAATTTGAAATTAATAGCTTTTCACTAAATGCATATGAAAGTATTTACACCGCGGTACCTACTTACAAACAAAAATAAATTTTAAAAATTTGTGTATGTCTATCTGTCTGTCTGTTTCTTCCGACTAATCTCTGAAACGGCTGGACCAATTTTAACGCGACTTTCACTGGCAGATAGATGATGTTATAAAGAGTAACTTAAGCTACTTGTATTTTAGAAAAACAAATAGAGTTCCACGAAAATAAAATTAAAACCAACAGATAAATCAAATTGAAGTGTTAAACGTGGGCAAAGCTACGGAGCGTAGCTAGTCAGATATGATAAAAAACTTTCTTGTACCTATATACCTAAACTAGAAGTGCCCCGCGGCTTCGCCCGCGTTAAAAACTCCTTTTGTTTACTTAAAACTTTTCTTGTGTAAAAACGATTCTATCATTAAAGACATCAAATAAGAATTAGCCAAATCGGTTCACCCGTTTTCATGTTATCTCGTGACTAAGGCAAATCGGGATTCATATTTATAAAACCCGAAAACCCCAAATTTTCAGAATTTGATACCTAACCCATTTCAAAAAATCCTACAACACCTACTTACTTATTTATTTACAGAAGTACTTATGTGTAAAGTTTCGAATAAAACAGACTATCTTATCTTGTTTCGACATACAAACTTTGAATCCCCGTTCCGTAACCGGGAGGTTATTTTAGAAAATCCTTTCTGAGCGGAAACCTACGTTATAATAAATATCTGCAGTCTAAATTTCAGCGCAATCCGAAACAATATTGATTATCCCCCTCTTAGGGGTTGAATTTTGAAAAAGCCTGAAATACTTATTTACTTAAGTACTTGTGTGAAGTTTCGAATAGAAAAGACTATCTAATCTTGTTTCTCCATACAAACTATGAACCCCCGTTTCATCCCCTTCAGGGGTAAATTTTGGAAAATCCTTTCTCAGAGGGAAATAACGTCGTAATAACTATCTGCATGCCAAATTTCAGCGCAATCCGAAACAATATTGATTTTCACACTTTGTTGCTCCATTTCACCCACTTAGGGGAGGAATTTTAATAAAACCTGTAACACGTATTTACTTATTTCTTTTGTATGAAGCTTCGAATAGAAAATACTATCTAATCTTGTTTTTCCATACCAAACTTTAGACCCCCGTTTCATCCCCTTAAGGGGTGAATTTTAGAAAGTCATTTCTCAGCGAAAACTAACGTCGTAATAACTATGTGCATGCCAAATTCAGCGCAATCCGAAACAATATTGATTTTCAGACTTTGTTACCCCATTTTACCCTTTTAGAGGTGGATTTTTGAAAAAGCCTGAAACACGTATATACTTATTTTTTTACTGAAGTACTTGTGTGTGTTGTTATTTTGAATCGAAAAGACTATCTAATCTTGTTTCTCCATACTAACTATGAACCCCCGTTTCATCCCCTAAAGGAGTGAATTTTCAAAAATCCTTTCTTAGTACACCCTCACGACAATTTATACCCTCAAAATTTCAAGTCTCTACGACCAGCGGTTTAGGCTGTGCGTTGTCTGTCAGTCAGTCAGTCAGTCAGTCAGTATGTCAGGACAAAGATTCTTATAGTCTATACTAATATTATTAAGAGAGTATTTTTGTATTTTTGTATGTTTGTAATGATTTGGCTCAAAAACTACTGGACCGATTTGAAAAATTCTTTCACTATTATATAGAATGGCCTTTCGAAATGAAATTAGGTTATATATTATCCCGTTTAAATCAAAGGTACATTCGTGGAGACCTAATTTTCAACCTAAGTCGACAAAAAATCGATCGAAAAAACACGTTTCTTACGAAAGCTGCTCAATTGAAAACAGATGGAAGAATATTTTCTATAGAAGAGTTGTACAACCTAATAAGACCTACAAAAAAGTCCGCGACAGCATATGTCTATCTCTTATGGTTGACTCACAGTAACCATTTTTATCTTTAATTTTTTGTTAAAAAATATTACATAACTTCCCGGGCTATTTTCAAGTATATAGTATTAGTCCTTATACAAATAATTACGTTAATTAGCTTGACCACATATTATAGATTAAAATTGTCCTTTACAGTATATAATTCTAATGAAAACTCAAGAAGATATCACGGATTTCACATACACGCATCGCAAAATTAATAAAATATTTGCAGTCAAACCACAGAATAGATCATAGTTACTACGAAAATATTATTATAAGGTTAGCTTTTCTGTAGATCCCCACCGATCGCAATCAATTTGAAGTCAATATAGTATAATAATATGATCTTTTGTATAAAATAATAATGATCTATATATAATATAATATTTTAAACCAACCCGACTGATCTATGTATAATCTTTCATTAAAAGCATTCCAATGACTCTAAACACGACATTTAAAATCTGAGCTGTAAGTTGGTGAGGATTTGAGTATTCTGTAGAGTCCAGGAGATGTCCCAGCATCAGGTCAATGCTTCCATGTTCTTACAATATCGTTGAAGAAGAAGATTTTCGAATTGATCAGACCTATGAAAGTTGATTAAAGCTCATAGTTTTATAACGATTGAACGAATTTACGAATTTTCATAAATCAAAGCTAAGAACACTCACGATGAAGACATCTATCAAAAAAAATAAACTATCAATAATAAAATCAAAATCGGTTCATCCGATTGGGTGCTCAGATGCTACAGACAGACACACAGATACACACGTTAAACGTATAATACCCCTACTTTTTGCGTCGGGGAACGCCGTACCGTAAGGTTACGGCGACAGATGTTCTCCTGGTGGTAACCTACTTTTCAACCGACTTACAAAAAGAAGGAGGTTCTCAATTCGGCTGTATGTTTCTTTTTTAACCGACTTCAAAAAAAGGAGGAGGTTTCTCAAATCGACCGTATATATATTTTTTTTCTTTTTTTGTAACATACACAATGTTACCCGATTACTCCGTCAATTGTGAACCGATTCGAATGATTATTTTTGTAATCGGTAGGGTACGTTTTCGAGGTGGTCTCATTGTAATTTTATTGAGGTGTGATAAGTACCTTCAGAGATATGACGATAAACGTCTCAAACTTGCTACTGAAATTGACTCGCGGGGCATTGAAGTCAGTTGTTTTAGTTTTTAAACTAAGATAGTTTAAAAACTAAAACAGTTTTATCCTAATTATTGGTAGATTTAATGATGCCACGAAAACCCATGATTCATGAATGCACATAAAACTTTCATTGGTAGGTATATAGTTAGGATTAGAACCAACGACCCTCTGGTCAGAATCAGGGTAACTATCCTTTATGCCAAAGGGCCGTCCAATATCACTACGTAAGTGTTATACAATAATGTCCATCACTGCGTCTGTCTGTCTGTTCGCAATAATCTCAATAGCTTCTGAACGGATTATCATGCGGTTTTCACCAATAGCCCAGAGTGTTTAGGAGGAAGGTTTAGGTCTTAGGTGCATAATTCGTTAAGGTTTTGTGTAAATTGGTTGACATATGACGATGATTGTTAAATATGTTAATATTTTATATTCGATGCAACAAACTGATGCAAATTTTGGAGGCATATATGTTCTACCCGTGCGAAGCCAGGGCGGGCAGCTAGTATTAGATAAATATAATCTGTGGACTACTTGCAACATCTTGTGGTGATTTTGAATACTAATCGGTTAAAAATAAATCGGTAAAATAGTCACAAAGCACATATGGTTTACCTTATTTTGCTCAATCGTAAAAATGGTAACGAAAAACTTAACAATCGTGTGATAGAAATTGGAAAAATTGCCGGTATAACCGTACACCTTTCCATACACATGCGTGTCACACTGCTGCGCCACGAGATTGCGAAATTGCACGGATAACGACGTCATAGCAATATGACGTCGAAGGATAAATCTTAATGTGTAAAGTTACTGATGGCTGAGTTTACGAGACCGACTCGCACATGTCCGGTTGTATTAGAGAACGTTTTTGTTGACACTACACGATAAATACAATAATCAGTGTTTCAGGATCGTGATAACGATCATTTTCAATACATTGGATGTATTCGAGGTCAGACTTTCCCATTACTGTCCCATCAACTAGAAAGTTCCAGAGCAAAGCACCCCAAATAAACTAGATAATGTTTCCGACTCCACAATAGCCACTTTATGTTTCTATTGCTTGTGACGTCAATAGAGCTTTTATTTTGTCATCAAAATTATATTTTTACTCTAATGAACTGATAAGTTTTGTTGATTATATTGTTACTAATAATTGAGGTATTTTGGCCTATTTCAATCAAATTATGTTTATATAAAATTATATAAACATATTTTAAATGTGAATTCACTTACACTGAAATGCTAGATTTTATATATTTTGTATGTTTAATTTTATTTTTATTCGTTATATATAGTCAAGCGTTTGACCATCTTATCTGATGTTAAGTGACGGTGTGGTCGACCACATCGTCACGATGTAGCACGACTGGCTTACCTATTCACTAGCGACTTGAAGACCCCAGATGATAATTTTCGGAAACTCAGACCAGGCAAAGAGTTCCGATCCCTGGCGGTACGTATGATGAATGTGGAAGCAAATCGCTTCGTTCGGATGGATGGATTATCCACTATGTGGCGGTGGTATCAGTCGGTACGTCTGGTTGTTCGATTAAAAAAAGGTGATGGGGGTATAAGTTCGTGCAGTTGGGTGGCACACTCACCGAAATGTATCCGATAATAATTAAGATAGTTTAAAAACTAAAACAACCGACCTCCATGCCGCACGAGTCAGTTTCAGTAGCTAGTTTGATACGTTTATCGTCATATCTCTGGAGATACTTATCAGATCTCGAAGAAATTACAATGGGACCACTTCCAAAATATAGGGTATATTCGATTAAAAAAAGAATCATTAAAATCGGTTCACAATTGACGAAGTAATAATGTAATAAACATACAAAAAAATAACGTACGGCTGAATTGAGAACCTCCTTATTTTTGGAAGTCCGTTGAATAACAGATGAACAAGCAAGTCTGCCGCGATGCTCTAGGCTTTGGAGTCTTCTGCTAATAAGCTCGTCATTGTTGATTAGCTTCTTAGTTCTTCGCGCGATTGCCTCCAACGCCTCCAGTTGGTATTTAGCCGAACCGTCCGGTCTGATAGGTGAGAACCTTTGTGAGAACAGTACTACTTACATGATCGGACTTATGCTTGATACAGATTGAGTGTCCTGTCCCGGTGTGAAGTACTGTTTCATTTTCGCTAGGGCACCAAGCTTTATGGAGGCAACTTGTGCTTTTCATTCGATATACGAGCCAAAATTCAGCGTTGGAGTAAAATAAATGTTGTTATGTAACGGCACGGACATTTCGGAAAGTAGGATATTTGTAGTACATATAAGTATATCATTTTCTTATTTATAGATTATAATTAAAATCAATACATGAATTTAAATTTATTGAAATATACGCTTCATTTTCTTATTCATGTAACTCTATAAGTACATATTCGTTTTATCATCTAACAAAATATATCGTAAACTTGTCAGCATCTCTTACATTCAGAAAATCAGGTACTTCGATAGGTACCTACGTACTGAGGCTTTATTGTAGAACAAAAATAACATTGAAAGCCCAAAGATGACGCAGCATAAGTACGTACCTTACCTACGGCTAGGTAAAATATTGGAAAAAAAAAGAGTGGGTGTACTTATGTACACGCATTAGAAGTTATACTTCTGTGGCGTATGGAAAAAAATAACTAAAATGCAGTAGTGATTAACGATAAATATTAAAATGAATCAAAAAGATTTTATTTAAATAAAAAATGTTTTATTAACGTAAAAATATGACGTTAAATATGACATATACAACTTGAACATAGTCATGCCACCTAGAACTAACTTCACGGTGTAGAATTTAGGTGTCGGTGTGCGCGCGCATCGTACCACCTAGAACTAACTTCACGATGTTAAATTTAGGTGTCGGTGTGCGCGCGCATCTTAAACATTCACTCTCATCATTTTTCTCTATCGCGCCAAAAGAAGTATAACTTCAAAAATGAAACATTAACTACCATACGGCGAATGAAAATATATACCTATAAATATAGACTAGTTATGAATATTATCATAGTGACATGCACAAGCAATATTTGATCGACTCATAAAAGTACTATAACAGCCAGTAGTTAGTTTTAGATATTATCGGCATCACGACAAGCGACACGGGTATAGATCAAGTGCAAACGTAACAGTGTGTGAACTGTTACGTTGCTTACTACTTGTTTGCTTACTTACCTACACTTATTTTCCAACTAAGGAAGTTGCGGTCTAGTATTTCTTTCTAGAAGAAGAAGAAGAGTATTTTTTGAACTGTTATACTTCATCTAAAAGCGACAATAGCCCAATGGCTAAGGCTAAGGGGTCGGACTTGCGATCGAGAGGTCGTTAGTTTCATCCCTACCCATTGCACTATTGACGTGAACCCACTTCAGATTATTCTGCTTGTATTAAGCTTAGTTGGAGGGGTTAACAATATTACTAGTAATGTGCTTTGTAGGTTTGGTAGGTCACTAATTCTAGCGGTGTATGACTCAGCCGAACTTATCTGGAATAAATAAAGTCTGAGTTCATTAATATAATATTGATAAGAGGTGCTTAATAATATATTTTCGTCATGAATCGTAGGCCATATTAGAGGCCTAAAAACTCTGACAACAGAGCTGGCCACTCAGCCTATACGAGACGCTGGGTCTCGGTCTCATTCATATATTTTAATTTTATGATTAAGCACATTTAAAAATCGAACATTGTAAGTAGCAGGTTTTA
Organism: Cabera pusaria; assembly: GCA_954871355.1. Classification (NCBI taxonomy): domain Eukaryota; kingdom Metazoa; phylum Arthropoda; class Insecta; order Lepidoptera; family Geometridae; genus Cabera; species Cabera pusaria. The sequence goes on from OX940889.1 coordinate 15,890,546, forward strand.
GTTCAATATAAGTGTATAATTGATTTATTTTTTAAGAATGTCGATGATGAATTATATTTTTGAAATAGTTAAAATTACATAGCAACACCAAAACATTGTTAATATACTGCAGAATCATATTCCTCGATGTGATACTGCTTTACTCAGAATTTCCGAAGCTTCGTAACATCACCTTCACTTATTTGCAGCATTATAATCACACTGTGGCATTAATGTCAAGATTACAGGCAGCATTTACGTATGAGCTTGTAAGGCGAAGTGTGGCCGGTCATGGTAAACGGCACAGACCTTGATGAGAGCATTGTGGCATGCACTCCCTAAAGTGGTGCTTGTGGATCACTGCCAGACGTGTCAATTATGCGAAACGTATTTTACTATACAGCCACTGACAAAAGCTGTAAAACAATCTGAGAAACCTAGCAAACAATAGAAACTCAAAATAGTGTCAACTAACTAGCACAAATTTATGACGCTCTATATAGAGACCTTCCTCTAAAGGACGCTGCAAAACATTTAGGCGGACTATATTTAGGACGTGTGATGTTTAAAGGAAGTTCCACTTAAAATATGCGGTTCTTTGGGTCACTGGTCCTTATTCTGTTATTATCTGGCAGCTTCCTCCGTTTTTCACCCACAATTTATTTCTTTCTCATGCATAAAGCCCGGAAGTATGCTTTCCCAATTTCCCGCTAATTATCACATTCAAACGGTCACAGTTAGTAGGTGACAATCGGAGCATAGCTTCGTCTAATGACCATAATACACGTCCGGTGTTCACACTGCTCCCCTATGTCCAAGCCCATGATTAGCACTTAGCCGTGGAGTATCGCAGAACCATCTCTGAATTTCCATTATTTTGATTCTGAGTCTATTGTGAGTTCGGATAGGTGAAACACGCAACCCAAGAGAAGCTATTTGGTCAGTATGTAAATTGAGTTACAGTGAATGTTATCAGATGTACTGAACCAGCGACGTATAACATGAGCCTTTAATTTGAGTTTTGTTATAAATGGCCCTTGGGATGAGTTCTGGCTAGTGGCTACATCATCAGAGGAATTTTTTGTTCGCCTCGAACAGGATTTGGGTTCTTTGATTGTACGATGTGCTCGCTCCGGGCGCTTAGCGTTTACATTTCGTTATGTTTTATTTTTATAAAATTACGGAGATGTTATGAAATTTCTTTTTATTCGTCTACGCCTACGTGCCGGTATAATACGGTAAATAGAACGTTATTAAGTACAGTTTATGTTTATATGGACGCGGAAAAACCTTATTTGTGATAAAAGTACGTTCTTTTTACGATAAATGATTTAGCAATATATGCAAACATTTTATTAGCAAAAGTCACTAGGGTATAAATACGTTCCTAACTATACAGCTTACAAATCCGTCTAATCCTAAGGCGGGGAAACGGAAAGATTCATATATTTATTTATATAATTGAATATCATTAGGTACTTACTTTTTTGGACAGTCGTGTAATAAATAAAAGGCAAATGGTCCAATGCGGTTTATTCTGTGCTTTGTCCATCTATCATTCTATCATCAGTCACGACTATTCTATAATATAAGAATATACTTAGAAATAAAAATCTCTAGGTGTGGTTTATCTATTATTAAACAAGTAAACAAGATGTTTTGTTGTCCTCAGAACAATGGGTGAATTAGGAAACAAACTGGGACTGGATGAATTGGCAGGAGGTGCTGCAGGCATCAGCAGAGCACTTCTAGCTGAGTTCATAGGTAAGTTCACTTCACATATCTTTTATTATTTCTTACATGCAAGCTATTGACCGCTACCTCACCTAATGTAAAGTACACATGTGGTCTATGATGGAATCGTGCTTGTCTGGAATTGAAAAACAGCATTGAGTTGAGACAAGGTGCTGAACAACTGACTACTCGAATCCACAGAGCCCGTCTTCCGTATTGGCTGGCACTGAACATCATGCCGGAACTCAGCGAACCGATTGGCGACATGTCTTTGTTTTGTCGGGTGGATGGTACGAGCCACGGCAGAAGCCTACCACCCATTTCGCACCACCCCGGGATCATGTGTAGAATAGAGTAAGGTAGTACGTATGCAGGAAAGCAATAAAGACCTTTCCGTGAGTGACAATGACCCCTCATCTACCTAGTTATTATAGGTACCATATATGTATGTAGATATGTTTGTATTCTACTTAGTCCTTCTGTCCTACCACACGCACTCAAACTAACATATAATTAAACTGCCAACATAACAAATTACTAGGCTTTTTACGGCATTACCGTCAAGCAGTAGTGTTTTTCCAGATCCTTATTGTTCTAATTACCCTAACGATATCAAATATAAAGACCAGTCAAGGGTCAAATGAGTGATGATTTAAAGTATAATAATAACTAAATCAGACAAGGTGATTGACCATGAAGAAGGACAATATAAACAATAAACTGGCCAAGTGCAAGTCGGAATCGCATTCGTAGGGTTCCGTAATACAGTAGAGTAATAATAACTATAATTTTTCGCCACCAAAAAATTAACTTTGTTTTTTATTCATAGTGTTTGTATAAAAAACAAAGTTGTATTTGCGATTGCTATATCTCAAAAACTAGTCTCGTTTTCGTTGAAAGCGTTTATTTGAATAAATAAATATATAAAAAGTTTATTTGTCTCTAAAAATTTACAAATAAAATTATACAATTCATCCCCCCCCCCCCCCCCTTCTAAAAGCTAAACTGCTGGCTTGAAAAATCTGGAAAAAATCGTGATAATAGCGCATTTCATGAACTTTAAAGGAAAACTATAGCGGTTAAGATAACTTTATTAGTTTAGAAGTAATAGTCGTTGAACTTGGATGTTGGATAATTTTGTACCAAATACAAAATCCTTAGAATAAATCCTTTAAAGTGACAAAGTAGTACCTAGTTGCTTGTTTGTAACGGGTAAAGACTTGCATTGAATAACAGGCTACTACGGAACCCTACAATGCGCGTGGCCCTACACGCACTTGGCCGGTTATTTTTTTATTACAATGTTCAAGTAGAATCTAGAGAGACATCAATCTACATACAGCCTGTTTCTGTGGCATACATGTTTCCTAAATTCCACTTCTGTCACTTCAGGTCCCTCACAACATTACTTATATCCTATTATAGTATTTATCAGCAAAACATTTCCTTCCAGTATAACTGGCATAATGAATGAAATAACACAGACGCTTAAGGTATTTCAACTCCAACTAGACTAACATCCTCATCATATATTAACGTTATCCTTCAGGAAATCTCCTCCTAAACCTGTTCGGATGCGGCGCGTGTATAAACATATCCCAAGGCACCACTGCTGCTCCTGACATCGTGCTCATCGCCCTCGCCTTCGGTCTCACTATCTTCGCTGTTGTTTCCGTAAGTATCTACCAGCGTAGGTAGCCTGTGTAACCCTGACAATCATTCGGATATAGCCTGACCTTAAATACAGAACAGATAATAATACTACGTATCTTAGATCGAAGTTCTATTGCAAAGTTACCTTTTCGGATTCATTAAATTCGAAAGAGTCTGATGACCTCTGTTATGGACTTGGACAATGATTGTTGGATTAGAACAAACCACCGCTATATACCCGAGCTACTACATATTCGCTCAGTCCGAATCAGATAAAAGACAAGTCAGCAGATTAATATCCCTATTACAAACAATACTAGAGGGTCTCACATTGCTTGCGAACGTTTCATTATACGTTTACTAATTATTGACATAACTTGATTGAAATCCACCACAATAGATACGTTTATCAAAATATTCTTGAATCATTGATATAAATATATCAATGATTCAAGAACTTGCTGAACCACAGATGGTAGGAACATGATATCAGTGTCCCGCCTCATTTTTTGATTGACGGCCTGATTAGATGGCCATAACGATGGTTCATTACGATGTTCTGCCTGATTTGCTACCGAAAAATTGCTTATCACCATCAATGAGAAAATCTGCCGCCATAAACATACCGTGTTGCAGCAGCACACAGTTCTTGAGTGTCAGACCATTCTAGGCCTAGCGTTTTTACCATCTTCGACAACATCATCGCTTACCACCAGGTGAGATGGCGGTCAAAAGCTAGCAATCAGACATATAAACAACCATCTCCACAATTTATAGATACGACATCACGTCACAGTTTTATTAGAATCACTGAAATATCAATTTCTTCTAACCATACAGTCTTGTCTAAGAGAGGTCCATGAACGATTCGAGTTTAAAAATAACGTGCTCAGGAAGATATATAGTTAACCATCTCAGACGGACGTCCATAGTATCTCTTTATAGATTCAATAAATTCGTAAGATAACTAAGCCTAATCGAAAACTTGGACAAGACAGAGATAAAACCATCCTTTAGTTGACTTACAACAAGATCCCATGTTTTCTATTGGCTTACATAGATACATATTTGCCCTCATAATGGAAAACATATGATAAGCGTTATCTCGAAATTTGTGGCGAACATACAGGCTATTTCCATGGCGCTAAGGTGACAAAAATGAAAGGACATTAATATTGGCATTATAATTTTCTTTTTAAAGCTTTCTGATTGAAATAATAAAGAACCTTTAAAAGAATTAAAAGTGGTACGTACCTCAAGTAACTGATAGAGATTTAAATTATAAGAATCTTAATTAGGATGATAGACAAATGCAATGTACCTACTTGCACTCTATCTTAGGAACAATTAGGCTCTTAACAACGATGAGACCTCACGTGATAGGAGATATTTTTGGAGACACGAAATCGCTTTAACCTGTTCTCTTCCCCGATGAAAAGAGCAAACGTTACTTGCCGGAACATGCTTGCCTAGAAGATAAAAACGGTAATGAAACGCGCCGGTCTTTGAAAACTGAAAAGAATTTACGCAACTTTTAAGGTAATCTTCAGGAAGTTAATCTAATTAACATTGTAATTCCCCAGGCGATAGGCCATGTCTCAGGAGGTCACATCAACCCTGCAGTGACTGTGGGTCTCGCATCAGCTGGTAAAGTAAAGCCTGTGCGAGCGGTGCTGTACATCATCGCTCAATGCGCTGGCGCTGCGGCAGGCTCCGGCCTCTTAAAGGCATTGACGCCAGATCGGGCGGCCGGCAAACTTGGAGTTACTTCCTTGGGAACTGACGTCACGGCTCTGCAGGGCTTCGGGATTGAGTTCTTCCTTGGATTCGTCCTTGTCTTCGTTGTTTGTGGAGTGAGTATCTTTTTCTTACTTTATTTTTATTTTTCATGAGTCTAAGCCTAAATTGTCCCACTGCAGGCTCACTTTCACCACCGTCTCTCAATTTTGGGATTTTATAATTCAGTCTGCTGTGTGAGTCCAGATCGTGCGGGTGCACGTAATAGTACGGTTGGACCTACATTAATCAGGGAAATTAAACATGTGTTTTAAGTGTGACGTTCGACGTCTAGATGAAAGATGAATGGCTCAATACCTTTGTTTTTTTTTTTTGTAAATTCAAAGCATTACGTTATGTTTCTGTTATATCTATAATCTTTTTTATTGAATATGATCTGTTTAATGTTATTTGACGTGTGTAAGTGCAAATTTTTAATTTGCCCATATACTGAATAAATGCTTTGACTTTGACTTTGACTTCGTACTTTATTTTTTTATAGCAAACAAACAGTTGATTTAGAGTATTTTGGTAACATATCAACATGCAAGGTCATATTTATATTTCACGTATAGTATAGACATACAATTGATGTATTGGATTACGCATAGATACAAGATTAATTCGAGGTCATCGTATCTATCGTCAATATACGATATATAAAATTGGAAGAATTAGAAAAAGTATAATTGAAATTTTCCAAATCAATTATTTTATAGATGTTAGTAAATTTAATTTAATTAAGATACACTTTTGGTATGTTCTGATGGCACTTTCTTCAGCTGCTACCGTCACGAATACACCTACACTGTAGGCAATTAAACTTTAACTTTTATATTTCAAAACCTGTCAAACAATTTGAGTACTATAATTATGAATGGAAACTAATAAATCCTGCTTTAACCTTAACAATAGGTTTATGTTAATCTACAGGCACTGATTATCAATTGTTAAAAGATACTTACGCATAGTACCTACTTATAAAATTAATACAATGTTATTGGGAATATTAACTGTATTTTACCGAACCATCTAGAACATGTTTTTTGTGACTGTGACTTTGAGTATTCAACCAAGAATACTCAAAGGACTGTGACCAAGCTGATATAATTATCGTACACCTGCATAATTTAAACATTCAGTTAAGTTAAAGTTAAGTTTTTAATCGGAGTATTGCATATTGCAAAATTAAAGTCGAAGGAAAGGCAGAATTCGAATTTGTTTTTGAATGAATTCTGAATAGTCACGCAGTAGAAACCCAACCAATTCATTAAATAAACTCGGTTTTCTAGTGACTTCGCCCACTAGGTCTACCTATTCCATGCTGTTAGCAACGGAAGCCTCTTCTCCTGTCTCATGACCTCTGTTACATATAGGGTAGATTCCTATCCATGAACCTGTATCGTGGCGATTAGCCTGTGCCTATGTAAATGTCTCCTTTACGATGTAAAGCTACCTGCCTAGATTTCCATCGATGGACCTTAACATGTTATATACTTAGTAAAGAGTTCCCCGATACCCAGCCTTCACCTATCAGCAAGATGCCATATAGTAATTTTATATTAAACCCGTAACCATTATCGAATCTACTAATAATGAAAATAGCATTTGAAACACATGTTTCGTGACACAATGCAATTAGTGAGATCGATGGCACGCTGCAATCTGCACTCTTCTAAATCAAATATTGATGGGGTTTTCAATGACGACGCAATTTGTACAGTGCTTGACCATTAACATTAACGTTATTTTGGCGTGGCGAGATTGAGATGTTCCCCGAACCCAAACGACGCGGTACGAACCCGAAAATATCGAACATGTCAATAAAGTTATTTGCTCCTTGGGTCTTTAAATAAAACAAATTAATTCGTGGAATCAATTATTCAATTCACATTAAGTTTTTATAACATTAACATAGAATATCAAACATAATTCTTATGGAAGTTATTAGATAACTACATACCAAATTAGTTTCCGGATATCCGCCACCTATAAAGTATGTCGAAGCCTTAAAGAATCAAAGAAGAATCAAAGAATCAAAGCATTTATTCAGTATGTAGGCAGTAACATATACACGTCAAAATCATACATCATAAAATAAATCATAACCAATTATCAAGTAAACATAGCAAAAGCAGAATTTAATGCTTTGAATTAGAAAAAAAACAAAAGTAATGAACCATTCAGCTGTTATCCAATCGTTTAACTTAACTTGTGGCATGAACCTAAAGTTCTATTGTGTTATGGTGTTACAGAGAAAACTATTTTTTTGTTACTAGGTAGGTACCTAGGTACTTATTTATAATAATAATATGTTATTTCAACCGCAAAATGAGATGGATTTCATACAACTTTAAAGGTAATACCAATGAACTCATCCATGAAGTTTGATGAATAACGAAGTACAGCATTATATTATTTTGTTATTTATTTTCCTTTAAAATAACAGGAATAACGCTTATCCAGTGTACCTACTGCAACTACGGTCAGTCATATTTAACAATGAGGAAAATGTTATTCCTTTGTTCTCGGATGACCCGTGACGTAATAATAGTACCTACCTAACCTACCTTAGTAGGTTTAATAGTACCTTAGTAGGTTATAGATGGGTAATATTATTTTCATGTTTAAAATAGCTGTAATAAGTAGATACCTACCTACATTATTCATTATAATTGAAACCATTACCTAGCACGTCATCAGCAGGGTTATTATTACGTTATTTAGTAACAATTTAAAAAAACTGCATGATTAAATAATTACTACCTACAAGCTTATGTTATGATACGGACATTATTTATATAGGGTATACATATTAAAGTAGAATGGTAAACTTTTATTTATTCGGAAGTACTAAAAATGTAGTAATTAAAACATTAGTAGGTAGTTACTTAGTAAGCAACAGGATATAGGGCAGTTCAATACAAATAATATAATATACCTACCTGTAGTTACCTAACTACTAGCACAGTTTTACAATCTGTAAAACTGCTACTGCTGTGCTACTATATAGTAACTACCGTATGTTTTTCAGCAATAGTGTACTCGGTCTCGATCGTTGCAGCTATCTTCCTATCAATGAATTGTCAAAATCGTACTAGTATTTCTGACGACACCTCCCACTGAGGCCTATCGTCAATCGGTTTACCACGTTGCCGTTGGAAAAATGTTAGGTGCCAGGCCAGTTAGGAAGATGGGTTGGCATAGATTCGCTATGTTGATTGTACTAAAGTCAGACGCCTCATTTCCGCCTTCCATTTATAGATAAGCCCTTTTTCATATAAGACCGTATTGACACTTAACATAAGGTGAGAAAGGTAATCATCAAGTGCATATCCGTAGGGTAAAAACATTTTCATATAACACATTTTATAATATTAATAATACGAAACATTTTATCTGCATAATATACTGAAATAGGTGGGTACATAATTTAATAGCCAGTGGCAGTGATAACTGTAGGCACGTAATAATTATTCAATGTCATTAGGGTAAATAGCGTATAATCTGTCCTTACTAGGACAATCCGTTTGCGGTGGAACTATCTAGACTTAAAGTCTCGATTACCTAATCCATCGCTTAGTTTTTTCAATACATCCGTGGAATATAAATAGCAGTGTTTGTTGGTCGGTACAATCCTGTCTATTTTTAACCGTTTTCTACAAAAGAGGGAGTTTATCGATTTGTCTCTATATTTCCACTGACTTCAACAAAGGAGGAGGTTCTCAATTCGACTGTTTTTTTTAATGATTGGGACCTCAGAAATCCGTGATATATTAATAATAGTCTTGAAAAAAAAATTTTTGAGAAAGTATACTTTCCCTTTGGTCCTCATAGAGATCTGTATCGTTATCCAGGATTATGGAGATAAACACCTAAAACTGAAATTTACTAGCGAGCGAGGCACTTGAAGTCGGTTCTAGGATTCGTTGCTATGGTCCGTATTTTTAACTGACTTAAAAAAAAGGAGGAGGTTTCTCAATTCGACCGTATATATATATTTTTTTTTATGTTTGTTCGCGGATATCTTCGTCGTTTATGAACTGATTTTTATTATTATTTTTTTGTTGGAAAGGATATATCCCAAGTGTGGTACCATGGTAATTTTATTGAGGTCTGATTAGTATCTCCAGAGATATGGAGATAAACACCTCAAAATTGGTACTGAAAATGAATAGCGCGGCATTGAAGTCAGTTGTTTTTTAGTTTTTAAACGATATTATGTCCAGTATAAATTCCTCCGGATGATAAAAATTTTTTGATTGACTTCACAAAAGAACTGGCCCCTATAATTGATATAGATGGCTTTTGGCAACCGATATGTTCGTTGTAAAAAGTTTCCATACATGATCGTCTCAACCTGCCCTTCTCTCTCTTAAAAGAACTATCGAAATTCTATAGGTGTTTTTAGAGACATGCAGCAAAATAAGTAGTATGTAGCTATGATGTTCTTATCGAGACCGATTCCTTTTTCATTAACATTCATACCTATGTTAGTACGTACGTATAATAGTGCTTATAGAGTACATTTTTGGTAACTTGAATTCCAAGAAGCAATTTATTAGTCTTAATTCAGCTTAAATGGAACCTATTCAAGTGACAAAGGAACACAAAATATAATCAAAATAAACCCGGTCAAGTGCGAGTTGGACTCGTACAAACCGAGGCTTCCGTACAAACTTGCCAAACTAAGTTAGAGTACAAACTTAACTGTGCAGTTCGATCCTAGGCCTATGCCTGTACACGGTTAAACCGCAAATAATTAGTTTGTAATAGTAAATTCGCCATTTTAGGGTTCTGTTGTTCTGTACCTAATGGGTAAAACGGGACTTTATTACTAAGACTCCGCTGTCCGTCTGTCTGTCTGTCTGTCTGTATTTCCGTCTGTCACCAGGCTGTACTTATATCAAGAACCGTGATAGTTAGACAGTTGAAATTTTCACAGATAATATATTTCTGTTGCTGCTAATTTTTAAACTTGCTTCTGGTTAAATTTCATGATTCTAGGTCAATGGGAAGCACCCTATAGGTTTTGATTACCTTTTGAAATCGCAAAATATGTGAAAAAATGCGAAATATACTTACGGTCATATGTTTTATTTCGACAAGTTTGATTTCTTCACAGCCGAAAGATTACCTACCGTAGACCCGAGTATTTTATATAAGTTTCAACTTGATACTTTCACGCGTTCCTGAGAAAAAGGGTCTTGAGTGACAGACGGACAGACAGACAGATAGACGGACAACAAAGTGATCAAAGAAAAAAAGGAATTACTTTTTTCGAGGATAGGAACCAAACGTGTTACAAACGTGTTACAAACGTGATACAAACGTGTGCTTAAGTTGGTATTTAAATCCAATAGTGGGAATATTCATGATTGAGCAACCACACAGCCAGATTGATTAGAATACAAATGACGAGGAAACCAGCCTTTGTTTCCAGAACTAAACAAAAAGCGACATTCTGAGCAAAAAGTACTAAGCTTATAGACAAGTTTTTTCAGTGAAGCCACAATCGCGTGACGACATCGCTCAGTTATTTAGTTCGCGAAACGAAATGCTCAAATGATTTGCATTAAATCGATAGTTATATTCACAGAACAGATGAAATTTTGTTTTCACATTCTAATATTCTGTGGTTTTATTAGTTGTCCACGCAGTTATAGAAATTAGATTTGGCATAAATTGGAAAATATCGTCGTTACAACATTGCATGCAATCTCTTTACATAAGTATTAGGTGCGATAGGTACCTAAGTACCTATTTGAAAGTGCCATCACAAAAGGTTTTACTCATACCTATACTTTAATTTTTTGAAATTTTACAGACGTCTAATTTTTTTTTCTTGAATTCTAAGACTTTTTCCCTTTCTCTAAAATACCCTGAGAAACTCTTCTCTCCGTAATATTCCCCTCTCATCCTAAACATTGCGCTAAAGGTATATACTATATATACCTATGTAGTAATTTTATAAATCGTTAAGTATAGAAAGTACAGTAGTAAGGTACATCGTCTATATACCTATCTGAATTTTTATATTATCATAATCAAAATCTAAGAGGAGAATTAAGTAAGTATACCAACTTATCTAACCAAGTATAATTTTAATTTTACCACTTCAATAAATACATTTATTTATCTCAAATCTTCTTATTATCTCTATCTAAAACCTGTTCGATAAATTGTCCAAAAATACACCTTACTGACTGGGTTCCTAATGAAGCGAGGTAACTGTTCTTTTTTAAACTATCTCTAGCAAAGAAATCAGAATAAAAGAAGTTTTAGGCTGGCCGCACACGCACGGTTTCCTGATTAGGTTTCCTGATTAGGAATTCAGATTCGGAATTCCGTGAGATTAGCGCAGACGTTCGGTTTTTTGTATAAGGAATTTTATACGACCAGTGCCTTCAGAGACACAGTCTTGAAAGCTCGTCATCATGGACGACGACGAATTGATTGCTATTGGCCAACTCCTTTATGTCTCTATTGTGGTAGTCCACATTGTTAATATCCCATATACATGGATATTTTTCTACAGACATTATTAAATTTTCGGCCTCACACATTTTCTAACATACATATAAAACTAGCACGAGCACGATACACGTCCACAGACTACTTAGAGATACTATACACGTCCACTCGCAACAACGCTAGCGCGAGTCTGAATGGAAATTTCCGTTCGTGTGCGGCGGCTGAGCCAAAATGTACGAGATCGCTGCGTTCGGGATGACGTCATTAGGTTTTTTTCCGTTCTAACAACCCGAACGCACGGGGAAAATTTCGAAACGGATATTAGGTTTTTTTCCGTTCGGAAAAAATAAGTACGTGTGCGCGTGTTTGAACGTTTTGTATGAAAGAAGAGCATTCAGGTTTCCGAATCTGCATTCCTGATTAGGAAACCTAATCAGGAAACCGTGCGTGTGCGGCCGGCCTTATAAATCAATGCAGGTAGGAGGAGTACTCTAAACAAAAAGGATGTGAAATAAATGAATAGTGGGTAGATGAAAATACCGTTAATTACCTCTTGAAACGGTATTTATAAGCAATAGATTTTGTACATAAAATTTCAATGTATAGAAGTAGGCTTTTCATTCATAATACACATAGATTTAAGTATTGAGTTCCGACAAAAAACAACAACGGGTATATCCATTTGTTAGGTAATTAATGAACCGAGCTGTTACGCGTTCCAACAGTGATTTTATCTTCAAGGTTAAATTGTTGGAAATATATTTTACTAACCATTCTACTGCCAGCTTATATTTTATGAACGTCTTCCCTAGGAACAGTGTGGCTTTGATTTCATCGTTGAATTATGCAATAATGCAAATTTTAGGTCTTTATCGAGTAACTAAGTACCTATAGTGGAATGCCTACTTGATCATTAGCATCATATCAATACCAGAATGTTGTCCCGAAAGGTAGTAAGTGCAGTTACTTAAAAAGTGAAGTTTGGTCTGAGGTTAGATAATTCGTTTACCGTTCGGGGGACTATTACTGCTCGCGTCCGTAGGATTTAGCCCTCGATGTCCTACACGTGTCCCCTGGGTGGCGCCAAAAGAGCAGTACTTTTCAGGTGGTAGGCTTAGGCCGCGGCGTGTTACCACCCACCAGACAAAGCCATGCCGCCAAGCGGTCGCTTTACGGCATGAATGTTTGGTGTAACCATTATGGGGAACGGGTCGGAAACAGTTGCGTTGCTTACTATAGCTAGTCGTGATACATTGAAGGTCAATTTACCTGGCAGCCAATCTTGGAGAGCAGCGGGATCCGAGGCACGGTTCTCCGCTGGCCGACCGCAGATAGTTGGGGGCCCAAGTAGTGAGCCAGCCACACATGAAAGGCTGCCCCGCCATCTCGCGAAAAATCCCGGAGGTGCGCCATCGTGCCGGTTGGCGACCGGACGAGAGGACCCGATGGACACCTCTGGGGGGGCTCGGGCGTCCCCGCGGTCTCCAGGATTGGTTCCCAATAGGTGAAAAGACCTAATATGTATCACGGGTTGGTAATTAGCGCCTCGTTTCCACTTCCGTTTCCCTTACCTAACTTCACTCCCCACAAAATGAAAGGCAGAAACAGAATAAAGGTTATACAGCGGAAGCACGTCCTCTCCCTTCAAGTGCACCTCTCAAACATTCGAGGCTTGCACTCCAATATCCTCTCGGTCCACCACCACCTTGAGACCGAAAAACCGCATATTCTGTTCCTCACGGAGACGCAGATCAAATGTCCAGCTGACGCGGCGTACCTTGCCTACCCAGGCTATGTTCTAGAGCATAACTTTAGGGCGAGGGCGGGAGTTTGTATGTATGCCCGCAATGACATTTGCTATCGGCGTCTCCGCAACCTTGAAGACCCTCAACTTTCCGTCATGTGGATTTTGGTGGACACTGGCATAGAGAAAATTCTTTATGCTAGTGTCTACCGTTCGCACAGCGGAGACGAGGAGACAAACAGGCTCACAAACCACCTCAGTGAGGCGGCTGATGTGGCCCAACAGAGGTATCCTTCTGCTCAATTAGTGCTTCTGGGGGATTTCAACGCCCATCATCAAGACTGGCTATACCCATACCAGAGCACTGACCACGCTGGTCGAGAGATGCGTAAGCTTGCTTTAACGCTAGACCTCACTCAGTTGGTCCAGGGAGCAACAAGGATACCGGACGTTGATGGCCATACAGCCAATTGCTTGGACCTTCTGCTGACAACAGAACCAGACCGCTACTCGGTGTCGGTTTCATCACCCTTAGGTAGCTCCGACCACTGTCTGGTGAAGTCTGTATCCGTCTACTCCCCGCCCGATCCCAGCTAAAAAGGCACCCGGCGGGTGTGGCGATACAGGTCAGCAGATTGGGATGAGATGCGTTGTTTTTTCGCGTCTTATCCTTGGCGGCAGGTATGTTTTTCTTCGAGCGATCCCTCAGCTTGCGCGGATGCTGTGACAGAAGTGTTACGTCAGGGTATGGAGTATTTCATACCATTTTCTGACGTTCCGGTGTCAAGCAAAGCTCGTCCATGGTTTAATGCCAAATGTAGAGATGCAGAAGCATCAAAACATGAAGCTTACTTAGCCTGGGCTGATGCTCGAACCCGCAAGACTAGAGATGTACGCGAAAAGAAGAAAGCCTTTAACTTAGCCGCCAAGTCCTGCAAAAAGGCTCTCAAGAAGGCTCGCTTCGATCACATACGCCGAACAGGGAACAAACTTGCTTCTTACCCCTCGGGTAGCAAAGCGTTCTGGTCCCTGGCGAAGTCGATCGAAGAGAACTTCTGCCGTCCCTCACTGCCTCCACTACTGAAACCCGATGGATCACTAGCACACTCGGCTGAAGAGAAAGCGAATTTATTTGTTACTCTGTTTGCGGAGTCTTCACGTTTAGATGCTGGCAATGCTGTACCTTCTAGTCTGCCGACTTGCGGGACGTTTATGTCGGAAATCCGCATTCGTCAGACTGAAGTACGCAAAGCGTTGCGCAATCTAGACGTGAACAAAGCTAGTGGTCCAGACGGTATACCAGCTGTAGTCTTGAGGACGTGTGCGCCTGAGTTGGCTCCTATTTTGACACGCCTCTTTCGCTTGTCTATGACGACTGGTCAAGTGCCTAAGTCCTGGAAGCAAGCAAACGTGCAACCCGTGCCGAAAAAGGGTAGTCGTGCAGACCCTGTCAATTACAGGCCTATCTCAGTCACTTCCATACTCTGTAAGACTATGGAACGTGTACTGAACCACAGGCTCCTGGCATACCTAGAAGTGAACGATCTCCTCAGTGACCGACAATACGGGTTTCGCCGAAACCGGTCTACTGGGGATCTTCTAGCGTATGCCACGCACATCTGGAGCGAAGCCATCGAGAACCACGGCGAGGCGCTGGCCGTCTCTCTTGACATCTCGAAGGCTTTCAACAGGGTTTGGCACGATAGCCTTATTAGCAAGCTTCCTTCATACGGCCTGCCCACTGGTTTATGTGTTTGGATAGCAGATTTCTTGAGGGATCGGTCGATTCGAGTGGTCATCGATGGCTGTTCTTCCGACCAATTGGCCATAAATGCCGGAGTCCCTCAAGGATCAGTACTCTCTGCAACACTTTTTCTGCTGCATATTAATGACCTGCTTAAACCCGGTATCTTTGGGTACGCAGATGACAGCACTGTTGTAGAGAGTTATACATCCAGCGCACGAACCAGTGCATTACAAATCCAGTCTCATAGAGAAGCGATGGTCGAACGCTTGAACTTTTCTTTGAAGGCAGTCTCTGATTGGGGCGATGCCAATCTGGTCAAGTTCAATGCTGCGAAAACCCAGGCGTGTCTTTTCTCCGCTAAACGGAGCCCATTTCTACTGGCTCCTACTTTCCGGGATGTGTCCGTTCCGATAAGTAACAATCTCGAGCTTCTTGGCATCTCTTTGACACCAACTCTCAATTTCGGCTCTTATATTGAGTCTAGAGCCCAGCTAGCCTCAAAAAAGCTTGGCATTTTGGCTAAGGTGAGACGGTACTTCACACCGGGACAGTTGCTTAATCTTTACCAAGCACAAGTCCGGTCGTGTATGGAGTACTGTTCTCACCTTTGGGATGGTTCTGCTAAATACCAGCTGGAGACACTGGAAGCTATTGAGAGGAGAGCCAAAAAACTCATCAGCGATGACCTATTAGTAAGCAAGAGACTCCAGAGTCTCGCGCATCGCCGCAAAGTCGCTTGTTTATCGGTTTTCTATCGGATACATTTCGGAGAGTGTGCAATGGAACTGCATGATTTGATTCCACCATCCCCATTTTATAATCGGACATCCAGAGACACTAAAAGGCGCCACCGATTTATGGTGGATATACCATCTACCCGAACGAAGCGATTTGCTTCTTCGTTCATCATACGAACCGCTAAGGAATGGAATACCCTGCCTGAGTCCGTGTTTCCGATTAAGTACAATATGGGGGTCTTCAAATCGCGAGTGAATAGGTATCTTCTGGGTAAGCACGCTACATCATCGATCGCATCATCACTTAACATCAGGTGAGATAGTGATCAAGTGCTACCCAGTTCGGTATAAAAAAAAAAAAAAAAAACCTATTTATAATTCTAGTGGTAGGCGTCACCTATGGTTAACAGACAGCAGTAATCTACTGAACCGACTTGACTAATTCTTCTGGCATAAAATCTGTTTCTGGCATCGTATTACTTACCTTCCAAACGGATAAGATATTATGTATGGATGATCTATATTGTTACGAGTCGGTATATAAGGTACTCGAAATTACAGACTAGGGAATGCTCTAGAGTAGTTTAGTTTATATTTTTGAGCGAATAATTTGATAGGACATGGAATTTAGAATAAATAAATTAACGACGGCATGTTTAGGATCAAAATACATTATGAGTCATATCTAATAAATAAAATTAATTCTAAAAGATACAGAGTTCTAATTTACCCATCTACTTATGTGAAAACAAATAGAACAATGGCAAACACTAGTTATCTTATCACCAGTCGGTAGCAGTGATAGTGAATCCTGCACTTGACCGAATAAAATGTACTAACATTTATATCTGTTTGCTTCAGTAAACCAATATCTTCAGCAAACTGCAACCGAACCGTTGCTTTTAATATCTCCTTGTATTATTTGTGACTACTAACGCTATCTAGTGGCAAGTAGCAAAACTTTTGATAAAGTTAACTATCCTTACTATAATTATTAATTTTAATGTTATAAACGCGAACTTTTGTATGTATGGATGTTTATTACTCTTTCACGCAAAAACTACTGAACCGATTGAGCTGAAATTTGTATGTAGATAGCCTAGACCTTATAATAACACATAGGATACTTTTTATTCCGATACTTCCACGGGAATGATGTATACGCAGGTAAAACTGCGGGATACAGCTAGTATTATAATATATCTACTGATTATAAAATTACCAACGGTGCCCTGCAATTTAGCCTGCGTTAAAAAGTAGGTATAAATGTCAAATCAGGTTATATACTATACAGGTGCTATTCAAATCGGTTCAGCTGTTTCTGCGTAAAAGAGTACCCAGCCAGACATTCATCCATCCATCATAGAGTACATTATATATAGGGCAACCATCCATCCTCGCAAACTTTCGCATCTATACTAATAGTAGGTTGAGCGAAGGCTTGAACTAAGTGAAACTGGCCCTAAACATTTTTAGGGTTCCGTAGCCGAATGGCAAAAAACGGAACCCTTATAGATTCGTCAAGTCTGTCTGTCTGTCTGTCTGTCCGTCCGTATGTCACAGCCATTTTATTCCGAAACTGTTAGGACTACAGAATTGAAACTTGGTAGATGTATTCTGTGAACCGCTTTCCGATTTTTATACAAAAATAAAAAATATAAAAGTTTAAGGGATCCCATCCCATATATGGAACTAAAAAAAAAATTTTTTTTTGTTCAAACCTATACGTTTGCGGTCTTTGGATAGGTCTTTAAAAATGACATTGAGGTTCCTAAAATCATTTTTTCTCAAAGTCAATCATTTGAAAGATAGGCGCGTCTAAAGTGGTAAAATGTGTGTCTCACCCCCCCCTTCCCCCCCTCTAACTTTTAAAGTATGGGAGTGCAAAATCGAAAAAAATATATATGCTGTAGATCTCAATAAAAACTAACAACGAAAATTGGTTTGAAAGAGATACAGTCAGCAGTTTTAGAGATATGGCGACCGCAAAAATAACTTTGTTTTTCATACAAGCACTATGAAAAACAAAGTTAATTTTGTAGTTGCGAAAAATCATAGTTATGGAATACTTAACTGTGTTACGGAACCCTACGAGTGCGAGTCCGACTTGCACTTGGCCAGTTTATTATTTAGTGTGTGCTATCTATGATGTTAACTCAAGTTAGATAACGCAGTGAATAATCTAGCAAATACTTTCCAAGCCCTCACCAACCGTTTACTAAACTATATCTTATTCCAGGTATGCGATCCTCACAAGCACGACAGCAAGTCCACAGCCCCACTCGCTATCGGTATGACTGTGACTTTAGGCCACCTCCTGGCTGTGGACTACACTGGCTCCGCCATGAACCCCGCGCGCTCCTTCGGTTCTGCGCTCGTCGCCAACGAATGGGCTGATCATTGGGTAAGTTACACGTGAGTTCGTGGACATATAAGATATGTTACAAAGACCGCTGATAGTATTTTACCTAAGTATGTTGAAGATACACAAGACATTGACCAGTATCATTCTTCTAACCAGTGGTGTAAAGTGAAAATGAAACTATGCTTGTCTGGGAGTAAAAAACGGTTGTGAAATCAGTGAAATAAAACGCGTTTCTTGACAAATTAACTTAAGTCCGTAGGCGAACTACTGGGAACTTGCCAGTGGTACGAGTATACCTACTTCGGCAGCCACTTAGTATGTATGTACACTTCGAACCACAACCCGAAAAAAAATCCTCATATCGTAATAAGGATTTGGCTTCGTTTAATTAATTTCAAGGCAGCTGGCAAGCCAGACACGAGACATCACCCGATATAAAATCGTCAGATTGACTTCTGCTGCAGCTGACATAGAAAGGCCGTGAGACTAGCTCGGATCGAGCCACCATGGAACTAAGCGATCCAATTACCCTCGTACTCGTATCTTATCTCGGTCTATGAAGCCAGAGCCAGTCCCTTCACACCCAGATATAAAAATAGAGATAGGGATTATTCTTCTGAGGTTATCTTTCTATTCATATTAAACGTGTTATGTTTTATCCAGGTATACTGGGCGGGTCCAGTCGCCGGCGGCGTAGCAGCGGCTCTCCTCTACACGCACGGCTTCTCAGCGCCACCTAGCGACGCGCAGCCGCCTCGCTACCGACCGGTCGCAGGCGAGGACAAGGAGGTAACCGCTGTAACTGCACTATAGACCCTACTGCCTAGGTAATAGGTATAGTTATTGCAAGACTAGAAAGCACGGACGCAGCGGGGTGGGCTTTTATTAACATTAAAAATCATTGTTTAACAAGTAATTCATACAAAGAAATTATTACCACAGCCTACTTTACTACCTTATACACAAGTATGATACCCTAAATTAAATCATTTATAAGGTAGGCGCGTCTAAAGTGGTAAAATGTCTGTGTCTCTCTAACTTCTAAAGTAAGGGAGTGAAAAATCTAGAAAAAACTGTAGATTTCAATAAAAACTTTCAACGAAAATTGGTTTGAACGAGATACAGTCAGTAGTTGTTGAGATATAGCGACCGCAAGTATAACTTTGTTTTTCATACAAACACTATGAAAAACAAAGTTATTTTTGTAGTTGCGAAAAATCATAGTTATAGAATACTCTACTGTGTTACGGAACCCTACGAGTGCGAGTCCGACTTGCACTTGGCCAGTTTATTCGTGCTTGTATCCGGCGTTCATCGAGTTATTAGACGTCGCGTCAAAAGTCCTATTTCCATTATGACTAGAAGTTACACATCCTCTATTGTAGCAACGACTAGCAATTTAACTGCTTCGCCTGTTTCAAGTCACTGCATAATATAAGCTTAGAAAGTAGATACTAAAAGTAATGAAATAACTTATGTTTAAATTACAAGCGTACTGGACGTCTAGCACCCACCGCCTGGACAGTAGAACAAGGAGTAAGCTAATTAACATCGTTCGATAACGACAAGCACGTATAGTGAATTTTATTTTATTAGTTGTCACTTACCTGTCACCTTTCCATTTACTTACCTTTAACACATTCATTTATTGTACTACAACAACTTACAATAAAGGCTTACATACTGCTAATAATAAACCGGCACGAAAACTTAATTAATTGTATCTGATATATCTATCTACCTTTAATTATACAGTGTTAGTCTGTACCTTTTAACCACGCCCAGAAATTACAACATCCGCCTCTAGTTAAAACCACTAGATGCTGTATTATAAATAATCTCGTGTATTAGATGGAAAATTCGCACATTGATAGTTATCCAATAACCTAAATATGTGTCTACTGTCACTCTAAATATTACCAATTGTTGTACAACGCCAGCTTACTTTAAAATACTCACTGTAGTACAATGGTCGCACTTATTTAGATACTAAGCTTCGCTAACTCCATTAAATAATTCACAAAATGTGTCTTTTCCGACCTTTTATCTAAGCTGTTTCTAATTGAAACACCATAATTTGAAACAACCTCTTCGATATACTATGCCGGAGTTTGAATGCATAGATAAGAGTATATTTTGAACGTCAATTCAAACCTTTAAACCTTGGCTAAAGCTGAAAAAAAGACTTAAAAAAGGCGATACACACACTGTCCCGCACCACGCTGCGGGGTGCGTGGCGGCGTATCCACGCGTGCGGGTGCGTGAGTGCAGACCTGCATCCTCATGCAGATTTTTTGTATTGATTTCTTGGAAACACGTGCGTGGGTACGTGAACTGCAACACTGCGCGTGAATGTGTGTTCAGTGTGTTGGACTACACGCGTTTTCTATACAAACAGACTTGCAAATAACGTAATACCACGCACTACCGCGCTACGCTGCGTAATGCTGTGCATTGTGAGAATCGCCTTAATTGTTATATTATGTATTCATATTTGAATTTATTGCAATTTGATGCAATAATATGTTTAACTGCTCAAAGTCATGCATTAGACCATTAGACCTAGAGGATATTAAATACTGCGTTCTCACTTCGTGACTTCTCAGACTCGTTCCATATTGTAAAGACCTTAGATGAATTTTCTCTATGTAATATATGTGTGTTATATTGCAGCTGAAGCGATTCGACGGCGGCAAGGCCGAGGAGTTGGCCTGAACCCGCGACTGGCGGGTCGTGTCCCCGCGCCGCCGCCCGCCGCGCCCTCTACCCACCTCCACACATCATTACATCTGAACATACCATGCTAACCACCACACTCTTTACACCAGTGATACCCTCCCCAACATAAGTGCATAACATACCTATTTATTAACTATAATATTACTTATAGAAAATACAATCCTTTGTGATTCGATTGTTGCCGATTTTTAACAGCTATTAGTAGTCAGATAATTGACATAAGTGAGAGATGATTTGGATCTATGAGACGGGTACGTCCACATTATGACCTAGCCTACCTAATCCACTCTCTCTATACCAGTGACATTGTAGCCAGTTACCAATAACTATACTGTCTACCTTTTTATAGGTAGGTAGGTATATAGTATAGATATTTCAATACCAGTAAAATGAATACTTGCTGTGTTATAGCAATCCATTAAATTTATTTGCGTTCTATTCGAACGCAAACGAGTTAGAAATGTATTAGACCTTTATATAATAATAACAACAAATACATCTATTTATATCTATCATAAATCTGACATAAACAAAAACTATTCATCATCACCAGAGCAACAGATCAATATAATCATAGTGAATGTATACACTTTCCACAAAAATATAGTAATTTGTAGAAAATATTTACTGCTCACATATACCTAATTTATAGATTTTATAAACATTTTTAACGTAAAAATCTAAATGCACGTTGCACTTTTTACAACTTTACAAATTTAAACAAAATATGTTAGTGTTGTAAATAAAACGAGGAATAGGTATCTCACGGCGCTCTCCATAAATTATATAATATTACCCTAAAATATACTATAATTTATATGAAAGCATAATATCTCGTGATGCCCCACAAATGCACATCTATTTAAATAAATGAATAAAAGATTTTATACTATACGATATTCGAGATTGTATTAAATAAGTAGAATATAAGATGACGATTTTTCTTAATATTTTAAATGTAATTTTACTCAGCTTTACTTTGTTCGTAGCATAGAATTTTAAGTACTGACAACATTGGAGATACAATTTGAGAGCTCTTATACTAAATATTTGTATAACATTTTCGTAAAGTAAAAATACAACTTTCTACAGAGCTCATCTAATATGATGAAATACGTATATTTCTCGAATAAAAAACATGTTAAGTCCACTTCACTCTAAATTGTATCATAGATATCATTTATATTTTTAACGATAGTTTTAAGGACCAAACGAACTTTAATATCAAAGTGTTCATAATTACTTCTGCTTGAGAATGTGAACTATTGTAACCTTGTGTCTTAATATTTGTGAATCAAATGTGAATGTAAAACTGTCTTTGTTTTAATAAATCTGATATTATTTTACTAGCGTTATTTATTTTGAAATTCTCCATTAAATGTTTAGTAAGTTTTCAATTAAACCTCGAATATACATAAAACTAGAAGTTCCCCGCGGCTTCACTCGCGTTAAATACTTCTTTTATTTACTTAAAACTTTTATTTTGTAAAAACCGTTCTATCATAAAAGACAACAACGAAGTAAAAGCCAAATCGGTTCAAACATTGAACCCCCGTTTCATCCCCTTAAGGAGTGTATTTTGAAAAATCCTAGGAGCAATAATTACTAAAGTACAGAGCGCGGCTATGAGCCCGCCACGTTGCTGAGAGTTGTAAGCAGTTTCCAGTATATAAAAGTACTCTGTGGTAAGCAGATGTGCTATAGCTACGTACATTGATCTATAGGTCTTGCGTAGGGATGCCTGCAAACGCCCGCGCGCTTATCGATGAAGCGGGTGACACGTGACGTTAAAAATGAATATAGGATATTTATACATTGAGAGGAATGTTATATATTAATCTTAAGATACATTGTTTGTTTTTCCTACGATTTCTCACTCATTATATTATATAAGTATCTTAAATGCACGAAAGAGATAGTATTAATTTAATTAAGAGTACCTAAGAGCACTTAAAATAATATTATTGTGATGTTATAATAAATGTAATAATATAAAATTTTACCTGAAAATGAAATGCTTATTTACATACTAACCCGTTTTTAGCGTTCCGTAGCCCAATAAAAATCATACAGACAAATTAAGAACCTCCTCATTTTTGGAAGTCGGTTGAAAATACGACAATTTATATAGGGCGTACCAAAGAAATATACATACATATAAATAATATATAAGAAATATCAATACATACACTCGAAAAATATACCCTCCTTCTTTCGCAGTCGAGTAATAAATATGACATTCAAAGTTTGTAAAAGTTTTAGTTAGGTTATGAGGGGGTGGGGAAGCGAGAGGGGAAAGGGAGAGAAGGGGGGAAGGTAGGAGAGGGAAAGAGGGAGGGGACGGGGCTTATCGAGGCGTGGTATGGCGCGGTGTAGGTGGGCTACGTATGTGTCTTATTTGTAATGTAATTAGCCTAAATAATTAAAAATACTACCCAAAGACTAGTAGTACTAGCTATGCTAATATAAAGCTAACCACACAAAAATCTCAACATTAACACTTTAAAGCATCGGAGTATTTCCTTGCTTCGACTTTGCTTGAACGTAAAAAATGTCGTAAATAATATCGACAGCACGCACATCACTACTCAATGCATCACCGGCAAAGCGACGGGCGGTGTAGTGGGACGCGTCTCGCAACCGCACGTCTCACGTGTACTTCACCCCCGCTATCATATAATAGTATATCCGTTTAAAATGAAAAACTAAATTACCTGTGAAATGTTATGTTGCGTTTTAGTTTCGTGTGTTTCCTTGTGTCATTTTGACAAGTTGGCACCGCACATTTTACCATTTTCTCGGCAAAAACGTAATAAGATGTTACTAAACGCACTCCGCTCGAACTCTGAATGTCGACTGTTCGCGCTTGCCGGTGGACAACGACGATGTTCTGACCCGTGCTTACTGTTCGAACTCGAGTAGCCGCGCTCTGTTCTTTAGTAATTATTGCTCTGAGGAAAAATCCTTTCTTAGCGGATACCTACGTCAAAATAACTATTTGCATGCAAAATTTCAGCGCAATCCGAAACAATATTGATTTCAGACTTTGTTACCCCACTTCACCCTTTTAGGGGTGGCATTCCGAAAAAGTCCGAAACACGTGTTTACTTATTTATTAAAAGACTATCTTATCTTGTTGCTCCATACAAACTTTGAACCCCAGTTTCATCCCCTTAATGAGTGAATTTTGAAAAATCCTTTCTTAGCGGATACCTACGTCAAAATAACTATCTGCATGCCCAATTTCAGCGCAATCCGAAACAATATGTATTTCAAACTTTGTTACCCCACTTCACCCTTTTAGGGGTGGCATTTCAAAAAAGTCCCAAACACCTGTTTACTTATTTATTTACTGAAGTACTTGTGCGAAGTTCCGAATAGAAAAGACTATCTAATCTTGTTGCTCCATACAAACTTTGAACCCCAGTGTCATCCCCTTAATGAGTGAATTTAGAAAAATCCTTTCTTAGCGGATACCTACGTCAAAATAACTATCTGCATGCCAAATTTCAGCGCAATCCGTAACAATATCGATTTCAGACTTTGTTACCCCACTTCACCCTTTTAGGGATAGAATTTCAAAAAAGCCTGAAACACGTATTTACTTAGGTATTTATTTACTGAGGCACTTGTGTGAAGTTTCGAATAGAAAATACTATCTAATCTTGTTTCTCCATACAAACTTGAACACCCATTTCATCCCCTAAACTAAAGGAGTGAATTTTGAAAAATCCTTTCTTAGTACACCCTTACGTACTAAGACAAATATACCCTCCGAATTTCAAATCTCTACGACCAGCAGCTTAGGCTGTGCGTTGTCTGTCATTCAGTCAGTCAGTCAGTATGTCAGGACAAAGATTCTTATACTATTAGATATAGTATTATTATACGTATATAAACAGAGTATATTACGATAGTATATTATTGCAAGCCGTGCAATAATTGACAACTTATGTCACGGTCACGAGTATCGTATATTATTTTATAGCTGTCAGTGTGACCTAAACCTAAACATTTTTGATGTTTTTTTTTCACAGGCGGTAAAGTCGTTTTAAATTATTATAAAGGTGTTATTCTCACGATAATTTCTATAAAGAAATTACTTTAAATATATATATATATATACTATAGAATAGTTCTTTTTGGGGTACCTACAAGAAATTTAAATCTTTCAACGAAAATTCGTGTGTGATCATAATGAAATAAATAAATTTAAAAAAAAAAAAAAAACGACTGGCACCTACTTTAAATAGATAAGTGGCGTCGGTTTTTTTTTTAATAAATTTATTTTACCCTTTTTAGTGCATAACAAGTTTTAATTTAATTACATGCATCTATAAAATTTCGTGTCTGGGCAACGGCCCAGGGGGGGTTGCGGGGTTCACAAAGTATATACTTTGTGAAAATTTTAAGTATGTACCTATTACGGTTAAGAAGATACAGATCTGTAAAGTGCGCACATATAGACACACGGACGGACGGACGGACGGACGGAGAACGGACAGCAAAGTCTCAGAAAGTGTTCATTTGGTACCCTTTGGGTTCGGAGCCCTAAAAAATTGACCTCAAATGCCGCGCTAGTGAAAATATCCACTAGTCATAATGATGTCATCAAAGTATCAAAGGACAATGTCTAAAATGGCCATGTGCAATAAAAGCATCTGACACACACGATAATTAATCGTCTATTATATTACAATAATTCCAAATATTTTATAACACGGACTAGTTGTATTCCAAAATGAATATTAGAAAGTATTATTTGCGATTATTAACATTAATCGCCGCCATATGGCCGCCATTTTCGCCAAACGTCATGTTATGTCAAAAAATGTTCACATCAAAAACGCTGCACCCTAACTGGACTTTGCCCGGTAGAGCATTCCTGTGAAGACAAATTAATTCTCCCTACTTAATATGTTTCTATCTCGCTCACAGTTACCGTATTATCTGTCAATAACCGGCCAAGTGCGTGTCGGGCCACGCGCAGTTTAGGGTTCCGTAGTAGCCCGTTATTCAATGCAAGTCTTTACCCGTTAAAAACAAGCAACTAGGTACTTCGTCTTTGTCACTTTAAAGGATTTATTCTAAGGATTTTGTATTTGGTACAAAATTATCCAACACCCAAGTTCAACGACTATTACTGCTAAAGTAATAAAGTTATCTTAACCGCTATAGTTTTCCTTTAAAGTTCATGAAATGCACTTTTATCACAATTTTTTCTAGATTTTTCAAGCCAGCAGTTTAGCTTTTAGAGGGAGGGGGGGAGACGCCCTACTGGAACAAAAATTTGCACTTTCAAGTTTAATATTTCGCAAATGGAGCATTTAATCGAAAAATAGTATAAGCAACCTTTAAGTCATTTCAAAAGACCTATTCAACGATACCACACACAATGGGGTAGACGACAAAAAAAATACTCATCCCCACTTCTCATGTAGCGGAGCTACCCTAAAAAAATATTTATCGAAATTTGAATTCGCCAATTTGTCGGCGTAATTTATATACATACTACCCTACACAATTACAGCTTTCCAATATTAACGGTCTCTTAGCAAAACCTAGGACAGACAGACAGACAAACAGACAGACAGACAGACGGACATGACGAAACTATAAGGATTCCTTGTCAGGACTACGGAACCCTAAAAACCAAAATCAACGTGAAGAAAGATGTAAAAACATTATTCAAGGTCAAATTTTTTAGTCTTCAAAATTATATGCAATAGCAACCTCCATCTTCTATATAATACTATAAGAATCTTTGTCCTGACATACTGACAGACTGACTGACTGACTGACGGACAAAGCACAGCCTAAACCGCTGGTCGTAGAGACTTGAAATTTGGAGGGAATATTTGTCTTAGTACGTAAGGGTGTACTAAGAAAGGATTTTCCAAAATTCACCCCTGAAGGGGATGAAACGGGCGTTCAAAGTTTGTATGGAAAAACAAGATTAGATAGTCTTTTCTATCCGAAACTTCACATAAGTGCTTCATTAGAAAAATAAGGATATACGTGTTTCAGGTTTTTTGAAATTCCCCCCCTAAGAGGGTGAAATAGGGTAACAAAGTGTGAAAAACAATATTGTTTCGGATTGCGCTGAAATTTGGCATGCAGATAGTTATTACGACGTTAGTTTCCTCTGAGAAAGGATTTTCCAAAATTCACCCCTGAAGGGGATGAAACGGGGGTTCAAAGTTTGTATAGAAAAACAAGATTAGATAGTATTTTCTATTCGAAACTTCATACAAGTGCTCCAGTAAAAAAAAAGTCTTATATTCGAAATTTAACACAAGTACTTAAGTAAATAAATACGTGTTTCAGGATTTTTCAAAATTCCACCCCTAAAAGGGTGAAGTGGGGTAACAAAGTCTGAAATCAATATTGTTTCGGATTGCGCTGAAATTTGGCTTGCATATAGTTATTTTGACTTAGGTATCCGCTAAGAAAGAATTTTTCAAAATACACTCTTTAAGGGCATGAAGCGGGGGTTCAAAGTTTGGATAGTCGTTTTATTCGACTTTTTTTTTATTTTTTTTTTTATATTATATTCCTCTGATTCCTCTGATATTCTTCAGAGTTTTTGTTTTCAATGTTATGATTTTATATGTTTGGTTTCTTGTTTACCTAATTATAGTCGATTGATTTCGTTATTTTCTTACTATTCTTTTCCTTTTGTTTTAATTTATTACTGTCAACACTTGAAGAGTGGAATTAAACATTTTGCATTTTACTTTCATTTTTAAGTTCTTTTCTATTTGGTTTGTATTCTATATGTTTCTTCGTATGTTGAGTATATGTTGTCTAAAATATATAGTAAACATACTTTTCTTAAGCTACTTATTCCTTTTATTTACTAATTTTACTATATCTGAACAATATTCTATAAAAACGTTTCTGTGTTCCTTATTCGTCATTATTTCTTTTAAACTACTTTGACATACTGTAAGGTCGAGCTTTTGTTCCAAATTAAATTTTTTCCGACCAAAGATAGGGCAGTCAAATAGGACATGTGTTATGGATTCGCTCTTGCCAGGCTCACAGATGCACGATGGGTCCCCCTTTAACTTGAAGCGATTCAAGTATTCGGCGAACCCACCGTGCCCCGTGAGTGCCTGAGTGATGGTTCCGGTCAATGTACATTTCCTTATTATATTATACGCTTGTATTGCGTCTGGCAGAAATATTTTTGTGACGGTTGCAGTTTCGCCCTCTTTATATCTCCGGTTCCATTCGCCAAGCGAATCCATACGAATTAGTCGCTTGGCGAATGATACCGGGCATAGGTCATAGTCTGGCTTCTTTTTGCATGTCAATGCTGCTTCTTTTGCCAGTGCATCGGCTCTCTCGTTGCCTTCTATTCCTGCGTGAGCCTTTATCCAAAACAGAGAGACTTCTTTGTTTTGGTTTTTAATCTCTTGCAGATTTTGTCGAATCTCGGCAGCCAAAGGGTGAGGTGCACCATAGTTTGTAATGGTCTCTAGCGCCGACTTTGAATCGCTATAAATTCCAAAGCTTATTTCCCGTCGCTTAAGGATTTCCCTGGTGGCTTTGCATATAGCAAAGAGTTCAGCCTGGTAAACCGTGCAGTAAGAGGCGAGCTTCAGTTTGAGGGCTTTTGTCTCAGCGGTATCACTCCAAATGGACAGTGCTGCTCCGACTTGGCCCTCAATTTTACTCCCATCAGTATATATTTTTACTGCCTGGTTGTACTCTTCTAAGTCTTGCTGGTTTACCAAACTAAAGAACTCGATGCACATATGTTCTGCCGGATGGGGAACCTTAACGAACGGTACCCTTTTCTCGATTTCTCTGTCCTCTAGTATTGGCTGCGATATACCTTTCTTGGTCTCATATAGAGCGGCTGCTTCTGTGATCCGGAGATCAAGCGGTAGTATTCCAGCCAATACTAGTGCGGAGTTTAGGGAGACAGTTCGATAAGCCTTGGTAATTTTTTGCGCAAAGCCTCGTTGTACTGAGCCTAGTTGCTTCCTGATCCCTATTTTCGTGGCTGCCGAAGCCCATGCACTTGCCGCGTACAATATAACTGGCTCGACGGCCGCTATATAAATTGTCCGAATGATTTCGGGGTGGAGTCCCCAGCTGATCCTGGCGGCTCTCGATAGTTGCTTATATATGTTTATGGCCTTTCTACAAACGTTCGAAACGTGGTTGTTAAACGTCAGCTTAGCATCTATCGAGAGCCCCAGGATTTTAATCTCATCGGACATTTCGATATTTACCCCGCCCATCCTCAGGAGTGGAGTGTCGAATTTTAACTTTTATATAATATATAACTTTATTCGACATTTCACACAAGTACTTCTGTAAATAAATAAGTAAATACGAGTTTCAGACTTTTTCAAAATTCCACCTTAAGAGGATAAATTGGGGTAACAAAGTCTAAAAATCAAATATTATGTTTCTTTGAAGTGTTACACACTTAATATTTTTGTAAATTGTTAAACACAATCCAAAATTTCATCGTACCAACGGGACTTGAACCCGCAACCTCCGGAATAACATGTTCCGGTGCTTTGCCAATTAAGCCATGGTGCGAAGTAACGTTACGACGAAATTAGTGGATTGCATTTGTTAACCCAATTATGCATTGGTGGCGCCATCTATGACTACTTATTACGTAAGTTAATCATTTTGGATTGTGTTTAACAATTTACAAAAATATTAAGTGTGTAACACTTCAAAGAAACATAATATTTGATTTACGCAGTGCAACATCTCTCGTCGGATTTGAAAACTGTAATGATTTCTTCCGAATGATTAACTTACGTAATAAGTAGTCATAGATGGCGCCACCAATGCATAATTGGGTTAACAAATGCAATCCACTAATTTCGTCGTAACGTTACTTCGCACCATGGCTTAATTGGCAAAGCACCGGAACATGTTATTCCGGAGGTTGCGGGTTCAAGTCCCGTTGGTACGATGAAATTTTGGATTGTGTTTAACAATTTACAAAAATATTAAGTGTGTAACACTTCAAAGAAACATAATATTTGATTTACGCAGTGCAACATCTCTCGTCGGATTTGAAAACTGTAATGATTTCTTCCGAATGATTAACTTACGTAATAAGTAGTCATAGATGGCGCCACCAATGCATAATTGGGTTAACAAATGCAATCCACTAATTTCGTCGTAACGTTACTTCGCACCATGGCTTAATTGGCAAAGCACCGGAACATGTTATTCCGGAGGTTGCGGGTTCAAGTCCCGTTGGTACGATGAAATTTTGGATTGTGTTTAACAATTTACAAAAATATTAAGTGTGTAACACTTCAAAGAAACATAATATTTGATTTACGCAGTGCAACATCTCTCGTCGGATTTGAAAACTGTAATGATTTCTTCCGAATGATTAACTTACGTAATAAGTAGTCATAGATGGCGCCACCAATGCATAATTGGGTTAACAAATGCAATCCACTAATTTCGTCGTAACGTTACTTCGCACCATGGCTTAATTGGCAAAGCACCGGAACATGTTATTCCGGAGGTTGCGGGTTCAAGTCCCGTTGGTACGATGAAATTTTGGATTGTGTTTAACAATTTATAAAAATCAATATTGTTTGGGATTGCGCTGAAATTCAGAATGCAGATAGTAATTATGACGTAGGTATCCGCTCAGAAAGGATTTTCTAAAAATTCCTCCCGGATACGGAACGGGGATTCAAAATTTGTATGGCGAAACAAGATGGGATAAAGTACGTGTTATAGGATTTTTCAAAATGGGGTAGGTAACAAAGTCTGTAAATTTAGGTTCGGGTTTTATAAATATAAATCCCGAATTGCCTTAGTCACGCGATAACATGAAAACGGGTGAACCGATTTGGCTAATTCTTATTTGATGTGTTTGATGATAGAATCGTTTTTACAAACGAAAAGTTTTAAGTAAATAAAATAAGGTTTTAACGCGGGCGAAGCCGCGGCGTACTTCTAGTTGTGTATAATCTTCTTGGGACTCTTCTTCTAAAACCAGTACATTCTCCTATGTTTGAGGTATTTATCTCCATATCTCTGGAGATACTACTCAGATCGAGATTAAATTAAAATGGGATCACCTCGGAAACGTACCCTACCTATTAAAAAAAGAATCATTTGAATCCGTTCACAATTGACGGAGTAATCGCGTAACATACACACAAAAAATAACATACAGACGAATTGAGATCCTCCTCCTTTTTTGTGAAGTCGGTTAAAAAATATATTGAAATACTGATCTATTGAGAAATATAAAAATGAAAGTTAAGAGCTATGTGCGACTACAATTACCGTTGACTTCTAAGTATGATGTCGCCGGTTCATATCCTTGTATGGGTTACCCCACGGGTGGTAGGAGAACATTATATCGATGTTTCGCCTGACTTGCTACCGAAAAGTAGCTTACCACCGTCAAGGCAAAAATCCGCCGCCATACATTTATGTTGTTCCGGCAGCACTCAGTCCTTGAGAGTCAAAGTATTCTAGGCCTAGCGTATTCACCATTTTCGACCGCATTATATCGCTTATCACTAGGCGAGATAGTGGTCACACGGTAGCCTATAAAAGATTTTTAAAAATCTTATTTCGATCTTATACTATCCATTGCGAGTTACGCGAATAGACCGGCAAACCTTTAAAACTGATAATAATATTAGTAATATAATCCTACTACTAGTAGCTTTGCGGTTGAAGCAACAAGTAAACCACAACATTTGATACCATCATTCGGATCCACCTGATCATATTGAAGGTTATTACCACCTACCATTACAAATAAAACCACAACTTGTAAGAAATAGTGTTTTATTACAGTACAATAATTTATACAATTATTCTTATTTACAGGGCAAATTTTATCGTCTCTATTTTTACTAAAGCTCGCACAATTTAACCGACATCCGAAGGGATTACTGAAATGTGAATCTCTAGGTATGTTATCTCATATCTCTGTCAAGGCAACATTTTAAAGACTTTTCAAAAGGATACATTTTATTGCGTTCCGATCCGAAGATAACAAAAAATGAAGTAAAGTCGGCTTCTTTTAGATTAAAACGAAATCTAATAATATTTTGGAGGAAGGATCAGTCTTAAAAATATGAGACTAGTAACACGTTAGTAAAAAATTAATGACTATTAAATGTCTAACTGGTATTCCTTCTATTTACAAGTATAGAATGTGTTCATATTGGTACGTATATTTACGCCATGCTTACTAATTAGTTTGCTTTTAGTCGAAATAATAACATTAAATTAAAAATATGCAATAGATTTTAATATCCGTTTATGCATAAGAGTTTCAATTTTAGATATAATTATTATAAATATACATAGTTTGGTATAATTTACTAATTTTACTAAATCATTGTTATTACTTACAAAACTAGTGTAAAAATTTAAAAAAAAGGTTCAATCGTAATTTTTAAGGAATTCTAAAGTTTTTTAATTTACATTTACATAAACATGGTATTAAAATTATTATAATTTTTTAAACTATGCGTCTACATAAATTCCTCATTGTAGTAAATGCATAAATGTCCGTTGATTTAAAAAATACAAAAAAGTTTATCTACGAGTATACAACAATTTATGTGAGACTCACTTATATTCACTTACATAAAAATGATAAATAACTTTGACACACCATTTTTTTTCGATCAAGGCAATGTCATGAAATCACATCAAACTAACGTCATTAAATCATGAACATATAACATTCAGATATATATATTTTTGATATGTTTACAAATCAAACATATCACGTCGAGGTTTGAGTTTCATCGTGTTGTATTGTTTCTGTTAATGCGAGATAACATGTCATTCATCATGATAATAAAAACTCGTATAAATATAAAAATATTAATATCTACAAACATACAAAAGTACAATAAATGTGTATAAACGATAAAAAGTAGATTCATCTAGAAACTAAATTCGTATTAAGAATGACCTATAGTTTAGATGGCCTATGTAATGTTATATATTTGTTCAACGAGAAACCTAAAATGAGTGAGATCTTCCAAGAATACAACAATTTCTTAAAGCTCACCGAACTATGCAGGCTGACGATTTTACTTTTCATAATGTACACAGTATGCAACACAATAATCAGATAAAATACAGACGATAAATCACTAAAAGTCAAATATCGCGTTAGGTCTTACAAATTCTTTCACATTTCTTTCACTTATACTGTTATTCAGATAATTATTTTATTATTATTTAGATATCAAGAAAACGTTTCGGATAAGGCTATTGATCGTAAAAATAACACCAACAATATGAGATTGCTGAAATCAAGTTTTACCTACTATTTATAGATTCGGGGTTGTACCGTACGTTCACGCAAGTCAATTTGAATTTATCGAGAAAGCACTGCGAGATCTATGACCAATTATTTAGCAAGTGTGGTCAACGACAGCGTATCGAAGATGAACAGTTTCTAGTCCAAATTATGTGTTTAAATAAATATTTTAAGCTGCCAACTTTGGTGTACCGCTACTACTACACAAGACATGATATATACAATGAAGTAATTTATGTTTTATGTGCAGTACCTACTATTACTATCTATAACATTATTATTGGGCTTATTTACTATATTTATTTTTTAAATCTTACTAGCAATGTGGGTAGCACATTACGAGTAGTCTTGTTAAACCCTCCAACTAAGCTAAATTTGCTTGTGTCTGGAGTTGGTTCATCAATAGTGCAATGGGTAGGGATCGAACTCACGACCTCTCGATCGCCAGGCCGACTTCTTAGCCATTGAGCTATAGCCACTTGATGTTTGCGTATGATTTTTTTATTTTATATTTTTCATTCTTTACGAGTTTAAGCGCCATGTTCACCGATTACTGATAGATGACTTAGCCCTATTATATCTGACGTATTTTTGAAAACTTTTATATGGAGACAAATGTCAGGTATAACTATCAGAAACTTAATGGAACCAATGAAAGGGGCCCTTAATATAAAAATATGGTAAATATCCACCGGATTTTTTTATTACATTTAAGGCATAATAGTGTTATGAATAGTAATAGACATTACAATGAAAACTTAAAAACGTTAAATGTACAGTTCGAGTACTATATAAACTTGAAACATTTTTGTTTGGTGTGAGGTATCCGCGTCTTGAACAATACGGAGTCAGCTCGGTACTGAGTCGATAGAAGTGGAGTGTAGCCCATTACCTACAGCAACAAATTGATGATACAATATATAATATAATTAAGAAAATAATGAAAAACTCAGATGCAAATGGAGTTGAGAATAATGTGTGTAATTTTTTTTCCACGTAAACAATAATGTGATCGCTATCTCACCTGGGGCCTTATTCAGTATGGCCATTTTAAAGTCTTATCGTGCCGTGTTACGTTATCTCCGCGTTATGGTATTCTCTATGCCAATTAAAACGCGGTAGGGTAAGGTTATGAGCGCGTTTTGAGCTGTCAAAATATCGTGACATATGAGGACGTGTAACGCGCGCGTTTTTTATAATTTACCTATCGTGTGGCATTCAGAATACAATTATTCAATAACGTGACGTGGCGCGTTAAGGAACGCGTTATCTCATTGGTCATACTGAATAAGGCCCCAGATGTTAAGTGACAATGCTGTTTTTTTATGGTATAAGGTAACAGGACAAGTACGACGCTCGCCTGATGGTAAGCGATGATGTCTAGCTATTACAGATACAGCGGCATGAAAAATTCTAGCAGTCCAAAATGTTGCATGTCACTGTACTGCGCCTGTTACCTTGAGACATAAAGATGTTGAGTCTCACATGCCCTGTAATTTCACTAGACAAACTGGTGTAAGATGGAATAGTGCTTATCTGGAGTTGGTAGACAGCAGCGAGATGAGACACTGGTCAACAGGCTTTGGTCCAATTCACAGAGCGTAACTATCACAATCCGTCTTCAAAGGCTGGCACCGAACATTATGCCATAACTCGGCGAACCAATTGGTGACAAGTCTTTGTCTAGTGGGTGGTTAAAGCCACGGCCGAAACCAGTAGACGCCTATTTAACACCACCCAAAGATCACATTAGGGTACATTAAGGTCTAAGCCTACGAACGCTAAAAGACAATGATGAACTTTCCGTGGATGACGTTTTGGGTGTGGAAGAGATCGCTGCTAGCGAAAGTGTTGTATCGATGTTTCTATCTAATACGTTAATAAAGGTTTTGATTTGGATTGCACTAAAGTCAGTAGTCTAGCAATTCATCACACTTCGATCTTCACTCAAGCACATTATATATATTTCGCTAAGCAAGCGTTTGATTACAATCTCAGCTGATCTTAAAAACATTATCAGTTACCATCAAATAAGTTCGTAAACAAGGCCGCCTGTCCCTCTCTCCTTCTATATATCCGTGTACCCATCCCTTTCTATAATATCAACTGTGATCTTACCTGAGAGAAGAACTGTATACATTTATGTCTCTCTTCGAAGTGCGTTTCATCTGAGGAGAGGGTCACTGGGCAGCCGGGACAACGGAAAGTCCACCTTGATGTCACCTGCAACGAAATTATCAATAAATCCAAAGTATCCTTATTTGGCGATATTTTTAGGGTTCCGTACCTCAAAAGGTAAAAAAAGGAACCCTTATAAGATCACTTTCTTGTCCGTCTGTCTGTCCGTCTGTCTGTCCGTGTGTCACCACAGATTTTCTCAGGAACGGGTGGACCTAGCAAGTTGAAATTTATACCTGATACTGAGGTATATAGTCCCTATTGGGTGTATAAAAATCAAGGTCTTGAGTTAACACAATAAAAAGACATGGGCAAATTTAGATTTTTGCGAAAACTTGTAAGTACCAAAATTTACCTTAATTTTCAACTTTTTTTATTTTCGGAATTTTTCCTTTGCTTGTTTTGTAAGACCTTGCTTGTGACCAAAATTGACAATTCTAGGTCGACCGGAAGTACCCCATAGATTTTGGGTCGAAAACCTATAGGGTACTTCCCATTGACCTAGAATCATAAAATTTGACAAGAAGCAAGGTCTTATAGCACACATAAAGGAAAAATTCTAAAATATAAAAAAAATGGAAAATTAAAGGGTGTCCCCATACATACATAGTTTCAGCCAATTAAGATAGGCCTCTGATTTATATGAGCGCTCATACAATTTAGAGGTCTAGCTTAATTAGTACCTACCAACGTTGGTATGGAAGCCTCGGTGGGCGAGTCTAACTCGACTTTGCCGGTTTTATTTTTTTTAAGATTACTCGCAATGTGGGTTGCACATTACTAGTATTCTTGTTAACCCAATTCACGTCAATAGTGCAATGGGTGGGGTGGGGATCGAACTCACGAGTCACGACCTCTTGATCGCCAGTCCGACACCTTATCCATTGGGATATTGCCGCCTTGGGAGATCTTAGATCTTATCAGTGGACTGATACCGGCTGATAATGATGATGATCTTTATTTTGTCCTATTTTACCCTATGGGTAGGCTGCTAGCCTGTAAATCATTATCATCATCGTCCTATCCTTATCGCACTTAAATGGGGTC
Organism: Cabera pusaria; assembly: GCA_954871355.1. NCBI lineage: Eukaryota > Metazoa > Arthropoda > Insecta > Lepidoptera > Geometridae > Cabera > Cabera pusaria. Next base: position 15,927,026 of record OX940889.1, read on the forward strand.
GGTACAACATGTCATCATATCTTATATCTGGGACCATCATTTGCCACTTCTGTATCTACTCCGTTTACATCCATATATTCCATCCTCACTGTCCTCAATCTTACTCTGCCTCTATAGCCGTCCACTTTCAAGTCCATGGCCTTTCTAGTCACGTGGTCTTTACTTCTCATAATACAGGGTTATTGGTAACTCCACGTATTCCCGGTAGAATCAGATGGGGGCTGAAATGCGACATATTTAGACCCACCAATGGCCGAAAGTTAATAGTTTACATGATATTTGGAATTTAGCAATTTTTGGAAAAATAGGAACCTCCAAACTTTCTGTTCCTGCCGCGAATACGTCGAGTTACCAATAACCCTGTATATCCATGGGAGGCTAGCCTATTGCTGTTTAACTTTTCTGTCACTGGTGCCACTTTCAGGCTTCCCTTGACATAGCTACTCATTTCGAATTGTATATATTCTCGTGACTTCACTTTTCCATCTTCAGACAAACCTAGAACATACATAGGAAACATAAACAAAGTATAAGTACCATTAAACACGGGCGAACCTGCGGGGACCAGCTAGTATACTATAGTACTAGTAGTAGGTATTTATAGTCTGGCCATAACTGCTGTACACTCCCTGAGGTATGCGCGCGGCGAGACGGGGGGACGCGCTCCGTCAGTCTGCCGTCCCCACAGTCTGTTTCCTCGGCTCCCACCTCGCCGCGCATACCTCAGGGAGTGTACAGCAGTTATGGCCAGACGATAGTACCGGCACATTTTATAATGGTGGTTTTTGCGTGTGAATCCTGCGCTAGTGTGCAACAAGGTCCGCGAAACTGCAATGGTCATTTTTAGTTAAGGATTTATGTCCATCTGACAATGACGTATTATACATTTGGACATTTCAAGATAAAATTGTATAGTTTGACAGCTGTCATGGGAGACATTTTACACAGTGCGCCACCTGGTGAGCAAAAAACGAAAGCCCCCATATGATTATGATGAAGAAATTTTACCTTAACGGGAGGCTTTCTCGTGATATGGGCTACAAGGAAGTTCATGGCGATGTCTTCACAGTTCATGTACTCGTCGACATAATCTCGGATGGCGGCGGGCAGTAGTCTCCAGTACGACCACAAGTAGTAGCGGTGGACGAACGCAGCACCAGTCAGCACCATGCTTAGCTCGCAACTGGAATACGGTGGAACACAATATGGTATACTGTTCTATTCCTACTATCAAATACTAACATTATGTTTCTTTGAAGTGTTACACACTTTATATTTTTGTAAAGTGTTAAATAACAATCCAAAATTTCATCAAACCGACGGCATAATTGGGTTAAAAAATGCAAACCACTAATTTCGTCGTATCTAAATATCGAACTGTGGCTTAAGTGTCAGAGCACCTGGACATGTTATCCAAGGGGTTGCGGGTTCAAGTCCCGTCGGTACGATGAAATTTTGGATTGTGTTTAACAATTTACACTAGCATTTCAGTTCTATGTTAAGCCACAATAACTGATTATTAATAAGGTTGCAGGTTAAATTGTACAGATTGACAGCTGTCATCAAGGCCATTTTACTCAGGGCGCCACCTGGTGAGCAAGAAAAAGGTAGCTACCATTACCTCAGTATTGTCATTATCAGTCTATAGTCCACTTCTGAATATAGACCTCTCCAATTACCCAATAAGTACGATCCTTGGCTACTCGTACCAAGCTCTTGCCACCTTCCCTCGCTTAGAATCATAAATAAATGTAGATATTAGATTGTTTACCTGTAATTGGAATTATATAGAAATCCATTGTTAAAGTTGAGGTCCCAGGCGTGGTAGCGGCCGGGAAAGCCCACGATACGGTCACGGTGTTCACGCCACACCCTGACAAACAGATGTACAATATTAGATAGATTCTACTTGTGAAACACTTTGCAAGTAATGTTAAGCCTAAGGTGACATTTTGCAAAGTATATCCTATTGTAATGTAAGAATGTAAGTAGTGTATCGCTGCGATATTCTCGCCGTGCCATCATTCAAATAGGGTCGTATCTCGAAACAAGTGTGACTGTGAAATTATTAAAAAAAACTACGTACTTAACCTATGCGTACCACGCGCTGGTTTGTTTCGGTGAATACTAAAGTGCACGTGAAATTATATGCTGTAAACTTTTTTAAAATCAAATATTATGTGTACACTTTATGCATAGTTTTATTATTTTTTAATTTTAATTTTTTTATATGCTATAGGCTAGTGTTTGACCACTATCTCGCCTGGTGGTAAGCGAAGATGTGGTACTTTCTTGTAATTTAGATTTCTGCTTGAGTTTTTACACACGATCACGAAAGAAACTGTATTTTTCGAAAACCTAAGAGAAACGAACTGGTCAACAACGAGTTATTTCTGAACGGATGGACGGACAGCGATGTCTCACTAAAAGGGTTCCGTTGGTACCTTATGTTTATGGAACTCTATAAAGTGACAGAATGTTGTGGCACTGTTCCAAGTGGGCTAGCATAAGACTAAGTAATACGCTAGTATGCCTTAGTTTAGTAAGGCTGGTATTATAGGACAATACTCCAATCTTCGAGCACATAATATCGTTTAAAAACTAAAAAAGAACCGACTTCAATGCCTCGCTATTCATTTTCAGTACCAATTTTGAGATGTTTATCTCAATATCTCTGGAGATACTTATCAGACCTCGATAAAATTACCATGGTACCACACTTGGGATATCTCCTTTGAACAAAAAAAGAATAATCAAAATCGGTTCATAAACGACGAAGCTATCCGCGAACAAACATAAAATATATATATATATATATATACCGTCGAATTGAGAAACCTCCTTTTTTAAGTCGGTTAAACTCTCGCTTCGAATCTTTCTACTCGGTCTGGATAATACTGGATTAAGATTAATATACTGGATTAAGATCATTAGTTACCTGAAAGCGAAGACAATCTCATCGTGTCTGAGATGCGCGTCATCATCGACACAGAGCACCGCCTCGGTGTCTATGAGATGGTAGGGCATGAAGCGGTTGTTGAGAGAGTTGCGCGAGGCTCGCACCACGGCCACCGGCGCGCCGCTCTCCGGCCATGACGTCACCGCGCCCGGGGACGACGGCCCGTTCCATACCACCACCACCTGGGGTTCTCATACTTTACTCAAGGGTAACATAACAGCATATGAGCAAATATATTTTGCCTACATACCCTCTATTTTAACATCAAAGCAGCAGATTTAGTTTTACGTATTTTATATGACAATATCAACGTTAGATAATTCTAAAAATAGTAGGTACCGAGAGAAGAATCGTAGGAGCTGTAACACAGGTTTTCCTAGTACGGGTTCTAACGACCATCCTAAGAATAATAGTAAATGTGATACAATACAATTCTATAAAATAAAATGTATAATAATTAACAATACGTTAAATTAGTGTAAGTAATTAAATATACTTTTAATTTTAATTTTTATGTCATAGGATAAATTTAAATTTGTAAGTTTTGAATTTGAATAAATGAAAAAAATGAAATATTTCATTTCATATCTTAAACGGTGACATAGCATAAGTATGAAAAAAAATGTTATACTCTCCCAGAGAAAATGCTACATTAGCAGTGGGGCAGAAATAGCCGAGTCGATTATGTAGTCATAATGTTTGCTGAACAAGTTTGTCCATGAACTAAATCCTACTAATATTACAAAGGCGACAGTTTGTGAGTGTGCAAATATGTTTGTTACTTCTTCACGCTAAAACTACTCAACCGATTAAGCTGAAATTTGGTATGTACACATAGTACACATAGGGTCTATCCCGATATTTCCACAGAAACGATGTGTATACGCGAGCAAAACCGCGGGGCACAGCTAGTATTGTATAATATTAGACTAAGCTTACCTTATTTAAATACGGAAGACCCCGCAGTCTCGCTAATGCTGCCGCCAACACAGCTTCCCTCTCATATGTAAGTATGACAATAGTGAACTGTTCTCTAGGACGGTCACCACCCAGCGCTTCACTGAACTCCCGGCCCGCACCCCCCACGCCGGCTCCTAACGGACGGAACCCAGCTGCCGACCCGATGAAGCGAGCTTCAGATGTAACGGTAGGGTCCCATGGAAGTTGAGGGAATAGTGCGAAAGGCTCACCCCATTCGTTCCAAGATTCATACCTGTAGGGAGATTTAGATTTGTTTAGAAAACGTAAAATAGTAATAAATTAATGGTATCTCTATAGGGAGGCAGGGAAGGAAGCACAATACCATCTGAGTGCTCCCATCCAATTTCATTTGGTTGTGGTGCATCATTCTAATCAACAAACGAGGCTCTGGCAACTGACATTATGATAGGATAACCATTTCGAAAATAACATGGCGTAGCTAAGTAGGTACTACAGACCGGCGACGGGCAGCAGCGTCATCGGTGCGAGAAGCTACGCTCTGCGATCGCTAACCCGCCTGCCCTGCGTGGCGTTTAAGATGGATAGGGTCTTTAAGCCAACGCCTGCTATTCCTAACAACGGTTGCGGCCTTGACAGGCCGGCCGGTGGTGGGAATCGCAAAAGCTAAGACTTAAGCTCCAGGGTGGAAGTGATAAAGGCATAAAGCCGCTAGTAGCATTTAGTGAAAGTGCAGCACACCTCTCGACACCCTAAGCTATCCACGCTAACGTTGCCTCTCGGCGCCAACATAACGGTCCGCCTTATGCCTCATTCAGTGTATAGCGACTCACCACCCGCCATAAAATTTTGAAATGTGGCATCATTGGCGGGTGCCGTACCTCATTAGACCGGGCATAGACCAGGAATCAGACATCAAGCAAAATTCATAGCCATGACAAAAATGTACCATCTGTTTTGTAGTTTTTCATCTTTCCATTCGCAAACCATAGGATAAGCAAAAGTTGTAAATGGCCTTTTGATTTTGGCTTTGGCTTCATCAATGCTCTCCAAAAGACCGTGCGTGTACGATCCGTGAAATGTTACGAATAATTATTATGTTTTTATAGTAGTTTTGTATATTATTTTTATATGGAATATTGTAAAAACCTAAATGTAAGAAAATGAAATAAATACGTATATTACATTAAAATTATGTATGTCAAACGTGAAAAATAAGTAACTTAATAATACAAATAATTTACCTAATCCTTAACAAAATCAATAAATTCGACGTATGTATAGAATAGAAGGCCTGGTCAATAAGCCAGCACTTTCTGTTGCTCTGGTTACATAGTACTATTAAGTATTCTGTGCTCTGGTCTTCTTTTGTAAACTGAAGGTCCCATGACATTGGTCAGCTATCCAGATTTCGCCATGTCATACAGACGCCAATTTGCCTACGCAGCTACTTAAAGACAAATTCATATCAGCAATCATTTGTTTTGAACACTATTTAACCTGGACTGAAGTATAGAGATGAGCGCAGGCGTTCCACAGGCAATGTGTTCTTTTAATTCAGGACACATTTTAACATATCTGCCCTGCAGTTGTGTAACTGGCATATAAATGGTACCGCCTTAAGTAGGCTAGGAACACTTTCATAACATGTATAACTGTATATAACTATTAGTGTAATAACAAATGCTAATGTAACAACAGTTAAAATGTATTCTCACCCGTGCAGTAATCCGACCGAGTAGTTCCTTCTATAGGCCGGGCTCGCATAAGGCGCTTCCAGCGGTCCTAACGTCTCTTCTGGCTCGGCATCTTGCGCTGGCTCCGGTCGCGGCGGTGCGAACGAATCCCCGAATGCAGGTGGAGCGGCCACAGGTGAGACCGGACGAGGCGGGATCAACAGCCTAGCTCGTATCGCTGCTAGCAACGTATCGACACTCGCTTGCACTGAACTAAGGTAACGTTCCCACAAAACGCGGCCTTGACGTCGCAGCGCTAACAAATCGGCATCGCCAAGCGCTCGCAGCAAAAAGTGCAACTCGGTCGCACGAGCCACGGGCAATGAAATAACTGCGCGGCGCCAGTCAATTGTTTCCTCGTAGGGTAAACGCGTTCGATCTCCACCCAAAATTACGGGTATCGCTCCTGCTCGTAAAGCTTCATACAAACGAGCTTGTAATAAAGCTGTGGTTGTAAAGCCGACATCTCCTGGTGCTAGAATTAGGGCGAAAGTTGAATCTCTTAGCACGGCGCGTCGCGATCGATCCGTGCCGCATAGCGCCCAGTCTCCAGCTGGCAATAAAGAGCGTCGTTCTACTGGAGGTTCGCAGTCAAGTTGTATGAGGAATCGGTCGCCATTTTTCGCAGCGGCGATAGATTCCAATCGTTGTCTTAGCGCTCGTTCGCGCTCGCCGTCAGCGCCGCTCATCGGCGGCTGTGAGCCCTGAAAACTACGGCACGCTCGAGAATCGAAAACAACATAATAATAAATAAAAAAGCTGGTATGGAAATTAGGGACAGTACGTGACTGGTTGTACATAATAAACAGGTTCATGTCTTAAGCCGCAACCAGACATGCGGGACTCATCGAGTGCCGAGCCGACTATTTGCCGATTAGCGAGTAGGTTGTGAGGATGGGTGTTCGCAAATCACCGAGCAACGATTATTCCTGCTCACCTCGGTCGACTAATTGTCGGTAAATTTGTCCACTCTACGTAAACGAATACAAATATTAGTAACAAGTCCCGCATGTGTGTATAGACATGCTCACTACTTGGCGAATACGACGGCGAGCACATGCCACTCGGCGATTAATCGGCATTCGGCGAGTCCCTGCGTGTCTGGTCGCGGCTTTATAGCACAACTACCCATACTGTCTTTCAAACTGACTCGCCACTAACCAAACTCCATTACGGTACTGTAAAGTGATTAGTGAATATCGTTGTTAGGTAGGTAGTGCGAACCATGGTTAAAACATCGGTCGTTGACGACCTGTAGAACCTACAGCTTGAGTGTTGGAGGAAAATAATTCTAAGTATACATTACTTTAAGATTTGATCACTAAAGCTCAAATGTTTAGGTAAATACATTAAGTGGTGAATTAATTTTAAAGCCTATTTAAATAATTTTAATGTCACTGCATTTAATCATCAATAAATTAAATTAATTTTAAAAAAAAATCTAGTACACATTTTGTTTTAAATATCGCGATCTCATCGTGACCTCACTCCCGAAAAAGAGCGACAGACTCGCTCGAAACCTAGGTCGAGAAAATTCGACTAAAGGTAGAAACGTGAATTACAGCCGGTGTATAACTTTAATAATAGTACTAGACATATTCCATAACATTTCACCCTGATCTATGTTTTGGGATATGTAAAAGTAAAAAATAAAACTGGCCAAGTGCGAGTCGGACTCGCACACGTAGGGTTCCGATTGAACAAAATTTGCCAGAAAAATTATGTACATAGTTTTAACATCGATATATATAAATACCGTGTCAATACTAAACATGCTTATTTACTACAACGCCATCTAACGAATATCTAACGAACTTCTTCACCAACTAAGTGAACGTTTGAACACAAAAAAAGGTGTTAGGGTAGGTAATTAATATTATTAAAAAGTTAAACAATCGTTGATAGATGGCGCTATAACGTTTTTTGTATGGGGACACCCTTTAATTTTTAACTTTCTGTTTTTAGTATTAGTTGTTATAGCGGCAACAGAAATACATAATCTGTGAAAATTTCAACCGTCTATGACGGTTTATGAGATACAGCCTGGAGACAGACAGACAGACTGACAGACAGACAGACAGACAGACGGACAACGGTGTCTCAGTAATAGGGTTCCGTTGGTACCCTTTGTGTTAGGAACCCTAAAAAGAAGGCAATACATAGTTCCGTATTATCTATTCGTACCTGAGTAAATAAGTGCGCCGCGCCGGAGCAATAGGCGCGCATTCGGCCCACACGTCTCCTCCAGGCGGCCCGAGAGCCGGCGGCGTGACAATGTCAAACCCAGGTCGGAACTGTCCATGTGTGAACGTCGACTGAGCTAGAATGGCGCGTCCCGTCCCCGCACCTCGGAACGCATCGCCGGCGCCTACGCTAAGCTCCCGACGCGCTAAGTTCAGTAGAACGTGGTTACGGCCGTCTCCACCCCAGTACGGCAAGCCACGCAATGCGCTCTCGTTTAGGAAGAGCTTGTAAGATTCTGTTGTTGACCTAAAAACAAATTTATCATTCAAAATTTATTTTCAGACTAGCTGCGCCCCGCGGCTTACCTCGCGTTAGTATGTATCCTAATAACCCTATTGGCCATCTTCTATGTGCAAAATTTTAGCCAAATGTGAAGAAGCCACAAAAATCTGACTTTCGCAATTTTATACTAATGCAATTTTATATCAATGTGAACAGCACATTGAGAATGACAGTGTTGCATAACTAAAAACTAAACTAACATACTTAAATGTAGTGCATTATTTTATGATGAAGTTGAATGTCACCCTGATAATTAGACTGATTACTTTGGTCTTATAGCTGAAACACTAATCTGCTTCACATGTGATTAGCTAACAAAAATCTGGTACAGCCAAGCAGACTTAATTCCTATCACAGAATCATATTACTTTATAGAGGTAAAATACGTACACAGGACTTTTTTCAAGCGGAAACGCTTCACCAATAATGACGATGTAGATGCACGCCTCGTTAGGATCACGAGTAATATGCGGGTTGTATCCGAAAGTTTGTCTGAGTGTGGTCTTCAGAAAGCCGTCGACTTCTGCGCCTGTCAAAGGGGCGTGTTCATCGGGATCGTAAAGGTAGACTGGGAAGCCTGAAGTTAGGGAGCATCGGGAGTGGTCGAAGCAGGAATGCATGCGACAGTCGCGTTCTGAGTTACGATCAGGAGGGTGGAGATATCGCGGTGGGCGGGAGGGGAAGATCGGGTCTGGCGGGGCGAGTTCAGGGGAGTCTCTGCGAGTGGCTTCTATTTGTGCAATTCGGGCCTGTTCTGCGGATGCGCGGAGGCGTTGTAACTCTGCTGCAGCCCGCGTGTGCTCGGCGCGAGCACTGTCGGCCCGTACACTGGCCGCCGCTGCCTCGCGCTGTAGTCGCCCGCGCCGAGCTTCTAGTTCTCGCAACTCTGTCGATACTGACGCCTGGTGACAGTATTTGTTTATTATGCCTTTAAGTATGACTGAATTATAACTTTTTTAAGACTCTACTTAAAGCTTCTAATCTGTATATATAGGCAGTATAAAATATATGCACCAATAAACTTTAGTTTCATAATTTATAGGGACTTGTTATGTCAGTCCCATGATACTTTTAACACACTTATATGACACAAATTTCACCAAAATCATTAGACAGGTGATTTTTAAATTGGACCATAAGAACAGGTACATCTTCCTCTGTAGCTACAGTAAAAAATCTTGACAAAGTCCAATTTCTGTTTTCATTCACGCTAATGCAACTTCAAAATGTATGGGGATAACAACTTTGCTGCGGAAAAATAAATGTTCAAATGTACAGTTTGTTACACTTTGGTTGGACATGTCTAAGTGTGTATAGTTGCACCTAAACATACATTTTAAGCTTGTGTTTGCGTGAATGGAAACAGAAATTGTATTTTGTCTAGGGGGACTGAGGAGACTGTTTATTACTTTTGATAACATTTTGAACTGCATTCACAGAATTTGAACAACACTAGTCAGAAAGAAAATGATTGGGCTATTTACACTTTTTTTTTATGCCATTACATTTGTTTTCATATAGGGATAAAAAAAACACTCTTTTGGACCAATAAGGTACAAAATTCAGAAATTGCAAAACCTTAATCCCATACATTTTGTAAACAGAAAAATTAGCAATTTATGAAAAATCATTTTTTATGCCAATCAATCCAAGCTTGGGCAAGAGTAGGCTTAGGCTGTAGCTTGCAGCACCTAACTACCTTACAGCATGAGCTGAGATAATTGTGGCTATCTAGCGTCTTGTCTTACAGCCATCTTCACATTCTAGATATGAACAGCACCAACATAGATAGCACCAGCAACTAACATCATGTGATATAGTGGGCCAATGCTTTGTCTAATTGCATAAAAAATTTATGATTTGAATCAATATTGATTCTATGAGTCAGAGCTATTTTCCACATTAAATTTTGGCTATCCACAACCATAAGATATTGTATAACATCATAATTTACCTTTATCCTAAGCATTTCTTCAATTCGTACTTTTAGATCAGCTGCATTCAACGAATAAATATCTCCTAGATCTTCTAGGGTGTGATGCAGTGAACTGGCACCCACAGTGATAGACTGCGACTCATACTGAAACCAATATCATTCATTAATAAATAACCTATGTTGTACAGATTCGCTTTCGTTAAAATATCCTAAGTGTAAGTAGGAGTAATGAAAAAAAAAACAAATCAAGTTAGATTCAAGGTGGATTAGCATTATGTTGGTGCGCACCTCATTTTACACAGTATCGTACTTTCCTGTTAGACATGTGCAAACAATATCCTTACAGAGAAAAGATAGATACCTATCATTTTGAACAAAAGATATATATCTCTTTTATATCTCTATATCCCTAGTAACTCTGTGACGCTACGCTCCCTTTCTATTACATAGATTGTGTAATAAAAAAATTTTGCTTTATAAAAAATATAAACGTTACTGGTTGTAACATGAAGGTTATAGAGTATAAAAAGCTAAAAATTAATGTTAGGTAGACAGTATTTATGAATATCGAGCGCCCTTGTTCTACCAAGATCTAAAACTTACCAGGATAAATCAGCGGTGTCATTGAGACTTTTAATCTCGGACCGGGGGACAGGCAAATGATATAACACTGTTTTGGGAATGTATGACAAATTTTAATACTTCAAAACGTCCCTTACCTCCAAAGTGAGTTACATTACTTAGTTAAAGCCGCAATACTATGTCTAAACATTTGACTATAAATACCATTCGGTTTTCGTTACTTTTTAGGTTAATTTATTTTACATTTTACTACTGAAATTTGGTTATTGTCCTTCTTGCATCTTGCGAATATGAAATTAAAGTTTTAAGGGTAATAAAAAGAGTTATAATGAAATTAGCTTAGCTGCAGCGTCCGGTGGCGTCTGAGCACACCACTCTAAACAGACGTCATTCATCGTCGCACCAACAGCTCAAAACTACGACGACATCCAAACGGTGTGCGTCGCACGAACACCTCAAACTAACGACGTCTTCCAGCGTCGAACAAACAGTTGGCGACACCCATAGTCGTCCAAACAGCTCAAACAGCGCCAATGGCTGTAACCAAAAATCCGATTGTAATTTGTCGCCATGAAGGATGACGCGAAACATTTTAGGTTATCAAAAATTTACTCACCGCAAAATCACGACGTTATCATATGGCACTACGCCATAAGCACGCCGAGTATTATCGCAAGGGCGATTTGGAATACGGATTCACTTAATTGAATCCGATTTATAAAATTTTCTAAAAAATGAGCCCTTTGTATGCCTAGGGGCAAGAAAAAGTGACGTCTCCGATCGAGAATTGACAGATGTCAAAGTCATTTTTTTTTTTTTTAAAGATTGTCTATAGGATATTGAATGATCCACAGACCAAGTAATAACTCGATTATTTAAAATCGACTAAAAATGGCTAAATACGAAAATGTTCTAAATTATTTAAAACCAAAAGGTAATTTTGTCAGTCTTAGAAGCTGAAATGTGCTTCCAAACGAAAAATATGTAACAAGTCGAAATACCTCGTTACAGTACATACCTTCCCAAAAAAAATAAAAGAATGAAACTTCTTTTATTTTTGAGAAGAACTCCCAAAAAATTCCTAATAAAAACTTATTCAAAAAAAATTAATAAACAGAAAATATTCCGCCACCAAAATATGAAATTTATTCAAACTAAAAGAAGACACTAATAAAGCATAACGTTAAATCAGTTAAGCTTCTAGCCACTGACTAAGTTGCTCTAGAAAAACAAGTTATAAAAACTTTCTAACTAAGTGAAAAACAATGTTAAGGTTTATCAAAACTAATCCATCAATATGACTCAATCCTAAAATCCATCACAAATTAATTATACTCAAGAGTGGATAAGCACCATAGCCTCCATCTACTTATCTGTATCACAAACCAAATAAATATTTCTGAAATATTTAACAAAAGTGTAGATAAGCACCATCGCCTCTATCTTTTATAATCTCAGAACGATTCTAACTAAATTAAAAGGTAATAACAAAGGTTATCCATATTGTAGTACGGTTAAGCATTAGCTGCCGACTTTAGATAATTATTCACTGCAAACGATTCAGTGAACAAGTTTTCAATGAAAAAGTTGAACAACAAGTTCAAATTATTCTCATAAAAATAGAGAACCAAAAATAATAAGTAGTGACCGGCTCAACTCTACCGACTTTCCGAACACTAACAAATTAATAAAAGGGTTTGTCAAAAAGACCAAAAATTGTATATTGTGACCGGCTCAACACCACCGACATTCCGTGCACAAAAACAAGTTAACAAAAGTTTGTTGGGAAAACAACAAAGTTGTATTGTGACCGGCTCAACACCACCGACTTTCCGTTCACAATATCTAAAAAGTTTTCAACGCTTGAACTAAAAATGTCAAAGCGAGGAAAAAATGAAGAGTAAAAAATTACCCAAAAAGGTTAACTGAGACAAAAGCTCAAAAAGAGGCAAATCCGGGTAGAAATTATGTAGAGCTCTAAGTGTCAAATCCGAGGCTTAGGTCTACAACAAACACAAACTAAATAATCTAACCAATATATAACATGCTTCACAAAGACTGAAACACATCTATATTAAAAATGTATTTACACTATGTGCAGGCTATTTGAAAAGTGGAAAGCTTTTCATAGCAATCTAAAACAATATTTATACTAGAAAAGTGGAAAACTTCTCAAAGTATCTAAAAGAAAGTTGAGTACTTGAAAAGTGAAAAGCTTTTCAGAGTAACCAAAATAATAAAATATACAAAAATATACATAAGATCTTTTGATGCCAAGAAAATTTCTAAAAGAAAATATAATCGTTAGATGTAGCTTTTGAAGTTGGGTAAAAGTTCAAAAGTAGGTTAAAAGTATCAAAAATAAAATAAAATTACCAAAAATAGACCTAAGTTAGGTTTAGTATATTTAAAGTTGTATTTCAATAAAGTGTTGGTTTTCCTTTCAGGCGATCATCTTTCATCTCCGGCAACTTCTTTCATACTTCAAATCTCATTCATCAACTAACAACGCCGGACCAAAATAGAATATCAAAACAAAGTTAAATAAAAGTTAAATCCAAAAATTAAAATTTTAATATTTAATTATATCTTTAACATGATAACGTCCAGTACTTGTTTTATTAAATTCCTTTAGTACATAAACGTTAGGAGAAATTCTCTCTACAATTTCACATTTAATAAACTTAGGTGCTAATTTAGCCGAAAAATATGCAGGTGCATTTGACTGTACAAAACTTCTACGCCAAACTACATCACCGACATCAAAAGAAATGACTTTTCTTCCCCTATTATAATAAAGAGCATTACGCTTATAAGCTTTCAAAAGATAAGCTTGAACTTTAACAAAAACTTCACTAAGTGAATTTAAAGAGTGAGCATAAGTATCTCTAGTACCAAGCTCAAGTTGATCTAAGTTATCAAAAGAGTTACTAAAACGGTGCAAAGATGCATCAAAAATAAGTTCTCTACCGAACATCAAAAAGTTAGGAGTGTACTCTGTAGCAAGATTTACACTACTATTTAAAGCTAATTGGACATGAGGCAAAAACCTTGACCAAGTTCGATGATCATTTTTAACAAAACAAGAAATACATGTTTCTATTGTCTTATTATATCTTTCTACTGGATTATTCTGTGGAGTGTATAGTGCATTATAAAATATTTTAGTTATGTTGAAATTTTTTAAGAAATCTACAAAATACTTAGATATAAATTGGGGTCCGTTGTCGGCCACTAAAATTTTAGGTACACCAAATTTAAGAAATATTTCTTTTTCAAAGATTTTACAAATTACTTTAGAAGTAGCATTTATCATTGGAAATATCCAACAATATTTAGTAAAAACATCTACAATTGAAAGAATGAATCTATGTCCAGAATAAGATTTAGGTAAAATCCCAATAATATCAACGGATAACATTACCATGGGTTGATCAACTTTCTTAGGGTTAACCATCTTACCAGCAGGAGCAGAAGTTGAATGTTTATAAGCTTTACAAATGTCGCAAGAAGAAATATATTTTTGAATGTCTCCGAACATTCCTTTCCAATAATAATGTTGTTTTATTTTATTAAGAGTTTTATGTATTCCAAAGTGTCCAGAATTAATATCATCATGATTAGAACGAATAGTATCTAAAACATGTTCTTTAGGTATTACAATTTTCCAATTTAAACGACTATTAGGGTCAAATTTATTTTTACAGTAACGATATAAAGTATTATCTTCTACTCGAAGGTTTTTCATTCTAGAAGGGTATTTTTGACAATTTATAAAGACTTTTCTATACCAAGGGTCTTCTATATCTTCATCTGGTGAGACAATATTTATAGCGGAAACTAATATTGAAGTTATATTGATTCTAGATAAAGCGTCAGGAACTTGATGTAAAGATCCTTTTTTATGAACAATATCAAAAGTAAATTGAGAAATACGTGCAGCCCATCGAGCTAAGCGTCCACTAGGGTTATTAAGTTTTAAAAGCCACTTAAGACTAGCATGATCTGTCACAACTGTGAATTTCATTCCTTCGACATAAGGTCTAAAATGTTCAATTGAATCTAAAACTGCCAAAAGTTCACGTTCAGTGGTACTATAATTTCTTTCACATTTATTTAAAGATCTTGAATAATAAGCAATTGGATGTTGTTCATTATTTTCGTCTTCTTGACTCAGAACACTACCAATTCCTACAGAACTAGCATCGCAATGTAAAAAGAAAGGTTTTTCAAAATCAGGACACTGTAAAACAGGTGTAGTTATTAAGGCATTTTTTAAATTAATGAAGGCTTCTTCAGCTTCTTCATTCCAAACAAAAGTATGTTTTATCTTTTTACTTCCGGAAGTTAATTTAGTTAAAGGGGAGGCAATATCAGCGAATTTACAAATGAAACGTCGATAATATGAACATAATCCTAAAAAGCTTCTAAGTTGTTTTACGGACTCTGGTCGTGGAAAGTTTTCTATAATTTCTAATTTAGACGGATCAGTATGTAGGCCTTGACTGTCTACAATATAACCGAGATAACGGAGTCTTTCTTTGCAAAATTCACATTTTTTAAGATTTACTGTTAAGCCTGAGTTTTTAAGTATTTCATGGACTTTTTTAAGGTACTCTATATGATTATGAAAATTATCATTTACTAAAATCAAATCATCTAAATATTTAAACAGGACATTGTCAAATTCAGGTCCAAAGAGTTTATCAACCAAGCGTTGTAACTCTGCCGGTGCGTTGGTGATTCCAAAAGGCATCCGAACAAAATGGTACAAGTTTTTTCCAGGAACTACAAAAGCAGTCTTTTCACGAGAGGACTCTTCAAGTTTAATTTGCAGAAATGCTTTAGAAAGATCTATGGTAGATATGAATTTAGCCCCACGAAGGCTGTCTAATATCCTAGAAGGGTACGGCAAAGGATAAGAATCTTTAACAGTTATTGAATTTAATCGTCTCGAATCTAAACATAATCTGGTTCCACCATCTTTTTTATCGACGGCTAATACAGGGGAACACCAAGGAGATTTTGAAGGTTCTATAATTCCTTCCTTTAATAAAACTTCTACTTCATCATAAAGTTCTTTTTGTTTAGCAGGACTCAACGGCCAATATCTACTTTTAAAAGGGTCGCCTGTAACGTTAATTTTATGTTCCACAAGGGTGGTAAGGCCTAAACCTTTTTTCTCATAAGAAATATCTTCAAACAAAGCAATGGTTTCATCTAATTGTTGTTTCTCAGAAGGAGTTAAATGAACTGTAGAAGTAACAGCGTTCACTTGAATTTTATTATTGTGAACATATTCAATATTTTTCCACAAGTCTTTAGCTAAGTTAAATTTCAACCAAAAATCAAATCCCAATATAATAGGTGGATCAAAAGAGGGTATTATTAAAAATTCTACAAGTTTACAAACATTGTCAACGGTAACCGGTAATCGCATAGAACCGATAACTTTTCTTGATGAACCGTCAGCAGTACAAGCGGAGGCATCAATAGGTTTAATTTGAAATCCTAGTTTAGAAAAATGCAAGTGTTGGTTATTACCTAAAACACAGCTATTTGAACCACTATCTAGCAATCCAGAAAAAGTTTCATTATAAATGGTAAATTTTAAAAATGGTCTAGTATCATTTTGTTTAGTAAAAAGTATAGGAGCTGCTTTATGAACAGAAAAAAATGTTTTTAAATAGTCAAGCCATTCTGAAAATTCTCTTTTACACGTATCATCATCAGGTTTATAATTGGATATCGGAGCACCTGAAGTTTTTTTAAAAACTTGGGCCCGATGCCTTACAAGTTTTTTGAATTATTATTTTTTTTAATATTGTCAGAATGACAAGTATCACAGTTCTTTGTCAAAACGCCTCGTTTATGACATTTAAAGCACACAGGTCCAAGAATCTCTGTACACTCTTTATAAGTGTGGTCAGTCAACTTACACTTCAAACAAGAAAGTTTGGTTTCAACCGCATGAAAGTTTTGTTTAATTTCCTTTACAGGTTTTCGGTTAACTAAAATCTCTAATTCCTTACTAATTCGGATAAACTGTTCAATAGTGTCTATTGATTTTCCAAATAAAAACGGTGTGTAAATAGGTAACATGTTGTGTTTAATTATAGTTATCAAAACATTCTCAAAAATTGGATTAGCTAATCTGCTAGACATATCTAAAATCTCAGTAATGAAATCAGGAAGTGACTCATTACTCCGTTGTTTGCGAGTTCTCATTTCATACTCCAAATGATAATCAAATTCAGGTTTGTCGAATCTGTTCAACAATTCAGTTTTAAGTGTTGTCCACGAAGAAACCCTAATTCGAATACTACGGAACCATTTCGTTGCTGTTCCAGTGAGCAGATCAGAAAAAGAACCGACTAAAAAGTTTTCATCAAAGTTTTTATACAAAAAAAACTCCTCAACCGAAGTGATAAAATCTCTAACACAAGTTTTCCCATCAAAAGATATCTTACTACGCTTCAAATCAGGAAGTTTATTTGTTGAAGGCAAATGCTTTTTCAATTGTTCATTGAGTTGAACATTCATCGAGTTAAACGAAGGTAAAGGTGTAAAATTATGCAAGCTACTATGACCAAGGTTAGGTAAGAAAGGGTCAACCTCTGTTGCATTCTGCATAACTAAATTATCCAACGCCGGATTAGAAATAACATCCCTAGAAGTACCAGGTAAATTCTCTTCCAACAAGGGTGGAAATTGAACCTGTTTGTCAGTCATGATGAATAATCAAAAATATTAAAGAAACAAAGACAAACAACCAACTAAAAATTCAAAGAATAGTTAAAACTCATCAAAGTTTATAAGATTTTTTGTTAAAAACCGGTTTAAGTTATTATGTTTTAAAGTTTATGTTAATATTTAATAATGTTCAAAAGTATTTAAAGAAATTTGAATGTACAAAGAAACATTCAAATTGTGAAGTATGTAAGATGCAAAAAAGATTCACAATTTATCTTAATTTTCAAGATTATTAACAACGGCTAAGGTTATATCTATTTGTGAAAAGTAAAATCAATAAACTAGTTAATAATTATGTTAATAAGCTAGTATTTTCTAATATGAATGTAGCTTAATGCTTCGCAACAGTAAACAAGCGTTATAACTTTATATAAGACATAGTTATATCAATTCAAACAAAAACTTAGCACTTTCAATGTGGTCAAGGTCAGTTCCTTACAAAATGTAAACAACGCATATCTCAAATGTTATTATATAGTAAGTACACACTTAGATTAGTCTATCCAGTATATAAGACATATAAAGAACATTGTATGTTAATTAGTTTTGTTAAAATACAAAAAAAGTTGTACACAAAGTTACAATTGTGTTTTCAAAGTACACAAAACAAAGTAAAAATGCTAAAAATAACAAAAAATTGCACTAAATTGTGACAAGAAAAACAAAAATAAGATGCAAGAAAGATTATATATGTGGAGGTAACTCCGGTCCCTGTTCTCGCGCTAATTGTAATAAAAAATTTTGGTTTATAAAAAATATAAACGTTACTGGTTGTAACATGAAGGTTATAGAGTATAAAAAGCTAAAAATTAATGTTAGGTAGACAGTATTTATGAATATCGAGCGCCCTTGTTCTACCAAGATCTAAAACTTACCAGGATAAATCAGCGGTGTCATTGAGACTTTTAATCTCGGACCGGGGGACAGGCAAATGATATAACACTGTTTTGGGAATGTATGACAAATTTTAATACTTCAAAACGTCCCTTACCTCCAAAGTGAGTTACATTACTTAGTTAAAGCCGCAATACTATGTCTAAACATTTGACTATAAATACCATTCGGTTTTCGTTACTTTTTAGGTTAATTTATTTTACATTTTACTACTGAAATTTGGTTATTGTCCTTCTTGCATTTTGCGAATATGAAATTAAAGTTTTAAGGGTAATAAAAAGAGTTATAATGAAATTAGCTTAGCTGCAGCGTCCGGTGGCGTCTGAGCACACCACTCTAAACAGACGTCATTCATCGTCGCACCAACAGCTCAAAACTACGACGACATCCAAACGGTGTGCGTCGCACGAACACCTCAAACTAACGACGTCTTCCAGCGTCGAACAAACAGTTGGCGACACCCATAGTCGCACAAACAGTAGACGACAGTCGCCCAAACAGCGCCAATGGCTGTAACCAAAAATCCGATTGTAATTTGTCGCCATGAAGGATGACGCGAAACATTTTAGGTTATCAAAAATTGACTCACCGCAAAATCACGACGTTATCATATGGCACTACGCCATAAGCACGCCGAGTATTATCGCAAGGGCGATTTGGAATACGGATTCACTTAATTGAATCCGATTTATAAAATTTTCTAAAAAATGAGCCCTTTGTATGCCTAGGGGCAAGAAAAAGTGACGTCTCCGATCGAGAATTGACAGATGTCAAAGTCATTTTTTTTTTTTTGAAAGATTGTCTATAGGATATTGAATGATCCACAGACCAAGTAATAACTCGATTATTTAAAATCGACTAAAAATGGCTAAATACGAAAATGTTCTAAATTATTTAAAACCATAAGGTAATTTTGTCAGTCTTAGAAGCTGAAATGTGCTTCCAAACGAAAAATATGTAACGAGTCGAAATACCTCGTTACAATTGTTACAGTAGAACTCCAATTATCCGAATTAATGGGGACCGGGACCCATTCGGATAATCAAATATTCGGATAATCGGATTTAAAAAAAAAAAATTGTCATTGGAGAGAATAAAAGCTACGTTTTGGTATTGCACTATTTTTTTATTGAATTAAATGAAAGAAACATGAAATTTTCACATGTTTTAAATATAAATAAAATGTACTTATGTACAAGTTTAGAAATAAAAATCATTGTTTTTTAAACATCTCCGTCAATGTAAGCTGTTGTGCGGTCTTCAACTTAGACTTTTTTTGAACAATTTTTTGTGATTCGGATAATCGGCGATTCGGATAGTCGGAGTTCGGATAATTGGAGTTCTACTGTATATGTTTACATCTCCCTTATTCTAACTCCGTGATGCTCTCTTTTTAATGCATATAGAGTTATATGCATCTCGCTTACTCTAACTCCTTGACACTCTCTTTTTAACGCATGGTATGTTATATGGTTACATCCCGCTTACTCTAACTCCGTGAAATGAGTCGTTGCATTGAAGATATAAAAGAGTTAAAGAGATGGTCAAGAATGTAAAATATACTGAAATAGTCTTTGGTTAAGAAGATATAACTCTTTTTAGTTAATCACTCCTGAGTTACACACGTCTATTTCCTGTGACTGGAAGACTGCAGTAAAATGAGGGAGACACCAGACCACTGATATTTAGATATTTGATAATCCAAATATTGCAATGATCACTACCGATCCTCGAAACTGACCAGCACCAAGCATCATACTTTGTCTTATAAATTCTTGACTAACTGGAATACCTAAGTTAAAACGGTATTCTAAGAATGCCATTTGATATTCATACTTCTGTAAGTTAATCATTGTACTATTGAAAAAGGTGATATGAAATGCTATTCTTTAATGGACCACTTACCTTAGATAAATAATAATGGGTAACAAGAGGCACAACAAACAAAATCGTAGAAACCAACAACAATACTCGGGATAACTTCAAGTGCCCCAGCCACTGACAAAATCTTTCATACAAATACATCATAACAAATATTGTACCCTGAATTTTACAATATTATATCCATATCTGTTTACTATTCGTTTAGATTCTTAGTTTGATGTGATATGATTGTAGAATAATTCTAATTGTCACTAGTATCTGGTATGGTAATATTAATATTATTCTCGTAATTTTGCTTTTGTTAAATTAAACGAAAAAAAACACAACTATAATTTCAGTATTTTTTTTTTTTTTGTTTCTTTATGGCTCCACACGATTAGTGTATTTAGCCAGTGTCAAGTATTGAAATTTTTCAAGTTTTTATGAATGTTAGTCGTAGAGATGGGTCAAAGTCACATTTCAGGTCAGTTGTCAAGTAAAAGTCTAGTCTAAGTCATACCTTCAGTAAAGATGTGGTGTTTACTGAAGATTTTCAGTGGAATTTTGGTGAGAACGCAAATAGCATGTTTTTCAACATTGTGCTGTTTCTCTACACTCGCACACATTCACCGGCACTTAATGGTTAATAATCCACATTTATTACATATTAACACGCGGAAGAACACAAGTTTTAGGAAAGAATACAATGAGATCACACACACTTTTCCACGTTCCCGCCAAAACTCCAATTTCAGTATTTATTGTTGTTACTCTTTGACAATTGGATTTTGGTTGGTTCATGGTTGCAGGGTGACCATCTCAAAAACGGCGAATTAATCTGCCCGACGCAGGCAAAAAAATCTGCCAAATTTGTACATTTTGTAGCTCCGGAACTAAACTAAATAGTTCCAGGAACTATGGCAGTTCGGTCCGATAGGTCCGCTGAAGCAGGATCAGTTCCAAAGACGGAGATGCAAAATAGAGATGGAGACGGGAAAGAAAGAGTCAGAGCGCTGCTCGCGGTGCGGCGGCTCCGGAACTGTGAGTGTGGAACTATCTTGTTCCGCGAACCTGGTTCGACCTGGTTCCGGTAGGGCGAGAAAGAAATGGAGCGGTCCGGCGGCTCCGGAACCGAGTGGAAGAGTGGAACTGATAAATGTGCGAGTCGATATGTGTATTCCATAGCTATAGCTACGGTGTTGTACGTAAATTAATATGTGCCAAAATGTGCATTTAGCATTTTGTAACGATCCGAGTCCGGGCTCTGGTAAATCGGTTCATCAGGGCGAACGAAGCGAGCCCTAACACTATCCCACAATCTGAGCACTTTTGTGGTACACTTAACTGAAAAACTATCACACCTATTGATTTGTGCTTTAACATAGTAATTTAAATTCGCGTGTAGATGGGTGTGACGTGTGGATAGGTTAATAGTAAAAAAAAAATTATTTCCATTAAAAAAATTAAGATTAACAATATTGTTTCTAGGATAGAATATTATTGCACTACTAACGCCATCCGTTAGAAGAACAAAGAATTAACTTCGCTGCGAACATAATGTTTGGTTACTAACGCCATCTGTTGAAAATCTAAAGAATTTACATCTGTCATCCAAAATATGTCAGTACCCCTAGTACGAGTTTTTATCGTAAACGTTTTTGACAGTTCACACATAGTTTTCGACTTACTCTGGCTCTCTGATTGGTCTAAATTTAGTGAAGTGTAGTAACCACTAGATGCGCTGTACTGTTGTTCATACAAAATTTGTTCGGTAAACGATATCGAGTTTGGTATGAAAACTCGTACTAGGGGTACTGGTATCAGTGTGACCATTTGTGGCAGATTTCTGCCATTTACAGAGATTTGGGATCTACATTTTAACTTTGGCAGATTAAGCTGACGATTCCAATAATTAAATTGTTTACAAAACTAAAACAACCAACTTCAATGCCCCGCGAGTCAATTTCAGTAGCAAGTTTGCGACGTTTTTCGTCATATCTCTGGAGATACATATCAGATCTTGATGAAATTACAATGGCATCACCTCGAGAACGTATCCTATCGATAACAAAAATAATCATTCGAATCGGTTCAGAATTGACGGAGTAATCGCGTAACACACAAAAAAAAACATACAGACGAATTGAGAACCTCATTTGTTTTTGGAAGTCGGTTGAAAAGTGGCAGATTTCAAGGATTTCAATCTTTATGAATTTTGAAATATAAATAGAATTTTGAAAATGTTCTGTTTCTATTTAAAGTATAACATTTTTATTATGCATTTATTTGGTTGGAAAGTTGTAAAAGTTGAATGAGAAGGTAAATAAACTTTATTCGTATGTCTTATTTTATGACATAATGCAATAATATGATGGCAAATTTTATGCATTTGTTGGGAGTGGTTGGTGGTTTGGCAGATTTTTTGCCAGTGTCGGATTTAAACAGAAATTTGTTAAAATTCTATTTTTAGGTACTTCCACAGACTAAGTAGGGTACTTCAAAATTCATAAAGATCATCACCATGTAGGTTCAAAATCTGCCCAAATGGCAGGAATCTGCCACAAATGGTCAAATTGCATGGTTGGTTCGGTTCAATCATATTATTTTTTGTGGTTCAGTTCAGTCATTATAATATATCACGAGTGTTTTTTTTTTGTCTTCATAGCACCACACGATTTGTGCCAATAGCTTGGTCAGAGCACCTGGACAAGTTATCCGGGGGGTGCGGGTTCGAGTCCCGTCAGAACGATGACATTTTGGACTGCGCATAAGAATTTAGCCATTATATCTTCTTTTATAAATAAAAATCTATTGCTGTTCGTTAGTCTCGCTAAAACTCGAGAACGGCTGGGCCGATTTAGCTGATTTTGGTATTGAAATGTTTGTCGTAGTCCATGGCCTTATCACCGGGGAAAGAAAAAATTATTTCCCTGTTTTTCTCCACTGACAGGAGACCAACACAACAATATAAACGCTTCGTGAAGTTTAACCCCGAGTTTTGATTTTATTCGTATTAAAAAGTTTAAGAAATGAATTGATTAAAAGTCAGCAGGCGTTTATAATTGTTGAAAAAATTTACTTGTAATTTGCCTTCTCCACCAAACAAAAACACGGATAGGTGGAAAGACAAAATAGTCCCCTTGCCATGCTACATATATATACATATATCCCTACAGGGAAGGTTTTAACGGTGAGAAAATATGGAAAAATTGGAGGAAGATAGTAGAAACAACAATTTCATTTTCCCATATAAACTGTTCTACGACGGGACGAACATGAACACAGGAAACTACTTTCCTATCAAACATTTATTTTTGACGTTCCTCCCTTCGGTATGGTAGGAAATTTGAAGCAGGGTTTTGAATCGACAACATAATGTATCCACGTTAAGCCTTGTATCCACTTGAGCATGCTCAGGCGAATGAGCGGCTCATTTGGCCGAGCCGCTCAAGTGGAGACGCCTGAGCACGCTCGGCCCGAGCAAATCCGAGCGCGCTCAGGGCGAGCCGGCATCTGTCGGTTTTTGTCCGTGCTCAAAGGCGCTCAGCTAGGCTATTCTGTAAGCTATCTCGACAACGGAATCCGCGGTGAGATTTGAATGTTGTACTACGAAATTCAACCGTATTGCGAACGTGATACGATTGAATTTCAAAGTACGAAATTCGAATCTCACCGCGGATTCCGTTGTCGAGATAGCTTACAGAATAGCCTAGCAGTATTCGCTCGGCGCTCAGTGTGGACGGTTGTTTTTGTGTTTGAGGCGAGCGCGTCGAATTCCCCAAATTTTATTTACGTTACTGAGCAGCCTGAGCACAGCTTTTTAAATGTTGAGGCTCGTTCGACCAAAACATTCATTTTGTTCCTCTGAGCATGCTCGGTCAAATGAGCCGCTCATTCGTCTGAGCATGCTCAAGTGGATACAAGGCTTTACGTCGGATTAACCCGTAGGTATTTAAATATTAATATTTTGAATTTTGGTAGTTGTCCCAGGTAGGTTGTCGTAAAATAACCATATTTTTTATACGTCTGTGCAAAAAAAGAACAGTCATAGAAATGGAGGTCGCTTCGGTCGTTTTAATTTACCGATTTTGTTGCATTGATAACACTGCTGTCATTAATAGTACGACAAAATGTTTGATACTTGGTAGGTACCTATGTACTTTTATCATTATTATCGTGTGCTACTATGTACGTATGTAACTAGTTACCTTCCTTCTTTGCCTTTGAAGTAGTTAGTTCATTATAACGCCACGACGGTTCTCTTTTTGCACAGACTCTATATTGTGGATCTTGTGTCTACAGTGTTTATTAACTGTGCCTGCGTGTTTGTCTGGGTTTAATACTTAAACCGTTTACCGGGATAAACACCTGTATATTCAGGTTTCTAAGGTTATGCGTACACTACACATACAATTTTAATCGTTGTAATTTTTAAAATGACGGAAATAAACCGTACAAATTTTCATACTATTACCATATTTTTATGCAATGGCGTTCAAGTAGGATCGGTGCTCGAGTTGTTCTAGAATACCGGCCTAGATGTCATCAAGTGTCCTGCCTGCCTGTTATTCCACTGGTTAGGGTTTCCAGGCGACCGGATAAAGCCGGACATAGATTTGCATGTCAGGCCAAAATAAACAGTGTCCGACGCAGCGTGGCCGAACGCAGGTGAATGGAGTTTCGACTGTCGGTCGCTCCCGCATTCTGCAGTCCTGCCCGCCCCCCTGCGCCACGCCGTCGCCAGATACACTCCCAGTATAGTAATAATAAAAAGGCTTAGATTTACATCCAATTTTTTTTGTCATAACTATGAATACTGAGACACAAAATCCTCAATAATTTATTAGGGTGATCGGCCTTTTTACCCAAATGTCCGGCCAAACTAGCTAGTCTGTCCGGCTATTAGGTCTGGCGACCTGGCAACCCTACCACTGTTCACTTTACTCATCAAACCGAAAAATAATAATTTAAGATCGTTTACAAAACGAAAAAAATCAGACTTCACATGCCGCGATAGTCAAAATAGCCAGTAGTATCATGTCGTCAAGGTATGTAACGTGTTTTAGATGTTTATCTCTTATATCTCCGGAGATAATTGTCATACCTCGATAAAATTTGAATGGGACCAATCGGGTGGCATAATCTCTCAAACAAAAAGATTTTTTGAAATCGGTCACAATTCGACGGAGTTCTGAGGTAACATAAAAAAATATATCTAATTGAGAACCTCCTCCTTTTTTGTGTAGTCGGTTAAAAAATACTTATGATATACCTATTCATAGAATAAAGACAACAAATCTATGCCTTTACGAACTGAGACAAATGTACCCTCCAAATTTCAAGTCTCTACGACCAGCGGTTTAGACTGTGCGTTGTCTCTTAATCAGTCAGTCAGTCAGTATGTCAGGACAAAGATTATTTATAGGTAGCATTAGATGAGTGGTATTAAATTTTAAACTTAAGAATTATTAGCATTTGTTGTTATACCGGTCATAGTAATACCAACATATTATTTTGTAAAGATTTAAAATTAGTCTATTATGGTTAATAAGATCATACAAAAAACGCCGAAAAAAATCACGTGTCTTTTAATTTTATTTATTTTTAATTTTTAGTATTTGTACACATAGTATTACGTAATCTTAAGAAAAGTTAAGTATCTACCTATTATGGTTACAGACTAACTACAGACTATTATTGACAGACGGACGGACAGCGGAGTCTCAGTAGTAGGGTTCCGTTGGTTAACACAACCCTTTGGGTTCGGAACCCTAAAACACTCATCCTAAAAAGTAACCACACAATTTTAACTTAAAAGTTTTATTGACATTTTAGGCACATGTAATAGGCAGGTGGTTAAATAAAATAATATATTACGATACGTGACTTAGTAGTCGATTATTGCACGGCGTGCATTAATCGACTACTTAAGTCACGAGTATCGTATATTATTTTATAGATAGCAGTGTGACATAAACCCGCACTTAACGCTTGCTACGCTTTTCCGTCAAATAGTCGATTGCACGGAGTCTCACGGCACTCGATCGACTATAAAGGTCACGGAAAAGCGTGCGTAAAGTGCGAGTATAGGTCACACTGTGCTATAAACATTTTGTTGTAACCGTTGGAAAAAATATTTTACTTACATCGTCTAGTCTAGTCTACATGTATGTGTGTGTGTATGTAGTTATTTTAGGTAGGTACAGGTCGCTCGTGTTGACGATTTTTATACACTAAGGCCCAGATTAATAAAGACGATTATAGCCTAATCATTTTAAACATAAAAATCACGAAACCCTAGACTAATGCCGGCGGTCTTAGGTCTCTCTAAACATATTATCTGGAAAGTTCCTCGTGGGTCCCGTGTACGCTATCCAATCCCACGTCTCCCTGATTCCAGTTTTTAGAGTTCCGTAGTCCTGACACGGAACCATTAGTTTCGTCATGTTCGTCTGTAAATAATAATCAAATACATTAAAGATAATTATAATAACTGCGTTAGCACTTAAGCTGCCAGCCACCTCAGTCGCACCATCCACTCCCCGTCAGCAGCTGCGGAAGACGCGGCTAGTAAAATACGCTGCTATGTAGCCGCTTCACTACTTCGTGCCTATCGCGGTGGAGACCCTGGACTGTTGGAGGACTGTGGCAAAGAAGTTTGTCCATGAAGTAGGTCACAGGCTTAGGGACAGTACAGGCATAGAAAAGATTGTACAGGTGACCCTCGCTTCGGTTCGTTCCTGATGCAAAGAATGAGCATCGCCATTCAGCGTCGAAATGCGGCGAGTGTGATGGGCACCTTTGCACCCGACTTTGACTTGATAATTGTATGATTTATAAGATACTAGCTGGCCCGGCGAACTTCGTACCACCCAGACAAGGAATGTCGTGTTACCGTTTACAATTTAGATGAACTTAATTTAGGCTTTTATGAACGTAATACAATGAATACAAAAGAGATATTAAGTTAAGTAATGTATGGCACTTTGATTATCAAGTAAATAATCAAAGTTGTGGCAATACAGAAATAGAATAAAAATACAACAATCAAGTACTTCAACCGCTTGTCAGCAAGACATGATGCAATGAAACAATGTTATTATTGTTAAAGATAAGTTATTAACTTGAAATTAGTTCGATTGAGTTTAATTTTAATTGTAAAAATATAATCAACAGTATTTAATTTTAATTCTGAATAAGTATAGGTACTTACTTCATGAATAACTGTCTAATATTTTTTTGCCTTATGGATAAGACGAATAGATGTATACAAACGGCATTCATAAATTGGCTATCACATTCTTGCATATCTTTGTATTTACCTACATTCTGATAAAATATAAAATTGATTAGGCATTGATTATTAAGCCGGATTTTCACTATGGGATATAATGTAAATTACAACTTGAGCTATATGTTACATCCCGCAATTGCTGTCGCACTGTTAGATATATTATAGCATAGTGTAAACGGTCTCATACAAAATGTATGACGAGCGATAAAATTTTATATCTCACGATATAATATACATTATATTATATCCCATAGTGAAAAGCCGGCTTTATGGTCTTGATTGCTTGTAAGCATACATTTTTTTTAAGTTCATTATGGCTCCACACGATTAGTATATTTAGCCAGTGTCAAGTATTAAAATTCTTTAAGTTTTTATCGATTTTGGTCATAGAGATGGGTTAAAGTCACATTTCAGCTCAGTTTTCAAGTAAAAGTCTAGTCTAAGTCATACCTTCATTAAAGATGTGGTGTTTACTGAAGATTTTCAGTGGAATTTTGGTGAGACCGCAAATAGCATGTTTTTCAACATTGTGCTGTTTCCCTACACTCGCACACATTCACCGGCACTTAATGCTTAATAATCCACATTTATTACACATTAACACGCGGAAGAACACCAGTTTTAGGAAAAAATACAATGAGATGAGATCACACCCACTTTTCCACGTTCCCGCCAAAAACTCGTAAGCATACATTTCTAAACGCACGCTTATTTGACAATCAATAAATATGTCATACAATTGTCATTACTGACAGTATTTAAAATTTAAACATTTTAAAAATGCAAATGACTTTAAATTACAATAAAACTGGCCAAGTGCGAGTCAGACTTTTGTCCCGCACACGGAGGGTTCCGAACGCCATCTAATGAATATCTAACGTACTTCTAACACCAACTAAGTAAAATAACACTAAAGCTACTTCTACTTGCCAATACATGTCGGGAAGAGTCATATTTTAAATTGATTATCGATAAAGTTGATTATTGAAAACACGAATATAACAACATTTTCTGAAAATGAATCCTAGCTAGATCGATTTATCGCCCCCGAAATCCCCTGTATACTAGATTTTATTTAATCGTTGGATCCATTTCCGAGATTCAGATTCAGATTCCGAGATTAAGGTAAACACTATAGCGCCATCTATGAAGATTCATAACAAAAATCACGTTTTTTATTTAAACCCTTTAATTTTTAACCTTGTTTTGTTCTTAGTATTTGTTGTTATAGCGGCAACAGAAATACACCATCTGTGAAAATTTCAACCGTCTAACTATCACGGTTCATGAGATACAGCCTGGTGACAGACGGACAGATAGACAGTAAGACAGACAGACAGACGGACTCTCAGTAATAGGGTTCCGTTGGTACCCTTTGGGTTCGGAGCCCTAAAAACTTGAAGAATTTTTGTACTTGACTAACTGACTACATACACTAATCGTGTGGAGCGATGACCCTTATTAATTTGCGGTTTACCGTATCGACGAGATAAACAATTGAACATCAAATTATTGGCAGTTTTTTAACCCAGGAACATTTTGGCAAAATAATTTGTCTTATATATTTTTTTAAGTCAATTATTCATTGTTTTTACACGACTACGGCGAAGCAAAAAGGAGGGTTATGTTTTTGACCGGTATGTGGGTATGTATGTATGTTTGTGTGTATGTTCATCTGTTCCCTCATAACTTCTAAACTACTAATCATAATTTAACAAATGAGGTGTCGTTGGACGCGTCTTATTTGTCTGCTGGTTATAGGCTATGTGACGTCAAAACAAATTGAATGTGGCGCCCTCTAGAGGGGACGAAGTCCAGAACTAAAAAAAAATCTCACCCCACCCCATCGTGCGTGGTATTGTTGAATAGGGATTTTAAAATGAAGATAGGGTTTAGTACATCATATTTTTGTAGGGCGTAGCGTTGGCGAGATATATCCCGCCGAAGTCAAGAAAACTACTACTATTATGAAATACAATAAAATATTTATTACAAGTTAGTTGTTTGTATAATACACGATACATATTGAATAGTTTGTAGATAGCGGTCTCAGATGAGAATATTTTCTTGTTTCATACTTTTTAGAGAGTGATTTTTCAGTAGTCGGGTTTTAGTTTTTGAACTTATTTTTTATTAATACTTATTATCCTATTCCTGACAAAGACAATTCCATAAATACAAAAATCATAAAAATTGGTCCAGCCGTTCTTGAGTTATAAGTGAAGTAACTAACATTTTATATATATATATATATATATATATATATATATATATATATATATATATATATTTATGATGCATTAAAATAAACCATGTATTAATAAAAAAATATAATAAAATAATAAATAATCCTGGGATAAATAGAAGAACTAGAATAAGGGAGACGTTGGGAGGGGAGGGGGAGCGTAAAGGGATCGACCACGGGATACTTTCCAATATGATAACCTAATTTACACTTAAAATAAACTGGCCAAGTGCAAGTCGGACTCGCACTCGTAGGGTTCCGTAACACAGTTAAGTATTCCATAACTATGATTTCTCGCAACTACAAAATTAACTTTGTTTTTCATAGTGCTTGTATGACAAACAAAGTTATCTTTGCGGTCGCCATATCTCTAAAACTGCTGACTGTATCTAATTCAAACCAATTTTCGTTGTTAGTTTTTATTGAGATCTACAGCATATATTTTTTTTAGATTTTTCACTCCCATACTTTAAAAGTTAGAGGGGGGGACACACATTTTACCACTTTAGTTTCAAATTATTGACTTTGAGAAAAAATGATTTTAGGAACCTCAATGTTATTTTTGAAGACCTATCCATAGACACGTGTAGGTTTGAAGAAATTTTTTTTTTGTTTCAGTTCCTTGTATGGGATGGGCATCCCCTTAAACTTTTATATTTTTCATTTTTGTATAAAAATCGGAAAGCGGTTCACAGAATACATCTAACTACCAAGTTTAAATTGTGTAGTTCTAACAGTTTCGGAATAAAATGGCTGTAACATACGGACGGACGGACAGACAGACAGACAGACAGACTTGACGAATCTATAAGGGTTCCGTTTTTTGCCATTCGGCTACGGAACCCTAAAAATGAATCAACAAGCACTAGATACGGGCTTGTCTCACTCCACCTACTTGCCGCGTTAGTTAATACGCGCGATCAAACCTACATACAACGTCAGTAACGTTCAAAATACGCTACACTGCTAGGGCCCCGGTGGCTCTTATTTTATTTTATTTTGAACGTTACCGACGTTGTATCTAGATTTAATCTCGCATATTTGCTATCAAAGAGTGAGTGTTCTGTACCATAGTACTATTAATTATTCTATGTCTAGATATTTAAATTACTTAGTAGTGATGTTGCGATAGCGATAGTCTATCGATAGTATCGTGATACTATAGTGGCCAGGGGTGGAAGTCTCTACATTGATAGCGATGCGTCTTGTCATCGCAAAGCTCTGCTAGAATGAGATGTAGCTAGACATTTGTTATCTGCATCTCTTATCTTATCAACGATTATCGGTCGAAATCAGTCGTACTATCGATGGCCCTATCGAAACTATCGACTTTTGACGATACTAATAGGTGAAAATAAGAAATACTAGTAAATAGTATCGATACTATCGATAGGCGAACATTTTACGATTAGTATTAGTATTGCTTGCTGACAATATGACAAATATTGATGCTGACTGCTGATTGACTTGCTGACAAATATTCGGGTGCAATACTTTACATTAAGGGGGTAACTAGATATATAGTGTCTTGTGTTACCGACCAGGTGTCGTTTTATCCCAGTCAATAGTATCGAAAATACGTCGATAGTTACTAAACCAATAATATCGATACTATCGAAAGGCGTCGATAGGTCATAGAGAGTATCGACTATTTTGACACGATACTCGTCGATCGTATTTCGATAGTATCGATAGTATTGACAAAGTTCAATAGTATTGCCTAATTTTCTCTATCGATACTATCGATAGTATTGCAGCATTTCGACATTTTCGATAGCACTATCGCACTATCGACTATTTTTCAAGGTCAACTATCGATAGCGAAACTATCAACTATTGCAACAACACTGTTACATAGGTAACTAATTGTTCTGTACCAATTGTTCCAACTATTTCACGAAGTTCCGTTATAATCTAATACATACATCGTATGCCGGGTACAGTACGCATCAAATTACAAACGCAGGCGAAGGCAAATATATAAATGCAAGTGAATATGTTAATTCACGTTGGATTGGAACCCATCGCCATTACTTTCGTTTGCGTTTGATAGTTTAATTCATACGAAGCATTGTAACTTATCAGTTACATTGCTATTTATCACAAAATATAATCTAATATCAAACTTATGGCTATATGCACTTATAACAAAAACTTAAGTTAGCCAAAGTCGCACCAAAGTCGGAGGGACGCAATGACGAATAAAAATATAATCGTATTTTTTAAACACTGCACAAACAAGTGATATTTTTCCTTCAAAAAGAAAATAAATATGCCGATACATTAGTATGCAATCTATTAGAGCCTATGATAGTAGTAGTAAAATTTACATTTAAATCAACAATTAATTTAGGTAAACAAAGAAGTAAGTAATAAGTTACTTTACCCAAAATGTGTGGAATTCATGTCTATAAAAATAACAATAATATTAATAAAAACATATAAGTACCAATATAGCTAAATAATTTTATAGAGATATATTAGGTATGTATAAAACACATTATAATAGAAGCATATTTAGCTTAGTTGGCGGGGTTAACAATAATACTAGTAATGTGCAACCCACATTGCGAGTAATCTTTTTTATTTAAAAAAAAATTATACAAACTATACATACATACCTATGCAATGATTGGTAAGTACCATATTTTTAAACTTTTAAAATAGTTATTTTGTTTTTATATTTAACATACCAATATTGAAAAGTTGGTATTTTATAATTTTTCTGAATCAATTTCAATCACATCATATTTATATTTTTTAGTTTTATCTTTATGAAAAGCAATCAAATGGGTAAACAGTTCTTTTGGATTGAACTCTAAACTACATTTTGAACAAGTCTGTCTAATTACTTTGTTCTTGGCTGGACAACAATTCTTCGCATTCAACTCATCAGCGTAATGTAACCCACATTTACATTTATACAAAGTGGCAGCCTGTTGATTACTTATTATCTTATCTTTATCATCGTTTGATTTCATTTCGATTTCGATTGGATTAGTCGCTGTTAATATATTGGCCGACTTTTCCTTAGCAGTGTCAATATCAACATTGTATTTTTCATTAATTTCTGATGTCGTATCTACACTCTCTTCTTTGTTATTTTCGCTTTTACTAACATTTGAGCAGCATTCCACCATTTTTTTATTTTCTGCTAACTCCACATAATCATCATTTTCACCTTCAGTTTCGTTACAGGATGGTATTTTGTTAATTTCTGTTTCCTTAACACTCCCATTTTCATAATGTTCCGTTAAATTTGAGTCAGAAACTTTAGTTTTATCTTCACTATTTAAACCCTCAGTTCCATTATTATAAGCGTTACATGAACCCACACTTTTATCTAATTTTATTGCTTTTTTAATTTCACTAATACTGTTTTCAGAGTTCCTATCAAAAGAGGCCAGGTTTTTATTTTCCAAAATATTTAAACCTTCATGGATTTCATTTATGTTATTTTCTGTTATCATCAAAATATCTTCACCTTTATTATATTTAGCGTTTTTATTTATACTTGGGACTATAATTGTATTATTTTGCAGTGGCGAGTTAACCTTATCATATTCAACGATTTTATTTGTAGTTGAGTCCAATACTTCGATATCTTCAGATGTCGTCACACCTTTTATATTTACATCACTTTTAATTGTATTTGTGTCAGCGTTATTTGTGTTGCAAATCGAAATTTCCGCTTGTTTGGTTTTATTCGAAAGTTTTAGAATATCGAATAAAATAATTTTCTTACTTGGCTTATTTTTCTTACCGTGCAAGAAAACATGTTTGTCGAAATCGGCGCTGCTGAATAATAATTTACAGATTGTACATTTCTGTAAATCATCAACATTGCATTGGTGAATATGGCGTTTTAACTTATCCACTACACCATTACAAGCTTTGCATTGATAAAGAACAGACTGTTTTTCAACGTTTAAAATGTTGGTATTATAAACTTTGTGTTCTTCACAATTAATCAAAACTATATTGTAGGACTTCAAATTAACAGAATTATATCGTCTATGAATTTTCTCATGTTCTGCGCGGAAAGAGCAAGACATGAATAACAAACCACACAGAGAACAAGGAAATTTCCTGATATTTTTTGTACATTTATGTGCGCTGTGTGCAAATAAGCATTCTGGATCAATAAAAAATCCACATTTGTCGCATCTATATACAGTTAAATGTGGGGGGCCCTTTTGAATTATTTTCATTTTTATTCTGCGTTCGTATCTATAAATTGATTCACTCAGAACTTTTTTTTGTATAGATAGAGGCACAGATGCAAATATGTGTTCGATCCATGCATCATCATCGGACGCAAAATAAGTTGGATCGAAACTCAGTATTTTGTTAACATCATATATCACATACTGTGAATGATATTGTTGATGTTTTTCATAATCGTCACTTTCGTATTTCAACGAACATTTTGCACATATTTTCAAAGTAGTAGTGGCTGTGGGCATAGGACTGAAGTGATTCTGACAATGCTCAATAACTTTATCATACGAGTAGACAGCAATCTTGCAAGTTTGACAAGAGTACATAATTTTGCTCTTTAGATTGGCGATAACAGATTCAGTTTTTTGCTTGTTATCAATTGTATTCGTACTGGGATTGTCAGAGTTGTTCTCAGATATATCTCCATCTACATCTTTTTGTATAGAAGAAATGTCTTTGGATTCTACTTTTTGTTCTGTCTTGGGCATAGGATCTACTAAAGAAATAATTTCATCAGTTTCTGACGTTTGCTTTATATTAGGCATGGCGTATTCGTGAAACTTCACATGAAATTTGTACGCATTTTCACTTAACTTGATGTTGCACGTGTTACAACTGAAATATTCTACATCACTGCATATGTGACTTTTAACAGCGTTTTTATTTACAAAATAAACGTCACAATTAGTACAATGCGGGTACTCAGGTACTGGAGGATTTATTTGAATCCCTTTGAGGTCGAAAAATTTATAGCTTCGTAAATTTAAGCTACTATCTTTATTATGGTGTTCTTTGTGTGTTACTGCTGCTCTATGTGTAAGAACCAGGCCACAAATATTACATATGGCCTTTTGAATATGAGAGCAGCGTGCCTCAATATGTGATTTTCGACCAAGTCCAACATCAGTAAGGTAACATTTGCACGTCTTACAAAATGTTAAGCAGTTAACTTGTTCGTATAACCTTTTTCTTTTATTTTCAGTTTTTATTTCTTTGCACTTTTCTACTTCGATGATATCTGCCACAATGATAGTGAAATCTGTGGCATTTTTACCCATTGTATGATATGCATCGTGTCTCTTATATCCATATTTGTCAATCAATATATCACAATGTTTGCAATACACTGAGTCAGTTGTTACCGAACCACATTTAGAGTAGTGTTCTAAATATCTATCTTCTGTTAAATGAATCGCACACTTTGTACAATTGTATAATAATCTAGATAATTCAGACTCATTAAACTGACAGACATTTAAAGATTTAGAAAATTGATGTTGTTTTAGGTGTAAATGTTTGTCATGTTTTTTGAAAATTCTTTTGCATATAGAGCATTTCCAGTTTATTAATAATTCCATATGTTTTTCGTGATCCTTGGCAATGTATGAAGATAGGAAGTGTATGTCGCATTTATTGCATTTGTATATTATTGACTGTAATACAAATGACTCTAGCTTCTTAAATGCGGTATTTTTTAAACTTACACTCTTCAGATTGTCTATATTCGCTTCATTGGAAAAATTTTTAAACAATAAGTCATAGTGAAATCTAAATACATGGGTATTGTGAGCAGATTCATTGATAGATTTTGAAGGACAGTACTTACACTTTTCATAGAATATTATCTTATTAATCTTAGGTACTTTCTCAACTTTATGCTTACTGGTGACATGCATGTAATAAGCTCTCGCAGATTTTAACATATAGGTACAATATATGCACTCATAAACAATGTTATCCACATCATTATTACGTGTTTCCAGAAATTCGTGTGCAGAATTAGAATGCACCTTTATCTTTTTGATTTTCTGCTTTGTTGTATCAAAACATAAACTATTTGCCTTACAGTATTCTAAGTCATTTTCTTCTTTACTTGGATTTGATTGCTGGGATCCATGTTTTCTTTTGGATTCATTTTTCATCATCAATGGGTGTATACATCTATCTCTTTTTTCTTTAGTGTGATCTTTTTTCTGTTGTGCAGGAATTTTACTACATGATTTTCCTTTTCTTTCGGGAATACTTTCTGTGCCTTCATGGTGAACATCTTCAAATTCAAAAGAATTAGTGTCGGAATCCTGATATTCATTTACGACATTTCCATTCTGTAGATTAGTTTCCAATAGTTTTCCATTTTTATTTCGTAAAACATTACTTTTATTTATTATAGGAGTATCATCACTATCAGAACTTGCATCACGATCTTCATTTTCAAAAACCAATTTATCTTGTAATCTTTTTCTTGGTTTGCAAGCACCGGTAACTTTATCTGTACTCGGATTAATTTGACATGTTTTGTTCTTTTCTGCTTTAAGGTTTAAATTTCGCAAAATTGTATTATTCAGTCTCCCTTTGGATCGACGCTTGGGTTCTAGCACTTCATAAATATGTTCAATGAGAGTTTTTTTGTCTGGAAATGGTTTATTACAATGAAAACATGTATTATTTGCATCAGATTTTGGTGATACCAGGTTACTACTTCGCGTTCCCTTATTTCTTTTAACAATAACGCGAGATATCTTTTTCGGGAGACGTGCTGTTTTTGTAACATTTGTATTTCGTGTTATTGTCACCTCATTTTTGTGAACATTTTTATAGTGTCTATATAAATTGTAATGACTACCAAAAAGAGATTGACAAATGCTACATTTATTAGTGTTTTTTATGGAATTTACGTCTATAGTTATTTTTTGGGTTACTTTTTTTCTAGTTTTGGGTTTCGTAGTAACTGATAAATTTTTAGACGATTTATTCACACGACTTTGAGAACTGATGCTACATTTATTAGTGTTTTTTATTGAATTTACGTCTATAGTTAGTTTTTGGGTTCCTTTTTTTCTAGTTATGGGTTTCGTAGTAACTGATAAATTCTTAGACGATTTAGTCACAAGACTTTGAGCACTGGTGTCTTTTTGTCTAGTTTTAATTTTGAAACTGTTTCTGTGAATATTTTTATAGTGTCTGCTTAAGTTTGAACTTGAGCAAAAACAAGAATTACAAATTTTACATTTATGTTTGGTTTGTTTAAGATTTTGCTTCTCTAATGTCACCCGAATCTGTAATTTCTTGTTTCTTGTGATTACTGGATGTACATGTCGATTATGATTGTCATAGTCAGATTTACATGGAAATAGTGTGAGACAATCTTTACAGTATCTATTTGTTTGAAATATATTAGTACCAAGATCTTGAAGGACAACCTTAGGTATCCGTATATTATTGTTCCGATTATTCTTTCTATCACAATCGGTGTCAACTTTTTCTTTCTTAGTTAGCTGTATATTTTTGCGAGGTTTTGATCCCAAAATAATTTTATTACTTTTGAGAGTTCCTTGTTCTTTGGATAAGTTATCAAAATAGGTAGTATCCACAATATGTACCAAAGCCTTTTCAGGTATTTTCTCCGTAGTTTCCGCAACTGTTTCTGGTTCTTGTTTTATACCTGGAGCTGAAAAAGATAAGCAATTACAGAAGTGTTTTTTTAATTACATAAGATCGTTTAAAAACTAAAAGAATCGACTTCAAATATCTCTGGAGATCCTTATCAGATCTCAATGAAATTACTAAGGTACCATTCTAATCTAACCTGTTAGAGTTTGGGTTTAGCCAGCGCAAAGAGGCCAGAAGTAGAGGTGTGATGCTTTCCAGGTCCAAATAGTGCAAAATAAACGCTGCAAAAACCCAGGCGTGTCTTTTCTCCGCCAAACGGAGCCTATTTCTTCTGGCTCCTACCGAGATGTATCCGTCCCGATAAGTAACCATCTCGAGCTTCTTGGCATCTCATTAACACTCTCAATTTCGGCTCTTATATTGAGTCTAGAGCCCAGCTAGCCTCAAAAAAGCTTGGAATTTTGGCAAAGGTAAGACAATACTTCACACCGGGACAGTTACTCAATCTTTACCAAGCACAAGTCCGATCGTGCATGGAGTACTGTTCTCACCTTTGGGATGGTTCTGCCAAATACTAGCAGGAGACACTGGAAGCCATTGAGAGGAGAGCCAAGAAGCTCATTGGTGATGATCTACTTGTAGGCAAGAGACTTCAGAGTCTCGCGCATCGCCGCAAAGTCACTTGTTTATAGGTTTTCTATCGGTTACATTTTGGAGAGTGTGCTATGGAACTGCATAATTTGATTCCACCTTCCCCATTTTATTATCGAACGTACAGAGACACTAAAAGGCGCCACCGATTTATGGTGGATATACCATCTACCCGAACGAAGCGATTTGCATCTTCGTTCATCATACGAACCGCCAGGGAATGAAATGCTCTGCCTGAGTCTGTGTTTCCGACTAAATACAATATGGGGGTCTTCAAATCGCGAGTGAATAGGTATCTTTTGGGTAAGCGCGCTCCATCATCGACCGCATCATCACTTAACATCAAGTGAGATAGTGGTCAAGTACTGCCCAGTTCTATATAAAAAATAAAAAAAATCGCTTGAGAAAATTAGTTTTTAGTGTGCCTGATCGCATACAAACCTTGAGAAGAACCCATGGAGGCAATAAAAAGTACTAAAGTATGAGATCGCGCGTTTTTAGGGTTCCGTACCTCAAAAGGTAAAAAAGGCACCCTTATAAGTTCACTTTCTTGTCCGTCTGTCTGTCTGTCTGTCCGTGTGTAACCACCGATTTTCTCAGAAACGGGTGGACCTAGCAAGTTAAAATTTATACCAGATACTGAAGTCTATAGTCTCTATCCCTATTAAGTGTATAAAAATCAAGGTCCTGAGTCAACACGATAAAAAGATATGGGCAAATTTAGATTTTCGCGAAAACCAATTTGTAAGTACCAAAATTTACCTTAATTTTTAACTATTTTGATTTTTCGGAATTTTTCCTTTACTTGTTCTGTAAGACCTTGCTTTTAACCAAAATTGACACTTCCAGGTCAACCGGAAGTACAAATACCGGCGATAAATATTGCAAATCGACCTTTAGAAAGAGACAATCGGCTAATTTCGGCTTCGTAGAGCGTTATCTCTGTCGCACGAAATATTAACGGTCCGGTAACTATTAGGAGCTATTAAAACAATTATGATTTGCTTCTTTTGATCATTTTTTTATAATTGTATACACCATTTTTTAGGGTTCCGTAGCCGAATGGCAAAAAACGGAACCCTTATAGATTTGCCATGACTGTCTGTCTGTCCGTCCGTATGTCACAGCCATTTATTCCGAAACTGTTAGGACTACAGAATTTAAATTTGGTAGGTAGACGTATTCTGTGAACCGCTTTCCGATTTTTATACAAAAATAAAAAATATAAAAGTTTAAGGGGGGCCATCCCATACATGGAACTAAAAAAAAATTTTTTTCTTCAAACCTATACGTTTGGGGTGTCTTTGGATAGGTCTTCAAAAGTGACATTGAGGTTCCTAAAATCATTTTTTCTCAAAGTCAATAATTTGAAAGATAGGCGCGTCTAAAGTGGTAAAATGTGTGTCTCCCCCCCTCTAACTTTTAAAGTATGGGAGTGAAAAATCTAAAAAAAATATATGCTGTAGACCTCAATAATAACGAAAATTGGTTTGAACGAGATACAGTCAGCAGTTTTAGAGATATGGCGACCGCAAAGATAACATTGTTTTTCATACAAACATTATGAAAAACTAAGTTATTTTTGTAGTTGCGAAAAATCATAGTTATGGAATACT
The DNA here is from genome assembly GCA_954871355.1 of Cabera pusaria. Lineage (NCBI taxonomy): Eukaryota > Metazoa > Arthropoda > Insecta > Lepidoptera > Geometridae > Cabera > Cabera pusaria. Next base: position 15,966,631 of record OX940889.1, read on the forward strand.
TAACTGTGTTACGGAACCCTACGAATGCGAGTCCGACTTGCACTTGGCCAGTTTATTTCTAGAAGTGCTGTCTTCAGGTTGGACTAAAATAAATTAAATACTATATTCACATCATGTTAACGTATTTAATTATTTTACAGCTGCAGTACCTATACCTACATAATAAATACCATTATACCTATTGTTAAAATAAGACATTCTAATAAAAAACAATAATAATTCTAATTCTCAATTCCTTCCATTTCACTATCTGTGCTTTCAATGAGATCAATATCACTGTCACTATCAGCCGTGTTTATCAGTAGTCTATCAGTGTGATTGTCTAAACTCTGTTGAAATCTTCGATATTCATTCTCATATTTAATTGCATGATCATTGATCACAAACCTTTTTCCACTCTTCAGCTCCGATCATGTTTACTTTTTCAGTCAATAATGTTTTTACGGTAGTTAAATTCATACCCACATTTCTAGAGGCCTTTCAGTTGAGACCATATATTTTCAATCGGATTAAAATCCGGATGATATGGTGGCAATCGCAACACAGTGTGCCCATGTTCGGCAAGTACTTTATCCACGGAAAACTCAGTATACCTCTCTTTGTGTTGACATATAATACCGTAAATCTGGGGTTTTGTCAATTTTGGGTCAACTGGACTTTCGTGTCTGTTTAACCAGTTGATCATTTCCTGTTTAATGGTGTTTGAATTGGGGAATCTTTCAACATATTTGTTGTGATAGGGTGCGTTGTCGATAACTAGAACAGAATCACTGGATACATTTGGGATTAGTTGATTAATCAGCCATTTCTCGTAGTTCTCGTTATTCATTTCATTGTGATAATCACCCGTAGTGTCCGTAGATTTATACATTAATAAATTAAAAGTAAAAAATATTTTTTAACCAAGCTTTTATCTGGGACAAGGAACTAAAATGTTAAAAATAAATTCTAGTAAGTATTTTGCGGGTAGATACGTACCTATATTCTTAAAAGCTTGAGGCACTATCCGTTTTACAGGTTAGGTACTTACTATACTTCTGTATCTCTTTTTTTTTTAGCTTTTAAGAATATAGGTAAGTATCGACCCGCAAAATACTTACTAGAATTTATTTTCAACATTTTATTTCCTTGTCTCAGATAAAAGCTTGGTTTAAGAAACATTTTTTACTTTTAATTTATTTTTTACTTTTTGGTAGGTAAGATAACTAACTACTTTAGTATTTTAGAGTAAGCATGATGTTTCAAATATTCTACGGATATTATGATGTGATTATTGGCAAAGTGCTCTTCAAAGCAAATCAATCGAGCCAAAACTCGGTCGGTGGGGTTATGTTGTTTTATCACAGAAATGCCATGGCCACCTTTCAGCTTCATCGTCAGATCCTGGATATCGTTTAAGTGTAAAGTGCTCCTCAAGAAGAATCAATGTGGCCTAAATTTGGTGGAGTTACGTTAATTTATCACAGAGATGCCGTGACCACCTTCCAGCTTTATCATCAGACCCTGAATATCATCTAGGTGTAAAGTGCTCCTAAAGACGAATCAATCGAGCCCAAACTCGGTGGGTTTATGTTGTTTTATCACAGAGATGCCGTGGCCACCTTCCAGCTTCATCATCAGACCCTGGATATCATCTAAGTGTAAAGTACTTCTCAAGACGAATCAATCGAGCCCAAACTCGGTTGGGTTATGTTGTTTTATCACAGAGATGCCGTGGCCACCTTCTGTCTTCATCATCAGACTAGCTCCATGGTACCATATTATTGTATTGTCACCGAAGATACACAAGTTCACTAAATTTGAGTCAAATCGGATATCGGGAAGTGGGTCTAATTTAGCTTCCACGGTTCCACCAAGATTTTCCTTTAGTGTGAGATGTATGTATGAAAGACTCATCCATATAGATGATATTTTTTCCTGTTTCGCAAAATTTGCGTATTTAATCGAGGTATTCCATTCGTTTGAGACTTACATCGTGCTTTTCCATTAAGACTTTTCGATTGTCTTCCAATTTAGTGAACCGAAATCCCATCTCATGAAGTATTTTTCTTAACGTCTTTTCAGAACCATTGTAATTAATAGCCTCATATAATTTCGCTTTTAATGATTTTACTGTCGGCAGTTCATTAAATCGTAAGTGAAAATCATACACCATTCTTCGAACAGCATCATAATCAAAATCGTCCATATCTAAACAAAATTGCTTTAATTAATTAATGTTTGGGGTGTTAACAACTCTATATATATATTTTGAACGGGACGCGACCGAACTCTATCGCACTTGAACAACGACTGACAAAACGTCACATAGATAGTATGCACAGAGATAACGCTCTACGAAACCGAAATTAGCCGTTTGTCTCTTTCTAAAGGTCGATGTGCACTATTTATCGCCAGTATCTGTACCCTATAGGCTTTGGGTTGAAAACCTTGTGTGGTTTCTAAGTTACTTGGAGTTAACTAGGTGACGCTTTATTTTTTCGGGCTAGTGTATACCTATGCATCAAACGCGGTTATACAGCAAAATGACGGGCCTAGCACGGAGATGCAGCTAGTGCTCTCAGATCGTCTCAGATGCATCTCAGATCGGTAAAATCGTGCGGGAAAGATATAGAATCATAGTCATATCTATGCGTTAGAACCATTGACATATACAGGGTTATTGGTAATTCGACGTATTCCCGGCAGGAGCAGATAGCGAGGCTAAAATGCGACATATTTAGATCCCCCAATGTATGGCCGAAAGGTAAATAGTTTACGAGATATTTGGAATTTAGCAATTATTGGAAAAAACCTAATAAAAAGGGGGTGTTTAAATTTGACGTGTGTCGATACATTAGCTACGCAGTAATAATTATACCGTATATGTAACGCTTCATGCTCTCGGCGTTTATATTTATTGTCCTCTATATAATATTGCCCCATTGCCCCCCCCCCCCCCCCCTTAGTCATAAGCTGGCGACGCCCTTGAATACCTTTAAAAAAAGGTGCGTACCAAAGAGCAATAATACTTTAGTAATTATTGCTCTTTGGTGCGTACCTAAACATCATATTGAAATCTAAAATGGCTGATATTGATTGTCTATTGGTCCATTTCTATGATTATATAAATCAAGGTAAAATGGACCAATGGATAATCAATGGCAGCTATTTTAGGTTCCATTGTGTCGTTTAGGAATGCACCATTTTTTAGGGTTCCGTAGTCCTGACAAGGAACCCTTATAGTTTCGTCATGTCCGTCTGTCTGTCCGAGGTTTTGCTAAGAGACCGTTAATACTAGAAAGCTGTAATTTTGTAGGGGTATGTATATAAATTACGCCGACAAAGTGGTGAAACAAAATTTTGAAAAATATTTTTTTTAGGGCAGCTCCCCTACATGAGATGTGGGGATGAATTTTTTTTTTCGTCGTCTACCCCATCGTGTGGGGTATCGTTGAATAGTTCTTTTAAAATGACTTAAAGGTTGCTAATACTATTTTTCGATTGAATGGTTCATTTACGAAATATTAAACTTTAAAGTGAACATTTTTGTTCCAGTAGGGCGTCCCCCTCCCCTCTAAAAGCTAAACTGCTAGCTTAAACAATCTGGAAAAATTCGTGATAATAGTGCATCTCATGAACTTTAAAGGTAAACTATAGCGGTTAAGATAACTTTACGTTGAACTTGGGTGTTGGATAATTTTGTACCAAATACAAAATCCTTAGAATAAATACTTTAAAGTGACAAAGACGAAGTACTTAGTTGCTTGTTTATAACGGGTAAAGACTTGCATTGAATAACGGGCTACTACGGAACCCTACATTGCGCGTGGTAAGAAATAATTTATAATTAATTAAACATTGAAAATGGGCAAAACGTCAGTTTGCGGCCGCTTTTTTCAGTATACGACCATCAATATGCTAGATCGCGGCCGTAGATAAATGAATCGCTATTTCAAGAAAATAAATGAAAATGCACTAGTTTTCATTAGAATCAGCTATAGTTATAGTATAACTAAAGGAACATATTTTAATTATAATGAGGTAATCTTATGTTTATAAAACAATCAGTAACATCATTTTCAGTGAATATCTACGTTTGGCCTGCAGGACCTCGATAATGAAGCGCTGGTGGAGGCTTCAATTATCCAGGCGTGGTCTAACCCTACCCACGGTCCCGAGGGGGAGGCGGAGTGGCGGGACGCTGGCAAATCCCAGGCCAAGGCACGTCCTCTTAAGCAGGTCTACTGGTGGAACCAGGTGATCGCTGACCTACGCATTCGTCTCCAGGCAACGGAGACTTAGATCCCGGGACGAAGAGGTGGAGAGTCAGCTGTACGAGTTCTATAGGGGGTACGTAAAGGACCTACAGCTGGCGATCTCCAACGTCAAAACCCAAGCGAGAGAAGAGCAGCTGGAGACTCTCAGACGACTCGTGGGTACGACCCTGCAAAGTTGTCAGGGAGAAGTTGCGCCCATGGACGATACCCCCTCCCCTTAGAGAGAGTTATCTTCCTCAGCTTGTGGAGGACGTTGTGTCCATCCGGTTTCCAAACAGGGTGGACTATACGCTTCTATGAGAGAGGCAGAGTGAAACGAGCGAGGACGTGCCGGAGGTGTCGGTGAGCAAGCTGGGCGCTGCCATCTTAAAGCTCCAGGCCAAAAATTGTGCTCCGGGCCTGATGGCATTTTTGATCACGTCTGGGTTTGCTTTAGGTGCTGGGTGAACGTTTGCGCAGGCTTCTAAGTGCCTGTTTGGAGACGGGAACGTTCCCAACAATTTGCAAGACGGGCAGACTAGTCCTTCTGAGGTAGGATGGGCGCCTCGCGGATTTCTTCCGCCTACCGCCCCATAGTGATGCTTGATGAGGCCGACAAGGTCAAGGAACTCCGAGATGTTGGTCCCGATCTGTCGGATGACCAGTACGGTTTTCGGTTTGGTAGGTCGTGTATTGACGCGATTAAACGCGTCAAGGCCAGCTCGGACGAGGCCGTAGCGGGGGCTGGAGTGCTGAGGCGGTGTCCTTAGACATTGCTAATGCATTCAATTCCCTGCCGTGGTCGTGCATGGGGGAGGCACTGAAGTTTAATGACGTGCCTCCCTACTTGAGCCGTATAGTCGGGGCTCACCTGTGCTAGATTTACATCTCGTACTCAGGGCGGGATGGCTGAATTATTTAGAGGGAGATGTCATACAGTGCTCTGCAGGCTCGGTCCTAGGGCCACTCTTGTAGAACATTGGTTAGGTCAGTCATACCACTGGTTAAATGGTGACAATTGTGACAAACAAAATTAGGTGTTGTGGGGCGACCACACCACCGATAACTAACTACTTTAAGCTTCTTGGCATCTCTTTAACACCCACACTCAACTTTGGGTCCTACGTTGAATCCAAGATCCAAGGTTGGCTTCAAAAAAGCTCAGATTTCTGGCCAAGGTGAGACTGCAGTAGTTCACACCGGACAGCTGATCGTGCATGGAATACTGTTCTTACCTGTGGGATGGTTCAACCAAATATCAGCCGGAGGCGCTGGAAGTAATTGAGAGAAGAGCTAAGAAACTCATCAATGACGACAAACTTGTAAGTAAAAGGCTCCAGAGCCTAGAGCATCGCCGCAAAGTCGCAAGTTTATCGGTTTTTTATCGGATACATTTCAGAGAGTGTGTCATGCAATTGCACGAGTTAATCCCACCATCCCCTTTCTTCTATCGGACAACAAGACGTACCGATGTGCGCCATCGATTTATGATGGACATTCCATCTACCTGCACAAAACATTTTGCTTCAACCTCTATCACAGGCTGGTCATGGCACGGGAGAGCACGTATGAGGAGGCTGCCTGTTTTGCAACATTGGTGGTGAAACGATTCGTCGACCGAATTGGTTTGCTGGGACTTCCCATGGCACTGGGTGAGTAGCGGAGGCTATATGCTTTCATGGTCCGAGAGGAGCCCTGCCGCGTGATACTCATCGCACCATCAGCGTCGCCTGTATCGGGGTTGGGTCCTTAATAAAATATTTCGGATTCGTCCTCAACATACGGTAGAACTTCCACCGATTGGTGCGGCAGCCGCCTTAAAGCGGTTGTTGCCCAACTTCGGAGCCTAAGGCGAGTCCATGGCCCTCAAAGGGGCCCCAATTTGGGAGGAGGCCCTAACGGAGAAAACCATTGCCCGGCTAAGGAGATCTCAGAGGGTGATGGCTGTCGCGAGTCATCCGTGGATATAGCACTGTCTCCTTTACTGTCACTTATTCACTCTAAAATTTAGCATGTATAATATTAGTAGGATAGAATGATGTACTAATTACATAAGATGAACCTAACCTAACGATTCTATTATAAGTGAATATCTCACCATTTAAATTAATTTGAAAAATACATTTCAAATATCCCGTTACCTGTTGGGTAGACGTAAAATGACATTTTGGCTGGCTGTGTTTAGTTGGCGGCCACCTTATTTCCATACATTTTTACACGGCCGTAATCTGACACGGAGGGTTTAGAATACGGCCACCCATATGGTTTTTTGACAAATTTGGGAGATATTGGCAGCCGTAAACTAAATAATTATAACATCAGATTGACACATACATCAAATAAAAGTCAATGATATAATTATATGTATGTAGAAAAAGAATGTAGGAAATCAAATTACTCGCGACGTGTCAGTAACCCGGCCGGCCGGCCGTAACCCAACACCAATATATTTTTTCTAATTCACTAGGCAACCACCCAATATTTCGCACAGTTGTTTAATTCATACACAATATACATAAAAAATTCAATACAGAATTCGTAAGCTCGTAGTTAAATCCACTTATCACCACAACAAATGATTGTATTACGATATTACATACCTTTGAACAAGTACGTGTCTGCAATTTTTTCCGTAGTTTCGGCAACGTGCGGGCACGTGTACGGAGACCGGTGAATTGAACGAGCTTTTGATACTCTGGCTTTATTATTATTCTAGCTATTTCAAAAGATTGGGTACCTAGTGTTATCCAACTTCATAATAAAGTTAAGTTATATTGAAATAAAACTGGCCAAGTGCGAGTCAGCATCGCGTCTCTTATCGCACACTTAGGGAGGGTTCCGACAATACGAAACATAACAGAGTTTCAACCTCATATATTTGATTAATTGATATTACCAAGAATATTTGGTTTGGTCGCGATCTAGAAAGACGGGGCTCGTTTACTAGCGCCATCTATCTCATTTTGCCGAAGCTAATTAGATAGATGGCGTTTAAAAACACGTTTTTTGTATAGTAATTTTTAATTTTTAACTTTATTTTGTTTTTAGTATTTGTTGTTCTAGCGGCAACAGAAATACACCATCTGTGAAAATTTCAACTGTCTAACTATCACGGTTAATGAGCTATAGCCTGATGACAGACGGACAGACAGACAGACAGACAGACAGACAGACGGACAGCGGAGTCTTAGTAATAGGGTCCCATTTTACCCTTTGGGTACGGAACCCTAAAAAATGACATGGCATTCCTATTCTCAACCATTATCTGGACAGGCTGCCTTCAAAGGCCGCAAACTAACAAAGGGCCGCGAACCAGCAAACTGACCCTATATTGCGGTGCCTCCATATTTATATGTATTTCCTACCTCAATGGTTAGAACAGGCAGTTTTGATTCTGTCTCCCTTGTCATGCAATGGACAAGTCATGGTGAAACTGCTGCAATTTAGCTTTGCAGTGCAGTGTAGGGATGTTACGGAAGTGGTTTTATCGGAACCAAGACAAAACTGGAGATTTGAAATTTATTTTAATGGAACCGAAATCGGAGCCGAAGCCGGAACTAACTCACTAACTTATAATCAACAAAATCAGGGATTTCGATCAGAAGGAACACAAGCAGAAGTATTGCACACTTGTTCCAATAGTTATTTCTGTCATTCAGAGATATATACAGTTTTTTGTTGCAGTGCTTGCCTTGAAATATTATTCCATCATATTTTTTGGCCGATCGTTCGATTTTCGCTAAGATCGGTTGTGAATCGCGCCCGCGCGTAACCTACTGTGTAGTGCTAACGCATCAAAAAACGCTACCGCTACGTCAAGACACGGCCGCTCCGCGACGATGACCTAGTTATCTTTGTGCAAGGTCGACAGTGAGTAAATTATTAAGGCGAGGTTATACTGACCGCCCTAATCATGGATCCCAATTCGCCAAATAGTGAGCCCATAGAATTAACAACTAGGCTTGAACATATGCTCTACGAGCGTTTTGTTGAAGAGAGAGACAAGAGCGCAAAAGAATGGTAAGCCTTATTGATAACCTAAATAGTCAAATCGAAATTCTTCAAAAACAGCTGCAAGTGCCTCGCAGAAACGAATACTGACAAGCCTGCACTTCCAACCAATGAGCATTCTGAAGCCAATGTTGAATACAACACGGACGAGGAAGAGCTCGCTCGAAAACGGGGTGGATTCGTAACAAAACACGAAAAAAAAGAAAATTGAACACCTCTCCCACTCAAGAGAAAGCGGACGAAAAAAACATTGAAGAAAATGTGTCCAGGGAAAAAGTCCGAAAAATTCCCCTGCCACCACCAATTATCGTCGACGGTATAAACGATTACTAAAAGTTTTATGACTTCTTGTCTGATAAGCAGCCAGCTGATGCATCTAGCATTAAAATGATTAGCGGTGGTATAGTTAAGGTAAACACTGTAAGTGACGAGTCATACAGAGCTATAACAACGGCTCTCAATGTCAATAACTGTGTGTTTCATTGTTATGAAAACAAACAAGAAAGGCCAATACGAGTAATGGCTAAAAAATTACACGCCACCTGCAAACCAGAACGAATAATAGATGACTTGAAAAATAAAGGCTTCAAAATTATCGAAGCAGTAAACAAACTTAGTTGGAAAACTAAGGAACCTCTTAACATGTTTATGCTGACGTTCGATAATAACGAGGAGATCAACAAAATCTTTGGGATTAAAATTATTATGGGATGTAAAGTAGAGATACAAGCGATAAAATCGACAAAGCTCGTCCCTCAGTGTAAAAGGTGTCAAGCTTATGGGCACACCCAGAGATATTGTTTTATGGAACCAAGGTGCGTCAAATGCACGGGTAAGCACTTAAAAAAGGAATGCAAGAAACCAAAAGATTCTAAGCCAAAATGTGTCCACTCTGGATCGCCTCATCCAGCTAACTACCGAGGATGCTCTGTAGCAAAAGAGATACAATTACTTAGAAACAAAATCACAAAAAAATCTGCTCCAACACAACAAGAGACAGTCATATTCTATCAAAGCCATTTACAAGTAACAAATCCGAAGTGAATATGAATATTTCTTACGCACAAGTCGCTTCAACGGGCATACCTAAAATACCTCATGCTCCTCTTTCAGCAATTAGTACTGACAAAAAGTTGGATAAAATAATGAATTTTATATTATCATTTGATGAGAGACTGAAAATAATTGAAAATAGCACCAAAAGAGCAAAATCTAGAGCTACATAATGAACAAACAACTAAAAATTATGGCCTGGAACTGCAATGGCTTACTAAAACATCAAAATGAGTTGCATGTATTCACAGATATGGAAAGAATCGACGTATGTTGGGTTTCAGAACCCCACTTTACAAAACACGAAGCCGTACTGGGATATTCTGGAATCTTATATTTCAGACAAAATGTTTAGGATAAGACAAGAAGAGGCTCATTCAGAATTAAAACTAATCAAAGCCGGAGTTCCGCAAGGAAGTGTACTTGGTCCGGTCCTGTACCTTCTGTACACCTGCGATATTCCCAAATTAGAAGACAGCACAATAGCGACCGTCGCAGATGACACAGCTATTATGGCCGTAGGCAGCACTCACGAAGAAGTGGCTGCTAAAGTCCAAAAAGCTGTCAATAAGGTTTATAACTGGACAACAAAATGGAAGATGAAGCTAAATTAATCTAAATCCATCCATATCAACTTTACCAACAAAAATGAAAACTATTGTGAAGTGTTTCTCAATGGTAATAAAGTACCATATGAGAATACAGCCAAATATTTAGGCATGACGCTTGATACGAAATTACGATGGAAAGCCCATGTAAAGAAAAAAAGAGATGAATTAGACCTCCGCTATAAGAACATGTATTGGTTGCTTGGAAAACAATCCAAACTATCAATACAAAGCAAAATTCTTATATACAAACAAGTCCTTATGCCCGTCTGGACTTATGGTGTGCAGCTATGGGGCTGCACCAAACAAAGCAACATTTCCATCATACAGAGATTCCAAAATAAAGTAGAGGGGAATCGTTGGAGCACCCTGGTATATACTCAATGGTGACCTCCATAGGGACCTTCACACTGAGATTGTCGCCAGCACCATAAAAAAAATGCGCAAAAGCTCACGAACGAAGGCTTCACCATCACGTGAACGTCGAGTCAATACAACTCCTCGACCTCACAAATATAGAGAGAAGACTAAAAAGAACTAAACCGTTCGAATTAGTGTAGTGATAGTGTATAGTGAACCTTAGTGGAATATAGTGTAAGGGTCCCCGCACACGTGCCACGGGCCACAGCCACAAAACGCCGCCACCGGCATATTTCCCATAGTTTTCATACATTTTATATGGACTCGCCGCACACGGTTGACGCCACACGCTACATGATAAAATGTATGAAAACTATAGGAAATATGCCGGCGGCAGCGTTTTGTGGTCGTGGCCCGTGGCCCATGTGCGGCGACACTAAGTGCTATGCATAAAGAACATGATAACAATGTGTCTTCACCTTAACAATAGAGACAATAAGAAAAGTGCCGATGGGCACATTCTTTGTCTATGTCAATTTATAAGTTTATGATAGATTTAAATTACTTATTAGCCTACCTAGGCTAGATTGTAGTATGATTAGGCGATACAATACTTGTATTGTGTATCCTAATTTATAAAAAAAAAAAAAAATCGGCAAAAGGAAGGAAGAACTCGTATGCTTTGGGATATATGCATCCAAAGATATATTTTTTAAGATATAGGTAGCAAACAGCCCACCTGATAGAAAGTGGTCACCTTTAGCAACACAGGACCCATATTTTGCCAACCTGTCAAGATTCTTTGAATGCTCCTTTTGAAGGACACCATGTTGTAGCTTTGCAGCAAAACAGCAGCGGCAAATATAGTGTGTCTGTCACCATTCAGTACCCCTATCATTCATTAGATAGGGCCATTGATGTATTATAATATGAACTACGTACCAGATGTGGCATTGCAAATTAGCTGTATGTTCAAATAAAAAGCAGTGCTGAATCTACATCTCGCTTAGTTTAGCGTAAGTACTCCTCACGAGTCACGCCCGATCGCGCGCCTCTGGTTTACATGTACCTCGATGGACAGGGATGATGGACACACTTCAAATATGAAACATAGTGAGATTTTCTTACCTTCCTCATAATATTCAGATATTTCCTTCTTAATAACTGAGATATCTGGAAATATGCTTCGGATAACCGGATTTTGGAGAACATCATGTTCTTCTATATCAATGTCGTCAGCCATACTGAACCTAAAATGTAATGCAATAAATATACTGCATAATGCTATGAATTGGCTGTAGTGATGAATAAGTTCTAAAGTAAATTTATTATAACAAGAAGCGAGTGTCCAACTCAAGATTTAGAAAAAAAACAGCGACAAACGGGGTAGTAGAATGGGGTAGGTGACATTACAGTAAATCTGTAGTGGTTGAAACTGTTGGACTCGCCTTGTCTGTTATTATTTCCTATTTCTGGTGTAGGCACCGACAAATGTATATCAAAAGCTCTTGATATTCCGAATTATTTTATTTTCTTCTCATTTGCTAAGATTATTTATTTTGCTTTGCTTGTTTGCACCACTGACCACAGACAAGTATTTATATTCTCCAAAGAGAATCAAAGAGAATATAATAAGAGAATATAAATATTCTCTTTGACCACAGAGCACAGATTGATTACCACAGACTACATAGGGGGGTTTGATTACTAATTACTATTTCACACGTGGAGGGAAAATTAAATGGAGAAGTCATTAGCGTATACGATGAAATAGCTATAGTGATATAACCCGAATAAAATGATGAACACGTGATACATATGCCAGCTAAAAGATAAAATGGACAACGTCATTTGGTTGGGTTATACATGACAGCGGGTAAGAGCCAATGGGTGCACTAGAACTTGTATCCAAACATTGCTGGATACAGTTTAATCACATACGCAGGTAAAGGATAAAAAATGTTGTTTATCTCGCTCTCTCATACTAGTGATTGTATAGTTTTATCATTCTCATATTATTATTATTATTAAAATGCCACATCCGCTTAACATTTAATCCATGTTTCACACAGAGTCACAGACACAGTACACAGATTACTATATGGGTATACTCAACGACGTTGTACTATATTAAACTCGACTGCGAACTAAACCGCGAACTGCTGGCTTATCACGAAACTTGATAGTGATTGAAATGAACGAAATGACATAGATGGAGCTATACAGCCTACCGTAGACAGAGAAAATAATAGACCGCGGGTAGCTCTGTCTCTTTCCCACATGAAATAGGATATACTATGGAGTTATTCCATGTAACGGAAAAGGACAAAGCTATAATATTTCCCTCTCTCAGTGCGTGCCGGTTTTTACAGGGTCAGTAACGTAGTTAGCCGTTTTTAGCTTAACAAACTTTGACCTTTATTGCTATGTGTCACTGGGTTCTAAATACATATATGGTTATGTCACAGATTATATAATAGTTACAAGTTTTGTTACAATCTTCTATCTCATGAGGCCACGCTACCCAAATCTATATATTTCCTTACTTTATGACAGCCTACATAGCTGCGTCCCCGTCATTTAGTTAGTCATGTAGGCCTTGTTAGTTCATGATAGGCCTGCTGCTCCTGCTGCTGCTGCTGGTCCGCAATAGACCGCTCTGGAACGAAGTTTGTCCCTTTCTATTGTAATGACCACATATATATAGTATACTTAGTATAGTGCATTGCATAGCACTGGCAGGTTGTTAGACAAGGACACGCTCCCACCTAGGTGTTTTTCGTTTGGGCCGTTTTGTTGTACAAAACCAAATACAACCTAATGTTTAGAGCATACGGATAAAATTGAATTTGTCAAAACATCTGAAGTGCTACATCGATTTATATTAAGCCTATGACTATACTATATGAACAGACAGACTAAGTAAAACTTTTAAAATAGGTGCGTACATAAACGTCATGATGAAACTTGAAATGGCTCTAAATAATAGGTCTGTGCTTGGAAAAGTTCTTTGGAATAGAGTCTGTACAAAAAGAGAACCGTCTTTACAAAAAACTATCATTCAAAGGTAAGGAAGAGAGGTATATACATACCTAGTACCACCCGATAATGATAAGAGTAGGTACCTACCAAGGTTTCAAATATTTTTAGTCGTATTAGCAATGACAGAGCAATGTTGTCAACGCAACAAAAACAGTAAATTAGAACCATCAACACGCGCGCCGTTTATATGTACGACGGCTCTCTTTTTGCACTCTAGAATACCATAGAATGTAGAATACACAGACCTCGGATTCATAACATAGTTAGGACTGTGTTTTAGAATAAGTAAGGGGGGAGGAATTTTGGTGGGATTCTGAAGGAGCGTGTTTACGTGCATTGTATTTATGAAGTGAAACTTCTTTTGGCGCACTAGTGACTCAGGTAAAATTTGACGGAAGTGACGTAGCGTCACGGTCCAAAGGCAGCGGAAGTGACGTTAGCGTCATATTATATTTTATATCTATAAGTGCCTTCTTTTGTAGTGTAGAACGGCGTAAATACGAAGACGTATTCATTCGCTAAAGTTCTTCGAGCATTCACCAACGGTTGGTAAATGCTCGAAGCTAAAGTTCAACACGTGGAATCGTACTATCGTACAATAAAAAAATTGTGATGTTAAGAAATAAATTTAATGAACCTGGAAGTTTCACTTCGAACGCGTAACTTTCTCTACGCAGTTAACCCCCTCTATTTCTTAAAACTTAAAGTGCATAAATGTGGATTGTTAAACATTATGTGCCGATAACACCTATCTACTTTGCTGGATGAAGTTAACTTTGCGTGAGTGTAGATCAATCATAGTATGGTCAAACTTTATTTTTGATGTAGCCAACACCGAGACCCCCAGCCCCTTCACTCCATCTCACTTCACAGCTGATCAAATGTCAAGAAAATGGAGTTTTGTTACGCATTTTACAATTTCAGAACAGATAAAGATGCATTTTGAAGTCAATTATTACAAATATTAAAATGAGCTAAGGCTAGAATGGATAGTGCAAGTCCATTTCAGCCTTGGGCTAGTGACGACAGTGCGAAAAATGTTAAATCGGAAAGTGATCTAGTGGATGACGCGAAACTTCATAGGGAAAATGTCAATCATCCAAAACATAGGCAAACTGCGTCTTACGATAAAGAAAGTGTCGCCGTTCCGAGCAGCGCCCCTGGCACTTCGGGTGCGGTGGGCTCCGGCGCCGAGCCCGCTCGGGGCAAGGAGTCCAAAATGGACTCCAACAAAATAGCTTCTATGCAACAAATTGTCGAAAACACCCTCAGGTAAAGACCAACTCTCCTGTTCCTTCATGTTTCCTACCAGATTGTACCATTATCTTGTTTTGAATATCAACTTAGGATGATCTTGCACATAATAATTTACTGTATATTGCCTTTTACACAAGTATTCAAAGCCTGCAGAATATTCAATAATGTAAAAAAAGTAAGATATTATTCTGTAGAAAATGTATGATTATATATGTTATCAATTATTCATAGCTAGATTCATGCACGGTTACTTCCAATCAATGCAACATAATGTCCTCATATTGATTTTATTAATTTCACTGTAGAAAAAATAAATGCTAATAAGAATCCTGTTTATGATATGAGGTAGGCACTTAGCTTAAACTTTAAGGCACGTGTGTCTTGAAAATTAAAGATTTTCATTAAATAAAGGGAAATTTACTGAACAAATTGAATTGAGTGTTTATATACATTAATATTGTTTATATAAATGTATTAATGTTTAAGTATGTTACAAGTACTTTGAAAAGTTGCAATATTGTGTTAATATATTTCAGTCAAGAAGGCCGACAAAGGGTAGGCCAGTTACTAGAGGCTGTAGAAGGCCTGAGTGGAGCTGAGAGACTGCTCCTATACCTTCGATTGCCAACGGGAGTGCCTCCGCATGACCCTCTGAAACAACCTATTAATCCACTAGGATCTAGGTATGTTTTTTTTATATATCATATAGGCTAGTATTTGACTACTATCTCACCTGTTGGTAAGTGATGATGTGGTCAAGGATCGTAGCATGTTAGTCCTAAACTAGGAGCTGGCTCTCAAGGATAGCTGCCGGAACACATTAGATGTTAGGTGACATATTTTCTAACTTGAGGGTGGTAGCTGACCAGGCGGACACTAGATAGTGTCCTACCACCGTGTGAGCTTGGGGGTTTCTTAACAATGTTTTTCCTTCATCAGAGGGCCACTGTGAAATGTCTTCACTAACTAATTATATGTATTATTGGTGGGCAGTGACTGGAAACAAAGAGTCGAAGATCGGGCTCAGTGGCGTGTCTTGGGGAAGCCCACGTCCAGCAGTGGACTAATACTGGCTGATAATGATGATGTATTATTGTAACAAAATGACATTTTATTTAGTGTTTTAGGTTGTCCTTGACTAAAATATCAACACTAACCACTACACTGTTCTTCTAAGACACACAGCACATATTTTTAATACAATTAATTATATAGTTATAAAAGGCTGTTTAATATGTTATAAATAATTATTTATTGATGCAACTATCTATCAACTATCGACTTACTAGTTACTTAAAATATACAATATGTCAAATTAAATCAAATGTATTTATTTTCGAACATAGGTATTATAGTGTTAGTAAAATGTATATGCTATCAATGCATAGAATAAAATACCAGAAATGTAAAAACCACTAAAATCTATTCAGGCTCAACTTATCTATTTGCCATATTTGAATATTTTACTACATACTTGTGAGCTCTGTTCTCCATCTCTGCATCACAAATATTTTAGTTGAAAGTTTTGGTATATTTTAATATCATAATTCTTACAAAATGCATCAGAAATGTTTTTTATAATTTTAATATTGTATAAAATATTTTAGTTCAATGTTTTGATTAATTTTTTTTCATAATTCTTACAAAATGCATCAGAAATGTTTTTTACAATTTTTATATTATTTATTTTATTTAATTAGAAAAAAATCCAAAATTTATATTATCCTGTCATGCATAATGCATGTTGTTTCTTCCTTAATATTAATAAACCATTTGTGCTGTGTGACCTTCTTGTAACATGTTATGGTTTTGATTTACTTGCGAATTTGTGACAAAATATGTAGCATAAATTACCATAATATTTTATTGAATTGACTTTCTTTGTTTTATTGACTTTCTTTGAATCGGTCGGATGCTATTAGAGATTGAATTATACATAAAAATCCAATGAAGTAATGTCAAAATATAATCTCTAGTTGGAGGAAATCTTGTTCAATTGAATAAAGAAATTGGCTGTTAGTCATTTGATTTTGTTACAAACTCAAGCAACTATAAACCTAAACCTAATTTGATACTTCAACGCTTCTTAAAAAAAATAGTCTTCACACACAGACAAATTATGTACCTATCTGTATATATTACCTTATATTTGTTGTACACACTATTTTTTACTTTGGTACTACTATTCAGATAAATTGAGAGTCTTTTCATATATTGAAATGGTTAAAATGTGTTTTTATAGCACAGTTTTTTTCAGGGCTGAACTTCAACAGACTGTAATATGGATACAGACACACTTGGAAGTTGACCCAGATGTCTCATTGCCTAAACAAGATGTGTATGATGAATACATGTGAGTATACATTTTAATTTAATTTATTTATAATCTTTAAGTCCATTCTACCTTCAAGGCAAATTGCACCATGAATTTACTTTGCGGTTCAACAAGTACATATGACAATGCATAGTTTAAATAATTTAAGATTGTTTACAAAACCAACCAAAAAAAACTGAAGTCAAATGCCGCTCTAGCCATTTTTAGTAATAAGTTTATATCCATATCTCTCTGGAGATACTTATCAGACTCGATAAAATTACAATGGGAACAAACGGGAATGATACTCTGTCAAACAAAAAAACATTATTCCAAATCAGTATGCTATATGACGGGAGTTCTGATTTTTAAATTAAATTAATTGTGTGTTTCTTTGTGATATAAGTTAAAAAGAAAAGCACAACGCTTGCCTTATGGACAGCGATGACATCTATTACATATACAGAAGCATGCAAAATTCTGGATAGATCGAATTTTACACAATACTGTACTGCGCCTGTTACCTTCAGACTTAAAGATGTTATATATTACATGCCCTGTAATTTCACTAGATCCTTTGCCATTTGAACAGACAAACATTATTTTTCAAATAACTGACAAGGTGGTGTTACCGCCCCAAGCGAACTAGCAGAAGTTCTACCACTATAATGTAAATTCTGCAAATTTACATTTTAATTTAAAATAAGGACTGACCGGTTCTGTTTTTACCAGCCGTATTTCTCTCTCTTTCTAACTATGCATGAGGGCACAAGCTTGTTTAGTAATAAATATGTTTTATGAACAGTGCACACTGCATGAGCAGCAATATGAAGCCATTGTCGACGGCGGACTTCGGCAAAGTGATGAAGCAAGTTTACCCCACGGTACGGCCGCGGCGGCTCGGCACGCGCGGGAACTCAAGGTACATTTTAAATTATATTAGCTGCTTTAACAAGTACCCTATGTCTTATTCTACCAGACTTTATGGTAGGAGTATCCATATTTTATTTATTATTTATTTATTTTTATCTGCAGGGTTATTCTCAATCATTCGAAATCGGATTCCGAAATTGCCTTTACTTCGACTTGGATCTTTGCAATTCTCAATGCTCCGACTGAATACTTTTGATATTTAAATTCGAAAAATCCAGTGATTCTAACTGGAAAGGTTTCCGCGACAAAATAGTTCACGGATTTATAGATATTACAAATTAAAAATGAAGCTTACTGATCCGAATATGTTTTCGAATGATTGAGAATCAAGGGCTGATAGGCTAGCGTAGCGTTTATCACTATCTCGCCCATTGGTAAGCTACGATGTGTCCGAAGATGGTGAACACGCTAGGCATAGAATAGGCTAACTCTCAAGGGCTGTGCTGCCGGAACACCGTAAGGTTATGGCGGTAAATTTTCTCCTTGATGGTGGTAAGCTACTTTTTAGGAGCAAGTAAGAAACATCGATATAAGCCTGTAATCGATGCATTGGTGGCGCCATCTGTAATTACTGTGTAAAAGTAAATTACTCAGATGAAATCATTACAAATTTCAGACCCGACGTGAGATTGTTGATTTCATCAGAGTAATTTACTTCTAAACACTAATTATAGCGCCACCACCAATGCATAAATGCAATCCATTAGTTTCGTCATACATATGTCATACCGTAGCTGAATTGGCGCAGCCCCTGGGCATGTTCTCCAGGAGGCGAGGGTTCAATTTACGGGCGATACAGTGTAATTTTGGATTGCATATAACAATGCACAAAAATATTTAAAGTGTAGATAACACGTAAAGAAGCATAATATTTAATTTAAGCAGTGCAATATCTCTCGACGGACCTGAAATCTGTATGTATTTCATATAGGTAGGGTCTAAGTGTAGCCGAGTTGGTACAGCGCCTGGCATTTTTTAGTTAATTTTCAATTTTTTTACTGAAATTAATTAGGTAGTAGTACCGATACATTTTAAACACAAATAATGTCTCTAAGTAGTCTAATTTAGTGCTTATTTAAAATTAATTAACATCTTAGATTAGCGGAGCCTATTAAATGATTCTCTAGACTTGGTATATCTACACTGTTAAATATCATTACCGATTTAATGATTAAATTATTCCCGCGATATGATAAGGAATTCGATTTATAAAACTTTCAAGGGCATGCATTAAATCAAATAAACAATCAAACATTTGGTTTGTATTTGTGAAAATTAATTAGTAGTATTTTCCTAACATTCACGTAAATGTCGCGTTCATCTGCCTAGCTAAGGCTGAGTTGCACCATCTTACTCTAACCGTAACTATAACTATTAACCGGTGTTTTTATATGGATTTTGACAGATTTATATATAATATACAATATACTTGAGCCCGACATTACCATTTGACATTTTAAAAATTATTACCGGTCTCAAGAATACATCAAGTGTAGGTTATGATAGCATTACAACAAGTATATTGAAAGAAGTGGCTACAGCGATCAGTCCAATTCTGAGTCACATTATCAATCTTTGCCTTGAACTAGGTATTTTTCCTAGCAAATTAAAATTGGCGGTAGTGAAACCGTTGTTAAAAAAAGGAGATAAATATGATGTAGGTAATTATAGACCTGTTGCACTTCTGCCAGTCTTGTCTAAAATTTTTGAAAAGGTTATTTACATTAGATTCAACAATTTCTTTGAAAACAACTATATATTCACACCAAATCAATACGGATTTAGAAAAACTAAAACAATAAATATGGCAATATATAATTTCCTGTACCAGGTAATGACAAATATTGACAAACGTAAAACTACACTGGCTCTCTACATGGACATGTCTAAAGCCTTTGACCACGTAGACCACCAGATTCTGCTCAATAAAATTGAAGCTTACGGTATAAGAGGTAACGCCTATAATTTAATCAAGTCATATCTCAATCAAAGAACCCAAGAAACGCACATCAGTAGAATAGATATGAATAGTAGATGTGAAACAATATTCAAGTCAGATACTAGAAAAATACATTATGGCGTTCCTCAGGGAAGCGTACTAGGTCCTCTGTTATTCTTGATCTATATCAATGACTTTCCATCTGTGATCAAACACCCAATGACGTTATTTGCCGATGATAGTACTGTACTCTTTACATATGACACACACTATGACAATACTTTTATAGAATCTGACATTAATAACAATTTGACATGTTTAATTAACTGGTTGACATCTAATAATTTAAGAATTAATTTTAATAAGACGAAAATAATGAATTTTAATAGATTTAACAGAATATCAAACATTGACATTAACTATTTCGGTAATAATGTAGCTGAAATTGACACAACTAGGTTCTTAGGTTTAATGATAGATAACAGATTGACATGGAAACCCTACATCGACAACATTTGTAATCGTCTACATAAGTTCTCATACGCTTTACACAAACTTAGGTCAGTAGTCAATGAAAAAGCATTACTGACATCTTATCATGGACATGTTGCCTCAATATTACGATATGGAGTCATGTTTTGGGGCAATTCTACGGATAAGTTGCGAATTTTTAGAGCTCAAAAACGGTGCTTAAGAGCTATATTTGGAATAAAGCAAACAGAATCTTGTAAAAACATTTTCAAAAGCAACAATATTTTAACATTGCCTTCATTGTATATCAGCGAGGTTGCCACTTTTGTCAAACGGAACCCGTCTCTATTTGAAAAGCACTTCGTTGGTAGTAGACGGCCAGAGTCAATTAAACATGTTATGGGTAGGACGAGACAGCTGCACAAAAGCGTGTTCTGTATGGCACCAAGCATATATAATAAAATTCCAGAAACCATAAAAAGCATCGGTGATATAAATATATTTAAGAATATGCTCAATCGTTTTTTAATAAAGAAAGTGTACTACTCAATTAATGACTTTTTAGATGACAAATTCAATGATGTAAAATTAATGTAATTATTATTATTTATTTCACTGCTTCCCTGACATTACTGACATTACTGATTATAATTTTTTTGTACTAGGACGTAAATAAGCAACAATATAAATGTATGCATGAATATAACTAGGTATAAGGTAGTATTATTCTCTTTTCTATAGTATAAGTAATGCTTGTAGACTTATTAGCGGATCTAGCGATATTATTGGATAATTTTTACACCACTGTATGTACTACCTAGACCCACAAGCAAATAAATCATTTCATTTCATTTCATTTTTGACGTTTGTTATAGTGAAAGTAAGATGGTGCAACTCAGCCTAACTGTGTCAAACATTGACTGACACTGACTATACTATTTTCTTTCCTCCTCGGCAGGCATTCCGTCAGCCATTCTGTACGCGCCTGTACACCATTTTAATACTAATCCTTAAACTCCGACGCAAAAAGAAGGGGTGTTTTAAGTTTGACGCGTGAATCTGTGTGTGTCTGTGTCTGTCTGCCTGTCTGTCTATGGCATCGTAGCGCCCAAACGGAAGAACCGATTTTGAATTAGTTTTTTTTAATAGGTGTCATAATGGAGAGTGTTCATACCTTTGATTCATGAAAATCCGTTCAGACGTTTTAAGACTAAGTATGCTTTTTCTAGCTTTATTCTGGTTCATGACACTATGAAATCAACTTTTTTAGGTCTATTAATTCAATTCAAATTTCGGTACCTGTCCTGATACCCTCTCTATCTTTTCGGTAAGCGCGCTACATCATAGACCGCATATTCACTTAACACCAGGTCAAGCGCGACCCTTTTCGCAAAAAAATTTTTTTTTTTTTTTATATAAAAGGCAAAACTAACTGTCTGATTTACCCACGCACAGCCGAAATTGCTGGGTTGAGTTTGTTTTTCCAAAGTTTGAAAGGTTTCTTAGAAGACGTAAGAGAGCTCATTAAAAAATTCATTCCGTAGATGAAAGTTTTTTTATTTTTTTTTACCTTTCAATGGATTTAATAGGTTGGGGAAAAAGTTTCTTCGCATTTTTTAAGAAAATTCAAAACATTTTTTAATATAGTTTACTTACAGTTAACTAATGTATGTAGGTACCATTTTGTTCGATTACTTTTTGCCATCTTGTAGGTAGGGACATGATCCCATTGCTATAGAAATTTTGGGACTTTTGATCAAAAAACCGCGACAAGTAGTTTTGGCAGTCCTCTCGTGATGTTAACCTGACACACTAAAGAATTCTGAAGAGACCAAAACAGGTGGAAATCTGAAGGTGCACGGTCAGAACTATACGGCGGATGTATTATCACCTCCCAGCCAAACTCCCTTAATTTTTGCTGAGTGGCTAAAGATGTGTGAGGTCTAGCGTTATCACGATGAAAAACCACACCCCTTCTGTTGATTAATTCCGGCCGCTTTCTCTCAACTTCTTGCTTTAATCTCATCAGTTGTTCACAGTAAAGTTCAGAATCGATGGTCCTGCCTGGTGGTAACAGCTCATAATGAATAATGCCACCACACACACAGCATCACCTTGTTGCGAGTTAACCCGGGTTTGACAGATGAATGATATTAAACGGAATTATATAATAAGATCGTTTAAAAAACTAAAAGAACCGACTTCAATGCCGCGCTATTAATTTTCAGTACCAATTTTGAGGTGTTTATTTCCATATCTCTGGAGATACTTACCAGACTTCGATAAAATTACCATGGTACCACACTTGGGATATCTGCTTTCTAACAAAAAAATAATAATCGAAATCGGTTCATAAACGATGAAGTTATCCGCGAACAAACATAAAAATATATATATATACGGTCGAATTAAGAAACCTCCTCCTTTTTTTGAAGTCGGTTAAAAATAAAGAATATTATAATTGAATCCCGCTCCGGCTCATACTTACGTGGTACAAAGGTTGGCCATTGCTATTTTACGCGGAATGGGTACCATTGCACACTGGGTACAGTTAATACTAGGGCTGGGTTATTTTAATTTTGATAGTGTGAATAATTTGAAATTTTGTTTATTAATGAAGTTTATCTTTGAATATGTATATTTCATTGAATTTTAAAATACTATTATTATTCTTTAAAAAAATGCTTCTTATACAGATGTAAAAGTACTTATAAAGATGTAACTTGCATATGAGATGTAACTTATGAATAATCATATTTTACGTGCTGTGGGCTATCGAAACAAAAACATCGCGAAATAAAACCAGAGAAAACATTTAAGAACCCAAAAGAAGAGTAAAATTAGAACACTTATTTATTTATGACCTTGTTTTTATTAACAATTAGTAAATTTGTTTTTTTTTAATAATGGTTTATATCAGTTGTCTGTCCGATATCAAGTAAAATCGATTATTGATATATGTTGTAGAACGAACAACACTTGTCGCGAAATTTGACAGACGAATGAGAAATTGCCTGTACCACGAAGTCGAAGCTATCGCGAGAGTATCGATAGTTCCATATTCATCGTCTCTTAACACACAACGTCAGATCAAAGGCTCAATGCAAACGCAGCAATGTAATGGAAACAGTTTTACTTAATGTTAATCTATAATTAATTAGATATATTCTTGGAATCATAGCTTGAAATATTTAAAAATTAGATTTAAACTGAATTTACGCATAATATAATTTTAAAATAACTTATCTGTGATAGGGGAAATCTATGACCTTGCCTTTGGGGGCTCGACATTTTTGGGCTTTCGCAGTTAATTATCACGCAACGAGGCATTTTTGTAGTTTTCGCGGCCGTCCGGCTGCAACAACAGACGCGACGAAATCTCGAAAACCGCTGGACGTCAAAGATGAAATTTGGCAGGGAGGTAGTTTATAGTCAGTAGACGTCCGCTAAGAACGGATTTTGTTGTGACAGGACCGGATTAAGGGGTATAAGGGCTTCGCAAATTTTTTTTATGGAAGTCCTTCATTGTTTTTGCTACAAACTTGAAATTTGGCCAGAAGTATTTAGTAATCATTCGCTTATAACGGATTTTGCGACAGGGCTAGATTAAGGAGGTCTTAGGGCTCACGCAAGTTTGTATAAAAGATCTTCATTTTTTTTGTTACGAACTTGAAATTTGGCCAGAGGTGAAAAGTTAACGTTCACAAGAATGTATTTTGCGACTGGGTCGGATTGAGGAGGTCTAATGGCTCTCGTGAGTTTGTATGAAAATCCTTCATTTTTTTGCTACTGGGTTCTGCCATTCCCCCCTCTCTTTCACCCTTTCCCCCCCCTAAAATCGAATTATTGGTACATTTTTTAGTACTGAATTAGTTCAGAATTTTAAAATATTCATATCTCCTAAAGGGGGCGGGGGGTTCCGCAACTTTTCCTTCAAGGGGGGGAGTTCTACCCCTCCCCTCCCCCTCCCGCCCCTAAAATCGATGTTTGGTAAAGTACATTGCTCTCGCGCTAAATAGGATAATTAACAAAACTATGAGTTTAGGCCGACGGCTACTTTATAACTTTATAAGTAAGTAGCAAGTGCACCTGATGTTTGTATACTTATATATTTTTACGATATACGTCGATGTCAATAGTATACTTAATTTTTATCGATATTTTTTTACGGTAATTTGGTATGGTCATCTCTATCTGAGATTTATGACTTTGTCCGCCCGTCAAAACTAGTCGGAAGCGCCAATCACAAACAGTTGCGGAATTGATTGTACCGCGCGCCAATAATGATTAGGGGTCTAATTGCTATGACGTCGATGGGAAAAGAAGAGCCAAAGGTCGAGCTCAATGGCGTGTCTTGGGAGAGGCCTAAGTCCAGCAATGGACTGATACACCGGCTGATTATGATGATTATGATATTAGAAAGTTAGTTTGTTGTATCAGCTCCACACTCGCACAATAGCTTGCTGATATCCGATTGACCTGGGCCACAGAATAATGAATAGTACAAGCCTGGGCATATTCATCTTAATTCGGTGACAATGCAATGTTAATGGTAGGTGGACTTTATGATAGCTGGAATGTAGGAACCTGAACTCTCAAACGGCAAATGGTATAAGGACTGTCGAATTCGGGCTAGTATGTTTTTATATTGAGTTCTTTCCATTACGAAGTTGTTTTTATATACAAAAGAGACACGTGTAAATAAATGCAGATATTCCTAGTCATGTACTTTATATTATGTTATGTTTACAAACGCCCACGGCGTTGTGCAAATATATGGAAATGTCGATTATAGCTCCGTCCAATGTAATTATTATCAAATTGTGAGTCACTGTACACTCAAGGGCAATAAATCTATAGTAGGTATTTATACTCCGTCCAACCATTTATTTCACTTTTGACAACTTGTGTTCTAATGAATTAGTGATGATGACCCAATGCGTTACCAACTCGATTTTGTACCGACATCAAAATGAGGAGGTTCTCAATTCGGATGTATATATTTTTATTTTATGTATCTTCGGGCGAAACTCCGAAAAGAAGTTATTCCAAAAAAGGCCCCATTTAAATTTCTTAAAGATCTGATCTGATGAGTATTATATAACGCATTAGAATGTTTTAGTTGTGTAAATGTGATAGTCAACACGTGGGAAGTGTGTTATTTGTAAGCTTTCTATTAAACTGTGTAAAGTAAATTAAATAAGTGTACAATCATGTACCCATTCAAAGATCAAAATGGTATATTCATCTGAATTATGAATCGATTAAAGTCGTTATAAAAATCGAATCAATAAAGCATTAGGACCTCACCATTTGATTACTACTCAAACTGTTCAGTATCGGATTCAGTGCAATAACTTGGTCTTTTTCTCAGGAAATTAGACTTTGTTGTATAAGATTTTGGTAGTTTATTAACATAATTTCAAGTAAACTTTTGAATATAAGTCGACGACCAGAGAATCCAGTGATGTATAGAATCCAGTGATGTATTTTGCCAAAAACTACACTTTTTATTTCATCATCATCAGCCGGTGTCAGTCCACTGCTGGACGTAGGCCTCTCCCAAGATGCGCCACTGAGCCCGATCTTCGGCTCTTCTTTTCCAGTCACTGCCCGCTGCTTTGCGTATGTCGTCGCTCCACCTGGTCACAGGAGGTCCTACGCTACGTTTGCCGATTCGCGGTCTCCACTCTAGGACAAGTCTACCCCAACGGTTATCAGTCCTGCGGCAGATATGACCAGCCCACTGCCACTTCAGTTTACTAATCCGTTGAGCTATGTCGATAACTTTAGTTCTCTTGCGAAATACTTCGTTCCGGATTCGATCCCTCAGAGAAATACCGAGCATAGCTCTCTCCATAGCTCGCTGAGCGACTTTAAATTGGTGGACCAGTCGAACTGTGAGTGTCCACGTCTCGGCTACGTATGTCATCACAGGTAGAACGCACTAGTTAAAGACTTCTTAATAGTTAAAGAAATCTTTAGACACTGTGGTATAGGCGACGAGAAGACTCGACGGAGTTTCCCAAATGCTGCCCAGCCCAGCTGAATTCTTCTCTGGAATTCCTTCTCGAAGTTGTGTTTGCCTAGTTGGAGCGTCTGCCCTAGGTAAACATACTTAGTGACAGCTTCGAGTGGGATTCCATCTACAGCAACGGTTCCGGAACAACGTGGTCGTTGTACATGACTTTGGTTTTATCCAAATTCATCCGCAGACCGACGCGACGAGAAGAATCGGCTAGGCCATTCAACATCCTTTGTAGATCCTGCAGCGTCTCGGCCATAATGACGATGTCATCTGCCAATCGTAAGTGAGAGATGTACTTGCGGTTGATGTTAATGCCACAATCTTTCCAGTCCAGCGTCCTAAACATATCATCCATGGCGTTAGTGAACAGTTTCGGGGATATAACGTCCCCCTGTCTCACTCCTCGACGCAGGTGGACATGTGTAGATCGCTGGTTCTGTACTTGTACATTCATCGTTGCGGCATTGTACAGACATGTCATCACTTCGATGTATCCCCAGTCGACTTGGCAACGCTGCAAGGACTCCAGAACGGACCAGGTTTCGATTGAGTCGAAGGCCTTCTCATAGTCCACAAATGCCAAGCACAGGGGCCGATTGTACTCTTCGGTCTTCTGTGTAATCTGCCGCACTGTGTGGATGTGGTCTATGGTGCCGTAACCGCTTCGAAACCCGGTCTGTTCCGAGGGTTGGAACTCGAGTTTTCGCGCAAGACTATTAGTGATGACCCTTGAAAACAGCTTGTAGACATGGCTCAGAAGCGAAATCCGTTGTGTGATTCCGTCTTCTCCCGCGGCTTTTCCATTTTTGAGCTGTTTAAGTGCCATCACGATCTCTTCTCGGCTAATTTCGGGCAGATCTTCTGTGAAGTGGCGGGTTAAGGTAGCTCTAGAATCCTTAGTATCGGGTATGGGCCTTGAAGCATGCGATACGTAGAGCTTGCCGTAGAAGTTTTCGAAGACGACTAGTCCAGTTGATGTTGTCAGCTTTGTAAGATGGCTTCTACCCAGAGGCTGCGTGAACAGCTTCGACCCCCGATTCTGCTCGATTGATTCTTTAATCAAGAGCGTGTTAGAAGATCGGAGGTCGCGTCGCACCAGCTTCTTTATGGTTTTATTGCGCACCTGGTTAGTTGACAAAGCTGACAAAGAGTCTATTCGTCTCTCTTCCATTAGCCGAAGTGTTCGTCGAAAGCTTGGACTTTTTGCCCGTACGCTTGCTCTCGCAAAACTTCGTCCCTTCATCCCTAAGAATTTCCACCACTTCTTCGAGTTTCTGGTCTATGTCATCTGTGGTTTCCAAGGCAGCGAATCGATTTTCCAATTTTAATTGGAATGTTTTGGACCCGACAACGGTTTGGAGAAGGTTCGGTCGGAGCGTAGACTTCATCCATCGGAATCTCTCGGCTTTGAAGTCAATATCCAGAGAGCCTCGGACAAGTCGGTGATCACTTCCAGTATTAAACCTAGTGATCACTGAGACGTCTCTGAATATGCGCCGTTTATCCGTAATGATGAAGTCAATCTCGTTTTTAGTCACAGTGTCGGGGCTTTGCCACGTCCACTTCTTTTGGAGCTGATTCTTGAAGAACGAGTTCATCAAGAAAAGCCCCTCTTTCTCGAGGAAATTGACGAGCATTAACCCCCCTGTGATTCCTACTCCCAAATTCGTGTGGTCCTATTGTCGATTCACTGCAAGTCTGTACCACACCCCCGACTGAATCTCCATACAAACTCGCGTTTTAACGACCTATTACACAGACACTACACACATGTCGTTTTTCTACAGGCGCAATTGTGTGCGTAAAGTCTAAGGATGTCACCGTAAGAACCTACTTCATTTTGAAGTCGGTTTATACTTGCTAGCCAGTACTTCGCTATGGTTTCAAGAGTATATAGATACTGAAATTATTCTCATTTACTCAACGCGATACGCCATAACTAAGACACTTGTCTCGCTGCGAACGAAGATCGATACGCGTGCGAGTGAAACAGTTGCGAAAGTTTTTGCAAATTAAAATCTTCTAAATATTTGATTACGTTATTTGAATAGTGTAGTTAGGTAGGTACATTTCATGTACTTAAGTTACTTGATTTGAAAAAGTGACAAAGATAAATAAATTATTAAGAATGTTTTTAGTTAATATATATAAACTAAGGTTTATATACGCACGAGTATATCGTTGTTTCATTTATGAAAATGAATTCTTAAATACGAATATATAGTTAGGTATACAAATGTAAGTGTATTAGTATATATATTATATAGAAACTACGTAAATTTGAACCTCCTGTGTCTACCTAGTCCCAGAGAAATATTCCATAAT
This sequence comes from Cabera pusaria, assembly GCA_954871355.1. Lineage (NCBI taxonomy): Eukaryota > Metazoa > Arthropoda > Insecta > Lepidoptera > Geometridae > Cabera > Cabera pusaria. The sequence continues at coordinate 15,995,210 of OX940889.1, forward strand.
ACTTTTTATTAATATTTCTGTGTTTTATATTCATACATGTATGAAGTTGATGTTCTTCTCCTTGTGAGGTAGTATTGTTCTGTAGTCGTGCGCGTATGGCGTCCTTGCTCACACTAGCTCCTTGACAGCTCCAGAAACGGTGGCAAGGTGAGGTAGCCCGGATTGGTGGGGGGAACAGAGTGTCCGTTCTATACGTAGTATTATTATATATACTCGTATATTATCTTTTCTTTGTCTGTACTCCCACTTTGGCGTTAAAGTCTCCCATGACAACGTTGTAGTGAGCCTTGGAGGTGGTGTGTAAAGCTCTGGAGATATCTTCATACATGCTCCTCACCTCATCATCCAAGTATGTCGAGGTCGGTGCGTAAACCTGGATAACCTTAAGGCTGTACCTCTTGGTTAACTTAATTATGAGGTACGCTACCCTGGTCCACACACTGGAGATTTTTACAACGTTGTCACTGAGAACCTTGTTAACCAGAAACCCGACGCCGCCTTGGGATGGCTGATCTGCTTCTCTTTAGTACATATGATAGCCCGATTCTAAGGTTATGGTGTCCGCTCCCTGTCTTCGGACTTCACATAACCCCAGAATGTGCCATCTTATGTGTTTCAGCTCCTCCTCCAGCTGCGCCAGATGATCGTCCAGCCGAATCGTGCGTCCATTGTAGGTTGCGAGGGTCAGTTTGTTTTGGCGGCCTACCGTAGCCCGGATATTCTTAGCACCCCCTGCCCTGCCGTTACCGTGACCGCCGCCGTAGTCAGGAATAGCAGGGCGGCCGGGAACTGGGGGCCTTGGCTTAAGGTTACCTTCCATATTAAAACGCATCCCTTGGGAGGGATATGCCCTAATCGCCACGCTGGGCAGGCGTGTTGGCGATCGCAGGACGTAGCTTCTCGCACCGGTGACGCTGCTTCCCGTCACCGGCCTGTAGAATTTAGCTACGCCATAGATACGAAATGGTTATACCGCCATTTGTCGTCGGCCAGAGCCCCGTCTGTTGGTCAGCAGGATGCACCACGGGCGTTTGAGGTTGGCTGGGAGCACTAAGGTGGTATTGTGCTCCCTTACATCCCTTGTGCTCCCTTACATCCCATGCACTTTTTATTTAAACAACCAATATTTTTATGTGCTTTAAAAATATCAGTTGATGAACTAAAAAGAGTTCACTTAATCCTAACCAGCAGGGCTAGCATGGCGAGGGGATAAGAATGTTGTCCCCTGTTTTTCTCGTCTGAAAAGAGATAAAATTGTTTTCTCTACCTGTCAGAGCATGGCTAAGTGGAAAGACAATATTTACCCCCGTATATCATTTGACGTTCAAGTATTTCCACCTTGTAAAGCATGGACGACAGAGGGAAAGGGAATAACTGCGATATTTGACATTTAAAGAGGACAAATTTATCTACTATCATAAGAGGTGGGTTTATGTTTATCTATCACCGCAATTTGCCTAAAAATGTCGCGTGCGTATTAAATCTACATTTTCTCGTTATTAGAAACGCACAAAATGGAACGTAAATTACATATTTTCTGATTTACCGTTACATGGACATGTAAAAGATATACACAATACTTACTTACTTTTTCCCACTCGATCTATGCATTTCTTTTAAACACTTTTTTCTTTTAATCGCGAGGTATGCCGAAAAAATTGCCAGACACGGAACTTGGCTTAAAAGCTTTGAGTATTCACCTACTGAATACTCAAAGTTTAAAAGCAGTGCCAAAGAGTAAGTTAAAACAGTGCCTAAAAATTAACAAATAAATCGAAACAATCTGAATCTTACGATTCTCAATCTAACTTATCGACCTTTTGAACGTTTTCGTAACTAAAAGATATATTGCAATTTAGTAGATATTTTCTCATGTATATTACACACACACACAGTACACTTATCACTCGCGGAAGAACACAAGTTTGAGGAAAAAATTCATTAAGAGCATTTTCGAAAACACAAACAATTGTATATATATATACTAGATGCGTCCCGCGGCGTTGCCCGCGTTTGGGCCACCCTTAACACTTAGAGGTATTAAAAATTAGTTGTAAACCTATTATCATACCTACTAAATATACATATAAAATTTCATCAAAATCAGTCAAGCCGTTTAGGAGGAGTATAAACACTAAAATTGTGACTTAAGAATTTTATATATATACATACTAGCGGATCCGGCAGACTTTGTCTCGCAGCGGCACCTATCGGGTCCAATTGTGTATCTAAACCATCTACGGACTAACTCAAACACACATACCAAAATTCATATAAATCGGCCCAGCCGTTTAGGAGGAGTTCAGTGACATACACACGTACAGTAGAATTATATATATACATAAAATAGAGAAGAGATAATAATGTACTTAACACTGGCTAAATACACTAACTGTGTGGAGTCATAATGAAACTAAAAAGAAAAACAAAACATCAAAACTGACGACTTGAATCAAATAATGATGACTGATAATACAATTTTAATTTATTTTCTATGTATGGCAACAATGAAGGGGACAAGGCTATTCCCTCCATATCCACCGTGACAAATATATCCATCTGTGCGCCCATGCTCTGAATGTGGACAAAATGACAGATGGGGAAAAGATTTTTAACTATTCCCCGGGATAAATAGTCCCCTCGCCATGCTAGCCCTGCTGGGGTGAAAGTCTCTACATTGATACTGATGCGTCTTGTTATCGCAAACGTCTGCTAGAATGACATGCAGCTAGACAGTTGTTATCTGCATCTTTTCTTATCGACGATTATCGGTCGAAATTCGTTGCTATTCATGTAGAGACTACCGGCCCTGCAGACTTAGGGTTGATTTCACCATTTATGCTACTAATCGAGATTTATTGAACTAAGTTCTACTAAAACGTGTTCAAGTGTTCGGAGATGTTGATCTTGGTTTACACGTACTTGATTTCACCACCTCCCATGAGGCTTCATTGGATCGCGTTTACCAAAACCAAGATTTTATGCTATTACGCACAATGGAACGTAAATGTCGTCATAGAGCTGTCGTATTAGATTGTTTGGCTTGTCAAACTGACAAATTAATATTATCAAATTCGTTTCCGTGTCCGTGCATGGAATTTTTTTGTGTTTTCAATTGTGAATTTCGAATTTTAAAATGTAGGCCAAAAAATTAAAATATTTATAATTTTAATAACGAAATAACAAGACGTCTCCTCTTGTTATGCCATGCACGAACATGGAAACGAACGCGCAAAATACGAGTGACAGTGGCTGTAAACAGTGTAAACGGGATCAAGAGCGCTAAACGTCCAAAATCGATAGTTCAGAATTAAAACTCGTTTTAACTGTAACCGCGTTCAGTTTGTGGTGGTGAAATGCAAAATGCCGGTTTAATCTCACTTAAACACGTAAACCAAGTTCAAGATGACCTGATCGAGTTTTCTTCACTGGTGAAATGGGTATTATTATATGTGGTTGAGAATAAGGGTTCTCAATAATTCGAAAGCAAATTCGGATTCGGAAACTGCCTTTACTTCGACTTGCTCTTGCAATTCTCCGATCGGTTACTTTTAATTTTTCTATTCCAAAAAATCTGTGATTTTAATTTGAAACGTTTCCGCGATAAAATAGCTCACGGAGTTATCAATATTCAAATTAAAAATGAAGCTTCCGAATCCGAATAGGTTTTCGAATTATTGAGAATCAGGGAGCTGGAGCTGTTAAAAGTGAAATAAGTAAATATGATTGGACGAAGTATATAACGAAGTATAGATACTTTTCCGTTGTTGCATTAAAATATTATGATACTTAATTGAGTTCATGCAAATGTAATATGTATCCTTTGATATCGCGTTCCCTAAAAAGCAATTCTTGTTTTTATTTTAAAGCTAACATTATTCAACGAAATTGCTGAGCCTTTTGGCCGTAACAAATTACAAGCAAACACATTGAAAGTGTTCAGACTTCAGACAATGTTTCTAAACCTTCTATTGAAATTAATCAATGCATAATGTTTCCTTGTCTCGATGTATCGTGTGACTATTTCCTAAGCGCAAAATGTACCCACCAGTTTAATTACTAAATGAATGCTGATCAATTATCCTTTATAAGTAAGAGGAAAATTAGAAGTTTGATACAGCATTCTATGCTTTTATTAATTAGGTTGTATAATGTGTATAAATAATAGGGCGAATTAATTTGTTACGGTGGTACGATTTCCATACAAATGCACAAATATGAGTATTAGGTACAATAAAACTGGCCAAGTGCGAGTCAGACTTTGTCCCGCACACGGAGGGTTCCGAACGCCATCTGTCGAATTTCTAACGAACTTCTAACACCAACTAAGTAAACGTTAACACAAAGGTAGAATAGTATTATATAGTAGTAATGGTAATAGTAATTGTAGTAATTAATATTATTAAATATCTGGTTGACCGAGCTTTGCTCGGTATTTTTTGCCACTTAAACAGACAAATATGACTCTTCCCGACATCTATTGACGAATAATAATACTATTTTTTTAAATTGAGAGCAACTAACTGCTTTCCTGATACAGTACTTCTACTCGCCAATAGATGTCGGGAAGAGTCATATTTTAAGTTGATTATCAATAAAGTTGATCATTGAAAACACGAATAAAACAACATTTTCTGAAAATGACTCCTAGCTAGATCGATTTATCGCCCCCGAAATCCCCTGTAGGTATACTAAATTTTATTTAATCGTTGGAGCCGCTTCCGAGATTCAGATTAAGGTAAAGACGATAGCGCCATCTTAGCAACTAGATAGGTGGCGCTGCGCTATCGTAAAAAACTTTTTTTTAACTTTTCTTTAATTTTTAACTTTGTTCTGTTCTTAGTATTTGTTGTTATAGCGGCAACAGAAATACATCATTTGTGAACATTTCAACCGTCTAACTATCACGGTTCATGAGATACAGCCTGGTGACAGACGGACAGACAGACAGACATACAGACGGACAGCGGAGTCTCAGTAATAGGGTTCCGTTGGTACCCTTTGGGTTCGGAACCCTAAAAATGGAGCAAAATCTTGCACTGAAATCATATCTTGGTGTTATCCGAGTCTTCACATAATTATGGTCTTAACAAATTTATATTTACGGATACATAATTTGATTTAATAATAATGCAATTATTTTGAATAAAAGTCAAAGTCAATTTCATTTAAAAATTATGGATTGAATAAAATGTTCATATTATTATTTTTTTAATTATATGAGACCAACTCAAAACTCCGTCATTTCTTAACCGATTTGAAAAGTTTTTTTTTTGTTTGAGAGATTATGCCTCCCGTTTGGTCCCATTCAAATTTTATAGAGCTATAACAATTATCTCCGGAGATATGGAGAAAAACAATATAAGCAAATTTGCATACTTAGATGACATGATTATAACTAGCCAGTACTTTAACTACCGCGGCATGTGAAGTCGGTTTTTTCGTTTAGTACGATCATAAATTATTATGATTTGTCATGGTTTGATATAACGAAATGCGTATATATATTTTTTTTATACTTCATGTAAAAACTTCTTACTGCAGTTCTAAAATCTGAAAAAGTACAAAATATTCAATTAGTATTAAGCGCTAACTCAAGGCAAACAGTCCACGCCAGACTATTTACCCGCTGTGGCCCTGGACGTGTAAATTCATCGTTATTATATAATTCATTTGGACTTGCGCTGAGTTACTAGTAAAGCTGTGTAGTGTGTTCTTTGGAAATAATGTTACGAGTTTGAGATTCGTATTCAACCATATTTTTTATTTACATTAGGAAATAATTATAATGTTAGTGTTAGACTGACCGCGAAGATAACGTGCTACGGCTGTGATGTAAACTTAGGGCCTATTTCATGTTATATAAAATTTGATTTGATTGTGAATAGATAACAAATACAAATATATTAATATTATACATGTGGGAGGTAAGATGATCTGGGGGTATTTCTTTAACCATCCAAGTCGAATATCCTCTGCCTAACTCTGAGTATGATTATTCATATATAGTACAAATTTAACCAGCATATAAGCCATCCACACTTTACATAATGTATGCACCATTGCATTGTAGCTAATGAAAATATACTCGAAACGCCATATATTCGCGAAACAATTCGATGACCAATATAATCGAAAAGCCTCCTCAGGCAACCTTAAAACATGAAAGACAAGGTTACCCTTGGTACAGACTATTATATAGGTACATAAATCTATAGAACAATCTACGGTGCTACCACATAGAAAGGCGGATGCAAGACCTTCAATCCAGTCTAAAGAAATCGATACAACACAACGGCACTGCACGAGTCAGCGTTATTATTTATTATGTATGTACTTATAATTTATCTATCAATGGCATGTGTTATCAACACGGCGCATGACACGTGAATATGTGAGTATTTCAATCGTCATTTAATATCAATGAAACAAAGTTTCAATTAGTAAAAAGTTTGTTACAAAATCTCCCAAGTTTTAAGGAGTCTTTGAAAGTTGTCGAAGGTAAAAGAAAATGCAATAGAATTTAACACCCTTACACGGTACACTTGACTTGCGACAGGGATAAGTGAGTATCATTCATTCGTCAATACTCGTCAAAGATACAATGCTGTAATCTGTCTAGTTATATTAAGGAGTACCTATCTTTAGAAGTTGTCAGAGCCGTAATTGGTCGAAGGCGAAATATAAAAATGAATAGAATTTAACTGCCTATCAGCAAGATGTAACATTTCAGTAGCACCTAGGATGATGGATTATAATGGATGGAGCCATGTCAGCCATGTGACGTTGTCACATCGACTTTCATTCTATCAACACATTGTCCTACCCTTTCTATTACAGGGGTCGCGAGATAAGAGTAAACGAGAAAACTAATATCAAATTGACAACCTCGCGCATAGGTGATCATGTCCATTTTTGACCGGCTAGCAGGCCATAATAAAGCGACGCTTTATATTTATAAATTAAAAATTAAATAGAAACATACCTACAAAGACTGAAACCCTGTTACATATTTAAATTATGTCGTGTTGTGCTGTGTTTTGTCCATCTAGAACAACTAAAGGAGGCGTAAAAGATCCAGAATTATCATTTCACATGTAAGTCTTTGTGGGCATTTATTATCATAAATAACCAATTTTTAAATCAAAATATTTAATTTGCTTACACAATATACATATTTTTCGTCATATAACTACCGTGGTGGTAAATGGTTATCATTTTAAAGCTTTAATTTATGTAAATAACAATCATTCTTTTACGCCGCCCGGCTAGTGATGTACGAGAACTGTGCAAAACTTTGTCGATAAATATAGTCGATACCCTTATAAAAAGGAATATATAACACTAGCTGTGCCCGCGACTTCGTCCGCGTGGTAGTGTCTCTGGGTAGCATTTTTAATTATTTAGGCTACTTATTTTACAAATAAGACACATGCTTATCCCACCTACACCGCACCGGACGACGCTGGGCTAATCTCCTCTCCCCCTCTCCGTCAAGACTATCTGGGTACCAAATTTCATTTAAATCAGTTCAGTGGTTTTGGCGTGAAAGTGACACAGACAGATAGACAGACAGAGTTACTTTCGCATTTATAATATTAGTTAGGATTAAATTTAAAACATTAAATATATAAACGATAACTATAAATTTAACACTAAAAATATTCAGAGAAATAAAATTGAAGTGTCTGTTTGTAATTCCAAAATAACAGCTTTTCACTAAATGCATATGAAAGTATACACGGTACTTACTAAACGGTATATATATAAATATATATATATATATATATATACGGTACTACTCAAATGTTTGTCTGTCTGTCTGTTTGTTTCGGCTTATCTTTGAAATGGCTGGACTGATTATAACGGGACTTTCACTGGCAGATAGCTGATGTTAAAAGTGTAACTATCAAGTTACCTAGGCTACTTTTATTTTAGAAAAAACAAATAGAGTACCGGGAAAACGAAATTGAAGCCAATGAAATAGCCCACAGCCCACGCGCATGTTGCCGCTGTCATTAAACGCGGGATAAGCCGAGGGGCCCAGCTAGTTGATTTATAATATGATGATTTTTTTAAGGATGGAACAGTTCGCTTAGGGCCTCGAATAGAACGAAGCTTAAACATTTTTAACCTACTTCACAAAAAAAAGATGAGGTTCTCAGTTCGCCTTTTTATGTTTGGTACCTCATAACTCCGTAAATTCTTAACTGATTCAGAAAATTATTTTTTGTTTGGGAGAGTATGCTACCTGTTTGGTCCCATTGTACATTTTTCGAGAACTGATAAGTATCTCCAGAGATATCTAAATAAACACCTCCAACTTTATACTGAAAATAGTTAGCGTGGCATAAATTAACAAAAATAATGGATAAAAGTATCATTTTTTTGATTTTACCATATTTATCATATCATTTTTTTTTCATAGATTTTATCATATCATCAATGTATGCCAACAAACTCTGGAAAAAACAAACTAAACAAAGAGCCGAAAATCTGGCTCAGTTGCTTGTGTTGAGAGAGGCATATGTCTAGCAGTGGACTGATACCGGCTTATTATGATGATGATGATGTTATTTTACAGGTGGTACAATTTAAATTTCATCGAGATATGTTATGTATCTCCAGAGATATGAATATAAACACCTCAAACTTAGTATTGAAATTGACTAGCGTGACGTTGGAAGTTGGTTTTTTTAGTTTTTTATGTGATCTTAAATTATTTTTATTGTTATTATAGAGCATAAATGTTTTATTTAAAGTTTGTCCGGGCCAGGGGTAAGCAATGACGCCTGCTTTTAACAAGTAGATTATGGCCACAAAAAATGATAAAATAAACTTAAAAAAAAAATGAAACCGCCGAAAAAACTGAAAAGCAAAAAATAATTAAACTTATTTATTTAACCTTAATAACGAAATTCTTAAACTACTCTTAATATACCTAAGTTATATATATATATTTATTTTTTTATTTTTATATATTTATATTTTTATATTTTATATATTTTTGTAATTGTTTTGAGTTTTTAACTAAACATAATAACTAAGTTCTTAAACTAATAAGGTTAAATAAAAAAGTTTAATTATTTTTTGCTTTTCAGTTGTTTCGGCGGTTTCATATTTTTGTTAAAAAGTTTTATAGATTGCAAATTTAGGAAAAAAAATGGTATGAATTAACATCTTCAACAATCATCGTCATATTTCAACTAATTCACACAAAACCTTAATGAATTATACACCTAAACCTTCGTTATAAATCACACTAGCTATGTGTGAAAAACGCATGAAAATCTGTTCAGTAGCTTCTGAATTTATTGCAAACAGACAGACAGACAGACAGACGCGGTGAGGAACTCTGTTTTTAGCCAACTTAACAAAAAAGGAGGAGGTTCTCAATTCACCTGTATTTTTAACTGACTTCACAAAAAAAGATGAGGTTCTCAATTGAAAAAAAGTATATACAGGCTAATTGAGAACCTCCTCCTTGTATTTTTTTTAACGTTTTTACCACAGAACTCCGTCAAATCTTAACCGATATGGAATATTATTTTTTTGTTTAAGTGGGTGTGTTCTTTGTGAAGTGTAGGTTTCCACCAAGAAAGGGTTTGAATTTTTTCCCCTGAGAGGGTAAAATAGAGGGTTGATCTTCCTATGAAACTTTTTGGTCACTGGGTCCATTGACTCGAAAGTTTGTACATATACTCATCAAATTCAATCATAAGACACGTGTATCACAGTCCTTCAAAAATAATCCCTCACGTGTTTGTCGTACTAATATATCAAACGCAGCCTAAAGTGACCACTGGTACTGCTACACCTACACACATGAAATTTGGAGGGTGTGTTTTTTTGTAATGGTTGTAAAAGTTTTATCCACCAGGAAAAGGGTTTACAAAATTTTATTCCTAAGAGGGTGAAATGGAGGGTTGAACTTTCTATGATTTTTTTTATTCTCTGGGTCAATTGTCTCGGAAATTGGTACACCTACTCTTTAATTAAAATTATGAGACACGTGTATCACAGTTTTCTAAAACATTTAAGATTTGTATTTTAGACAAGGGTTATATAGATTAAAGTTGACTAATTACAGTTAAGTACTAAGTAAGGAAACTATTTAAGTACTTAGTAGCATTTTTATAACTATAACTAATGTCCATAAGTGCAATAAAATAAAGTTTAATTGAATACCTTTTAATTTAGTTTTATCAATTTTAAGTTTTCTTTTTTAGAAATTGTTTTGTGTTAGTCCAACACCCGCTCTAGGCCTATCCGAAAATCAGCGTTCGGGTGGTTAGCTGCTTGAACATTTGTGCTGAGATAGGCCTTTTCAGCAACAACTACCTTGTGTTAAAAATCTATTTTTTAGTTTCTATTTTAATTTTTCTTTTTTTGTTTATGTAACGCTATCTATTTTTGTTTTATATTGTTTTTGACTGTGTAGTTAGTTTAGCTGAATAAATGTATTTTCTTTCTTTCTTTCTTTCTTTCTTTCAATAAAGTACTAATTATTTTTATCACATAAATTGTTTTCTTTTTACATAAGTTTTAGTTTTATACATTTTTCACCTTTTAATCGATATGTTCTGCACTAGTGATCACTTCCCTACTCACGCACAATCTAGCAGTTCTAGACACTCACACAAACAGAAAATGGACATGCTGCCAAAGTTTTGACGCCATCCATTATAATCCATCATCCTAGAGTAGCACAGTAGCTGCGTAAGCTACAGAAATCAAAACGTAGCGCCAATTAATTTCTACTTGTGTAGACATTTATTGACGCTACGACTTAATTACAACATCGTTATAATAATGCCATCGTTTTTAAATTGAGCCATAGAATAAACTACCCGCTAGAATTAATTTAGAAGTTTTGGTGTATCTACCTAGTACTCTATACTATAGATACTTAGATAAATTAAATAATTAACTATTCACTATTTTATTTTTCTAGCGATAAATAAATCTGAAGACTAATTCTATTTTGTTTTTAAATACAAGTACGATTTCAATGAGTGTTTTGTTTTAAAAAGCTTTAACTTGCTGACTCGCCCACAGCATAGACTCCGTGGACCTCCTTTCCACCCACTAGGAGACGATTAAAAACCCCACCTTAATGACGAAATGGAATATTGCATCTAAATCTCAAGTCTGTACGTGCACTATCTTTAGCCACCTTACAGTAATAATTATCTATTGATGGACATAGGACTTCGATTCAGTAAGGCAATATTAGATAGGTATAACTCGGAGACCAGTTTGTGGGTTGATCTCGTTCTATTTTAATATTTGGGCTATAGATAGTGAAACTTAATAAAATATTTCAGCAACACATGAGTTTCAGTATTGGATATCATTAGTCGCTTAACGGTATCTTATCTCATCTGACACATCCAACTGTAGGTATGCATAATGCTCATACATATAGGGGTGTGTCAAATGGGATCGTAAAATTAATTTTACAAACATTATGCAAAACCTAAACAATATATTATGAGTACAAACAATCTAACCTTCTACTTTTTAGAGTTCCGAACCCAAACCAACGGAACCCTATTACTGAGACTCCGCTGTCCGTCTGTCTGTCTGTCCGTCTGTCACCAGGCTGTATCTCATGAACCGTGATAGTTAGACGGTTGAAATTTTCACAAATGATGTATTTCTGTTGCCGCTATAACAACAAATACTAAGAACAGAACAAAGTTAAAAATTAAAGAAAAGTTTAAAAAAAGTTTTTTACGATAGCGCCGCGCCATCTAGCTAGCATCAAAGATGGCGCTATCGTCTTTACCTTAATATGAATCTCGGTAGCGGCTCCAACGATTAAATACAATTTAGTATACAGGTGATTTCGGGGGCGATAAATCGATCTAGCTAGGAGTCATTTTCAGAAAATGTTGTTTTATTCGTGTTTTCAATAATCAACTTTATTGAAAATCAACTTAAAATATGACTCTTCCCGACATCTATTGGCGAGTAGAAGTAGCTTTAGTGTTACTGTGTTGGTTAATCAGTTAGTTGCTCTCAATAAAAAAAAATTGTATTATTATTCGTCAATAGATGTCGGGAAGAGTGATATTTGTCTGTTTAAGTAACAAAAAATACCGAGCAAAGCTCGGTCAACCAGATATTTAATAATATTAATTACAACAATTACATGTGGCTTATTTACATGAAGGGTTGCAGAAATATATCTGAATTTTGAAATATGGCACGCAAAACTCTGAATTTCCAGAAATTAGCGCGTCACTGCACTGCGCCTGTGACTCGAGTGACGTGTAGGTGACCTTGAGACAAATAGTTGTAGAATCTCATATGCACTTTCATTTCATCTAATTAATTGTTATCAGCACAGTCACGAAGTTTTTCTATTACTGCATCTACTGCAAACACAACTTACGACGGTGGCAATATAAGTCAGTCGAATTTTATCAACAACTCGTGAACTTGGTGTTATCAGTGACGTACAACGTAAATGATTTGCCATGTCACGCGTATGCATTGATAAGTAATATGATACACTATCAAGTTCATCCTGCTTTCGCGTTAAAAAAATATATAAAAAAATGAAAATTAATTATTTACATGAGTGGTTGGGATCAGCAGATCTTTTCTGACACACACATGTAAAATATGGAACAAGGTTTCAGCAGAGGTCTTTCCACTGGGGCTCACATACCGCACCCAAAAAAATTCAAGCAAATTATTCTTATCTATTCTCATCTTAAGTTCGTTTATATTTTAAAAAACATGTAATCGGCTAAATAATAGAATTATCTTACAAACATACAAACTGTTGCTTTGTATATATAGATACTTTTGTATTGTTATGATTGATCCGGGTCATTGATTTAGAAACAGCGTGTCTTAATTAAACGTAGTAGTTGCTCCACGCGTAAACTATTACAGATTACTATCAGAATAATAATTATAACAATACTTGCACACGTGCGATGGCGCATGCTTTATCCAGATGTTATTAAACTCTTTTACTTAAATATTAAGAGACTTCAATCATCAGATTGTTTCTTTCCTACATTTAAATACCAACATATAACTTAACAGCCATTTTCGATGAAATCATGCACAAGAGTTTTGATATGAAAGGCCCTGTGGCGCAGTGGCAGAATGTTCGGCTTTGACGCCAGAGACAGCGGGTTCAATCTCTATATCATTTACTATTCAAGTTTGGAGAAAGCTTGGCCAAAGGAAGAGTTAAAATATCGTGAAAATAAAATGTAACCCCTTTTTTATCTCAGAAAATGATACTTGCATATTATAAAACAAAGTCCCCCGCCGCGTCTGCCTGTTAGCGATAAACTCAAAAACTACAGAACGGATTTTCATGCGGTTTTTATCAATAGACAGAGTGGATTCACGAGGAAAGTTTAGGTGTATAATTCGCTATGGTGTTGTGTAAATTGGTTGAAATATGATGATGATTGTTAAAGATGTTAATTAATACTCGACGCAACAAACTGATGCAAACATGTAGGCATATACCTACGAGTATATGCTCTAAACGTGCGTAGCCGGGGCGGGTCGCTAGTAAGCTAATAATAAAATGGTATTTAACCTGACAGAACTATACATTGTACAGTCTCAATATAAAAATTAAGGGTATGGCTTTGATAATTAAGGAGAAAATATAAAAAAAATCGCATGACATTATGTTCCTATCGTTGGTAAGCTTTCAGCTTAAAATGAACTACCACCTTGTACTATTCATTATTCTATGCTACCACACTGGTCGTAGGCGTCGGCCCTTGCTCACAGAACTAAGACATCGCTACCAAACAGTTCGCCGTCAGCAAACTGATTGGCGACAAGTCTTTGTTGTCGGTGTTTCGAGCCACTACCAAAGTCTACCAACAGTGGTAACCTCTGGAAAAACGACATTTCCTCACCAAGGTTGGCCTATTAAGAGATGGCACGGTGAATGATTATTGCGAACCAATAGGACAGGTCACAGATGGCGCAGGAAAAAGAAGCGTGGAAGACTTTCAAGGTTCAAGGTTCTTCAAGGTCAAAAATTGTTAATCTAATGGTACACGTAGGTACCTTATTCTATTACAAAAAAATACAAATACAAAAATCTTTATTGACATACTGTATAGTTCACAATACATGTTGAATCCATAGACTCCTGAACTAGCATAGCTGTGTCTCAGGAGCCTGTGGCTTCTCCCATATTTTAGGCTTATTATAGTATGTATCATATGAATTCTATCACTCATAAAAATGTTTACTAAAACTAAAACTAAATATGTGTATGTGCGTGTATGTTTTTGGCGCATGTACTCGTATGTAGGGAGATGTTAATGCATGTAGGGGTGTGTTTTTGCATGTTTGTGTATAAATGAATGAAAATATGTTTGTGAGAGTAATATATGTGTATTTCTTGTTTAAGTTACAGTTATATATATAAGAATCTAGAAGTATGTATCAGCAAGTAGTTTCTCTATCCCTTCATAATCAAATGTTTTTAGATACGTTAGTAATATATTTTTAAATTCATTATTATTTATTTTCCTAGTATTATGAGTTTTATTTAGTCTATTATATATGTGGGGAATCAAGACGTCGTATCGTTTTTGAGCGAATCTTGTGTTGGAGCTTGGAACAGGACATCTATTGATTCTTTTAGTGGACTCTGATAATTTTGGAACAATTTTTCTGTGGTATCGTCGTAAACCTTCAAATAAAAACAATTTTCGATCAGAGAGAACATTTGCCTTTTCGTACACTGTAGTCGTGGGATGCCTAAAACATAGGAACTGCATAACCTTTAATAAGGCACGTTGCGCTCTCTCCACTGTAATCAGGTGTATTTTAGCTGCACTACCCCATGCGCATATGCAGTAACGTATGAGACACTCACATAGTGCTTTGTACGTTTGTGTTACAAGGTAAGGTTCGGCGACTGTTCTCAAAGTTTTAAATATATAAATAAATTTTCTTACTCTAGACGACAATGTATTTATATGCGCTTGCCAACTGATTTTGTCATCCACTAATACTCGAGATATTTTATGTTGCTGACTCGATTTAGTGAATCACAGTTACAGCTTAAAGAAAGGTTCTTATTGCGGTTGCACGGAAAGGTGTGGATTTTAACATTAATGTTTGCTGCGGGACTGCCTGCGGATGAGATACTGTAACACATGTATTTAGTCTTTAACGATAGAAGACTGTCTTCTAACCAATGTGTTACAGCTGAGAGGCAGTTCTCAGTTCGTATTTTAACATTGTCCCAGGTCTTATCACGGTTTATCACATTACATGTGGTGCCTTAATTAGGCGTTACGGGTATAGTATAATATCTTTATTGATTATTGTACGGAAGACTTTGGTTGATCTTTTCTCAGCCTGCAGTAAACGCTTTACCAAACAAAAAGCATACGCATACATACGCGATGTCAAACGGTACATTATAATGCACAGGTCTGAAAATTTTATTAGACGCCGTAATCATCTACACCAATATTATAAATGCGAAAGTCTGTTT
The DNA here is from genome assembly GCA_954871355.1 of Cabera pusaria. Classification (NCBI taxonomy): domain Eukaryota; kingdom Metazoa; phylum Arthropoda; class Insecta; order Lepidoptera; family Geometridae; genus Cabera; species Cabera pusaria. Next base: position 16,010,718 of record OX940889.1, read on the forward strand.
TTAGTGTTCCGTAGTCCCGAGAAGGAACCCTTATAGTTTCGTTATGTCTGTCTGTCTGTCCGTCCGAGGTTTTGCTAAGAGACCGTTAATACTAGAAAGCTGTAATTTTGTAGGGGTAGGGTAGCTCCCCTACACGAGAAGTGGGAATGATTTTTTTTTTCGTCGTCCCCTCATCGTGTGGGGTATCGTTGATTAGGTCTTTTAATGACTTAAGGGTTGCTAATACCATTTTTCAAATGAATGCTCCATTTATGAAATATTGAACTTTAAAGTGCAAATTTTTGTTCCAGTAGGGCGTCCCACCACCCCCCCCCCCTCTAAAAGCTAAACTGCTCGCTTGAAAAATCTGTAAAAATTAATATTCGTAATAAAAATTCGTGATAATAGTGCATAACATGAACTTTAATGGAAAACTATAGCGGTTAAGATAACTTTATTATTTTAGCAGTAATAGTCGTTGAACTTGGGTGTTGGATATTTTTTTACCAAATACAAAATCCTTAGAATAAATTCTTTAAAGTGACAAAGACGAAGTACCTAGTTGCTTGTTTATAACGGGTACAGACTTGCATTGAATAACGGGCTACTACGGAACCCTACACTGTGCGTGGCCCGACACGCACTTGGCCGGTTATTTATGATTGTTGTAGACTTCTTTACGGTCAATTTATTATTTTATAGCTGATGAACGATTTAGCTGAAAATTTGCACATGAATTAGGCTATAGAATACTTTTTAATGCGGGCGAAGCCGCGGGGCACAGCTAGTATCTAAATAATGAAAAATCACGTTGATTTATTCTAAGATCTATTTTATTTTTCGTTTACAGATACTGCTACGCGGGTCTCAGAAAAAAGATCAAGTTAGAAGTACCGCAGTTACCAGACCTTGGTGAATCATCAAAGGTATAATATATTTCAAAAACAAATAAAAAGATTATCTCATAGATTTTTGTGCTAATGTACATACATCCACTTTTTTATGGGTCCGCGACAAATAAAAATAAATTATTTTCATCATCATCATCACCCTATGTTAGTCCACTGCTGGACTAACAGGAATGTATTAATAGACTTTTAAAGTAAGACAAACATACTTTAAATTTTGACCAGTACTGTCGATTAGACAAAGTTCCAAATAAAAAATCGTAACATATTTGTCTGTAATTTTTATTGGTTATACTAATAATTTTTTACTTAATATACTCACACGATTGCGATTTATTGAAATGTTCCTTAAATTTTTTTTTATTTGTTTGTTTCAGGAACCAGCCGTTTTGTCGAGAGAGCCTGAAAGAGTTGTTTGCGATTGGGCCGAAAGTAAATTAGGTAAGTCTACCCGAGAACTTAGTGCGCGACCGTCCTTAAGAATGAAACGTTGGGGCGACGAAACACTTACAACTGCGCGCGCAGATCTCGAAGTCTAGATAGTTTTTTTTTTTAGTTTAAAATAAAAACTACCAAAAATGCTCCTCACGATTGTTGTATTTAGCCAATGTCAAAATATTTATTTATTTATTGCAATAAGAACGGTAATGACCACTTCTACTTATACTAGCTGGCCCGGCGAACTTCGTTGGTACGAACATACTGATAAGATTTGTACCTAACAGTCAATGAATGTCGTGTTACTTTTTAGATGAACTTAATTTAGGCTTTTATGAACGTAATACAATGAATAAAAAAGGGATATTAAGTTTAGTAATGTATTATGGCACTTTGATTATCAAGTAAATAATCAAAGTTATGGCAATACAGAAATAGAATAAAAATACAACAATCAAGTACTTCAACCGCGTGTCAGCAAGACATGATGCAATGAAACAATGTTTTTATTGTTATAGATAAGTTATTAACTTGAAATTAGTTCGATTGAGTTTAATTTTAGTTGTAATAATATAATCACCAGCATTTAATTTTAATTCTGAAAAAGTATACTTACTTCATGAATAACTGTCTAATATTTTTTGCCTTATGGATAAAACTGGTATACATACGGCACTCATAAATTGGCTATCACATTCCTGCTTATCTCTGTACCTACATTCTTACAAAATATAAAATTGATTAGGCATTGATTATTATTGTCTTGATTGCTTGTAAGCATACATTATTTTTAAAATTCATTATGGCTCCACACGATTAGTGTATTTAGCCAGTGTCAAGTATTAAAATTCTTCAAGTTTTTATCAATTTTGGTCGTAAAGATGGGTTAAAGTCACATTTCAGGTCAGTTTTCAAGTAAAAGTCTAGTCTAAGTCATACCTTCATTAAATATGTGGTGTTTACTGAAGATTTTCAGTGGAATTTTGGTGAGACCGCAAATAGCATGTTTTCAACATTGTGCTGTTTCCCTACACTCGCACACATTCACCGAAACGTAATGCTTAATAATCCACATTTATTACACATTAACACACGCGGAAGAACACCAGTTTTAGGAAAAAATACAATGAAATCACACACACTTTTCCACGTTCCCGCCAAAAACTCGTAAGCAAACATTTCTAAACGCATGCATATTTGACAATCAATAAATATGTCATACAATTGTCATTACTGGCGGTATTTAATATTTATTAACATATTTAAAATGTACATGACTTGAAATCACAAAAACTTGAAGAATTTTTGTACTTGACACTGGCTACATACACTAATCGTGTGGAGCCGTGACCCTTATTAATTTGCGGTTTACCGTATCGACGGGATAAACAATTGAACATCAAATTATTGGCAGTTTTTTAACCCAGGAACATTTTGGCAAAATAATTTGTCTTATATATTTTTTTTAGGTCAATTATTCATTTATTATGTTTCTTTGAAGTGTCACACACTTTCATATTTTTGTAAATTGTTAAACATAATCCAAAATTTCATCGTACCGACGGGACTCGAACCCGCACCCCCCGGATTACACGTCCAGGTGCTCTGCCAATTAAGCCACGGTTCGATCCATCGATACGACGAAATTAGTGGATTGCATTTGTTAACCCAATTATGCATTGGTGGCGCCATCTATGACTACTTATTACGTAAGTTAATCATTCGGAAGAAATCATTACAGTTTTCAAATCCGACGCGATGTTGCACTGCGTAAATCAAATATTATGTTTCTTTGAAGTGTCACACACTTTTATATTTTTGTAAATAAAAAAAAAGTTTAACAATTTACAATTATTCATTGTTTTTAATACTTATTATCCTATTCCTGACAAAGACAATTCCATAAATACAAAGATCAAATAAATTGGTCCAGCCGTTCTTGAGTTATAAGTGTAGTAACTAACACGACTTTCTTTTATATATATAGATATATAACATAGTGTATCCTACTTCCTACTAATATAATAAAGGTAAAAGTTTGTGTGTATGTGTGTTACTTCTTCACGCTAAAACTACTTAACCGATTGAGCTGAAATTTGGTATGTCAATGATAGATAGCCTTGACCCTGGAATAACACATAGGGTACTTACATATACAACGATGTCTACGTGGGTAAAACCGCGGGGCACAGCTAGTATAAAATAAATATTTACCTACTGAAACTTAAAATTCAAGGTATCAAATGTGCGAACATATCTGAACTGGCGCGACATCTAGCGGCTGGGCCGGTACTGCACACCGCGCCGGGGCCTGTCAGCGCTTCGCCACCGCCTTTACCTCATCAACACGGTCAGTACGCTATAGCTTATTAGAATATAATAGAATATCTATTTATTTTAAAAATATTATTCAATAAACATAACCTAAGGCAACGAAACATGGAAATACAAATACATCATGAATGATAGAATTTATTATAAGATTAAATAATAATAAATGAGTAAACAGTTTATTTTCTCTCACAAAAAGGTTACAATTAGATTGTTTGAACAGTTGAGTAACATAATGTCACTTAGATTTGTACCTATCTTTGTGAGAGACTGGTGCCTGAAATAGGTTTACAAAACCTGTGGTACAGGATCATTTAGATGTTTATTAACATGCGCGGGAAGCCGGAGATTTTTAGCGTAGGTCGCCCTTCAGTTAGGTGAAACGATATACGGAATATACGCAAGCTGCTTGGAAACAAAAAGCTGAAGATCGAGCTCAGTGGCGTGCCATAGGAGAGGCCTATGTCCAACAGTGAACGAATACTGGCTGGTAATGATTAATGACGTACTTTTGCTCGGAAGAAGGTTTTATTATTTTAATGCAAGATGCCGTTGTCGTTGTTGAAATATTCTAATATCTCAGTTCAGTCGTCCAGACAATTCGATAAAATAATAAAGCACAATGTGAATCAATTTCAGGACACCCAGAAGATGCAGCGAGTCGACAATTGATAAATCATTTGAAAAGGAAAATACAGGTCAGTGAATTCTTTATACATTTTTATTTTTAAGATGTAGAAAAAAAATTAAGTAACTACCTTTTGCTTTAGCTTTCGACGTTCGCAAAGGGAGGCAGAAATTATATTTTTTTATAAATAAGATAGATTTAAAAGTGTTATGTTACAGGGCCAAGCGACGCCGGGGCGGCCCAAGAAGAACAAAGCGCAGGAAGCGTCCGGTTCGTCCCCGCCCGGCGCCTCCACCTCGTACGTGCACCCCGGCCTGAAGCACGAGGCGGAGAGCGAGCCCTACTACCCGCACCCGCCCTACGTGCCCGCGTACGAGCCGCGCGCGCCCTACCCGCACTACTCCCCGCGCCCGCCGGCGCCGCACCCTGCGCCGCACGACTACCGCGCCGATCCGTACGCGTACGCGCCGCGCGACCTCTCGCTGCCGCCCGAGCACAGCCTGCCCATCAACCTCAGCAGCAACGCCTCGCTCGACCTGTCCACGGAGCGCGGCGATTGGCAGCGCCGTCGGCCGCCCGAGCCACCGCCGCGCCTCCCCCTGCCCGGCAAAAAGCTCATCCTGGAGACGTACCAGAACGAGGCCCGCGCCGGCTCCCCGCGCGCGCCGCCCGACCGCCCAGCGCCGCCGCCCCACGACTTCCCGCACGCCGAGTACCTGCCCAAGAAGATGCGCGCCGCCGAAATCATGGGCGGCAAGCTGACCGCATCGCGCGCAGCGCCCGCCGCCCCCGCCGACCCCGCCCCCGCGCCGCCGCCGGCCGACCCCCCCGTTCGTCCCGAGGTTGCTTTTTTAGAGGATCCAAAAAACTTACCGATCCGGTCCAAAAGCACCGCCGCGGCGCTGGCCCGGGAGGAACAGGAGGCGGCGAGCCCCCCGCGGGCGAGGGGTAGGGCGCGCTCCTCGCCGCGGCCCGCGTCGCCCGAGCGGCCCGCCACGCCCGACTCGTGCTGCGGCCTCGACGGCATCAACGTCCGCACGGCCGTCATCTGCGAGGAGCGGCACTCCGAGATACTGAACCGCGAGCGCGTCATCAGCATCTGCAACATCGACAAGCACGCGCTCGACGACTATCTCAACGAGGGCAACAGCCAGGAGCACGAGGAGGAGCTGCTGCAGTACTTCCACCGCGCGCCCGAGCCCGGCGACGAGCGCGGCGCGCGCGACAAGATCTCGCAGCTGCGCGAGCTGCTGGCGCGCAACCTAGGCGCGAGCGGCGGACCCGCGCCGCCCGCGCCCGCGCTGCCGCCTGAGCCCGCCGCCTTCGACGCGCCGGAGGGCGCCGCACCCGCGGTCAACGGCGCACCCGCGCCGCCCGCCGACGCCGCACCGCACCTCAACGGCACCGGCGCGGTGTACGTCAACGAGCCGCGCGCGCCCCCGCCGCCGCCGCCTGGCGCCACGCTCGCGTACAACGGCCACCACCACACGGAGCCGCAGAGCCCGACCACCCGCACGCAGCAGTACGACTTCGTGCCCATCTCTGACGGTCGCCACTCGCCCGGCAACTTCAACTCCAAGTCGCCGCTGGGGTTCGGCGCGCGGCGCCGCAGCCCCACCAAAGTGAACAAGCGGGTGACCATGGGCGGGTCGCTGCAGACGTCGCCCGTGTCGCACGGCACGGCGGCCAGCCCGTTCGTGAGCCCGCGGAACACGCCCGTGCCGCGCTCGCGCCCGATCCCGAAGCTCAACGGGAAGAAACGGCGCAACCTGCTGTCGCTCGCCGACCCGTGCTCGAAGCAGTTCGCCGTGCCGAACGAGCAGAAGTTTGCGGGCAAGGGCGCCGCGTGCGCCCCGCTCAAGTACTACCAGCCGATGTCGGCGCCGCCCTCGCCGAACGTGCTCTCACATTACAAGGCGCACGTGTACCCGTGCGCGGCGCCCGCGCCTAACGGCGTCAACGGCCTCGGCGTGCACTTCCTGGCGAGCGCGCCCTTCCGGGAGCACGCCAACGGCGACCAGCCGCTGTCCGCCGACCCGCTGTCCAGCGAGGTGAGCCAGTTCTTCGAGACGATGGTGGACTACCGCGCGGCGCCAGACTCGTTCCGCTCGCAGTCGGTGCCGCTGAAGCGCGCCTCGCTCGGCAACGTCGCGATGCTGAGCTACAACAACACGCCGGTGGGCTCGGTGCCACCGACGCCGATCCCGAACGAGTTCTGCGACTTCGGCAACCTCGCGGACGCGTGCGACATATCGAAGGCGGGCCTCAACCCGGAGACGCTCGACAAAATCTACAACGCGATCGATAGCAGCAACGAGTTCCCGGGCGCGGAAGCGGCGCGTGCCCTGCTCGAACCGAGTGACGCGCTCGCGAACGGCTGCGAGCCGCTGTCCGACCGCCGCCTGCTGCCCGACGACCACCTGGCCTCGCTGATGCCGGGCGGCGAGGAGCTGCTGCCGCGCCCCGACCACTTCGAGCAGACGTTCGCGCCGGACGCGGCGTCCGACACCGTCGACGACCTGTTCAAGCGGACCGACGCCGTCGAGTTCGAGTTCGCGGGCCTCGTGGCCGACAAGAGCAAGTACTACGCGTCGCGCTCGGTTCCGGGCACGCCGCTGCCGTTCAAGCGCGCAGCGCCGACCCTGGACATAGAGTCGCGGAGGTCGCGCGAGCTGTTCGCCGCGGAAACGTACGCGGCGGCCACGAACGGCATCTCCTCGAAGTCGGTGCCGTCGACGCCGCAGTTCGCAGAGGAGCGCAGCGTGTTCAGCTACAGCAACCGCGACTTCCTGATCAACGGTAACTCTGTGAGCGGCGGCGCGGCCCTGCTGGAGGGCGCGGGGCGCGCTCGCTCACTCGCCTCGCCGCTGCACGACAACCTGGAGGAGATCCTGGTGGACCCGCTGACGCCCGCCTTGCTGGCCGACCTCGACAAGATAGACGCCGCGCCCTACGGCGAACTCTAGTCGCGTCGCGCGTACCTGTACATATGTAGTATAATGTTAATTCGATTTATTTGTACAGACACATCAATATTGGATATCTTTGCGGAGTACAATATTCGTTAGCGTGCCTTCAATGAAGGCAAACTCTCCGTGGCGCGAGTCGGCTGTCGACGCGCGCTCCCAAATATAGAGTCAATATACGATAGACGCTCTCATTGTGATAACTGACGCGCGACTTCGATCGCCGGAGTGGGCGGCCGACTCTGTATTATGTTTAACTATTGTATCCACTTCTCGCGCTAAATCTTGCTAAATATCACCCGACTTAGGATGACTTGTGTTTGTGTTTTATATTTTTACTTGCAGATGCGATTATCGTAGGTACAGTAAGCATCTTTAAAAATATTACGACGTTTTGTTACTTTTGATACTATAGAAGCTAGAATTAATTTAAATTAGAAGTCGGGAACGCCTTTGCTGATCATGTACCGAGATTCACGATTGCCTTCATAGAACGGGCCTAATATTACCGTGCATTGTTTTCGGTTTAGATGTTTTAAACTACGATGCATGTATTACTATGTAGGCCTATAAATATTTTTGTATGTGGTGCGTTGGACCATAGATATTTAAGGTAGATGTTCTATGGTGTGTTGAATGTCGTGTTAAAAAAAATTCCACGTAATTACGATAACCTGTCTGTTAACAGAAACGACACTATGTATGTTTTTGGTGGCTTAATTATCTCTCATTAAATGTGAACATAGAGCAAATATAAATAAAAAATTGGCACTGATTTGAGATTACAACATAGCGTAGAATCAATATTATATTAATTTTCGGAACATAGGCTTCCATATACAGACCTTTGGCGTCCATGCTTTTATTCTGAAAAACTTCGACGGTACCAACATAATTTAGCATACGGAGATTACTAATCTAAACGTTAGAGTAACGTTAAATATTTACTAAAAACGCAACCACGCGGCTCATATAAAACCACCACAAAACATCATAGTACCTATTATAGCTGAAATGGAGAAAAAATTACGTAGATTTAGCGTTTACATAAACATAACCAGACCAATGCGGCGTGCCAAGCGCGCTTAGTAAATTAGAATTGGTTTTCGTAAGAATGATATAATAGCATATAGTTTATGAAAAAAAGAATTTATTGTAAGTTAGCACAAAGATTTAATATATTTTATTATCACATAGGAATTTTACTTGATATAAATTTACATTAATCGCATTAAATGCGAAGTTAAATTTTTAACATGCCGGCAAGGCTGCTGTAAGCTCTAAAAGGCTTGTATGGTAATTTTTTATTGAATTGATCGAAGCCGGGTCTCAAAAGTAGTAGTCGCGATCCATTCATGAAAATAATATTGAAATATATTATACTCTGCATTTCATATAAAAAGCTCATTGTTAACTGTTAGAAAGGTATTTTATATGTTAATACAGAGTACAAAATTGCAAGTTTTCATAAATTGGTAGGCACTTATTTGTCAAAACAGTTATTTCAAAATAATATGTTATTAAAAAAAACGTATCGAGCTGAAGTTTGTCATCTACTATAGACTATAGACAAATTGTCAATAGTAATCTGATTATTTCGGTCAATGTTATTGAATCGAGTCCATACCTAGGGTGGAAGTCTCTACATGAATAGCGATGAATTTCGGGCGATAATCGTCGATGAGAAAAGAGATGCAAATATTCAATTGTGTAGCTACACAATATATATATATATATATATTTTTTTTTAATGTATTAGTGTACTTACACATCTTCTTTTATGACTTTTGCGATGACAGAACGCATTGCTATCAATGTAGAAACTTCCGCCCCTGACAATGTTTCTGTTTGTAACCAAACAGGCGTTTGAACTTTGCATAACTGTAATAATACAAAGAAAAGAAAAATATACTTACTGTATACATTATTATCTATTAAATATGGGGTAATTCTGTTCTATAGCGGGAGAATATCCTTTTATGATTACATTTTAACAGCAGCTGCGCCAATATGAAAACTTCTTGTAACAAATGGAAAAACTATTGTCGCTAAGCATCACTTAGTATTTTTATCCTCAACCTGTGCCTCAGTTATAAAATATGTAGCTATACATAGCGGTATGTAAAACTGACATTATAATAAAAGCTTAGTAGTTTGATATAACGCTAGTACAAAATAAAACACTGATACGACAGGGATATACCTAGGTATATGTAAGTGAAACCGAAGACTGTATTAAAGTTTTTAGATATTTTGAACACGAATAAATTGTATCCGATGAGAAATACCACATATGGGAAATAGAATGACGAATAAAACATAAAAGTGGTGACTGATTTATTACATTTAAGTGTAATGTATCGCGTTATAACTTGAACATAGTGGGCTGATATCCACCAAAGCTGAGCTGAGTGGCAGTGTATATCATCAACTTATCAGATTTCGTCGTTCTGGTTGATTTCACAGCGTGACGAAATTTTATTGATATTGACATGCATAGCTGCTCAATTTAAGTAAGGCTCACGCAGAGAGAGGTTTGGTATTGCATGTAAGTTTTAATTGAAATCCTGTCAATAAATCAAAACCTTTATATCAATTACGAAATATGCTTACGGGCATCTTTATTTTATCAGTCAAAGCCAAATCAAGCTAACACCGAGGTCTCTTCAAATTATAAGTATACATTACAAGCGAATTGTATAAGTTAGTCGTAACCATTAAAATAGCGTGTATTTTAGTGATGGAGTGTCATTCTTTTTAATGACAATTAGTACTGTGTTTGTCGGTCGTTAATTGTTATTTCTCATGTGCCATGTTTCTTGCGTGCGTAATGTGCCGCTCTGTGCCGATATGACCTTTGTAGAGACGGCATCTTGATGTGTATTGTTAGTAACATGGAGGAACACTAGGAATCTTTCGCCAATTAACGTATCATAATTTTTATTTTTGGCAGCATAATAAACTATCTTAAGGCACGGCAAACAAAAACAAACAAACCAAAAGCACAACAGTGCCATCTTTTTCTAGAATTTCTGGTGTCATTTCATAGAGAATATTTTTGAAAGTTTAATATCATGTCACGGACCATGGTGCGTTGTAGTGAATGTAAATCTAACGATATTTCGTATAAGTCTGCACACACTATACGATAACCCGTTAGGTGCATTGATAAAGTTCTACCATGTTGTCCATTATTACATCCGGTTTGGTGTATGTCTACAACCAATAGTATTTCGTCAAATCACACAGCACGGCGAAATCCTATCGGTTGACTTCTCTCCGCTTCGATGAATGGATACCAAACCAATAAAAAAATAAAAATTAAGTAGAGGTTCTCGAATACTATTTTCTCGCCTAGTCTAAATATAGAGTTTTTGTATGGAGCGTTCTGACATACAAGTATCGTATGAATGTACGCCTGAAGCGTCCGAGAAACTCTCCTTGACAACACAAAATCTCTACCTATGTGTCATAGTTTGGTCAGAGCGGCAAATCTTGTCGTGATCACTTGTCTTTTGGAATAGGTATAGGTAATTACAACGAATGACCTCAGTGATCAGATCAGTGTTGTATTCCAATTTGGTACACCTACCAAAATCGTCTAGTACCTAATTAATTTTAAGTATTAATTAAGATACTTCACATGTTATAAACCTCTTGGCGTGTAAATACATATAATTATAATTAGTCATTTCTCACCGATTGTCATTTTTCACACGTACGAAAAGTGGTTTTACGTATTAACATTTTCGTTAATTTGTATTATGACTTAAACAAATGAGAACATTATTGATAGCTAGTTAATGTTTGTCCCATGTGTTGTGATCATTTGATATATTGTGTAATGGATGTTTTTTAAGTGTAAAATATTAATATCTATGTTTCATGTACACCGTCCTCTCATGCCACTTCAACAGTAGGTAATTATTATTGACATTATTTTTGACCCATATACTCTTATTGCAAATTATATTTCAATCATTTTTTTTACCGTCTAGTGCTATAGCATAGTTTTTTATCTGAAATTATTTTTACATATTTATAGCACGCATACAAACAAATGATTATAAAGTTCGCGAAACCGTCATAAACCAGCCGCAAAGCCTACAGAGCGCAAAGCCTACAGAGACAGCAGATCGCCGACTGGTGTTTTCTTCGTCTTCTTATAGCTTTTAACGCTGCTTGGTGTTTTTCTGTCAGTGTCAAAAGAGTAGAGCCCTTATAGCCTAGAGACAGGTGTCAAACTATTTTAACCGACTACAAAAGGAGGAGGTTCTCTATTCAACTGTATTTTTGTCTGTTACTGCAGAATTTTATAAACCGATTTAGAAAATTCCTTTTTTGTTTGATAGGGTATACTTGCAGTTTGGTGCCATTATACAATTCATCGGTGGTCCTGGTGTTCTGTAGTTCATGTTTTTCGGTAAAACCTACCACAGGCATCAGTCTCACTTTAGTTAAGAATCATTTGTATTGGCAACATTGTATATTGGAGAAAATAAAGAAAATTATTATCGATATCAGATAAGTATCTCCAGAAATTAGAGATCTTAATTAGTTGTGGATTCCTATCCCTAATATAATTTGTTTTTCAGGCGTGCTGTACATAAAATAAAACATACATTATTATCATCAGCCGGTGTCAGTCCACTGCTGGACCTCTCCCAAGATACGCCACTGAGCCCGATCTTCGGCAGTTCTTTTCCAGTCAATTCCCACCGCCTTGCGTATATCGTCGCTAGTCTTGGTCACAAGACGTCCTACTCTGTTTGCTGTTTTTTTTACAAAACACTAGTTGCACCCTGCGGCTTTGCCCGCGTTTAATTCTGGATATAAACCTTCCTCTTGAGTCACTATCTATTGATGAAAACCGCATTAAAATTCGTCGCGTAGTTTAGAAGATTTAAGCGTACATACGGAGGAAGCGACTTTGTTTTATACTATGTAAAGATACAATCACGTGAAATTATTAATCTTTTTCGTTTTTTACTTGGGTTAAAATAAGCTTTATATTTATTACATGACTGACCTAGATTGACCTAGATTTAACTTCAAACAATTTAAATCTAGGTCAATCTGCGGTAAACCTTGTAGTTTTGATGGTAAATTGCAAGAAAATAAACATTATTTTCTAGTAAATAGAGCTTTACTATTTAAACTCTATAAAGCTCTTCTGATAGACCGTGTGGTGGCCGCAAGACATGTGGTGTGCTTTAGCTGAACTCATCACTTTTTAAAATGTTATTTATCCCTTTTTTACCATTTATAAAGATGAGATAAAAATCTTTTTTGCACCATAATGGTGTATATTTGTACATTCTTCGCGCTTATAATTTGGCACATTCTGAATTTTATTGTTTTGAAAAAACAAATTGTTATTTGTAATAAATATAAATTGTAATTAGACTATTTTAATGTAAAAATTTTATGCCGCTTGCAAGCCATTGGATAAATATTGTCTGATTAACTTATATTTATTAAAAAATTGAAGATATTCAATTAAATTAAAATAAACAATATATCCAATAATGCATTGGTGCTTTGCATAATTGGCATAAGTATAGCTAAAATATTTTATTTTAATAAACAATAGGTACGTATATTATTATTAAAGTTATATACTGGATGTAATTCTTGTATCTTTAGTCGAATTTTCTCGAGGAATATTCGTGGTCATGCGGTGAGACCACGATGTTCAGTAAACATTGAATATAAACTGACGACAGCGAACATCGCGATCTCACCGCGTGACCTCACTCCTGAGGAAGAGCGATGGACTCGCTCGAAACCTAGTTCGAGAAAAGTACGAGAATTACAGCCGATATATGACATTAATGTGACAAATTCACTATACTTTTACAACAAAAATTTATATTATTATTATTTATATTACCTACATTGAATTTAACGTAATTGAAGTGATAAAATAAATGTCAATTGCGAGAGATATACAGCCATTTAAATAGTCCGCCAATTGTAATTGTAAATGTGTGTACTTTATTAACTAACGATGTTTAAGTCCATGTAATTATACGAAAATGTGATTGTATTCATGCACTGAATATTACTAAGAGGGCAAACAATTCAAAGAATAATATTGTTATAATTTTATTGTGACTAGATATGTTTTAAATAAAAGATTATAATTACCATATTCCACATCAATATTTATTAGTCCATATAATTTACTGTACAAATTTGTAACAAAATATATATTTTATGCGGAAATAGGAAGCACTTTTGACCACTATCTCACCAGATATGTGATGATGATGCAGTCGATGATATAGCGCGTTTACACAAAATATCCTATTCACTTGCTTGAAGACCCCTAAATAATCTATTCTATTTTGTAAATAAAATCAAATATTTACACGACACAATTCATAAAAGCTACATTTTTCAGCCAGTATGAGATAAAATACATTTTTTTTATGAAAAATAATGGTAATAACATTTCTGATATTGTTTCTTTGCAGGCTTGTAAAATTATTAAGGTTCTACATCACATTACAAAGTAAATTGTCATATCTCCTTATAGCTTTTTTTTCCTCTACAAGCTATGAGTATAGTTTAATCTCATTTGCTTAAACAAGAATTATGCTGTATAGTAAGTATTTTAAACTAAAATATTTGTTTTTATTTCTATAATTTGTTTTTCTAAGTGTATGATATTGAATAATATTGATAATACCTAAGTTTTAGAATGTATAACATCTTAACTTAAGTGAAAAAAATATCCATGTTGTTGATTAGTCTTTTATGGATGTTGATTTACACCATTTGCTATACAATGATAATAAATGGTATCATAGTATTTCCATGGGATTTTAATTATTATTACCTACATAGCTTACATTATGGTATGACTGTTATAGAGGTAGGTCTTTTTCCCTTTGGGGGCTTAAATGAACGAACAAAATAATGATTTTATTGTACTATATTATTCGTAAAAGAAAAAGACCTGCCTTGTGTATAAAAATAGTGTCTAGTCCAGAAAAAAGTGTATGTCAAAGTTAATTATTTAGGTGACGCTGCTGTAGCCAAAAGGTATTGTTAGGTTGTTATTTTATAGTACTGTCATCAAAAATACCTTTCCCGTCTTACTTACTTACTACTTCATAGAAGACGTTACTTGTGTCTAAAAATATCCAGTTTCGTTTATAAATAACTGGCCAAGTGCAAGTCGGACTCGCACTCGTAGGGTTCCGTAACACAGTTAAGTATTCCATAACTATGATTTTTCTCAACTACAAAATTAACTTGTTTTTCATAGTGTTTGTATGAAAAACAGTTATCTTTGCGGTCACCATATCTCTAAAACTGCTGACTGTATCTCGTTCAAACCAATTTTCATTGTTCCTTTTTATTGAGATCTACAGCATATATTTTTTTTACATTTTTCACTCCCATACTTTAAAAGTTAGAGGGGGGGGGGGGGGGGACACACATTTTACCACTACGCGCCTATCTTTTATTCTTATCTATCTTTTAGGAACCTCAATGTCATTTTTAAAGACCTATCCATAGACACCCGACATGTATAGGTTTGAAAATTTATTTTTTTTTGTTTCAAATCCGTGTATGGGATGCCCTCCCTTAAACTTTTATATTTTTTATTTTTGTATAAAAATCGAAAAGCGGTTTACAGAATAAAATAAATAAATAAATAAATAAAAATTTATTGACACAATTTGAGGGTAACGTAACAATAAATTATATCATTAATTAGCTACCTGTTTACATTTATAGATAGTCCCTTGGCACCTGAACTAGTAATTAAACTGTATCTCAGGTACCAAGGCCTCCCGTTACATATATCATTCGGAAAAGGTAGTTGCTATACAAATGCTATACTATTAGTTATACATAATGTCGTAACTATAATTAAATAGTTAGAAAAAGTATACATAAGAAAAAGAAAAAAAAAAAGTAATGTTGTTCTTGTTTTATCAAAATACTTAAATGGAGAATAATAAAAATTAAATAAAACTTAAAATAAAGATGATTGTGAGTGTGATTATTTAGATTTGGTGATGTGGTGTGTGTGTGTGTGTGTGTGTGTGTGTGTGTGTGTGTGTGTGTGTGTGTGTGTGTGTGTGTGTGAGCGTGTGTGTGTGGGTGTGTGTGTGTGTTTATATGTATTGTGTGAGTGTATGTATGTGTGAACGCGAGAATATATGTAATCAAATAGCTAGAGATTTTATCAATTCTTCAGTTTCTGAGTATGTGAGAGATTGTAGCCATTGTTCAATAATAGCTTTGACTTTATGGTATGTGAGCGAGAATATATTATTAACTTTATTGGCTTTATTATATATTCGGGTTGATAGAACTTCGTAGTGACGTTCCGCTAGAGTAGTTCGGCAAGTTGTTGTGTGAAAGATATGACGATTAGTTCTGCGAAAAGTTGTATTATTGTCTTGATGATATGGTGTATTTTTGTGTTTTCGGAGGATCACATGGAAGATGTAGAGTTGCCTGACCGTGAGAACTTCTATTTCTTTATAGAGAGAGGTGGTAGGAAATCTAAAAGGCTTTTTAAAAGCCACCTTCAGTATTGCTCTCTGAGCTCGTTCGAGAGGTAGGAGCGTAGTGGGAAATGTGCCTCCCCAAACAGTATCACAATAAGTTAAGATAGACTGAGCCAGCGAATAATATACAGTTTTTATGATTTGATGGTCGGCTGAGTTTCTAATATTTTTAAAAACGTAGATAAGTCTTCTAGCACGTGATATTAGTGTCTCAATATGGGGTTTCCAGTTCAACAGATCGTCAATAAAGACTCCCAAATATTTAATGCTGGTAGTCCTAGTCAAAGAATAGCAGTTACAGGGCATACTACAATCTGTTTCATGGTGGGGTATGATTGAAAAAGCTTTAGGTTGGGTTATTTTATTGGGTGAAAAAGTTATAAATTTGGTTTTCTCAAGGTTAAGGGTAAGAAGATTACGGGTAAGCCATTCTTTAACAATTTTTAATGCATTTTCGGCATGAAATTGAGCATCATTCCAAGATGTACCGTGAACTACAAGGGCAGTATCATCCGCATACGTAAACACTTTGCAGTTAGTAATTTTTAGTTGACAAAGATCGTTAACGTATATCAAGAACAGTAGCGGACCTAGTATAGAGCCTTGTGGGACTCCGAAATTGAGGGATTTCTCATCGCTTATAATGCCTTCTATCTTTACAGACTGAAAACGATCAGTCAGGTAGTCTCGGAAGATACTCAAAGCGAGGCCACGTATGCCAATATATTCCATTTTCAAAAGCAATGCTGGGATAGAGACGGTGTCGAATGCTTTAGAGAGATCTAGAAATACACCTACTGTTTTAAGTTTGTTGTCAAGTTGATATACGATAGTATTTACTAGGTCAGATACGGCGTCCTCAGTGGATACACCTTTGCGAAAACCGTATTGCCTGTTTGAGAAAAAGTTGTGCTTATTGAGATAGTTTGTCAGTCTAGTATTAAGAAGTTTTTCTAAGACTTTAGATATTGCTGATAATATTGATATTGGTCTATAATTTGCGACACCCCCTCTATCCCCACTCTTGTAAATTGGAACAATAAGCGCCTTTTTTAAGGATATAGGAAAGATGCCTGAGGAGAAACATAGGTTGAATATATATGTTAACGGTGGAACCAAATATTGGCGTGCATCATAAGAATGCATGTAGGGATACCATCAGAACCAACAGCAGAGTCTCGTCGCAGGGTTAATATCGTACGTTCCACTTCATCACAGTCAGTGGTAAAAATGGCCATAGATGTGCCTGCGGAAATATCACGGTCGTGCATAGCTTGTGTTTGGCTGATAGTCCTATTGTTTAGTATATTATTCGCTAACTCACTACCTATGTTTACGAAATAGTCATTAACCTTATTAACTGAGGTTAATGGATCGGTACAAGTGTCAATTAGGGATGCAGCGTTAATTGGAGCTTGTTGCATATTGGCAATTTTTTTCACTACTTTCCATGTTGCTTTAACATTACCCCTGGCCTTCTGAAACTGTTTTCTTTCATACTCGAGTTTTAACCTTTTCAGAAGATTATTACAGAAGTTTCTGTATCGTAGGTAAGTTAACTTATTAATGGCATGTTCAGGATTTACTTTAAATTTTAAATGTAGTTTGTCTCGATTGTTTATGCATCTCAGAAGGCCCGGTGTAATCCATG
Source organism: Cabera pusaria (assembly GCA_954871355.1). NCBI lineage: Eukaryota > Metazoa > Arthropoda > Insecta > Lepidoptera > Geometridae > Cabera > Cabera pusaria. The sequence goes on from OX940889.1 coordinate 16,028,153, forward strand.
GTTTTAAAGTTCGTTTTCTTCGTGGCGTTTTAAAAATTATTATGTTTGATAAGATTATTGAAGAAATCATGTTAATCATTTTATCCATTGCTATATTAGCATCATCTAAATGAAAAATGCTACTAAAATCCGTTGTTTTAAGGGTTGATACTACTGAGAGAAAGTCTACTCGTGAAGTAGTGGTTGTTGCTCTGATGTTATTTAATTTGAGGGTAGAACAAAATAAAATTGGTAAGTGGTCGGTAACAGAGCAGTCTAAGACTATCGTAGTGCATACATTACGAGATCGCAAAATAACATGATCTAGGCAAGAGGAATTTCGCGTAGGATACAGATGAGCTGGTAGCATACCATGCATAGCTGTTATGTTGAGGTATTCAGAAGAGTATTTATCATTGTTGCGTGGAGCTATATTTATGTTTAGATCACCTATAACAGCCACAGTTTGATATGTTGAAAGAGACCTAAGTATTTCGTTTAGGCTATGTATAAAAGGATCTGCATTTGCAGTCGATGGGGATCTATATACAGCTAATATAGCAATTTGTTTTTTTCTGGTCAAAAGTAAACATGTGGCATCGGTCATTACTGGTTCAGTAATGAAACACTCAAATTCAGATTTTACGTAAATTACGACACCGTCATTCTGATTTTTATAGCTAGACCTGTAACTGGTGTAGCCTGACAATATAGGTGTATTAATTGACTTACTGAGCCAGCATTCTGTAAGTAATATTAGATCACATTCAATATTCATCCTAGTCATAAGAACTTTGAGTTCATCAAAATTACGTTCTATACTACGTATGTTTAAGTGAAGGGATTTCAAAGAATAGTGTTGGTCATTTAATAATCGTGCGCATTGATCCGGTGTAGATAAAAAAGAGTTGGAAACTTTTATGGATTCCAACTCATTTAAAATATCATCTGTATTACCCATTTAACATAGGTATGATTAAATTGAACATTTTGTAAAGACCACCTCTTTGTAATAGAGAATAGATCACTTGTAAATTCGAGTAGTCCAACTCTGCAACATAATCGTGATTGTGTGATATCAAAGATGCGATTACAATTCTCCACTGAATGTATTGAATAGTTGTGTAAACATTGTATGTATTAAATGAATTATGTATTGCTTTGTGTGGTGTAATTTGGTTGCATGCAGTGTAAAGCGTGCGAGCGTGTTTATATGTGTGTTTGTCGGATAATAAACGTGTTTGTGTGTGTAAATATAATTTAATTAATAAAACAGAACGGCAAAGACAACATAAAATTATTAAATATCCTATAAAAACATGCAAGTAAGATCGATTATAAAGTAATGTTTTATAGTTATATTGGTTCTCTTTTACGACAAATGAACGTGTAGATAGTCAGTTCTTTAGACGTAGGCTGTCTAGGTCTTTAGCGCTATTTATTCGCACCGCAGGAATGTTATCCTTCGCGCGTAAATATACTTTCCCGTGGGCTACCCAGCAGTATGAGTAACTATAGGTTTTGGCGTAGTCCCTGGCTAAAAAATGCAGCTTTTTTATCTTCGGTGTTAGGTATTCTGAAACGTACACCGCGGTTTTAGGATGGTCCATCTGTAGATTGGATGTATTGAACCGGTCGCGTCTATCTGAGTACCTCCTGTTGTAAGACTTCGCTGCGTTTATAAAATTTTCTTTGGTTATTACACTTGTGAATTCTGCGATAATAGGTCTGCAGAAGCCTGGTCTAGCGTTTGTTAGAATACATCTACCTACCAAGTTTCAATTCTGTAGACCTAACAGTTTCGGAATAAAATGGCTGTGACATACGGACGGACAGACAGACAGACTTGACGAATTTATAAGGGTTCCGTTTTTGCCATTCGGCTACGAAACCCTAAAAAGTGAATGTCACAGAAGATTTTACTAGTGTATAAAAATCAACTTCATGAATGGGCCAAATGTGGCTAATGCATTTTTTAGTGGGCTAAAGCCATCTTCGCTTTATTGTCTTTCTAATGAAACCAGTTTTTCAAGCGGCAATAGCTCAATGGATAAGGTGTCGGACTGGCGATTGAGAAGTCGTGAGTTCGATCCTCACCCCACCCATTGCACTATTGACGTGAACCCACTCCAGACTCAAGCATATATTTTAGCTTAGTTGGGGGGTTAAGAATACTAATAATGTGTACCCAACAGTGCGAGTAATATTAATTTTTTTTTTAAATTGGGCATCGGTTAGATGGTTTCAAAGTATAACAGATAGAGGTTGAATCAATTTTTGTGTTTTATATCTATAACATTAGATACTTGTGTGCAAAATTTTAGACCAATCACAAACAGGAATTGCAGATAGTGGTTTCAATTCTGTTGTGGCAAAACCAAGAAGATACTCAAAAGAGGTAGCATGGAAAAAAAAATCTTGAAGAAATAAGACCATGAATGATGTCAAGCATGTTTTTGCTCTGTTTTTCACTTTTTCATTACCTAGTACTTTTACCATAGTTTTCAATAAACCAGTCAGGAAGTATGGGGTCATCTTCATGTCTATAATTTTCATTAACAGTAACTGGCATGCCTGGGTTCCATTCAAACAAAATAGTTAACATTGGTAGTGTATGCAAGCTGTTCAATGCATTATCTCCATGGATTTTTCTTATTTTTCTTGCCAGACATCTTTTTACATACGTAAAGAAGTTGTCGAGAAAGTTAAAACAGACATTTGGGTTCCAGAATTTCTGAAAATATACAAAAATTTTGTAAAATATTAAGATTTATTGCTTTTCATCACATGCTTCCTGCTTAATAATAAGTAAGGTAAGGTAGTAAAACATACCTGAGACTTTTTTGGTAATTCTTTAATGGGAAACAGTTTGAGCTCCTCCACAATTCCATCATCATTTCGTAATCCACAGAGAATTGAATCCACTCCCACTAGGAAAGACTGACACCACCACTTCTTAGTTTTGAATCTCCTAAAATGATGTTATTTTAGAAAAAAGATAATACTGAGGTATAGTAAGGTCAATTTAATGGATCACATTTGACATCTGTCAGTCTTAGCTTCATAGTAAGGTGAATTGCTTATAAACATTAGATTCAATTGATGAATCGATACGCATCAACACAAACAAGAATGATGTTAGTTTGATGTTATTCAAAATAACCAATTTTCCGGCAGCTCTAAATGAGAAACATATAGTATACAAGTATTTATATTATTGAGTGTTATTTACTTGTTTGTTTTACGTTTATATGAAATTGATAAGACACGTTAATACAACGTTACGTGCCGAGGCCCGAGCAGCGCAAACGGGCTTGTAGGCGAAACTCCCAGATGATGAACTTCAAGAATGTTCAAAACTGGTCGGAGTTAATTTTTCGGTAAATAAACTTTTTTATGTGATAATAGCCGTTACAAACTTTAATATGTGTAACTTTCACAATAACTTTAATACTCAAACGTTAATAAAAATTCTACAAATCGGAAATAGTACATATTTAAACGATTTTATACATATTTATGGATTAGAATGTATCTCCATAGAAAATGGCCCAATAAAATAAAAAAAATGTACCTATGGATCTAACGTTTAGTAGTTTATCGTTAGTTTTTTAACCCAAATTATTATTGATTTTAGTTCCTATTTAATTATTTTTGTATTTTTTTAGTCAAAGAATAATATTATGTGTTAATTACAATCACAGTGTAGTTATTTTTATAGTTCAACATCCTTCACAAGTAATCATTGCATTCGATTCAACCTATCGACTGATCAACCTTTTGATTTTTTGGGTAGCATCCCTAGTGTTTATAAAGAAAAAGTGTTCACTGACGTAACCTTGTACTGACGTTTAGTTTTTTAGAACAAAAATTGTTTATTATGTTTAAAATGAATTATTAGTCAAAGTAAATCGTAAAAACGCTTTCTTTTGTAATCATTAGAATAAATATGTATTTGTAACTGAAAAATATTAAGTAATTATGCAGTTCTGACTTTTAAATAATTATTATTTAATTATAATATTAATTATTATGTGCCCTTCATTACAAGGTCACATTGTTGAATTTTGATGAAGTGTCAAATGCGATCTATTAAATTGACTCTACTATAGTAGTGATGAGCTAATATGAGTTCATATGACTTTATAAAATTATTTTTTTCAGAAAAAAAAAACATTATAATTAAGTTGCTTTGTCTCTGCATATTGCAAAACAAACCAACTACCTACTAAACTTTTACCTAAAGCTTTTTTCTTGATTGGAGTGCTGTATGTGTCTGTTTGTTTTTAATTCTATAAATTCTTTTGTTGACAAATAATTTACAATACTTTCGACACCTTGCTCTTCCTTTGGAGGCTCAGAAACTGGATGCCTGTCACAACAAATTCCATCCATCTCTGCTCCATAGACAATTGTGTGTCGGTTTAAATTTGTTGAGAATACCAAAGAGAACTCTTCATTTTCATCCACAGGGAGATCTGAATTGGGTTCTAAGTCTGGTTTATCTAAAAAAATATTGAAGTATTAATTGTGAAAGATTTTTTTTTTAAAAGAGTTTATAATTCTGTGAAGAGAATTCTCCATATAATTTAATAACATGTTCTAATAAAACTGACCTGACAGCATATATTGCTCAAACTTATAGCCCCATGAAGTAAAAAGCTTTTCTTTTTCACTCATGTTCCGCTTTCTGTATAGTTTATCTTCTGTATCACGGGCACAGAGATATATGCTGCCTTTAAACAAAATAGCTACTATTTTCCATGGTTCCCGGTTTTCATACGGAGTACACGCTACACATGTCATTAGACCGCGGTAGCAAAAAAAACGTGCATTATCTAAGCAGTTCTGTATAGGGTAATTCAGTCTCACCTCGTTTTGTAGTAAAAATTTAATTAATTCTGTTATTTTCACATCCAAATCATCTGGTTTATGAATAGCTTTATCATAATGTAAGTTCAAGTCGTAATGTACTCTAGCTTCATGTATTCGTCGGGCAAACTTTAGATTTTCCAGACCAATGTAACCTATGATTTTTGGACGATCAAATCGGGGAAAGCTTCCCATGTAAATATTAGACACTACATGAAGTTCTGGTTGAGCAGTCATAGCGAACAATTTGCCAAAACTTAAATATTACATGAAAAGGTAAATAATTCAATTCAATACTTTGTTTTTGGCTTTTGCGGCAAAGGTAAATAATAATTCAAAATAACACAACACAACACAACCATGACCAAGACCACATCACAGATTACTATCAAAGAGAATATTATTATTATTTCTTTGTTTTTGGCTTTTGCGATAATACCACCACAATTTCGCCACAAAGAGAATATAACCACTACGTTATTACTATCACAGATAACTGTATATTAGTCCGAGATATTACTATACAGACTATACACAGACTACTAAGGAGATACTACGTATGTTACTATATTCCGTATTATAAAGTACTCTGTAACTTTATTACTATATGTGTCAGAGGGACCGCTTGGTGGGCGTTATTTAACGTAATTCGGTAACGTAACGTAATCGGTTCTAGAAACTGCTTACGAGGCTAATAACTGTATACGTAGTTTCGCGGATCAAAAGTAAGCTTTTATTTTTCGTAAGCACTACGCAGTTTTGTGATAAGAAACGTTTCTATTGTCAAAAATGTAATGCAAAATGGTTTTTAGATAATGCGTAGGCAGTTTTTTACGGCGATGTGCTGAGTTGTGTGAACAAGCTAATAACATTATTCACAAAATCTATATATATAAAAGAAAGTCGTGTTAGTTACTACATTTATAACTAAAGAATGGCTGGACCAATGTTTATGATTTTTGTATTTTTGGAATTGTCTTTGACAGTAATAGGATAATAAATATTAAAAACAATGAATAATTGACCTAAAAAAATAAATAAGGCAAATTATTTTGCCAAAATGTTCCTGGGCTAAAAAACTGTCAATCATTTGATGTTCAATTGTTTATCCCGTCGATACGGTAAACCGCAAATTAATAAGGGTCATCGCTCCACACGAGTGTATTAGCCAGTGTCAAGTGTAAAAATTCTTCCCATGTGTGGATAGCATTACAATATTCGGATTATCGCGTTATTTCTTTTCGTATAATTATGGCTGCATACGTTTAATGTATTTAGCCAGTGTCAGGTATCAACATTCTTCAAGTTTTTGTGAATTCAAGTGATGTAGATTTTAAAAATGTCTAATACTGTCAGTAATGACAATTGTTTGACATATTTATTGACTGTCAAATATGAGTGCGTTCAAAAATGTATGCTTATAAGCAACTTAAAAACGTTTATATTTCCACAAACTATTTCTAAAATCTATCACGGAGGTTAAAAGGTGCAGTTTTTTTTTGTGCGAGTGTTATTTATATTATATGTATTATATTTATATGTACGCTATATTAACTAGCTGAGCTCCGCAGAAACTTAATCGTCCTATTCAACCTGTTCAAGGGATAATTTTTGAAAATAAGTTTTTGCGTATGTCTTACACTAGAGCCTACACTATCTACGTTTAAAATTTCATTAAAATTGGTTAAATGGATATGGAGATACGTGGTAACAAACATTCACACACAAAAACACACACACATATTTACTTTACTAAATCTGTATATATAAAAGAAAGTCGTGTTAGTTACTTTGTTCACTTATAACTCAAGAACGGCTGGACCAATTTTTATGATTTTTATGTTTTTGGAATTGTCTTTGTCAGGAATAGTATAATAAGTATTAAAATATGATATTCATCAATAAAAAAATATCAATAAAAAAACATCAGTCTAGCCATTCATTTCATCTTCCCTGGCCGATTTCGGACAGTGTCCGAAATCGGCCAGGGAATATAAACTTCTTTTCATTTGTTTGATTTTAAACTCCTTTTACAAAAGGCAACTGATAGCTCACCTTGAAAAACATGAAAATTGGCAGTATTTTTAGTTTTATTTAATTATATAGCTTCTATGGTATACCACCATTTAGCCAGCGAGTAGGCACTTTCAGCAAGATTTATTTATTTTTTGTCTTAGACCATTAAAAAAGGACGAGCCTCGCATTGCATTTCTCTAGCAAACAGTTCTGTCATTTTATGCGGGGGGAAGACAAAGGCACACATTGAAACGATCGCAACACACATAAAGTTCTTTGTGTTGTCATAAACGCATACATGTACAAATCTTCAACACTAGTTGAAGATAGCGTAATTACGCACATGTTATACGCACATTACGCACACAAAGACAACTCACACAATTTGAAAATACAAGATAATGCCATATCATAGTTGAAGTTTTCCTCATGATCTATCATAATTTACTGAAATTTGTGAAAATATACATGTTATTTTTTTAGTATTACATTGGATTATTACAAAATCTTTGAAATTATAATAATTAAATAGTACCACATTGACGACTTGTTAGACTAACGCTGGTCGAAATAAGGTTTTAGTTTTTAAGTTATGAAAATTGTGTTGTAAACTTTCACTATTTCACTTGATCCTGATCGCTAAAAATGCTTCAACATAATATATAAATGATGTACATATATCTCAAATGTTTACTTGTTCTCTAATCTTAACTCACCCTAGATCTTGGGAGAAAAAATACTGGTATCACTACTGCACAAAAGGGTTACTTTCTTAGGGATAGATAAATATCGATACTTTGGTATCGATATTTTCACTAGACATACTAGATTTGAACATTAGCGATCTAACAAAATTGGGATCTGGTGGATGTGGAATAATAACGAAATTATAAGTTTAATTTGTTTATTTTACATAAAAATAAGCAAAGATCAGTCACTTGTCAAAGTCGTTTGCGCCATTTTGTCGAGACGTATAGTGAAAGGGTGTTCTATTTTACGAGTATATATTTTCAACCAAGTTTATCCATGAAATTGAAAGCAGCTATGTTTGATTACAAACTTTTATTTCACTTGAAATGTATGTGTGTTTGTATGGTATGTATGTTCGGGTGGAATCTTGGAAGCTAAATTAGACCCACTTCCCAATGTCCGATTGGACTCAAATTTGGTGTACTTATGTATCTTCGGTGACAATAAAATGACATGGTACCATATCATGGAGCTGGTTTGATGATGGAGACGGAAGGTGTCAACGGCATCTCTGTGATAAAAGAATATAACCTCACCGAGTTTTGACTCGTTTGATTCGTCTTGAAGAGAACTTTACACCTTGATGAAATTTATTGTGATGATTGTGATGATTGTGTTGATGATTGATGATTGTAAAATTTATATAAATATTCAAGTTATAATATGTATATATTACCACGGGGCACAGCTAGTCTAATATAAAAAAAAATGTTATGAAATGTCATAAAATGTAATTTAATGTCACAAAATGTCATGTAATATCATCAAGTGTCATAAATGTCACGAAAAGTCATAAATGTCACGAAATGTCATAAAATATCTCGTAATGTCATGAAATGTCATGAAACATCATGAAATGTGAAGTCAAATGTCATATTATATTCATATTCAATTAATATTCATATTCAATTAATATTCATATTAATCTTTTTTACCTGACAGATTTACAACAAAAGAGCAATAAATTAGTTAATATTTCTTTAAATTTATAATTAGGCATATTATATAACTCTTTGCACATACATTTCATTTTTATAGTTGTTTTATTTATTATTTTTATATGGAATATTATAAAAAACCTAAATTTAAGAAAAAGAAATATATACATGAATAATAATTATAATCATATTTTCGACCGACTGAATCAAAGGTAACTTTTATCGATATCGACACTGAGTAATATGTACAGATTATATAATCTCTATAGGTAGCTCAAATATAGACTCTATTGCTTTACTGTTACGGTTCAAAGTAAAAACGCCAAGCAGCGTTAGAAGAAGAAGAAGAAGAAGTAAATCATAGATTATACAATCTGTTTCATAAAATCGATTATAGAATCGATGTTCTATAACCTCAACTTTAAGAAACAGTTTTTAATTATAGTATTAAAAATAATCAATAATTACACATAAAAACACTCACATATGAAATGTAACCCCATCTTTTTGCAGATATGAGGTGTTTGATTTTTTGTCACACACGTTAACTGCACAGGTTGGCATTTTTGAGGAGCTCCTCGCACGGCGATAACGATACCGAGACTCCAGTATATATTAGTACTCTATGCCGAGACTGGTAAACATCGATTATGGAACTAGTTTTTATAAACGCGTTAGACTGGTTAGTCTTGTACCTTGACAGAGGGGTATGCTCATACGAGGCTTGTCCTTTTTGTATGGTCTAAGATTTTTTGTACATAATTCGTATTTCGTGAATGTTCCAAATTCAAAATGTTTTTATTGCTATCTGCTTTCGATGAATTAAGTGCTCTTTTTCGAGTGGCAATGGTAAAAAATACTTTTTTATATACATTGATGAGTTTCTACGAGTATTTATAATAAATCTTTGTGCCGATATTATTATCAACAATGCCGCAACCAAGAAGATCTATCCTTTTCGAGTTTCTACGAGTATTATTTGAAGCACGTATTGAATCGACAACATAATATAATATGTCCATATTACTCAGATTATCGGGTAGGTATTTAAATTTTAATATTTTGAATTTTGGTGGTTGTCCCAGGTTGTCATTGTTGGTTTGTTCATCTGTCATTGTATTGACATATTTTGATGGTTGCCATTATGCCGCTTCCATACATGGGTATTCGCTATTTGTGTATAAAAACCAATAAAAACAAAACAAGTTTAAATAATAAAGTGGGTGCCCATAAAAGAAATGTATTTTTGAGGCTTTTTATGCTCGATCTTACAAATCTTATTCGATAAAGACTTGAAATTTACTCATGATTTGTATTGCAATGGCTGCTATAAGATCAAATAATAAAAACTACACTAAATTAAAAATTAAAGGGGGTCCCGATACAAGAAACGTAATTTTCAGGCAAATATTGTTCAATCGGAAACCTGCGTGAACGGGTCCGACACGCACTTGGACAGTTTATTTATATTCGCGGTACGAAGTTCGCCGGGTAAGTTAGTAGTGAATAAAATTACAATAAAGTATTAACGAATTATTGCGAAACTTTCTTATCTTTGTAACGTGATATTTAACAGCATCAATTTTAGTATGCGTGCAAAACTGTTTTCTGCTGTAGTTCTATGTATGTCCTGTGTAGAAATAACCGGTTACTAAAATAAGCGTTTTTAAAACTGCTTGCGCGCAAACATGAAACCACGTATAACTAGTTACGCGAAAAACCGATTACGACCCACTTCAAGACCACATGAGTAAAGAAAAGGTACCAAGACTCAGATCCAATCACAGGGCTACGTTCACATCCTCAGGAGAAGGTTTTTTGGTTGTTTTGCAACTCGCTCGAAGGTCCGGAACGGCCACGGGTGTTTTTCACTCATATTGTGACTTCGACATTTTGCGCAGACTCAAATTTCGAGGTTATGTTCATATATTTTTCGATTTCTAAATATTTTCCGTTTGTTTTTACGATTAATGTCTCGTCATGTCACGTCTTGGTCTCGACAATGCAAATTTCTTCTGATCCCCTTAATCTGTTAAAAAATTACATCTTTTCCCGCCAAATTTACTGTCACAAACGTCAGAGCGTTTTTTAACCACTAAATTCGATGGTTAAAAAGTTGCAACTGGAGTGAAACAACCGAGGTCATGAACGACACAGTTGCTACAACCGAGTGCGACGCTCTGAGGTTGTGAACGGGGTTAGAGCGTTTGAGTGCACTCCGAGTGTAGGTCGTGAACGCAGCCCAGGGCTCCTAACAACGGATAGTATTATTTACGAAGTAACTATTATATAATCTTTGGTATTATGCTTATATATTTCTTTTTACAGTGTTGGTTGGTACACAGTGCGTTCATAATTCGGAGTTATTTAATTATGTATGCAGTGTCGCGGGACTGCAAAGCCCCCGAATCGCCCACGCAGCTATGTAGGCTGTATACGTAGAGAGGACTATACTTCCATCTACGGCTGTATAGCTCCGTCCCCGTCACTTCGTTCATTCAATGGTTTTCGTGATACGGGGGCTGTTTTCGTGATCAGCCCCCTGCCCCGGATCACGAAAACCATTGAATGAACTAAATGACGGGGGCGGAGCGGAGCTATACAGCCTACATAGACGTAGTATCTCCTTAGTAGTCTGTGTAGTATAGTAAGTAATCTGTGGTTTGGTTTGGTTATATGCAAAGAGAATATAACCATTGGAGACGTAGTGGTTATATTCTCTTTGCATTGGAGTTTTGGCGGGAACGTGGAAAAGTATGTGTGATATCATTGTATTTTTTCCTAAAACTTGTGTTCTTCCGCGTGTTAATGTGTAATAAATGTGGAATATTAACCATTAAGTGCCGGTGATTGTGTGCGAGTGTAGGGAAACTGCACAATGTTGTAAAACATGCTATTTGCGTTCTCACCTTCCACTGAAAATCTTCAGTAAACACCACATCTTTACTGAAGGTATGACTTAGACTAGACTTTTACTTGAAAACTGACCTGAAATGTGACTTTGACCCATCTCTATGACTAAAATTAATAAAAACCTGAAGAATTTCAATACTTGACACTGGCTAAATACACTAATCGTGTGGAGCCATAATAAAATTAAAAAAAAAATATAACCATAACGTTGTTATATCGTTGGATATATATTTTTTTGTGAATATTATTTAGGATATCTTGAATTTATATTTATATAAATAAAATAAAAAGTTCACACAATGAAACGAATAAAAAAGCAGATAATCAAAAAAGAGAAAACGGGGTGTTCTTCTCAGCAAGAAGAACATGATTTAGCCTATTACATACACGATAGAGTTGAACTGATGCACCAAGTGTTTTCGATGCTCAAATATAAGGAATTGAAGGCTATGGCACCAGAATGTGTGAGGAATTTAGCTATAGGAGACCTGCAAGAGCTGTGCACGGAAGAGGTAACTGACTTTTGCAGATATGTTGGAATTTTAGACTACTACACGCTCTTGACATGACATTTTGACTGCTAGATCAATAACTGTTTAATTCCTGCTTGATATTTTCTTCAAAAAAATTGTAGCGATAGGTAATCGACGGAGAAGCTGAATTTACAAGAGCGTATGGCAATCATCAACATTCTAACTTTCAGCTATTAGGTATCAGCTCCAAACGTCTCCTAGCAATTCTGGATGGAGCAGAGCCGCCGTCAGACACAGAATCTTCCAGCCCTTCACCACCTCCTGACCTGGAGACTATTTCATTAGACAGCATATCCAGTGATGAAGAATTGCTGGCTTCCAGCAGTAAGAAGAAAAAGGTTTGTGTTAAAAAATTGCAAACACAATTTTGTGTCTTAGCTGATACATATTTACACAGATACATTTGCAATGGAGACAATCGTATAAGAATTTTCTGCTGGAGGTGCTAATGTATCTAGAAGTCCACAAAATGCCGCATCGTCACATGCATATTCGCTATTTGGCAGTATATTCGCCGAACATTTGAGCTACAGACAAATAGGCGATACAACCATCCACACATGGAGCCAAATGCCAAACAATATAAAAAACATGTTTGCTAGCAGAATGTAATTTGTTGTTGTTGATGCCGCTCGTTTCTAGGGATCTAAAAACCTTACAACCTCAAAGAAAATACAGTTACTCGACCATGTTTGGTCGATATATTCGCATATTGTGTAGCGTGTTTGCCTATTTGTCTTCTTTGATGTGCCTTAAAAACATACAGATGTTTGGTAAGAGATGTTTGTTATTTGCTATGTATGCCAAATTTGCGAACATGCAAATAAACCCTCCACTAAAGGTCACGCATAGCATTGCCAGGCATCCAGATAAAGCCAGACATAGTTAGGCTATTTGGTTGCGTGTCCGGCCAAAATAAACGCAAGGATTTTTACATTTTGTAAAAAATTTATGATTATAGTGATGTGGAGAGGTAATAGTCAAACATAGTCATAGGGGGGTTTCTATTTACTGAAAAAAATATTTTTAGCACAAACATCGTCACCGTAACTCCAAATATAAAGCCAAGAAAAAAGATAAACCCAAGGAAGCAGGCGAACCAGCAGAAGAAAATGGAGAGTCTTTGAAGGCATCTCGTGCTGGTCTCACTGTGCTTGAATTGTTGGAGCTTCAGGCTCGTGCTCGGGCTATAAGGGCTCAATTGCAGCAGGAACAGGCTATAAGTAAGTAAATACTTATTAATTTAAGATTTTTGAATAAAAGTACAAAACATGAAGTAATGTAGGTATCAATTATTATATGGTTGTGCATTGCAGATGTGGCTACTAGCTCAAATGGTTTATTGGTACTCATTACTTTGTATATCACGTATTATTTATTGAAGGTAAAATAAACTTGATACTGATTGCCAGAAAATATCAGGTTTTTCATAATAGTAGTTCATGAAACTGTTGCATAATGAGGGATATTAAAACACGAGTGTGTGTTTAAATAAACTGGCCAAGTGCAAGTCGGACTCGCACTCGTAGGCTTCCGTAACACAATAGAGTATTCTATAACTATGATTTTTCGCAACTACAAAAATAACTTTGTTTTTCATAGTGTTTGTATGAAAAACAAAGTTATATTTGCGATCGCTATATCTCAAAAACTGCTGACCGTATCTCGTTCAAACTAATTTTCGTTGAAATTTTTTATTTTTGTATAAAAATCGCAAAGCGGTTTACAGAATACATCCAACTACTAAGTTTCAATTCTGTAGTTCTAATAGTTTCGGAATAAAATGGCTGTGACATACGGACGGACAGACAGATATGGCGAATGTATAAGGGTTCCGTTTTTTGCCATTCGGCTACGGAACCCTAAAAAGTGGCTTGAACCATGTTGCCTAATTGGTTCACACAGTTCCGCATGATATTCTGTGCCAGCTAGAATGGGGGATAATTACTGGAATTTAGTTGTACAGTGCCTCATCTCACTGCTGTCTTTCAATTCCAGACAAGCATTCCATCTTAAACTGCATTTTCGCTTCACATCAGGTGAGATAGCGTTAAGTTCTTGACTGTTAGTAATTTTAAAGATTGTTGTTTTAGGACTTGAAGCATTGATTTGTTGTACTTTTTAGGACAACCCTCTGAGACTACAGCTGTAGAATCCAGCCATCATTCAACAGATAATGAGGTGGAAATTAAGGAAGAACCACCAGATGTAGTAGAAATCAGCAGTGAGGATGAGAAACCTGATGTTAAGAAACTTCAGAAAAATATTCAGGAGAAAACTGGCAAGTTTCAACTTAACTCCTGTTATTAATTACATGATGTATTAATGTTTCTCTTATGCTCAACCTACGGGTTGTGCTATTTTTAGGGATCCATACCTCAAAACGTAAAAAAAAGGAACCCTTGTAAAATCACTTTATTGTCCGTCTGTCTGTCTGTGTGTCACCACCGATTTTCTCAGGAATGAGTGGACTTAGCAAGTTGAAATTTATACCAGCAGGGCTAGCATGGCCTTAACCCCGGGGGAAAGACAACATTATTTCCCTGTTTTTCGCCACTGACAGGAGATCAACACAACATTTTAAATGCTTGGTGAAGTTTCACCCCGAGTTTTGATTTTGTTTCGTATTAATAAGTTAAAAAAAAGAATTGATTAAAAGTCAGCGGGCGTTTATAATTGTTGAAAAACTTTACTTATAATTTGCCTTCTCCACCAATCAAAACATGGATAGGTGGAAAGACAAAATAGTCCCCTTGCCATGCTAGCCCTGCTGATACTGAGGTCTCTAGTCCCTATTATATTTATTTTATTAATTTATTTATTTACAATTTTGGTCAAAAGCAAACACAAGTAAAGGAAAGTTCCAAAAAATTAAAGGGTGTAAAGTTGAAAATTAAAGGGTGTCCCCATACATACATAGTTTATGCCAATTAAGATATGCCTCTGAGTTATATGTTATAAGAGTTATAGAAGTCCTACCACTATAAAATAGTCTCAGGCTCCACATATTTTTTCAACATGATTATAGACACAGCATTCTCTACCCATTTTTAACTACAAACTAATTACAAGAGATACTACTAAAAGAGACTAAAAAATTAAATACTAAACTACTAAATACTAAAAAATAATGACAAAAAAAGTAGGTATGTAAAACAAAAAAAATCTGGGATATATTTATTTTTTATATTTTTTTCTTTAGTAAATTGATCTAGAAAATCATTTGAAAATACTTGTATGTCTAGACAGCATTTGGTCCAAACTTTGGCCGCTTGCTTGTTTGCCATATTGTTAAAAAAACCCTGTAAATGTCCTATACTATCATAAACATATTATTTGCGGTTTGTGCCTGAACAGTGTCTAGGCATCAGTTTAGAAATTGAAGAGCTATTTTAATTTAATAGACTACATGCAGATTATAAATATATTCACTAATAATAAATATTTTTATTTTTAGTTGAAAAGTCAACCACATCTAATAATGTCGAAACTGGAAATCCAAAAGAGAAGGAGCCTCCTCAAAACGCTCAAGTAGTCACAAAACGTGTCAACGACCTTATAATTACAGTGCCACAAGCAAAGCCTTCTCGGAAAATCAAACTCAACAGGAATAATGTGACTATTTCTGTGCAAAATGATCCCAACACTAACAACACTGCCACTCCTGATGTCATTGTTGCAGAGAAACCTGCCACAGAGAATAACGTCCTACAAAAAAAGATACCTAAAAAGGTTAATGACAGCAAAACCAAGAAAAAGAAGAAGGATAAAAAGAAGAAAAAAGTTGAAAAAGATGGAAGTGACCATGATGAAATAATGTTACAGTTATCTGATTCGGAAAAGATGGATTTGCTTGAAGATCTAGACGAGTCTAGAAAGAACTACGATAAAGTGTCTTCAAGCTCAGAAGACACAGAAAGTAGCAGTACTGATTCTGAGGAAGAAAATGTTTCTAAAAACCTTTCTAGTAATGTAGGCCATTCACCAGCAAACACAGATATGTTACCTACTACTACAAGGATTGATAAGGAATCTACATCTGAAAATATAAGTATCCAAAATCCAGAATTAGTTTCTACTACAAGTATTTATATAATTAAAGATATTGCGTCTAAAAATGCCTTAAAACTATGTCCTGAAATATCTGGTGATACAGAAGTATCTAATAATGTTGAGGACAAAGATCTCAATGAAACAACCTTAAATATTTCTTGTAATGATAATGGTAATGATGCAATTAAAACTACTCCTGCAAAAGAACAAGAAAATTTGAATGAAAATGCAAGTGTAAACGTTATTCATAACAATACAGAAAGCCATGAGAATGATAAATCTGAAGATCAAAGCCAGATTGTGAACCAATCAGAAACAATCATTTCAAAAGATAATGATGAGACTGCAATAATGAATGAAAATATTGTGAATTCGGTAGAAGTTGTACCTGTAATAATATCCGAAGAGAATACTAATAATGAAAGTTTGTTGATCACCATATCTAATGACACTCGTTGTGTTACAGCAGTTGACAAATCGCCTGAAAAAAATGTAATTGATATAACCTCTGTATGTGTTGCAGCAGTTGAAAAATCACCTGAAAAAAATTTAATTGAAATAACCTCTGTATATGATATACCTGTTGTTAATGATGAAACAAATGTAGAGAATAGAGAATCTCAAAATGATAAAGAGAGTGAGAAAGACTTATCTGATGGTGAACTATCAGATCGTCAAAGTTCAGAAGTAGAAGCGATAGATGTTCAATCAGAAGTAGTTTGCATATCTGACGAAGAAAGCCCTAAAAATAAAACGAATAAGAAGAAAAAAAAGAAAGAAAAAAAATCTAAAAAAGAAAAAAAGACTAAGAAATCCAAATCGGATTTTCGTGAAGGAGCTGATCAAAATTTTTACAAAGATGCAGATCAAATTGATATTGAAAGCTTAACAAAGATCAACATAAAATCACCAATTGATACTACATCATCAAATGATACACATATACATTTAGACAGTGATGAAGTATATGAAATAATGGAACTTTCTGATGATTCCTCTTGTTATGAAGTTGAAGGAACTGTTCTTTCTAAAGAGCCGACTGCCGAAGAAATAGAAGCCTTATCGGCTAGAATAGATGAAATTGATAGAGAAGAAGTTGTCACGGATGAACAGATTCGTCAACATGAAGCAATGCTTGCTGAAAAAGAAGCAAGTAGACATAATGTTGAAAATTTTGATGGTATATCGTGGAAGGATAGATATTTAGAAAGTAATAAAGTTAAAAAAGTGTTGACAACTTCTAATATACTCAATGCACTTAGGAAAAAGAATAAAGAGTTAAAGAAAAAGATACAAGATTCTAAAAACAAGGATGTCCAAGAGATACCCAATGAAGAAAAAGCTCTAACAAAAATTAATAATGATGTGGAAGAAGAGAATAAGCTAGAAGAGGGATCTATACAACAGTATAACACATTGGAGGGATCGACTAAATATGTGAACCCAGTTAAAGAAATTGAACATAATGAAGATACTAAGAATGACATAGACAGAACTGAGAAAAATGTTGCAAAAGAAGTCGATAATTTGACAAAAGAAATGAAAAAAGATGCAAAACAATTGCTAAAAATGTACAAGAAATTGCTGAAGCACAATGATATGAACAAAATGAAAGATCCTAACAAAAAGAAAAAGAAGAAGAAGTTAAAGAAAAATCATAAAGAATTAGACAGTAGTGTTGCTTCTGAAAGTACTAAATAGTTCATTTAACTATAGGGATATGC
This sequence comes from Cabera pusaria, assembly GCA_954871355.1. Classification (NCBI taxonomy): domain Eukaryota; kingdom Metazoa; phylum Arthropoda; class Insecta; order Lepidoptera; family Geometridae; genus Cabera; species Cabera pusaria. The sequence goes on from OX940889.1 coordinate 16,045,931, forward strand.
CTTATATATTTAAGAAAGATATTAATTTAATTATTTATATTTAAACTACTTTTAATGATATCATATTTTAAGATTAATGAAATACTAAGTATATCAACAGGTATATAACAGATAACTTTTATTTTATTTATTTAGTTAATACAATAAGCAAAAGTAACTGGTTGAGAAATGTAGTAATTTTGACCTAAGTTTGTGAAAACATATTTTGTTCTAACAAAATATAGTAAGTAGTTCTAAATAGGAAATAATATAGAATAGGAATAACTATTTAAATTATATTTAGGGCTCTAAACCTATGTTTATGTCAAATTTTATCGAAAGCCATTCTTATGATGAAAGATACTCAAAAAACCATTCCAAAGATTCATTTTCAGTACTAGAGCAGGCCTGTCGCACTCCGCGCTGTAGCTATGAAACTACAAGTACTTCCGCGCACCCTCTCGGGTCCATGTTCAGTCAGTTAAGTGTCACGCGCGCTCTCGATCGGCCGCGCGCCTTACTTGTACCTACCTCATTATTATATTCCTTGCTTACGATATTAACATACAAAAATATTATTCAGTATGTCTAAACGAAGGGCTACAAAGCATTGCGTAGCATACGTTTATACATGCTTATACGTTTTTACATACTTGTCTGCGCCAATAATTCAAAACTCACACTCAACTTTATATTTTTATGAACGCACCCAAAACACTTACACACGCGCACATACGCACTCTCACACATAGACAATCCGCTCCCTCTACTCTTCCCTTCGCGCTCGCACGCAGCACACACTCGTCTAAAAACCACCGCGCAGAGCACAGCCGTCGCCGCACGCTCTTATCTTCTCCCTCGCTGAGGAGACGCGATCGACAGCGCTGTCGGACGGGCCGCCTCCCGTCCTCCGTGTTCTTCGCATCAAGGATTGCAAAAGATCGCTGGAGGGAAACAACAAAAAAGACCGGCGCAGTAAGTCCCATTCCTTTTTTTAACCCTCCAAGTCCTGGTCCTTACGATCCCGGATATCCTTCGCACGCTTCGCATTACTCAGTACTCAACAATAATATACGCATTTAAACTCATATTTATTTAAATTTATTATCTCACAACTTTATTCATCTACCCTACGTACACGCATTAAAACGCTAATATATCATTAATCTCTGTATATTTATCAACGCAAATACACTCCTTTTAATATATATTAAATATACTACGCATATTGTATATTGTTTTTTTAATAAATATAATATTTATATATATTTTCATATTTTTCACATTGGCATACCCACCTCTCACCGCGTCTAGATCGTTCCTCATAGAAGTTAATTTTTCCTTCCGTTAATTTATTATATTTTGTGGTAATTACTCGTTTCATTTAATTATTACAACATGTCTAAGCAAAAACCTGTAGTCGATGATGATCCTATTAACATCAAGGTTAAATGAATGGAAGCGAAAAAGGAACGGTTATTTGAAACCACGCAAGATTTGTATAATCTAAGCTTAAAGATTTCGCAACCTGTTTATAAATCTCAATTTATGGCTCGAGTTCAATTATTAGAACAAACACGTACAGATTTCATTGAGACAGTAGATAACTTAATGCTCGCTTATCTAGAAGACGACCCTACTGTGAAACCTAATTACGGTTGTCTGACCGGTTTCGATGAACTGTACTGCTATATTAAAAGTACAGAAAACGCTATTATAAGTGAAAACAAAAATAACTCTGCTTTACATAAACCTAAACTCCCCGCACTCGCTTTAGTTTCATTTGATGGGACCCCCTGTAAATGGTCTATCTTTTATGAAAATTTTAAAAACATTATTCACGATAACTTACAATTATCTAACACTGAAAAGGTGCAATATTTAATCGGTCAACTCAGTGGAAGGGCGTTAACCGTTTGCTCTGGTATACCCCCTATTTCTGCTAATTATGAAATCATTTGGCAAGCGCTTATCTCTAAATACCAAGATACTCGAGTTCAAGCTTCGCTTTATTTGGATAAAATGTTAAATTTTAAATCCAATCAAAATATCGACACATTTATTGAACATTTCTGTACGTCTGAAAGTGCCCTAAAATTGATGATCTCTCAGATTATATTATTACTCACATCGCTTTATCTAAGCTCGATAAACAATTGGTCGACTTATTCGAACAAACGCATCGGCACTTAGAAATACCTACATTTAAACATGTATCGCAATTTCTTTCCGAACAAAGCAAGATACATATGCTACGTTCGGCTCCGCGACCGACTAATAACGCCTTTAAAGATAAGGAAATTAGGTCACGGTCAACCCGTGCATTTGTCATTAATAGTGAAAATGATGAGGGTATTAACCAACCAAAGACTTTGTGTGTTCTTTGTAACAATCCTGTCCACTCGCTATTTAAATGCTCTGTTTTATACAGTTAAATGCGCCTCGAAGAAATGATGTTGTAAGTAGGAATCGCTATTGTAAAAATTGTCTAGGTTTTCACGATATTAACGAATGTAAGTCTAAAAATAGATGCTTTGTTTGTCAACATAATATCGTTTAAAAACTAAAAAACAACCGACTTCAATTCCGCGCTTTTCTTTTTAATTCCCATTTTTTAGATGTTTATCTCAATATCTCTGGAGATACTTATCATACCTCGATAAAATTACCATGGTACCACACTTGGGATATCTCCTTTCGAACAAAAAAAAGAATAATCGAAATCGGTTCATAAACGACGAAGTTATCCGCGAACAAACATATAAAAAAAAAAATATATATATACGGTCGAATTGAGAAACCTCCTCCTTTTTTGAAGTCGGTTAAAAAACACCACAGTTTACTTCACATAGAAGCTTTAAAAAATACCGCGCATCCGTCTGGCCGTGAATCACGACCGGCCTCCGCCGCCCCGCACCGCTCAGCCAGCTAGCTCGGCAGCAGCGGTTCGGTCGCAGTCGAGCGGGTTAGTTCTGCACGCTAATACGCAAAATACGCAATCCTCTTCCGTACTTTTACCTACCGCTTTGGTACAAGTAATCGGTAAAAATAATACGCGCTCGAATCTTCGAGCGTTGATCGACACCGGTTCGATGAGTCATTTCATAACTATGGAATGTTGTGATCGACTACACCTCGCAATTAAACCTAATATCTCGCCGATACTAGGCATAGGACAAACCGAGAGCGCCTCGCTAGGTTTTGCCTCGTTTAAAATTCACTCACGTTTCGATAATAATATTAGCTATAATATTACCGCGCGAGTAATTAATACAATTACGGACAAATTACCAAACGCATATATCGACACGGCGCAACTCAAATACTTTGACGATTTACCGTTAGCCGATGACTGTTACGATGTTCCCGGTGAAATTGACTGTTTACTCGGCAGTGAATTACTACCTGAAATATTTTGTGGTGACAAGGTTTCATCGCCCCTCTCGCCTATTGTCGCGATTAAAACCACTTTAGGTTACATCGTAATGGGTCGGGCGGCTTGTAAGTCCGCGGACAGTTCTTTGCAGGATAACTCGTGCAAGTCGGACACTGATAAGAACTTCTTCTGTTCGGTTGATGACTCGCCATCGCTCTCGCGTCTTACGGAACGGTTTTGGGAACTGGAAAGTGTTCCTAATATAGTTCACATGAGTGCGGATGATGAAGCCTGTGAACGATGTTTTACGAATACCTACTCACGCGATTCTACCGGTAGGTTCATTGTAGAATTGCCATTTAAAAATGAACCTTCCGAGTTAGGTGATTCGTACTCGATTGCCAAACGCCGATTACTCACTTTAGAAAAGAAACTCGACGCTTGCCCGGATTTGCGCGTGAATTATAATGATACGATTCGGGACTATATTGAAAAAGGTTATTTAACTGAAGTCGATGATTTTAAACAAAGTCATGAATGTTACTACATGCCGCATAGAGCAGTTTATCGTCCTGAAAAATCTAGTTCGAAAACACGCATAATTGTGGACGCTAGTTGTCCGACGACAAGTGGAAAGTCGTTGAATGATTTACTCTATAAAGGCCCGAATCTTCAAAATAATATTTTTTAATTAATTTACGTATGTTTTCAACCGCTCTCACCGCTGACATTGAAAAAATGTATTTTCAAATTTTATTAAAACCGGATCATCACTCGTTACAACGCATTCTCTATAGGTTTCGCCCCGATTCTAAAATACGTATTTTTCAATTCAATAGGGTTTCTTTCGGAGTTACCAGCTCGCCATACTTAGCGATGCGGTCGGTACGCCAGCTTGCTACCGACAGTAGTACAAGCTTTCCTCTCGCTGCGTACGAAATAAATAACCATTTTTATATGGACGACTATTTTAACTCCGTAGACGGACATGAAAAGGCAGAACAAATCTACGACGAAATGGTGGAGATGTTCAAGGCCGGCGGTTTCAATCTCAACAAGTCGGTATGCAGTGGCAACCCGTAGATGACTATTTTCAGTTTAAAATCAACTCTGACGTTCCCGAGTGTTCGAAACGCACAATTCTCTCAGTTACCGCACGCTTGTTCGACCCGCTAGGTTTGCTCTGTCCTGTCACCGCTTTCATGAAGCTTCTCGTTCAAGATTGTTGGAAATCTGATCTCGGTTGGGACGATCCCGCACCCATTTCAGTCCACAACAAATGGATAAAGTTTCGTAATGAACTACCCTCATTAGAAATGATAAAAATACCTAGGCATATAGGTATTTACTTAAACTCGCACATAACTATAATTGGTTTCTCGGACGCAAGTGAATTATGTTATGGAGCTAATGTGTACGTCCGTGTTAGCTCTGACCGGAACACGGCTGGTTCAGTCAATTTATTAACCGCAAAATCTAAGGTAGCCTCTCTTCAAAAAATGACACTCGCGCGTTTAGAGCTATGTGCCGCCCTGCTGCTAGCAAATCTCATCAGCGTTGTACGTGAAACGTTAAAACAACGCTGTCATATAGATGACATTTACGCTTTTTGTGACTCAACTGTCACACTCACGTGGATTCATTCGCCGTCGTACAAATTTCACACGTTTGTTGCGATTCGCATCACGGAAATAAACTCAAAACTACCTGCTATTCACTGGTATCATGTCAGAACTCATGATAACGCGGCTGACATCATTTCTAGGCCAGTCACTCCTAGCGCACTCTTAGATTGTGATATGTGGTTCCACGGTCCTTGTTGGCTCAGTGACCCTGTCGCAGAATGGCCTGTTAAACCGTTTCAAATGAATTCTAACGTAAACGAATTACTAGAATCGAAACCGGTCGCTCTAGTCTCAAATGCATCGGACTCGCCTCTAAACGAAACGGACATAGTGCAGGGCATTTCAGAACGCGTTTCGAGTTGGACAAAAATGCTACGTGTTGTTGTCTTTGTCCTTCGATTTATGAAACTACTTCCAAAGAATGACGTTATTACCGTCATTGATTTAGAATTCGCGGAAAACTATATTTTACGCTATGTTCAAAAGAAGCATTTTGCCGCAGATATTGTCGCTATAAAAGTTAATAAATTATGTAGTAAACGCATCATTAAACTCAGTCCCTTTATTGACGAAAACGATCAGATTTTGAGAGCCGGTGGTAGGCTCAAACACTCAGACTTAAGTTTCGGGCAGAAGCATCCAATACTACTTCCTGCTAAAGAACGCATCACTCAGCTCATTGTCGATCATTTTCACGTTACCAATCTTCACACTGGACCCGCGTTACTACTCCCACTACTTCGTCAAAGGTATTGGATTCTTTCGGCTCGCAATTTGGTCCGTCAGCGAGTTCATGCCTGTAACGTCTGTTTTCGGCTGAACCCAAAGTACTCTGCTCCGCAAATGGGAGATCTGCCCGCGTCCGGGTCGAGGCGAAGCCGTTCGTAAAAACTTCGGTAGACTACGGAGGGCCTTATTATGTTACGCACATAAGGCATAGAGGTGTAAAAAGCCACAAAGCTTATATATGTCTGTTCGTTTGCCTCACTACAAAGGCGTTGCACCTAGAACTAGTATCAGATTTGAGCGCTGAACTATTTTTAGCTGCATTCAAACGCTTTATAAGTCGCAGAGGCCCCGTCGCGCTACTTTATTCCGACGGTGCGACGTGTTTCTCGGGCGCACGCACGCAATTAAATGAAATTTATCAATTTATACAGTCCACTTCTTACAATAATTATTTGAATAAAGAGTTATTGAATCATCGCATACAATTCAAACGTAGTCCTCCATACGGTCCACATTTCAATGGCCTATGTGAAATAAATATTCGCTGTGTCAAAACGCATTTAGCAAAAGCCATAGGAACCCGTGTTTTGACGTATGAGGAATTTTCTACGGTCCTTACGCAAATTGAAGGACTGTTGAACAGTCGTCCTCTTTGCACTCGCCCGTCGTCTTCTGATACTTCAGAGATTGCCGTGCTCACTCCAAATCATTTCTTAAATGTAACTCCACTTAAATTTTTACCTGCTGAGGACCTAACTGAATTACCAGACAATCGATTATCGCGCTTCCAGATTGTAAGCAAATTAACGCATATTTTTTGGCGCCGTTGGAGTCATAAATATCTTTCTTCTCTTCAGCGGCGTGAGAAATGGAATACTCCTACTGAGCCGATTAAGTTAGGCTCCGTAGTCGTGATCAAAGATCAAAATGCTCACCCGCTTTCCTGGCCTCTTGGGATAGTGGAAGAAGTATACCCTGGCAAGGATTCGATCATTCGAACTTGCAAGGTTCGCACGGCATCCGGAAGTTACGTTAGACCAGTTATTCGGCTCGCTCCGCTACCTAGCCAATAGTTTAGTATTTAATTATTTGTTACTCAATTTCGCAATGAATTTATTCAATTTATCAATCTAATTTTAATGTGAACGTACCGGCTTTTGTTCGCGTGTATTTACTTCGGATGTGCTCCGACCAGGTTTCAACCTAATACGTAGGTCATCGTCTGGGAGCGGCTAGGATGGCGGCAACGCACGTCGTATCGCCCGCGCTTCCCGGCGCAACTGACGACTCGAAACAGGCGCTACCATTGGCAAGGGTGGTGTCGTAGATCTTCGGGTGCGCTCGGGTTCTGTGTTCGGCTCTGCCTCCGATTCGTCAGAGATTCGTAGAGCCGAACGCAGAACCCGAGCGCACCCGAAGATCTACGACACCACCCTTGCCAATGGTAGCGCCTGTTTCGAGTCGTCAGTTGCGCCGGGAAGCGCGGGCGATACGACGTGCGTTGCCGCCATCCTAGCCGCTCCCAGACGATGACCTACGTATTAGGTTGAAACCTGGTCGGAGCACATCCGAAGTAAATACACGCGAACAAAAGCCGGTACGTTCACATTAAAATGAATAATTTTCGCGAAAACTTTCAAACTAAAATTTAATGAATTTGTTACTATTTACGCTATTTTATTATTTACTTCATTCTATTTAGAGGAAACCTCTAGGCCGGCGGAGTTGTCTGCGCCAATAATTCAAAACTCACACTCAACTTTATATTTTTATGAACGCACCCAAAACACTTACACACGCACACATACGCACTCTCACACATAGACAATCCGCTCCCTCTACTCTTCCCTTCGCGCTTGCACGCAGCACACACTCGTCTAAAAACCACCGCGCAGAGCATAGCCGTCGCCGCACGCTCTTATCTTCTCCCTCGCTGAGGAGACGCGATCGACAGCGCTGTCGGACGGGCCGCCTCCCGTCCTCCGTGTTCTTCGCATCAAGGATTCCAAAAGATCGCTGGAGGGAAACAACAAAGAAGACCGGCGCAGTAAGTCCCATTCCTTTTTTTAACCCTCCAATACTCATTTTCAATTGAACGTAGAACATTATTTTCTACCGACTTTCCAAACAGAAGGAGGTTCTTAATTCGTCTTTGTGTGTATGTAACGCGATTACTCCGTCAATTGTGAACCGATTTTAATGATTTTTTTTTAATCGGTAGAGTTCGTTGCCGAGGTGGTACCAATGTAATTTCGTCGAGATCTGATGAGGGTCTCCAGAGATATGACGATAAACGTCTCAAACTTGCAACCGAAACTGACTCGCGCGGCATGGAAGTCGGTTGTTTTGGTTTTAACTATCTTAATTAAACTATCACATAAACTATCTTAATTAAAGTAGAACTGTAGTACTTTTATCCTACCTCGACATTAAACATGAATGTAGCACTTTAAATATACTCATTACATTGTTCTACCTTAAAGTATTCTGCTACCAATTAAAGGCTTCAATAAGTTATCTTATAACATTCAACCCTATGGGAGAGGCCGCGAGTTGACAGAGTTATTCAGACTCTCGCTGTGCGGACTTACGGTGCATTTCACTGTGCGCAACACGCGGTTCATAGTTACTATTAGTTGATACTGTGACGCAAATTCAAGGTCGCACTCGAGGCGTGAAGCGCATTTTGAACGTTACCGACGTTGTAACTAGGTTTAATCTCGCCTTTTTGCTCTCAGGGAGTGCAATTTCTGTACTTGTACTATTCATTATTCTATGACTAGAGTAAGTTTGAGGTGTTTATTTCCCTACATATCTGGAGATACTTATGATGTCGATAAAATTAAAATGGAAAAGCATACCATACTATCTCACACAAAAATAAATCTAAATCGGTTTGTAAAATAAAACGCGAATTGAGAACCTCCTTCTTTTATGTGAGGTCGATTAAACAGACATTCAGCAAATGTCATTGAACTTGTGTTGCCATAGTGAACCCATGGACACGGTAATAAAATACACGTGTTTACCGTTCCGCGCGGCTGCAGGTATTTATTTTAAGGACAGGGCTGAATCGCAATACTGTATCATATTTAGTGAAAGTAAAAAAAGTAAAGTGAGTAGCGTTTAGAGAAAGTGCACATACCTCTCGACACCCTAAGCTATCCTAGCCAATGTTGCCCCTCGGCGCCAATATAACCGTCCGCCTTTGTGGGGGCCCATTGATTACTGACCATAAAGAATTCATAACAATAGCCCATATTTTGTACCATCTCAATAGCTTGTTATATCCTCCCATCCCTAAACCATATTATTTAATGAAGTTATAAATTGCAAAGGGCGTCTTCTTGACGTTGGCGTCGTTGGCTTCGGCTCCGTCAATGCCTTCGAAAGGACCGGACGTATTGCGACCCGAGACATTTTACCGAGTAAAAGAATAATAATTTTGCCACGGTAATAATATTATTATATTACCGTCCAGCTCCTCTTGTAGCTAGAGCTAGATTTTTTTGCTTGTGTATAAAAACCAAGTTTAAATTGATTTAAATCCAAGTCATACAATCAATTTTTCAAATACAATTTACTTTCCTATATAACTAAACTAAGCAATAAATTGACATTATAATTAGTAATTTATAATATACTAGCTGTGCCCGCGACTTCGTCCGCGTGAAATAGTGTCTTTGGGTAGCATTTTTAAATATTTAGGCTAATTATTTTACAAATAAGACACACGCGTATCACACCTACACCGCACCGTACCACGCCGCGCAAATCCCCCTCACCCCTCCTCTCCTTTCCCTCCACCCCCTTTCCCCTCACTTCCCTCTCCCCCTTCCTCCCACTTCCCCTCCCCTCTACCTTCCCCCAACTCCCCTTCCCTCGCTTCCCTCTCCCCTCCCCTCCCCTTTCCCTCACCTCCCATCCCTCTCCCCCTCACTTCCATCCTCCCTCCCCTCCCCTCATTCCCCCTTCTCCCTCCTCCTTCCCCCTCACAAACTTTGTATGACATTAATTTATATCGAATCAACAGCCTAAAAAATAAGTTTCAAGCTTCTAGTTCCTAAAATGACGATACTTTTATACAACTTTTCATTCCGCCTTTCAACCCTTTTTTCGCATTAAAAAGTAGCCTATATCCTTACTCAGGCTCTAGACTATCTGTGTACCAAATTCCATTTAAATCGGTTCAGTAGAACATTAACACACATCTTACATATTTCCTATTTCAAAATTTCATCCCCTATTGTTATTTTACACCCTTGAGGGTAAAACTTTTAGAAACTTTGTATGTCATATTATTTATATCAAATTAACAGCCTAAAAATTAAGTTTCAAGCTTCTAGCTCTAAAAATTATGATACTTCCATAGAACTTTTCGTCCCCCCTTTCAACCTCTTACAACCCTCTTTTCGCATTAAAAAGTAACCTATGTCCTTACTCAGGCTCTAGACTATCTGTGTACCAAATTCCATTTAAATCGGTTCAGTAGAACATTAACATACACCTTAGGTACATATTTCCATACAAAGTTTCATCCCCTATTGTTATTTTACACCCTTGATAAAAGTTTTACCCTCAAGGGTGTAAAATAACAATAGGGGATGAAACTTTGTATGGAAATATATATGGCCAAAAATGGCTATATGGCCAGCAGAGGGGTACGCCTTGCGTTAACATCTCCATTGGTAAATGCTCGAAGTACAAACGAGTAGAAAAAGGTAAGCCCGAGACGAAGTTGAGGGTTTACCATAGTTACGAATTCCATTTAGTATTCGACCTCAGACTAGACGCGATGTTTCACTCGAATCTATGCCGTATTTTCACTGGCATAGTACCGCCGTATGCCGTAGACGCGTACAATAAAAGTAGGCTTGGGTAACTCCGGACACATCTATATCTTCGGATATATATCCTTCATTCCACATCCCAAATATTAATATATCCCATATACCCGGTATATCTTAATAAAACATAAAACTTTTTTGTGAAGTCTGTTAAAAAGTCAACCCGTAAGTGAATAGGTATTTTCTAGGCAACCGTGCTATATCATTATTTTAGATCACATCGTCACTAACAACAGGTACAAATACAATGCAAGTTCAAAACATAACAGATACGGTCTAATGTTAGATAATATCGGTTATGAAACGCAGATATGCTTAATTTTGGATATGGGATATACTAATGGATATAATTTGTCTTTTTAAGTGAGTTTCTCTGCAAAGTCTGAAACACAACTCACATGGGTATACCGGACATACTAAGCGGATATATATCTTTATATGGAATGATATACGATATATCCACTCCTCTGTCGGATATAGTAAGCCCAAGCCTAAATAAAAGTGCGAGTGAGAAGCTAGCATGATACTATACTACCCTCTCACTCGCACACTAGTATGCACCACCTATTCCACTTAGTATTTGACCTCGAGACTACTTAGATTCGGTGTTTCACGCGTATCTATGCCGTATTTTCACTGGCATAGTACCGCCGTACGCCGTAGACGCGGTGCAATAAGAGTGCGAATGAGAGGGTAGTATAATACTATACTACACTTTCACTCGCACTCTCGTATGTGATTGAGATACTTTTATTACACCTCCCTGATCAAGGAGGTAGAGACCCTGATTCAGTGTGGTGTAATAACCCGGCAAAAAGTTGGCAACACCACAGAATAATGAATAATGTACAAGTAGTGGCAACACTTCGTTGACATAATGAGTTTGACACAATTTCGGTTGTGATTTGTAATTTTGTATTTGTGTTGCGATTTGAAATTTGGGATTGGGGGCTTGGAAGTTGGAATGGAGCTGACTCAATTTATTTTCTCAATTCAATAATTTAGCTACATTTTCTTGCTGTATTATTAGATGAGGGTTGAAAATGAATTCTTTTCATAAATGCAGACTGTGTTTAAAGCTTGGTGATTTCTGTTCGATTTACGAACAAGATGATTCAATAAAACTATCCGAAATGGTCATGGCATTTAGTAACATTCAGGTTTGTGTATTCTAATGTTTTTTGTACTTTATTACTACATCCTTACATTTCATAAAGTTCAATACCTGTTAATTTGTTTCTAGTGCCCCTAAATAAATATATAAATGATGTGATTCATGATAAATTACAGTAAAGACATTTAAATGAAAAGAAACCTGTTTTAGTGTTTGATTACTCAATTCGCTATAAGTATTTGAATTTTCAGATTTATGAAGGGGATGGCCTATCGGACAGAGTTTGTGCGTCTTGCATAGAGAACCTTAGCACAGCTTATTTGTTCAAACAGCAATGTGAAAGAATTGACAGCCTTCTAAGGAAAGCCCCAGGTATTCTACAAGTCTTATTCTTTGATTATTTACTTGTAACTGACTTTACTTCGATTTGGATCTTTGCAATTCACAATGCTCCGATCGGTTACTTTGATATTTCAATTTGAAAAAATCTGTGATTCTAATTCAAAATGTTTCTGCATGAAAATAGCTAATGGATTTATCAATATAAAAAATTAAGCCTCTGAATTCGAATAAGTTTTTTGAATCATTGAGAATCAGGGGGTTGATACCTGTCTGAAAGATTGAAATGATTTGAATGGAACAATACTTATTCAAGATCTATATTTATATCAAAAGCTTTGTTCAATCTTGTCAGTTGAAGTCGTTTAAAGACTGTTCTCTATGGATAAATGTTAGTATTCCAGCTAGTTGGATTGTCATGCTCAGGCATGCTGAAACTGTACATTCTCTTACTAATATTAGACTAAATTGTGCAGTCTTTTTGTCTGTGTCCACTAAGAATTAGATAACCTTTTCCAGATACTGATCTAATAACTCCTGCGGTGACCGATTACAATAACTTTTTTAACAAAGAATTTCACATGCATACTGAGTACGATGAAGGCAGTGTGGAAGGAGAGAATGATCAAAACTGTGTTAGAGATTCACACATGGAAAGCCACACAGGAATGACTGACACTGTTATGAACAATAATATTGGTAACTGTCATGAAATTAGTGATGAAACAGATAGTGACTTGGATTCGGTCAAATGTGTATGCTGCAATCAGTCATACAGTACTGTAGGACCTCATACTTGTCGTATTGAATGCACTATTGAACATAACCAGTTGCAACGTTCCAGCAGCAATGAAACTCTTGTTGCATCTGACTTATCTCCCATTAAACATGCCATGAGACCGGTACCCCCGGTTCCGGAGAGTCCTCTAGCTGTAAGTGTTTCTTGTTTACTCTGTGATGACAAATTTACCCAGTATGACGATTATGTAATACATCTCAATAAATGTACCACAAATGTAAAACTGCACCACTTTGTGTGTCCTGTATGCCATGAAATGTTTTCAAACAAATTGGCGTACTTGGATCATCTGAAACTCACACATTACAAGGAACTGACCGTACCATCAGGCGTTGACTGTGTGGACTTCGCTCCAACATTTGAAAAAACAAGGAGACCTAAAGCAGTCCGACGCCAAATAGGTTGGTCTATCGAAGACATATATCAAGAGATTGATTGTAAAAAGATTGAAGAACCTGGAAAACGTTCAGAGGCTTCTAGTCCTACTAACATTCTATTTGAAAAAGAGACACCGTCATCGAGCCCTTTAAAGAACTTCTTTTCAAAATTGGGGAATGAGTGAGTTAATATCTAGATGTTAGCATGTTGGGGACTTCTGCAATGCTTTCATATGCTGTACAGAACTAACACTTTCATTATATAACTTACTAACGTAATAAACATAATTCTACATACAATTCAACACTTTTTCTGTCATAAATGAACATATTGTTCATATGCCATTAAATGTTAATGGAACAATACTTAAAAATATTCTTGTATTGTAAATGCTATTGGGAACATGCTTTATCTTAATTTCTGTAAACTTAACAGTTTTATAAGACGCAATGAAGGAGCCAGCCTTTTCTTCACATACAAATCTAAGTTTCTTCTTAATGTTTATATTGACTTATTTTCTAGTAATCATACTTTATTATAATGTATTTCAGGAGTTTCAGTAGACAAAGCACTCCAAAGAGAGTAAGCTTCCGTAAGTTCATAGAGAATGGCAAAGCTAAGACTGCTGTGTATTTGCCCTTTCAAAAGTATCTTCAGAATTATAAGCAGAAAAAAAAGTCCAATGGATACAGCCCTATGAAAAGCAAGATGCAAATCACAAGTACAGTAAGGGCTAGCTTGCCTGCTGAAGTTATATCAGGTATTAATTAACTATTATCTGCATCATTTTCATTATAGCTTAGGTTGGACAACATCTTCTTTACAAGGTTTTCTCACAGAAACAAACAACAAGATTTTCAAGAACACAAAATTTCTGTAAAAAAAGCCAAGTCCGAGTTGGACTCACGCACCAAGGGTTCCATACAAACTTGTCAAACTAGGTTAAAGGACAAACTGAACTTCGAAGTTCGACCCCTAGACCGATGCGTAGACAGGGTTAATGGACCAACTGCAAATAATAAGTTTGTAAAAGTGAATTCGCTTTTTTTGCAATTAAACTACATATATATATACGGTATTTAGATTTTTTTCTTTTACATGTGCTAGCTTCTTTCCAAATTTTATGATTCTAGGTCAATGGGAAGTAAATAATGCTCCCTGGTAAAATTGAAAAATATGCATGTATTAAAGCAAGAGATTTTTTACAGCTAAAAGAGTGTAAGTGTACCCAAGTATTTGATGTAAATTTCAACCTGATACCTCTACACATTCCTGAGAAAAAGGTCTTGACAGACGTACAGACAGACAGAATGGACAAAAAAGTTATTCTACAAGGGTTCCTGTTTTCCCTTTGAGGTATGGAACCTTAAATAAATATTACCAAACCAAAGAAGAAAGTATTTTGTTCTGTAATATATTAATAACTAGCAGCCGCCCCGGCTTCGCACGGGTAGAACATATATGCCTACAAATTTGCATCAGTTTGTTGCATCGAATATAAAATATGAACATATTTAACAACCATCATCATATTTCATCCAATTTACACAAAACCTTAACGAATTATGCACCTAAACCTTCCTCATAAACACTGGCTATTGGTGAAAACCGCATGATAATCCTTTCAGTAGCTATTGAGATTATTGCAAACAGACAGACAGACGCAGTGATGAACTTTGTTTTATAATACTTACGTATTGATATTGGACGGCCCTTTGGCGTAAAGGATAGTTACCCTGATTCTGACCCGACGGTCGTTGGTTCTAATACTAGCTATATACCTACCAATGAAAGTTTTATGTGCATTCATGAATCATGAGTTTTCATTAAATCTACCAAAAAGTAGCTTACCACCAAGGAGTACATCTGCCGCCGTAACCTTACGGCGTTCCCCGACGCAAAATGTAGGAGTAATATACGTTTAACGTGTTTATCTGTGTGTCTGTCTGTAGCATCTTAGCACCTAACCGGATAAACCGATTTTGTTTTTATTATTCATAGTTTTTTTTTGTTTTATAGATGTCTTCATCGAGAGTTTTCTTAGCTTTGATTCATGAAAATTCGTTCAATCGTTATAAAATTATGAGCTTTTTTCTAGTTAATTGCGCTATGAAATCAACTTTCATAGGTCTGATCAATTCGAAAATCTTCTTCTACAACGATATTGTAAGAACATGGAAGCCTCCTGGACTCTACAGAATACTCAAATCCTCACCAACTTACAGCTCAGATTTTAAATGTCGTGTTTAGAGTCATTGGAAAAAGCTATTATACATAGATCAGTCGGGGTGGTTTAAAATATTATATTATATTATTATATATATAGATGAATATTATTTTATACAATAGATCATATTATTATACTTTATTGACTTCAAATTGATTGTGATCGGTGGGGATCTACAGCATAGCTAAGCTTATAATAATATTTTCCTAGTAACTATGACCTAATCTGTGGTTTCACTGCAAATATTTTATTAATTTTGCGATGCGTGTTTGTGAAATTCGTGATATCTTCTAGAGTTTTCATTTGAATTATATACTGTAAAGGACAATTTTAATCTATAATATGTGGCCAAGCTAATTAACGTAATTATTTGGATAAGGATTAATACTATATACTTGAAAATAGCCTTGGAAGTTATGTAATATTTTTTAACAAAAATTTTAAGATTAAAATGTTTACTGTGAGTCAACCTTAAGAGATAGACATATGCTGTTGCGGACTTTTTTGTAGGTCTTATTAAGTTGTACAACTCTTGCATAGAAAATATTCTTCTGTCTATTTTCAATTAAGCAGCGTTCGTAAGAAACGTGTTTTTTCGACCGTTTATTTGCCGACTTAGATTGCAAATTAGGTCTCCACGAATGTACCTTTGATTTAAACGGGATAATATATAGCCTATTTTCATTCCGAAAGTCCATTCTATGTATTGTGATAGAATTTTTTTAATCGGTTCAGTAATTTTTGAGCTTACTCATTACAAACATACAAAAATACAAATGTTCTCTCTTTATAATATTAGTATAGATTTTATTTTATTGTTATGGATTCTTTTTATGATAGTACATTATTACCACAAAGTTCTACGCCACTAATTACCTTTAATTATCTAAAAAGAAGAAAGATATTATTTATAAGATATGTAGGTGTTGAATCTCATTTGCCTTGAAATTTCATTGACATTTGATATTCTATAAAAAAAAAAGATTATCTCACTGTTGAATAACTGATTAGGTTATGGTACCGCCCAGGCGCGACTTGTTACATTAAAACTAAATATAAGTATGTGATGGTACTACTTCAGGCGCCAACAAACCTTGGCCGCACCTAGCGCTTTTTTGGAAAAGAATCATCTGACCATGCGCAGTACGAAGCCCGCACCATTCCGGCGCCGCAGCATGCCGACATAATACGCCTGAATGAAAAGAGCCCTTACATTGATGTAGCTGTATTATTTTGTTTCAGACAGTGATTACAACTCTCCGAGTGGCACATCCGAGGAATCATGGAGATTGAAACAGAATCTCATCTGTGCCTGCGACAAGAAAGTGTTTATGTTGTCAGAGTTTATCAATGTAAGTTATTGTTGTCGATTCATAATCTGGTGATTTGATAGGGTTCAAACCCCGCCGCGAAAAATGCTGTTCTATTCAGCTCCACATATATTGACCATGACTTTCCTGTGAATTGGGATGACTCACCTGGCAAGATAGTCAAGGTGCTGGTCAAGCTTGATAACTTTAATAATTAAGATAGTTTAACAACTAAAACAACCGACTTCCATGCCCCGCGAGTCAGTTTCAGTAGCAAGTTTGAGACGTTTATCGTCATATCTCTGGAGATACTTTTCAGATCTCGATGATGCCCTCAGGTTATTATTTTGGAAAAAATAAAAATTAGTTACTGGGAATTTTTCCTCTTGATCGCCAGGCCGACGACGCCTTAGCCATTGGGCTATTGCCGCTTAAGAATTCTGCAACTGCAACTTCATTCCAGTCAAACCCTGAGCGTGAAAGAGCAACAAACATACTAACTCACACACTTGCAAACTTGCGCATTAAAACTAGTTTTTTTTAAATAGTTTAATTATGGCTCCAACCGATTAGTGTATTTAGCCAGTGTCAAGTATTTAAAATTCTTCAAGTTTTTGTGAATTCAAGTTATAAACATGGGTCAAAGTCACATTTCAGATCAAGTTGAAGTCATAGAGTATTATTATCTTTTTTATGGTCATAGTCAAGTCATACCCTCAGTAAAGATGTGGACTTTTGGTGAGAAGCAAACAACATGTTTTTGAACATTGTTTTTTCCTACGTTTCCCTACACTCACACACATTCACTGGCACTTAATGGTTATTTATTACTGACTCGCGGAAGAACACAAGTTTTAGGAATAAATACAATGCGAGCAAAAAAACACACTTTTTCACGTTCCCGCCAAAACTACTATAGGTTTATAGAGATTTGTTTTTATATAACTCTCCAGGACCGAGACAGAGTGACAGCGATGATAAACGAGCTCGGCGGAGTGGTGGCCGAGAACACAAAGATGGAGATGATGGCGACACACTTCATATCTGTGCTGCCTAAAGACACGTTCACAGGGATGATGGTCTGCGCTCTGGCTACTGGGAAGTGGCTCCTCACTGTCAACTTTATCTATGACAGTTTCCGGTGCAAAAAATTCCTTCAGGTGAGTTCGCAGAATAATGCTTTTACAAAAAAAAAAAGAGTGTACTTATGTACACGCGTTAGAAGTTATACTTCTGTGGCGTATGAAAAAAAAATAACTAAAATGCAGTAGTGATTAACGATAAATATTAAAATTAATCAAAAAGATTTTATTTAAATAAAAAAGGTTTTATTAACGTAAAAATATGACGTTAAATATGACATATACAACTTGAACATAGTCATGCCACCTAGAACTAACTTCACGGTGTAGAATTTAGGTATCGGTGTGCACGCGCATCGTACCACCTAGAACTAACTTCACGATGCTAAATTTAGGTGTCGGTGTGCGCGCTTATCGTAAAAAATCACTCTCATCATTTTTCTCTATCGCGCCAAAAGAAGTATAACTTCAAAAATGGCTAGTCTGTTGAATGAATCAACTTCATCCGACCGTCGGAAAATGGAATCCGAGATCTACCGCGCAGTCTTTATTGGAGTGCTTCGATCTGTGTAGTATCTGACGACATGCTTAAGACACAGTATTACACTTTAGGTCGAAAGTTTCGGTCTAAACCCAAACTGGTTGTCGTGCAGGACTAAATATTTGTTGAGCTGTGTGTCAAGCAAGCCGTCAAACACTTTCGCTACGATCGTGGCTAATGAAATAGGTCTATAGTTATTTCTGTCGGCCAAGTCACCTGTTTTATTTTTCACTATAGGCACTACTAATGTTTTCATCATATCGGGGGACAGATATGAATGACTCACGCATAGTGTGTAGAACATCGCTAAGACACGTGATACGTGAGGGCCGGCGTAAACTAAGTGCTCAATGCTAAGGCCGTCGTGGCCAGGTGATTTTCCTTTAGATATATGTTTTATAATTTGACTACATCTCTGGCACTAAATCTGGTCTCCACGATTCCAGCAGGCTTCACCTCATTAAGTACAGTTCTCGTCGACCCAAGTGGCGACTGCACACGAAAATGGTCACTGAAGAGGTTAGCGATGTTCTTTGGATCACTCACTCCATCGACACTCATCGGCAGGCCAGGACAAACGTTTATCTTATGTGTACTCGCCCAGAAATCACGGAAGTGTCCACTAGAATGCTTCTCAGCGAGGGCGTCCATTTTTATCTGGTCTTGATGGTTTTGACACCATTTAAGACGAGACTTAAATATCTTCCTGCTTCGGCACATATCTTCGTGGACACCTCCGGACTTAGGCTTCCCACATAACATCCACTCACGAAACCTCGCCCTAGCCTCCAGATGAGCAGCGCTGACGTGCTTATTCTAACCCACTATGCGCGGGCCACGCCTCCCGCTACTCGCACGCATCTTTCCACGACTCACCTCAGCGGCGTCACACAGGCTAGTTACAATGTCGTTATAAAGATCATCAAGTACACGCTTGTGATCCGGATCATTACAAAATCTATCGGCACAATTCGTACATTCAATAGGAAAATCAATACATTTTAAATTCTTATGACATTAATTAGCGTACATAGTTACTTAATTATCGGTTCTATCACCCCAACGAACATCATTATTTACAGTCACTGTACTTGGCATTTTAGACGTTAATAAGTTAAGTTTACAATAATAATTACACTCATTTTCACTCAATAATTAGAGGGAAATGGTCAGACCAAGTAGTGTCATACTTTACATAGACGTTATGTACAGAATGTCTGGCCGCTTCAGTGACGATACAGTGATCTAGCCTCTGTGAGGTTCGCTAAAAAAGGTGTAGGTTTCGGACTGACAGCCCAACATTTCAACGTCCACACATGACCACTGTTGCTCACAACAAAAACTAACCAGTTCATCATAAAATAATTCAGACGGGTCCGCGTTAAAGTCACCTAATATATAGACAGATTCTATACCACACTCTTCTACAATAGCAAGTCCCTAGACAATCTGTAAATTCCGGCAAGTTTTCCTTTGAGAGAGTGGGCATATATACACTTATTACAACAAATGGCCGCTCATTTGCAATAATTTTCACTGCACAAATACGAGGATTATCACATTTAAGCACCGACACATTTTGGAAAACGCTATGCTTCCAAAGCAGAGCTACACCACCAAAAGGTGTGCCGTGTAATATTCCCGCCGATGTGTCCACCGCTGATGTTCCTGTGTAACCGAACTCGCTATCGACAGTGCTCAGATATGAAATGTCATCCGGGTACAGCCAGGTCTCCTGCAGGGCAACCAGGCAACATGAACGACACAGTTCTCTGACACTGTCCAAAGACCGCTTTACGCCTTTGCAATTGTAGCTAACCATTTTGTATGAAACTTTATCCATTGGTCTGTTTATTTAGGCCGTTCACAGACGAGTATACGTTCGATCGCTTGTGTTTGAAATTCATAAAGCGCCTGAAGATTATGCCTATAGGCCATAACTTTTCATCCAAATACATAGACAACTTAGTCTCAGACACAAAGAACTTGTAAGCATTGTGGTCATGTCTTCTCTTTGTATCAATTTTCTGTAAAGATACAATACAATACAATACAAATACTCTTTATTGATTACCATGTAAAAGATTACAAAATAGAGTATAAGATATAGTGTCTTGTGTTTTTCCGTAAACTTATTTGACTATTTCGACAGCCGTAGTGTCACTATGTATGTTTGTTATAAAGACTGGAATCTTCTTTTCCGCTGCCTTAAAATAACTTTGCGAATCTTAAGCTATGCCTGACTTTCCAAGATAACGATAATTATTTCTAGTCCTTTTATGGTATTTTACCGTTTCCCATGGTAAATGTTCATCGTCTGTTTAATTTGTCATCGGTGTTGGTACCGGTGCGGTTTCTAGGCTACATCTATTTTGCGCCTTAGGGATTTCGCTGTTATCAGGGCCTGTGCATTCCGAGCGGGCGCGCGTACAATAGGTGACGTCATGCTCGCCTTCAAGCCGGTTTCGCGCGCTGGCTCGGCCCTCGCTCGAACAGGTGAATGGTGACCACTACTGGTGGTTTGTTCTGCAGCTACCCTCATATTTTCATATTCGTGATTATTAGATAACACTATATCGTTATTAATAATGGAATTTATTTTTTACATCGAATGGAGTTATATTATACTAATAGCCCAGATATTACGTCGGAAAAAACGAGTTAGAATGCAAGTGCACCGATAAAGCTGTTTATTTTATACTAGAAGTGCCCCGCAGCTTCGCCCGCGTTAAAAACTCCTTTTATTTCCTTAAAACTTTTCTTATGTAAAAACGATTTTATAATTAAAGACATCAAATATAAATTAGGCAAATCGGTTCACCCGTTTTCATGTTATCGCGTGACTAAGGCAAATCGGGATTCATATTTATAAAACCCGAAAAACCCAAATTTTCATGCTTTGTTACCTACCTACCCCATTTCGAATAATCCTATAACACGTACCTACTTATTTATTTACTTATGTGTAAAGTTTCGAATAAAACAGACTATCTCATCTTGTTTTGCCATACAAACTTTGAATCCCCGTTCCGTATCCGGGAGGAATTTTTTGACAATCCTTTTTCTTTAAAAACAATATTATAATTGAAATTATTATTATAGATAAAAATAAAATTATTTTTGTTATTTCAAAGAATAGTTTATAAAAAATTATAATTTTGGAGATTATAGATAAAGAAATTTCTATTTCTTTAGTTTTTAAAGAAAATTCTTAATTTTGGTTTATAAGACCAATGTTTTAGTTAAACTATAAAAACAAATGATAATAAAATATATATATATATGTTATTATTATTTTTATATTTATTATTGGTAATTTAATTTTTGTTTCAAAATATAAGCATTTATTAATTATTTTATTAACCTACGTCAAAATAACTATCTGAATGCCAAATTTCAGCGCAATCCGTAGCAATATTGATTTCAGACTTTGCTACCCCACTTCACCCTCTTTAGGGTGGAATTTCGAAAAAACCTAAAACACGTGTTTTATTATTTATTTACTTAAGTACTTGTGTGATGTTTCGAATAGAAAAGACTATCTAATCTTCTTTCTCCATACAAACATTGAACCCTCGTTTCATCACCTGCAGGCGTGAATTTTGGAAAATCCTTTCTCAGAGGGAACTAACGTCGTAATGACTATCTGCATGCCAAATTTCAGCGTAATCCGAAACAATATTGGTTTTCACACTTTGTTACCCCCTCATAAGGGTGGAATTTCAAAAAAACCTGAAACACGTATTAACCTATTTTTTTACTGGAGCAATTGTATTCGAAAGTTCTTCTATTCGAAAGTTCATAACTTTCGAATAGAAAAAAAAAATATACGCGTCGACTTGATAACCTCCTCCGTTTTTTTTTCGTCGGTTAAAAATACTATCTAATCTTGTTTCTCCATACAAAATTTGAACCCCCGTTTCATCCCCTCCAGGGTTGAATTTTGGAAAATCCTTTCTTAGTACACCCTTACGTACTAAGACAAATATACCCTTCAAACTTCAAGTCTCTATGACCAGCGGTTTAGGCTGTGCGTTGTCTGTCAGTCAGTCAGTCAGTATGTTAGGACAAAGATTCTTATAATATTAGATTGTTCAGGGGTTACAACAGCTCGACTTCAAATTGTCTGTATTAAACTTTGTTTTCTTACATTAACTCTGTTCTTCGTCGAGATACGAAAATTGTGATAGGATAGGATACTTTTTGTTCGCTCTACTAATTTCTGAAATGTATATAATGACTAGACACCCCTCTAGTTTCACTGGTCACTTTTTCCAACCGAAACATCTTCTGTTTTCTGAAATGGACATCTACTAAAAGCAGTGTCTAAAACTAGTTAACGCAGAAGATCTACCACTAAACACTATCATATCTTACTTACATGTATATCCTCACAGGAATATCTCTACGAATGGATGAAGCACCCAAAGATCTTGGAGATAGACTCCACCAGTGTGGAAGTGGCTCGGGCCGCTGTGTACTGGCATTTAGAGATGGAGGCTCTAAACGCGCGCCGTCCCTTCGAGGGGAAACAGATCGTGCTCATCATGAAGAAGAAGTATCGACAGTACTATCATATGATCTTTAAGACGCTTAAAGCGAAGCCTGTGACTTATGACCCCAGGTAATTACTTCACCTATTTCACCTATTCTTTTTAAAGTCTACGTTTGGAATTCTCTGAACGAGCCCCGTTCATTCGTAGGGAAACATATGTTTCCCTATCTTCATATATATGAAGAAGTATTGACGTATACGCTTGAGTATCATTGTATAATATCTATCTCGGAGTTAAATACTATGAATGTTCCTTTGAGGAGAAAAATAGGGTAGTTTACTAAAAAAATGTTATTGGTCCGTCATTTACATTATGAAATAATAAGATTGTTTAAAAACTAAAAATAACCGCCTTCAATGCTGCTCTATCAATTTTCAGTACCAATTTTGAGGTGTTTCTCTCCATATCTCTGAAGATACTTATCAGACCTTGATAAAATTACCATGGTACCACACTTGGGATATCTCCTTTCCAACAAAAAAAGAATAATCAAAATCGGTTCATAAACGACGAAGTTATCCGTGAACAAACATAAAACATATATATATATATATATATATAAGAAACCTCCTCCTTTTTTTTAAGTCGGTTAAAAATATTGAATACGTATTTTTTATTTTATCAATTAAACAAAAAATTACGAAGATATAGAGCGTTGAAATTCCGCGTGACGTCACAAACCGCTTAAAAGTGTACTACACTTTCTAGCGGTTAGTGAAGTCACGAGCCCCCACTCCCGAACTTTGACGCTCTTTATCTTTGTCAATTTCTATTGATTTGTAAAATAAAAAAATACGTGTCCAATATTTTATGATAATCCAACTGACGGACTAATTAGAATTACTATTTTTTGACCCCGGCAACATCCCTATTATAGTGCTCAATATAAAGAAAAGTACTAATTTTATTTCTTAACTAGCAGCCCGACCCGGCTTCGCACGGGTAGAACATATATGCCTACAAAATTTGCATCAGTTTGTTGCATCGAATATAAAATATGAACATATATCATTACCTAACATATATATAACATTTAACAATCATCGTCAAATTTCATCCAATTTACTCAAAACCTTAACGAATTATGCACCTAAACCTTCCTCATAAACACTCTGGCTATTGGTGAAAACCGCATGATAATCCCGTCAGTAGCTATTGAGATTATTGCGAACAGACAGACAGACGCAGTGATGGACTTTGTTTTATAATACTTACGTAGTGATATTGGACGTCCCTTTGGCGTAAAGGATAGTTACCCTGATTCTGACCCGACGGTCGTTGGTTCTAATCCTAGCTATATACCTACCAATGAAAGTTTCATGTGCATTCATGAATCATGAGTTTTCGTACAGTGGTAGTGGAATCATTAAATCTACCAAAAAGTAGCTTACCACCAAGGAGTACATCTGCCGCCGTAACCTTACGGCGTTCCCCGACGCAAAATGTAGGGGTAATATACGTTTAACGTGTGTATCTGTGTGTCTGTCTGTAGCATCTTAGCACCTAACCGGATGAACAGATTTTGTTTTTATTATTGATATTTTTTTTTTGTTTGATAGATGTCTTCATCGAGAGTTTTCTTAGCTTTGATTCATGAAAATTCGTTCAATCGTTATAAAACTATGAGCTTTTTTCTAGTTAATTGCGCTATGAAATCAACTTTCATAGGTCTGATCAATTCGAAAATATTCTTCTTCAACGATATTGTAAGAACGTGGAAGCATTGACCTGATGCTGGGACATCTCCTGGACTCTACAGAATACTCAAATCCTCACCAACTTAGAGCTCAGATTTTAAATGGCGTGTTTAGAGTCATTGGAATGCTTTTAAATGAAAAGATTAGGTATACATAAATCAGTCGGGGTGGTTTAAAATATTATATTATTATATATATAGATGAATATTATTTTACACAATAGATCATATTAATATACTATATTGACTTCAAATTGATTGTGATCAGTGGGGATCTACAGCATAGCTAAGCTTATAATAATATTTTCGTAGTAACTATGACCTAATCTGTGGTTTCACTGCGAATATTTTATTAATTTTGCGATGCGTGTATGTGAAATTCGTGATATCTTCTAGAGTTTTCATTTGAATTATATACTGTAAAGGACAATTTTAATCTATGATATGTGGCCAAGCTAATTAACGTAATTATTTGGATAAGGATTAATACTATATACTTGAAAATAGCCTTGGAAGTTATGTAATATTTTTTAACAAAAATTTTAAGATTAAAATGGTTACTGTGAGTCAACCTTAAGAGATAGACATATGCAGTCGCGGACTTTTTTGTAGGTCTTATTAAGTTGTACAACTCTTGCATAGAAAATATTCTTCTATCTATTTTCAATTAAGCAGCGTTCGTAAGAAACGTGTTTTTTCTACCGTTTTTTTTCCGACTTAGGTTGCAAATTAGGTCTCCATGAATGTACCTTTGATTTAAACGGGATAATATATAGCCTATTTTCATTCCGAAAGTCCATTCTATGTATTAGTGAAAGAATTTTTTAAATCGGTTCAGTAGTTTTTGAGCCAAATCATTACAAACATACAAAAATACAAATGTTCTCTCTTTATAATATTAGTATAGATATGTGACAAAAATTGTTATATAGTACTTATACGAATTTTCTAGTCTTCTAGTCTACAAGAAATCCTACCAGGATTTCTTGTAAAAAAAAAATATATGTATTTAATAATGAATTATTATATTAACTTGTTCAGGACCCCCGGCAGCTGTTGCACGGCCGACTACTGTTTCGTAGACATGAAAGTGATCGAGCGAGTAAAGCTGCGTTTCTTCGCTCGTCACAACGTCCCCGTGTTCCCGTACCAGTACATTCTAGTGTACCTACTGAAACGAGGTAGGGTCGAGGACGAGCACAAATACCTGCTGCAAGACTGCAAAATGTATGCCATGGATAATAATTACTTGCTTAATAATACTTGTTAAAGTTGGATACATTAGGCATTTGTAGGTGGATTGAGTAGTCTAGTAGGCTGATTTTAATAGCTTAAATGCTAGGGTGTTCACCATATTCGATCACATCATCGCTTCCCACCAGGCGAGATAGTGTAGTCCAACGGCGGATCCAGGGGGGTGGGTCATGGGGGGGTCATGACCCCCCCCTGAGCTGGTTCTAGGACTTAGGTGGACCACTAATTGAACATAATGATTTTTATTTATATATTTTGTCACCATACCGATTTTATGTAACTACATACCTTTAATATTTAATTAATTTAATATAAAACTTTGTATAATGGCAAACTTTTGAGAACGATCAACCCACCCCCCCCCCCCCCTCCCCCGACTATGTGACCCCCTCCTGGCGCCAAAGCTGGATCCGCCCTTGGTGTAGTCAAACGTTAGCCTTTAAGATAAGATGAAATATATTAGTATATTACGATATGTGTGGCTTAAGTAGTCTATTATTGCACGGCGTGAAGGTGCTACGCCGTGCAATAATAGACAACTTAAGTCACGAGTATCGTATATTATTTTATAGCTGTCAGTGTGACATAAACCCGCACATTATTTACGCTTTTCCGTCAAATAGAAGATCATTGCAATAATCGACTATTTAAGTCACGGAAAAGCGTGCGTAAAGTACGGGTTTAGGTCACACTGTGCTATAAACTATCTTACGTGATAGTGACGTTGTGGTGGATGATGATAGCAGACCTAGATAAAATGGATGACTGAAGTAAGTAAGAATACACAATTGACATTGAGAGATCCAAGCCTTCTCATAAATATTTTCGATCCCCTGTGCCTTTATGAGAGATGTCATAGTTGTACTATGTATATTAGTTAAGGGTTGGGCTCTAGTAGTAAAGTTATTAAGTATCAACATGTTCTTTATTATTGAGGCCGGATATTCAGATGCATATTTACCTAAAGTTCCGATTGGCTCCGTTGGCTATTATGAAAAATACTTTTTATCGGAAAAATTCTACACGATTCCGATACAAATTTAAGTAAATAAATATTCCGTGACGTGAACTGTAATAAACCCGATTGCACACAAATGAAATTTGCCCTATTACAAAGTAATTGGTTGCTTTTGCCTACTTTTACAGACTGATTATTGACGAAGCAAAATATTCTAAGAAGCCGAATACATACGATTATCCGATCTCTATATATGTCTCGATATATGTTACAATCAAAATGTGTCTTTATGTTTTAGAATTTTATTTTTGACACATTGGTTAACAAGATCAGGGTAACCATGTTTTCTTACATTATACATATTTTAGTTAAATTAATCGTAGAATAGTTATGAATATGTAAACTGCAAGTGCACTTATCTCGCAGTTGTAGCAGATCGCACATGGTCTGCTATACGAGCGGATTTGCACCATGCATAACATACGAACGTAATGTTAAAATAATTTAAAATACTTGAATTATGAATGTAATCAAAATGTGCTTATGAATAATATAGATTATTATTAGTAGTAGTAGATAATTTTTATGATTTTATTCTAACTTTAATGAATTATTATGAATCTGAAATCATGTTGTATGCATGTATATTAATTGACAATTTTGAAATATGTAGTATATTACATAAAATTATATATTAAAAAAGTTGATTGTTGTAGTGTAGATAACACACGAAATGCCTGCATAAAATATTACAAAGTTCACATAGATTAATAATATATTTATATTATTATCTATGTGAACTTTGTAATATTTTATATTATATTATTAATATAATAATGAATTTTCCAACTAAGCTCTTCCACTAGTTATAAAATTATTAAAAATGCATTTATTAATTATGTTTTGAGATATTAAAGATTATATGATCCATTTTATGCCATATTATTTTATATAAATCAAAGACATTTTATTATAGTTTTAAGATTTTTATTTTATTATCTAAAAATAAATTTTATGATTAAATAAAAAGTGTTCTTATTTAATAACGCTGGGATTCCGCTTGATATCTTTTAGAGACCCTAAATTTATGTTGACCATGCGTTCTCGTTTCTGGCTGCACTGAAGGACTTGTAATGGAAGAATTGCTTTTGAACTGTCGGAAAAATATTACATAAATTATAAAATAAACATCTCAGCATAGGACTAAGGTTACAAACGCAGTACATTTATGCGCAAAATTCTGGTAATCCAAAAGATATTGGATCCGTTTCTACGAAAATGATTCTGCAGTATGATAGCGACAATATATGCAAGGCACCGAGAAGACTGGAAAAAGAAACTACAAAAAGAGAAAATGGCCATGTTCAGCTATTGGTTATTGAGATTGGTGTAGGGTAGGTAAAAAAAGTTTCCGAACAACAATACAACAATCAAAAATGTAAAATCCATCCATATATAACGCTACAGCAAACTTTAAAGTTTTCTTATTGAATAACGCTGGGATTGCGCTTGATATCTTTTAGAGACCAAATTATACGTTGACCATGCATTCTTGTTTCTGGGCCCCTAGACAAAAATCCAATTTCTGTTCTTTTATTCACGCTAACGCAACTTCAAAATGTATGGGAATGACATGTTTCTTGCGGAAACATACGATGTCATTCCATACATTCTGGACTTGTGTTAGCGTGAATGGAAACAACAATTGGATTTTGTCTAGGGGGGCTGGCTGCACCGAAAGACTTGTATAATAGAAGAATTGCTTTTGAACTGTCCGAAAAATATGAAGTGCATGAGTTTATTAGGAAAAACATCTCATAGGATATGACTAAGGTTACAAACACAGTTAAATTTATGCGCAAAATTCTGGTAATCCGAAAGATGCAGTTACTGTATACCTACTTATAATAGGCTACCATGCCAGCGTACCTACTTCATATAGTAGAAGAAATAGGAAGTCCTCGACTAGGTACTGTACCTACAAGATAGTTTGGAAATGTAGTGAAATGAGGCGTAACTGATTATCCAAAACCAGTTTTTCAAACTGGTCGCAACTCGGCGAAGACCGCGGATCGGCAAACGTAGCATTACATGGTCATTTTAAAAAACACGCAAGGTAGTACATAAATCAGTCCATATGTCTCGGGCAAAATGTTTGAAAAGTCGTAAGTATGAGTTTTTTTATTCCAGAATAGTCAAGCGCACAGAATACTAAATCACTATGTTGACCAGCTTATAGACAATTCTCGCCGGTTTAAAATATATAATCTAAGGCATACCTACTAAGTGAATTAAACATTTTACATTTACCTTGCGGTAAAATACCCAACATGCTGCAGTAACCATCAGGGTACCTATCATCCCCATGATTTGGTCGGTAGTAGGAAATACATCCTCCTGAACTGATACATTTTTATCGGGCTCACCACAATTGCAGAAACTAAACATTGGGAGAAACATTTTTTAAACAATGGAAATTTAATAAATTACAGTACAATTTAGCAAACAAATGAATGACAAATTGTCAAGTAGGTAGCTAAAAAAAAGAATTAGAAATAGACTAAAATAAATTAAGTAGTCTACGAATAGGCTGACTTACCTTGGTGATGACGTTCGGATCCGACTGTCGGATGGTATGGATCAGACACTTAGTTTATATTATGTTACTCTTTGTCAGACACTATGCCTATGCCCATTAGTTCCCAGAGTGAGTCCATTAGTCCAGGTGAAATAAGCATGTTGTATCCGCGTCGTGTACCAAGTATCAATCATTTTTAGTAGTCCCCACCCCATTTTAACCCCCACTAAAACGGGCACCAGTGGGGGACGTGAAATGACAGCAGTGTTGAACAGTAAATTAAAACGACCGATCGTGTTACTGGTGTTGTATAGGTACCTATAATACGTGCAACTAAAGATGAAACTTGACAGGCCGCGTGGTGTATATTGATTTATAGGTCTCTTTAGTGGTATGAGGTCTGACTGAGGCGGGAAGTAGCGGATTCGATCACGCCCGGTCCCTTCCCGCCACGAGCCTTATACCGCTAAGGATAGGTACCAATAAATCAATATAAACCACGTGGTATGTCAGGTCTAATCTTTGGTGGCACGTACTTAGGTAACAGAACCTACTACTGTGTTTAGTCTGCGCAAATCACGGAATTTTTGTTTGTCAAGAAAGAGGAATACTAATTTCCTCGAATGCTCTTCCTTAGCATGAGCATCGTAAGTCATTTATTATAGTTAGGTATATCAGTTAGTATTGGCATATTGTATTTCAATATTTTTGAGGCCTAGTGTGCTACCATTCTCGACACCAAGAATAGATTATATACCCGTATGTATACCCTGTTGGTGGCTGATGAAGACTATTTCACCTAAGTGATACATTTATTCTATGGTGATACACAAGTCACCGGCAGTTTTAGAGATATGGCGACCGCAAAGATAACTTTGTTTTTCATACAAACACTATGAAAAACAAAGTTTTGCGAAAAATCATAGTTATGGAATACTTAACTGTGTTACGGAACCCTACGAGTGCGAGTCCGACTTGCACTTGGCCAGTTTAATTTTTAACCATTCAACTAATACTTTTCGCCCGCGGGGCAGTTGTATGGTCATTAATCAGTCAATTGGGTATGTGGTCTGTGCTTACCAACATAATATGCATGGAGGATATATAGGTTCTATTCTCCATGATATTATGCTAGATCCCCACTTTTTTTTTAAATCAACTTCAACGGTAAAATCCGTGCGAAAAATTAAAAAAAAACCTTAGCATTTGGTAAGCGAGTAGGTAAATAGAGGTCCTACTATATTTTGACAATATCAATATCAGTGTAGAGAGAGTGGGACTCAATGGGGGCTACCGTTTTCCCTACTCACCAGGTGGCGCCACTGAGTAAAACGATCCTGATTACAGATGTCAAGCTGTACAATGTTCAATGAAATTTAAAATTTATTGTATGTCAATGAAATATATCCCAAACTAAAACTTAAATTTGACATTTCACGGAACTCTTAGTCCACTAGCGCCCCTAGCGGCAAATTCACACGCCATGGCCCCCATTTGCTACCTTGAGAGCACATATGTACTTAAAGGATATTCATATAAAAATATGTTTTTATTCAATCAGGTATTTATTTAGACAAAGTACTTGGTACAATATTCGACTTTTAGAAGTCGCATGAAATTGTTTATAGAAGGTAATGTATAAGTATATCTACACATTATTATATATAATATTCGCAAAGCCAGCTTTATAGAGAACAACATTAAGTATTAAGAAACAATATCCTTTCAATGTTTGATTTGAACTTGGTATTGCTATAATTACAATCTTTTGAGGAACAAATAATTCATTATAAGCTATGTGTCTATATCTATCTATACTAACATTATAAAGAGATTTTTGTGTATATTTGTTTGTAATAACGGTAAACAAAATACTACAAAATAAACATGAACAGTAAGTATCCTTTCCATTCTCCTAGATCCACTTAGCCTGGGTACTGGGGATATACGTGCGGACGGTTCTTAGATAGAGCTAGCGGAAGCGCGCCAGTTCGCTACGTTATATTTGGCGCCCAACATGGGGCACGAACTAACCATCCTGAGATTAAGAGTTCATTTTCTACCGACTGAGCTAGCCGGCTAGATACAACAGCAAATAAAAGTGTTTAATGAGACGTGAAAATAGAAACGCATATAGTAGTATTACATAAGGTAGGGATGGACGTGCGGATGGTCCTTAAGTAGAGCTACCTGAGAGCCGGTCCGTTACGTTACAATATGCTTGCCAAAAAGTGGCAACACGTATTTGAAGACTTGAGATTTAATTGAGGTAGGTATCTTAATATTATGAATAATCACAAACATGTCATATCTAGCAAACTAGTGGACTAGGATAATACATCACAAAGTTTCTTCCTATAAACAAAATTATCCCGACAAGTCTTTTGTGCTTTAGAAGATTAGATAACCATTACACACGAATAGAACAACGAAAAGCACCACACATAAATGTGAAAGTTGTAAGTAAAAATCACCACCTTGAACCAAGGAAATAAGTTATTTTTTAAACCTTACTAGCTAAGTGGCGTGATGTATGTACTAAATAAAAGAAAAAGTAGTTCTATAACTAATAAATAAGCATTACAAGTTATTATTCTTCAAGCAGATTTTATTCACTAATATTTGGGTATATGTACTTTCGTTGTAAATGCGTGTGATACACGATTATTAAATTAGGTATAATGGCAGTATCTTAGAAATCTATGGCCAATATTTTAGAACGATACTCAAGAAGAGATTCACTCCCAAGTAGAAAATGTGTCCAATCATATGTCTTCAATCTATGCTAGAGTCTGTGCAAAATGATAACCGTCGTAGAAATTGAGGGCGTAGTTGGTTCTAATTTACTGTTCTGTTTTAGTTGCGTTGACAACAATGCTCTGTCATTGCCAATAAGAATAAAACTGTTTGATAACTTGGTAGGTACCTACTCTTATAATTATCGGGTGGTACCTACCTAGGTAGGTATATATCTTCCTTCGTTACCTTTGAATGTTAACTTTAATCGTAAAGCCACGGCGGTTTTCTTTTTGCACAGACTAAGCGTACATCTATGCTTAAGCAATGAGAGTATCGTTCTATAATACCAGCCTTAGGACCACAGACTTCACATAGGTCTCAGTTCAATCTTGGCACTTAACATCCGACGACATTCGTAGAAATCATGTTGCACCGTTGACAAATACTTTCTTAATCATAGAGGACAATTTAGTATGACTTAAACTATCATTGATACAGTCTATGAAACTGACATTGTAGTTGTTCTGTTTCTCAGTGAGGTAGGCGAATAGAGGCATCAATAAAGTGCCAAACTCGTCAACGTTCTCTTCTCTCACTAATTCTGCAATCATCGCCGCTTTGCTGAGTATTGACTGGATGTGGATGTCTGTTATCGAATCCACTAGGAATTTGTACTGAAAACAAACATTTTGTACGTCATTTTTAAAGCACCATTAAATTGTAATTATCAAAAAAATAAATAAGGTAATTACCGAAAAAAAGAAATAAACTGACTTACAAGTCATTTACTGAAAACGTCTAAAATAAGTAGAACTTACATAAACTGTACGAGTCGGACTCGCACACGTTGGGTTCCGATTGAACAAAATTTGCCGGAAAAATAAGTTTTTGTATGGGGATTGGGGACCACCCTTTAATATTTAATTCAATTTAGTTTTTATTATTTGATGTTACATCAACCATTGTAATACATACTATGAGCATATTTCAAGTCTCTATCTATTAGGTACGGTTTGTAAGTTCTAACATAAAACGCCTGAAAAA
This sequence comes from Cabera pusaria, assembly GCA_954871355.1. Lineage (NCBI taxonomy): Eukaryota > Metazoa > Arthropoda > Insecta > Lepidoptera > Geometridae > Cabera > Cabera pusaria. The sequence goes on from OX940889.1 coordinate 16,079,102, forward strand.
ACACGTTTCTTATATGGGAACCTCCATTTTATCTTGTTTATAGTATTTGTTGTTAAATTCCCTATAGTAAATACATACTTCGTGAAAATTTTAAGTATGTACCTATTGCGGTTAGAGATACAGCACAGCCCTGTAAAGTGCGGACAGACAGACAGACGGACGGACGGACAGCGAAGTTTCAGTAATAGGGTTCCTTTGTTACCCTTCGGGTACGGACCCTAAAAAAATATCACTAGACTGGCTGGCCAGAGATTACGTAGTAATTATATTCTCTTTGGCCAGAGACTGACGCTCAATCATAGTTTTAGCGTGTGTGAGCGAGAAAGTACGACTATAAAACCACCGTGCATCGTGCTGTTGGCACGGGCGGGGCGTCTAACCTAGTGTGGGATTGCTATCGGTAATAGGTACATTTAGTTCATAAATTCATTAATTTCTACTAAAAGCTATAAAGTACGAAGAAATTTTTATTCTTATGTAGGTATTTGGTAAATAATCATTCTTAGTTAAAGATTGAATACTCACTCTTGTGATATAGATAAAATTCCTATAGCAGTACAACAAACATGCCCATGAACTGTCGGTTCTGTTTGACTTCTCAGCAATCGTGATCATAGCTACAGCTGCATGGATTATGTTAAAGATCATGGAGTTATCGAACATCTTTAAACTGTCCCATATATCACACCACTCTTCTTGAGTGCAAGTACATATTACCTGAAAATATTACATTTATTTGTTGCAAAATATACAGAAATACACAAACACATAAAACACTCTCTCCTTTTGAAATCGTTTAAAATATGACCACTTTGTTGTAATCCTTAATCCAGAATAATACTATAAAGAGAAAACGTTTTTAAGCGAGTTCAACTTTAGAGATGTGTAATCACGAAGCAAGTGCATCAGTTTCAATATCGCGGAAAATATCGTTTGCGCGATGCAGGATCTCATACATTTAGGCAATATTCAAAGGAAAGCTATTAAAATCTACGATAGCGCCATTTCTGGGTTTTATTTGTCCTAACTATATAATAGAAACTAACTCTGTCTGTCCCAGTTTCACGCCAAAACTACTGAACCGATTTAAATGAAATTTGGTACACATATAGTCTAGAGCCTGAGAAAGGACATAGGATACTTTTTAATGCGAAACAAGGGTTGAAAGGGGGGATGAAATGTTGTATGGAAGTATTGTCATTTTTAGAACTAGAAGCTTGAAACTTATTTTTTAGGCTGTGGATTCGATATAAATAAATATGACATTCAAAGTTTGTAAAAGTTTTACCCTCAAGGATGCAAAATAACTATAGGGGATGAAAGTTTGTACGGAAATATGTAATGTTCTACTGCACCGATTTAAATGATATTAAGTTCATAGATAGTCTAGAGCCTGAGAAAGGACACAGTTTACTTTTTAATGCGAAAAAAGGGTTGTAAGAGGTAGAAAGGGGGGATGAAAAGTTTGTATGGAAGTATCGTCATTTTTAGAGCTAGAAGCTTGAAACTTATTTATTAGGCTATTGATTCGATATAAATAAATATGACATTAAAAGTTTGTGAGGGGGAAGGGGGAGTGGAGGAAGAGGGTAGCGGAGGGTATGGTGAGGTGGAGGGGATGTGGAAGTGAAGGTAAGAGGGAGTGGAGGGGATCAGAGGGAGGGGAGTGGAGGGGGAGGGTAGGGGAAGGGTAAAGGGAGGGAAGGCGGAAGTGAGGGGAGGTGGAAGTGAGGGGAAGGGGGAGGGGAGGGGGATTAGCGTGGCGTGGTACGGTGTGGTGTAGTTGGGATACGTATGTGTCTTATTAGTTAATGCTACCCAAAGACACTTTTCCACGCGGACGAAGTCGCGGGCACAGCTAGTAATATTATAAATGCGAAAGTAACTCTGTCTGTCTGTCGCGCTGTCACGCCAAAACAACAGAACCAATTTAAATTAAATTTGGTAGATTGGGTTATGAGATTGGGTCTTGTGTGGTTTGAACGAAAATAATTTATCGTGGGAAAAATTGGTAATGAAAAGTATCTGGGAAACTGTATTATTGGTTAAATTAGAATTACGACTGCAAAATCAGCAAAGTGTAATTACGGCTAGGACGCACTCGTTAGACTTTCGTACTTAGGCTTTGTGGTATCGGCGTGATTCTGCGACTTTCCTTGTCAACGTTGTTGTAAGGATTGCTAAAGGTTGATTCATGAATAACTTCGACAGGAACTACGTTAAGGCAATCGGTCCCATAATAGCATGTTTGTTAAACATGATCTTGGTTTCATCCAAGTTCATCTGGAGACTGAGATGTGCAGAAAAATCAGCTAGGCTGTACTACTTGTATTGTTTTCCACAGTCTCAGCCATATCGCCCACAAAAGTGTGAGAGGTGCTCGTCGTTATATTGATGCACCATTCTTTCTAATTCTAATGTAAACCTGGTCCGTTCTGGAGCCCTTACAGCGTTGCTAAGTCGACTGGCGAATATCGCAGAGATGTCTGTATAATGCCGCAACGATAACTGTACAAGTAAAGAACCAGCGAACTAAACATATCCACCTGCATCGAGGAGTGAGACAGGGGGACGTCATATTCCCGAAACTATTCACTAACGCCTTGGAGGATATGTTTAAGACGCTGGGACTGGAAAGATTGTGGCATTAAAATCAACAGCAAGTACATCATCTCTCACTTACGATTCGTATTGACATCGTCATTATGGCAGAGACGTTGCAGGATCTACACGAATTCAGTTGGGCTGGGCAGCATTCGGAAAATTCCGTCGAGTCTTCTCGTCGCCTATACCGCATTGTCTAAAGACAAAAGTCTTTAACAAGTGCGTCCTACCTGTGATGACATACGGATCCGAGACGTGGACACTCATAGTTCGACTGGTCCACCAATTTAAAGGCACTCATCGAGCTATGGAGAGAGCTATGCTATTTCTCTGCGGGATCGAATCCAGAACGAAGTAATTCGCCAGAGAACTAAAGTTATCGACATAGCTCAACGGATTAGTAAACTGAAGTGGCAGTGGGCTGGTCATATCTGCCGCAGGACTGATAAACGTTAGGGTAGACTTGTCCTAGAGTGGAGACCGCGAATCGGCAAACATAGCGTAGGACGTCCTGTGACCGGGTGAAGCGACGACATAAGCAAAGCGGTGGGCAGTGACTGGAAAAGAAGAGCCGAAGATCAGGCTCAGTGGCGCATCTTGGAAGAGGCCTATGTCCAGCAGTGGACTGTCATCGGCTGATGATGATGATGATCCTTTCTAATTCAGCGTCTTGAACATATCTTCAAGAGCTTTCGTAACCAATATGGAGGAAATAACCTCCCCTTGTCTAATCCTCGGGATAGATTTTGTACTTTGTTGATCTTAGCGGCGTCATATAGTCCAAGACATCACCACGCACTGGGCAGTAGGGTTAGGTGTTCGCAAGACGTAGTTTCTCTCACCGGTAACGCTGCTGCCTTCACCAGCCTGTGATATTTACATTGTTTCGAATAGAAATACCGCCATTTGTTGGTCGCTAGAACCTTGTTCGCTGATCGGATGTACCACGTGCAGGAGATGTGGCTGGGAGGAGCACTCAAGTGGAATTTTGCTTCCTTACATTCTAAGTTATTCTCAACCAAACCAATCACCAAGGCTGATATAGCAACTGTTCTCTGTCATCTCAGTTGACTAGTTACAAAAGTGATCTGCATATTTCTATTATTATACAGAGTGATGCAACACCGACGGATCAAACGAAGCAGGGCGGTAAAGGACCTCAATGCGCATCTATTGAACCCCCATGTATGTTCTACCATTTTGGATAGTCCAATTCACAGAGCGCAACTATCCCATCCCGTCTTCCATACTGGCTAGCATGTAATCATGCAAGAACTTGGTGAACGAATTAGCGAAATGTCTTATTACCAGTGAGAGGTTTGAGCCGCGGCCGAACCCTATCCCTTACAGCGTTTGTACGCTCTTATGGTCACCATTTGACATCACCCAGGGATCACGTGGATAGTTTATGGTCTAAGCTTACGGACGCAGGAAGGCAACAATGACCTTCCCGTAGGTGACAATAAACAAAATTTACATAGTTTCAAAACAAATACAAGTGAAAAAGTCAAAGTCAAAAGTCAAAGCATTTATTCAGTATATGGGCAAATGAAAAATTTGCACTTACACACGTCAAATTACATTAAATAGATCATATTCAATACAAAATATTATAGATATAACAGAAACATAACTTATTGCTTTGATTTTACAAAAAAAAAACAAAGGTATTGAGCCATTCAGCTTTCATCTAGACGTCGATCGTCACACTTAAAACACATGTTTAATTCCCCTGATTAATGTAGGGTTGCCAACCGTACTATTACGTGCACCCGCAACCCAGTGCATGTTTCAGTACTTCAGACAATTTTATCCAAAAAATTGTGAAATAATGAAATGAAATGAAAGAAACGTAAAAGTTTATGAATTAGCACTGTTCAGTTCCATTTTATATCAAATCAATTTCCTGCTGCATACAGCGATGCAAGTTAAACCTACTTATTGTTCTAAATATCAAGTCTATTTCTTTCCTGCTGCAACTTATACCTACTAATTGTATCTAAACATCTACGAAAGAAAGGCCAAGTTTGAAAAAATAATGTGAACTAATTTTGACTTCATCGCACCATTTTAATATGAACCGCATAACCTAGGTAAATAAAATTTGCAGAGGTGTGTTGAGAGATTTGTAGATAAATATTGAAGTTTTTGAAATAGCTATGAAAAAAATATATATGTGATTTTTTTTTATATTTGGCCTCGCAAACTATATGTAGTAGCATTGATCAATGAGATTTTTGCAAGTTTTTTTTTTATTATTACGAAAATTTTACTTTTTGAGTTAAATAATAATACTACCATTCGTGAGGTCTATTGTTTACCTACGTTTACAAAATAAAACTAAAAGCCGAGCTTTGTGAGGGCTCGCGTAGTTTTTCTACCTGGTAATAATTTTTAAGGCAGTTTTTTTATATTAAATGGTGAATTTGCCCGACACTGGCAATAAATCTGCCCAACCACCAACCACTCCAACAAATGCATAAAATTTGCCATCATATTATTGAATTATGGCATAAAATAAGGCATAAAAATAAAGTTTATTTACCTTCTCATTCAAACTTTTACAAATTTCCAACCAAATAAATGCATAATAAAAATGTTATAGGTACTTTAAATAGAAACAGATAATTGTCAAAATGTTATTTATATTTCAAAATTTATAAAGATCCTTGAAATCTGCCACTTTTTGGAATCGTCAGCCTAATCTGCCAGAGTTAAAATTTAGGTCCCAAATCTGCCTAATTGGCAGAAATCTGCCACAAATGGGACTCACACTGATACATCATTTGGATGACAGACGTAAATTCTTTAGATTTCCAACAGATGGCGTTAGTAACCAAACATTATGTTCGCAGCGAAGTTAGTTCTTTGATCATCTAACGGATGGCGTTAGTAGTACAATAATATTCTATCCTAGAAACAAAATTGTTAATCTTCATTTTTTTTAAATGGTAATAAAATGATTTTTTTTTACTGATTACACATCTACATTTTAATATAAATTGCTATGTTAAAGCACAAATCAATAGGCGTGATGGTTTTTCAGTAAAGTGTACCACAAAAGTGCTCAGGTTGTGGGATAGTGTTAGGGCTCGCTTCGCTCGCCCTGATTATCGACCTAGCGAAAAGGGTTCAGCAGAAAAAAAAAATGCGAACCAAACCAGCGGTAGTTAAAAATATTTAAAAAATATCTCATAAATAGGGCTCGGATAAATATGTGCTAAAAATCCCAAAATATGTACATATAATATGGATCTCAAAACCGGAAATATGGAAAAAATATGGACTAAAAAGACTACTGTTTAAGACCAGAAATAAAACTTTATTCAAAATAATTGTTTGAATATTTTATTCAAAAAATCAACGAAATAAAAATGCTTAGCTAAAAAATTTATTCTGCCTCTTTATTCGAGTTGTTGAGTAGCGCCAGAGGGGGGTGGCGCGTGGCGGGCGGCGGCGTGGCGCATAGACAGAAAATATGAAAATACAGCGCTCGACTCACGAGTCTGTCTACCTACAATTCTTGTCTTGTTAGCCGCGCACCGAAAATACATGTATTCCCGCGGCGCTATATAAGCAAAAATCATGCAGTTTTTACTAGTTTAAGTACTAAAGATAGGAAATATGGACTAATGTCATTAAATTCTAAAAATACGGTCTTAACCTTAAAATATGGATAAATATGGATTTTAAAACCCTCATTTTCCAGCTTAAAACATCATAATTTATGTAGAAATCCAAATAATGAATGCATATGATTGAAATAAAAAATATGTGTCTACATATTTATCCGAGCCCTACTCATAAACTATCCAAAATGGTAGAACATACATGGGGGTTCAATAGATGCACAGTGAGGTCCTCTACCACCCTGCTTCATTTGATCCATTGGTGCTAAATAACTCTGTAAATGTGTTTTTTGATCTAAGCTCCCATTGAAACATTGCCGACTCAATCTAAAGCATGGAACACTGACCTGTGACAACCATGAAGTTAGCTCATCCATGCTCACATCTTCAGTGATGGTGAGACCACTAACCACCTCGAGGTAACTGGACCCGGGTGGTTCCCACAATGCCCTATAGTAGTACATGTTCAGCGGCTTCATATTACTCAATTTACTTTTCAGCCATTCACTTTGATTCTCTGTAATAAAGATATATGGCGTTATATGGTTATAAATGGCGTTGAAAACTTTCAAAATAATTATTAAGGTTTCGGAACATTCATCGTGAAGTGCAAAAAAAAAAAAGTTTAGTGTGTAACAGTTTTAGTCCAAATAGCAGCATAGTATGCGGTAAAAACATAAATCAATTTTAAATTATTTTTTATATAGGTACTATTTGTATACATCTAACGTCCACAAATTATACAAAAGTAAAAAAATGGATGTGAGAAAGTTATTTACTGACCTGGTATTTCATCATTGTATGAATCCATTAGCAAAGTCTGTATATCTATGGCCAAATTCAATGTAGCAGGTGAGTTTGGTGTGAATGTGTTTATCTTCCAGCGAGACACATCCATCACCTGCGCCAGCATGGCCAGCATCGGAGCTCGGTAATCCATCAACTCTTCCAGATCATACGCCTCCCGCAATAACTTCATCTGCACTTTCAACCTACTAATATCCTCATTCAACAATGCCTTGTGTAAATTTGTCATAATCACCAGTAGCAACAACTTAGTTGTTGGGATGATATTCATATTTTTAAGCCCACAAATAAATTTTATAAAGTTATTCAACTTTACCTCTGTTTCCAATACATCAAAAGTCATTTGTGTTATCTGTATGATGCACGGTTCTGTTTCTAAACTGTAGTAGTGGTCTGAGAACTTTTCAAGCAATTTCATTATTTTTAACATTATTTCAGTTTGCTGAGCATTCTCCGAGGACAATTGGAATATTTTAGTCAAAACCTCTCTGGGATTCTGCAGGAACACTGTAAGGATATCGGTTAGATCTGCATTTGGTGAGGCAATGAATTTGTTGCAAATTGTTGTCATCACATTTTTAAATTCTGACATCTTTTTCATATCAATATAGGTTTTATTGCTAAAGCGTTCCTCGAGAATAGCATACTTTTTGGACAACTCACATTTTTCAAATACTTTAATAAGCAATGATTCAACATATTCCTCACTCTCAGTATCAGTTGCTTTGTGATTGTTAAGCAATGTGTACAGTTTATATCTTTCTTCTTCATTGTATGTATCCAAATTTGATTCGACAATATTTAGTAGCTTTGTATTTTCACACAGATTTTCTTTGTAAATTAAAGCTTTTATCCACGTTTTGCTTTCATCATTGGCAAGGTCAATGTTTTGCATGATGGCAGTGTCTGCGGTGGCATTGATTTTTTCCTGCATTTCAATAGGTTTGCAGGATATCTGCTCTAACATAGCAACTACAGGATGTTCGGAGACTGTGTTTATTTTAATCAATTGGCTGTGCACCTTGTAACATAGCTCTCCCACTATTCTCTGCATGCTCTTTTCATTTTCCTCAAACTCACTCCAACAGCAAAAGACATCAACACTGACGTCCATAATGAGCACTTTACAAGTATCCAACATTGCAATATTAGCTTCGTTTATGAATTCTAGCAGTGCACTATTAGAACTCTCAAAGATATTGAAAGCAGGAGGGTTCTTTTTTAAAGTATCTTCCAAGTAAGTCAGCTGGTAGATATCATATCCGGGAGGGTTCATTTCTATTTTGCCAGTATAATGCATCAAGCTCTGATCAATGAGCTGCAGCAGAGAATGGAGACTGTACCCTTGATATTTGTAAAGCTCCACCTTGCGAAGATCATTCAACTTGTGATTGTTAGGTGGTGTGATGTATAACTTCAAACATTGAAGGAAGTTGTTCAATGCTGCTTTAGCCTTATTTTCCAAGTCAGTCGCTTCAAAATCAAATAAATGAAGTCTAGAGAGATGGACGAAACAGGCCGAGGAGAGTAGTTGAAGCTGTTTGAGACACTCTGATGGTTCCAAGTATTTGAAGTTGTCTAGGAATGCACTGGCAACTTCGAGTGCAAGCTGGGGGTTTACAAATGATATTATTTCAAAGACGAAGTCCTCCATGTGCAGTTTCCACATCAACTCGCAAAACAGACATTTCGGTATAGTAGGAGTCATCCATATTAGTGAACTTATCTCGTTTGACTCGACTAGCTGTTGCAGCTCTGGCAGGTCTGCGTTGAACACAAGGTACACAGCTAGCTTCCTTGCTTCAGCGGTGTTCGTTACTTTATTATTTACAACATATTTATTTCTTTCAAGGAATGTCAGTAAACTATCGACGACTGAATCGATTTCATCTTCATTGCCTGAAAATTAAATTGAAATTAATTATTATGCAAATAGTGGCGACCGCACAATTTCAACATAATTGGACAAATCTATAAAGTTCAAAATATTAGAAAAAATATGGTCAGAATAGTTACCGCCTTTTGCAGTTAGTTTTGAGAATTGGTGAACGTTGTCCGCAGATAAAATTGCGCCTTGAAAGGCAGATAGTTCCGGGCTAAAGTCCATTGTTATAAATAATAGCTATTACATTTATATTATAAATGTTTTAAATTTAAAAGCCTATCCCAACTCAAGTCAGTATATATTATGTTTTTTTTTTTTTAGTTTCTTTATGGCTCCACACGATTAGTGTATTTAGCCAGTGTCAAGTATTGAAATTTTTCAAGTTTTTATGAATTTTCATCGTAGAGATGGGTCAAAGTCACATTTCAGGTCAGTTGTCAAGTAAAAGTCTAGTCTAAATCATACCTTCAGTAAAGATGTGGGTGTTTACTGAATTTCAGTGGAATTTTGGTGAGAACGCAAATAGCATGTTTTTCAACATTGTGCTGTTTCCCTACACTCGCACACATTCACCGGCACTTAATGGTTAATAATCCACATTTATTACATATTAACACGCGGAAGAACACAAGTTTTAGGAAAAATACAATGAGATCACACACACTTTTCCACGTTCCCGCCAAATCTCCATATATTATGTTACTCTTTGCTCAAGTCTCAAAACCACAGATAACTGTATATTAGTCAGAGACAGATAGGACAGTGCTAGGTTAACGATTAGTTACAAAAATATACGCCAAGCGCTAGTGTCGCCTATTGCTCACAGAACCTAGTGTTGTTCCACATTATACGATAAAAGTGACGATGACCATAAAATATCGATAGCGTAGTGATGTGCTACGGATTTTTTTGTGTATGACCGATTTTATTATTTACAAAGTTTATTAATCGTTTTTTGATACGTAACGAAGGAAAGGTACAAATAAAATTACATATTATATTTTACTTTTTATTTCTTTTTTCCTCTTAACCTATGGGCTTTAAATTTTTCTAACGCAATTTGTTGAGGTGCACACATCTGTCTTACAATTTTTTCTCCTGTATTCCTCCTTTTAAAATTTTATTTAGTATGTTGCACCAATTATGTACATGGGTGCGTATCATTAAATTCATCAACCAATCTATTACTTCATTTTTTGTGATGTGTACACCCCAACCAATTCACATCAAATTTCCTATAAATTTCTTGTTTGATTCGTTTTTTAAGAAATTTCTTGTAGGCATACTTATTTAAGAAATCATGGATAAGGCCCGAGATATCTCTATACAACATTAAAAATCTCTTTGATGGATAAGTTAGATTTTTCGTTTTAAAAGGGTGTATTCTCGTTGCTCGATCCATCTGTGAAATATATCTGTTTTACTTTGTGTATATGTCTCAGAGCATCTCCTACAATCAAATTTTTTTGTCACTTTTCTGCACACATATCCTGCTGTATATGCAGAAGAGTCTACGCGCAATCTCTCATTAACTGGATTTAGTGATTGGTTTATGCTAATGTTGTGGGTTGTTGTGGGTCCACTACATACAGCATTTTCTTTATCCTCATCCAATGTTGATGAGAAAATCTTATCAACATTGGATGAGGATATAACATTTAAAAATCTACAACTGTATCTCCTTTTTCTTCCTCACAGTTTGCGTAGATTGAATGTGGACCCATAACGTTGGACATTAGCAATGACTTGAATCCATTTATGAAAGGATTGACGTTTCTGTAGTTGATGGCTCTGATCCTACCAAAAAAATTCTCCAGAGGATCCTGATTTATGTTTCTTGGATAAAAATATTGTAAGTCATATTTTTCAAACAACAGTTTAGACAACCTTTCAAAACTTTCCAAAGTTGTAACCCATCCATTAAGACATGGAAATCGAACCTTATAGGTTTTTTTATATCTGTGAGCTCTCTTACTAGATTTATCTAAAAATTGTATATTTTTCAGTATTTCTTTCGCTTCAGTCCAAAATTTGAAGACATGATGAGAGTTTGGTTTAATGGGTCCACGTAGTTTGCCCCGGACAGTGCTCCCTCGCGATCCATTCACACTATCGAATAATTTGTCCATAAATTCTACAGCTTCACCTGTTGTGGCCATTGTCGCACTCACATTTTCCCCTGAGGCTGTAGTTTCTGAAATAATAAATAATTATATTTACTTTAATAAATAATGAATAAATAATTACATTAACTTTTGTGCATTAGTATTCAGTTTAAATTCAATTTCTTATTAGTATAGCGTTTAAGGTGTGATTTTATGTATGTATGTTGATGCTGCCTAACAAACAAGCATAATTCTTTAATGCACATGCAGGCCAATGGTAAAATGTTTAACTATTAATAAAGTGGTTTACAATTATATTTTCACATGCTGCGAAACTGATATATTCCATCCATCTATTCCATTCATAAATAAAAAACTATTAGTTTTTTATGGGTCATTGTTACCCACAGGAAGGTCATTGTTGTCTTTCTATGTACACGTTAGCTTAGACCTTAATATACCTATCTCAATCTTGAACCCGCAACCTCCGGGCCTTCAAGTCCCGTCGGTACGATAAAATTTTGGATTGTGTTTAACAATTTACAAAAATATAAAGTGTGAAACACTTCAAAGAAACATAATATTTGATTTACGCAGTGCAACATCTATCGTCGGATTTGAAAACTGTAATGATTTCTTCCGAATGATTAACTTACGTAATAAGTAGTCATAGATAGTAGGCGCCACCAATGCATAATTGGGTTAACAAAATGCAATCCACTAATTTCGTCGTAACGATGCTTTGCACCGTGGCTTAATTGGCAAAGCACCGGAACATGTCTTTCCGGAGGTTGCGGGTTCAAGTCCCGTCGGTACGATGAAATTTTGGATTGTGTTTAACAATTTACAAAAATATAAAGTGTGAAACACTTCAAAGAAACAATGTATAAGTCATATATATATATATAAGTTGTCCATACTAAAGAAACTCCGTTCAAGGTCGGTCTCATGGGGGCCGGTGTACGCGATCAAGTTTAATATGTAGCAGGGAGTTGATCACGAAAGTCACTGAATGAACGAAATGACGAGGACGGAGCTATACAGCCTACATAGCTGCGTCCCCGTCATTTCGTTCATTCAATGGTTTTCGTGATCAGCCCCCAGGTCTGTGGCACAGACTAAACTAACCACAGAACACTATTTCTCAAGGTTTGACTCACGGGGAGAAACTAACTACTAGGTGGAGTAGAGATCTCGGGGGATAGAATTATCATCCGTGGAAGAGATGCTACTCATCTAAGACGATGGCGGGGACGAGGTACCCAAGATGTCAGCGGGTAGTGGGTAGTGTAGCGGGGAAGGGAAGCGTGTTTAGCCGTGTCACAGATTATATAATAGTTACTACGTAGTTGTGTGCTAGAATGACCGCTACCTCGTCCCCGCCACCGTCTGTCACCCCGCGGGACTGTCGCGCACGAGGTTGCCGTTCTATAGCTACGCATGCTACGCGAATGCACTCTTCTTCGAGTCTCTATGGCATTAGGGCTAGCGCACACGGGCACAGAATAATTAATATTACAAGTACAGAAAATGCACTCCCTGAGAGCAAAAATGCCAGATTTAATTGTCAACTTGTCACATCACATTTTGGTTCTTTCGCACCTTCTTTCGTGTTACTATTCATTATTCTGTGGTGTTTTAGAGACTCCGAAATGATAATTTTTTTAAGTTCCAAAAAAACTAGCTACCCGCACCGGCTTCACACGGGTGTAGTTTTCAATCTCACTTTATAAACGGTAACACTAGCATAGAAAAGATAATAATACTATGTAACACTAGGTAACCGTAATGGCCCGTTTAGAGACTCCGAAATGATATTTTTTTTAAGTTCCAAAAAAACTAGCTACCCGCCCCGGCTTCACACGGGTGTAGTTTTCAATCTCACTTTATAAACGGTAATTTTTCAAAAACATTATTTAATACAAAACTTGTCCAGATAATTACACAAGTAAAAAGTATTAACAAAATCGGTCCAACTAGGCTATCTCGACAGCGGAATCCGCGGTGAGATTTTAATTTCTCTGCGCGTATTTCGATCGTGATACGGTTGAATTTCGTAGTACACTATTCATTATTCTGTGGTAGTACGAAATTCGAATCTCACCGCGGATTCCGCTGTCGAGATAGCTTACAGAATAGCCTAGCAGCTGTTGTGTCAAGCGCTTACATACGATTTTAATTTGTCTATATGTACATCCGTGCCGGTTTTAGCACTACCAGCGCCCTGGGCGAGATTCATACGGCGCGACGCCACCCGGGGGTGATTCCCGCGTTGCGGATTGAACGGTGCGAACCATTTTAGTGTTGCCAACACAATATGTCCAGCGTCCTGGCGGTCGCCCAACCGAGCCCTACCCTTACGCCGCTACTGCATCCGTTACATAGGACATACGCATTTCTATTTACTAGTGGCATTGCCCAAGTACCAGCCTACCTACCTAGCCAATGTATATCGCATCGCTTCCGCACAGCACAAAAATTAGCACTCAAATATAGAATAATAGACTTAATAAAATAGCATACAGCTTACCTAGCGGTTTTTGCTGTTTTGTGCTGTTATCGGTAAGTATATTTGTACAATTATAATTTTTCTGCTATGCGGGAGCGGTGCGGTATATATGGCTAGGAACTTTAGACTGTTATATAATCTGTAACTTTGGTAACATTAAGGTTAAACCGCACTAAGCGACACTTTTAGGTATACCGCCTAGGATGATGGATTACAATCCATCATCCTAGCGTAGGACTATCCCAAAATACGCCACTGAGCTCTATCTTCGGCTCATTGGGAGGGGTATGCCCTCCCCGTGAGTAATAGTGTTCTGTGGGTATGCCCTAATCGCCACACTGGGCAGGCGGCGAATTATGTACAAGCAAAATACTTATTTTAGTCTGGAGACTAAAATAAGTATTTTGCTTACCCTGGTTTTCGATTGTATTTTGCATGGATGCAAAATACAATCGAAATCGGTTGATCTTAATGCCTTTATGTTTCAAATTATTTATTAAATAATAAAACAAAAAAAGACGTTATGCCGTATCTATTTATTATTATTTTTGAGTTTTTTCAGTAAGCTCTGGAGGTTTCTTGACGCACTCTTGTACTGTGGGTCTCTTCTCAAGGACTTCTGATATAATTCTTGTGCCAAACTATATTTTTCCCAGCGATGGTACAGGACACCTGTAAACAAGTACTAGGTATTTATTGTTAGTTTAATGTATATGTCATGCCCCATCCACACTCTCGCGAGGCGCCTCCTAGAGCCTCTCGGCACGAGTCTTGGCGATTGAAGGCGGCAGGTGTTAGCCATCCACACTCTCGATTTATACAGCGCGTCTCACTCGCGTCCTTTGACTCGCGCGCGCCTATAGACGTAATATAAATGAATGGTGCACTTCCGATGTTTTGACAAATTCAATTTAATTTGTATACTTTAGCAATAAGGTTGTAATTGCTCTGTAGAATAAAACGGCCCAATTGAGAGACACCAGGGTGGGAGTGTGCCCTTGTCTAACAACCTGCTAGTCCTATATATGTTCTATACTATATGTATGGTATATATATAAGTTGTCCATACAAAAGAAAGGGACAATCTCCGTTCAAAGTCGGTCTCATTGGGGGCCGGTGTACGCGATCTAGTTTAATATGTAGCAGGTCTGTGCTCGCGCCTGAAAAACCGACACGAAGCGGAGCGATAGCGAGGCCAGGCGAGGGAAGACGAGGGGACACGAGCGCACCGTCCTCACTCTCGCACTCACGTTCCCTCGTGCAGGCTCGTGGAGAGCCGAGAGTCTGGATGGGGCATCACACTCATAAACTTACGCGTTTATAATATTAGCGTATATACACATATTAAAATTAGAAATTAAAAATAAGGTCACAGCTTACCTAAATTAGCGTAATGTATGGCTTGAACGTTTCTATCAAACAACTTGATAGCTAGCAGATAATGTTTTTCTGCATCTTCATAACGGTCCAACTTGCCGTATACATTGGCCACGACAAAATTCACATGCGGCGAATCGGGTAGATTATTTAAAGCCGTCGGTATTAGTTCTAGAGCTTTTTGGAGTTGCCCTGAAACAAAAATAAAAATATTTTTTGTTATTTTTAACCAACTTCACAATAAAACTGGCCAAATGCGAGTCAGCATCGCGACTCTTATCGCACACTTAGGGAGGGTTCCGTTCAATACGAAACATAACAGAGTTTCAACCTAATATATTTGATTAATTGATATTACCAAGAATATTTGGTTTGGTCGCGATCTAGAAAGACGGGGCTCGTTTACTAGCGCCATCTATGTCATTTTGCCGAAACTAATTAGACAGATGGCGTTTATAAACATGATCTTTGTATGGGGACCCACTTTAATTTTTAACTTTATTTTGTTTTTAGTATTTGTTGTTCTAGCGGCAATAGAAATACACCATCTGTGAAAATGTCAACTGTCTAACTATCACGGTTAATGAGCTATAGCCTGGTGACAGACGGACAGACAGACAGACAGACGGACAGCGGAGTCTTAGTAATAGGGTCCCGTTTTACCCTTTGGGTACGGAACCCTAAAAACGGAGGTTCTCAATTCGTTTGTTTTTTTGTACCTCAGAACTCCGTCAAATCTAAACCGATTTGAAAAATTCTTTTTTTGTTTAAATGATTATGCCTCCCGTTTGGTCCCATTCAAATTTTATCGAGCTATGACAAATATCTCCGGAGATATGGAGATAAAAAATATGAACTAATTTGCATATACTTAGATGACATGATTATAGCCAAAACTTTGACTATCGCGGCATGTTAAGTTGGTTTTTAGGGTTCCGTACCCAAAGGGTAAAACGGGACCCTATTACTAAGACTCCGCCGTCCGTCTGTCTGTCTGTCTGTCCGTCTGTCACCAGGATATAGCTCATTAACCGTGATAGTTAGACAGTTGAAATTTTCACAGATGGTGTATTCCTGTTGCCGCTAGAACAACAAATACTAAAAACAAAATTAAGTTTAAAATTAAAGGGGGTCCCCATACAATAAACGTGTTTTTAAATGCCATCTATCTAATTAGTTTCGGCAAAATGACATAGATGGCGCTAGTAAACGAGCCCCCCGTCTTTCTAGATCGCGACCTTACCAAATATTCTAGGTAATATCAATTAATCAAATATATTAGGTTGAAACTCTGTTATGTTTCGTATTGTACGGAACCCTCCCTAAGTGTGCGATAAGAGACGCGATGCTGACTCGCACTTGGCCAGTATTATTTTATATTATTGCCTATGCTATTATGCTACCTTTACATATTCCATTATTTATTGAAAAAATCAACGTAAAACAGAATGATTGATTGATTTATAATTTAGGTACCTGTGTTATCCAAGAGCGCTAAAAGATTGGTCCAGGCCAGATTATGCTTGGGGCTTAACTTGATTGCTTCTAACCAGGTCTCCATTGCAGACTTTGTTTCGTTTAATTCCAAATACTGCAATACAAAAGAAATAACTGACATAATACTATTAGCGCACGGTTTCGCATTCGCTTTAAAAAGTAACCTATCATCAGCTATCAATACGGGCTATCTCTGTGCAAAGTTTCAGCCTAATCGGTGCAGCCATTTAACCGTGAAAATATTCTAATAAATATTTATATAGAAAGTATATAATATACTCTACTGTGCCCTCCAGTTAACCCTCCAGATTTAACTATTTATGACTTACCAAGTTACCTAAATTATAAATGCAGTCCGGATAGTTCCTGCGATATTGCAAAGCCTTGTTGTAAGCGTCGTGGGATTCTTTATACCGTTTAGTTCTACCCAGTACGATGCCCAGATTCATCCAAGCCGCTGGAAAATCTTCTCTGAAGAATAAAAACTGTTAATAATATTAAGCGGCGTTGTGCACTTTTTTTGGGATGAGTAAAAAATGTTAAAACTCGCGTCAGGGTCACGTGTCCTGATCGTAAGACGGAGCGCAGGGCGCTTGCGCGAGGTGTCATTCCAAAATATTCAAAAATGACGTGTTCAAGTTTTCACTTCTGCCGGCACTCCCGGAGTGCAACCCGTTGTTTTTAGGTTCCGAACCCAAAGGGTACCAACGGAACCCTATTACTGAGACTCCGCTGTCCGTCTGTCTATCTGTTTGTCTGTCTGTCTGTCTGTCCGTCTGTCGCCAGGCTGTATCTCATGAACCGTGATAGTTAGACGGTGGACATTTTCACAGATGATGTATTTCTGTTGCCGCTATAACAACAAATACTAAGAACAAAACAAAGTTAAAAATAAAAGGGGGTCCCCATACAAAAAAACGCGTTTTTTACTATAGCGCCATCTATGAACGATTGGTCACCTTATTAATAATATTAATTACTAACACCTCTGTGTTAACGTTCATTTAGTTGGTGTTAGGAGTTCGTTAGATATTCGTTAGATGTCGTTCGGGACCCCCGTGTGCGGGACAAAAGTCTGACTCGCACTTGGCCAGTTTTTTTTTTAAATTATATCTAATAAGCTAGCGGTTGATCACTATGGTCGATTGCGTCACCAAGATGGTAAACACGCTAGGCCTAGAATGATCTCATGGGCTGTGTGCTACTGTTACACCGTAAGGTCATGGCAGCAATTTTTCTCCTTGCAGGTGGTAACATTTTGGTAGCAATTCAGGCGGAATATCGATATAATGTTTCTACCACCTGTGGACAAACACCCGTGCTACCGTGCTAGTATTTGACCAGCGACCTTCCTCTAAAAAGTTAAGCCATCATCCTTTACGCCAACTGTAATGCTGTCATTGTAAACTGCATCTATATTTGAATGCTTATTGTTCTACTGTTCCGTAGAGGTGCGGTACAAATGGGCCTTCGCCACTAGGTATATATAATTCCTCACAGACGTACAATACGTCTGTGTAATTCCTACGCTTTTAGATAACTTACTATTTTTAGGCACAGAGTAAATAGTAGTATAAGATTAGGTGAAATCTAGATTTATTTCCTTTTTAACCGACTTCACAAAAAAGGAGAAGGTTCTCAATTCGTCGGAACTTTTTTTTAATGTATGTTTATCGATTACTCTAAGATGCCTGAACCGATTTAAAAAATATTTTTTTGTTTCAAAGGGTACCCTTCCCAGCAGGGCTAGCATGGCCTAATCCCGGGGGAAAGACACAAATATTTCCCACTGACAGGAGATCAACACAACAATTTAAACGCTTGGTGAAGTTTAACCCCGAGTTTTGATTTTGTTTCGTATTAAAAAGATTTAAAAAAGAATTGATTAAAAGTCAGCAGGCGTTTATAAATGTCGAAAAACTTTACTTATAATTTGCCTTCTCCACCAAACAAAACACGGATAGATGGAAAGACAAAATAGCCCCCTTGCCATGCTAGCCCTGCAGGTTGTCCCATTTAAATTTTAACGAAATCGGCTTAGCCGTTTTTAATTATATTAACATTTGTATTACGATGCATTCACTTATCTCGACGACATACTACTAACTACTGGCACAGATTATGTAATAGTTACTACGTCTACTGGCTACTTTGACTAGCGCGACGTTTGAAGTCGGTTTTTTTAGTTTTTTAAACTATCTTAAATTAAATTGTAATCGAAACTAGGTTGGTTACCGAACATCAGCACCGACTGTTGATAAAATTTTTGTAATAAGTATCTATCCTCCGAGGTGATAAGAATGATCTGAATTTATACCCAGAGTTGGCTCAGATGAGGGAATTCATCAAGTGTTGACAGCACAGATGAGAAATTATTTATATATTATATATATATAATTACATACACATTCTATTTTAAAATATTTTATTTAAATTAGTTAAACATAGGTAAAACGAAAGTGTATAATACTCACTTGAGACTGATAGCATTTTGCAGGTAAAACTCAGCCTCGTTAAATTTATTTTGGTTTTTAAGCAAATTGGCCAAGTTGTTCATAGCTTGGTAATATTCTGGATACAACCTGTAATCAATCGTATAGAATGAGGCGTTTTTTAAAAATTAATGTTAGTTCCTGGAGTCTCAACAGATGGCTTTCAAATAGAACACAATAATCTGCCACTGTCATACGCGATAAATCTGACCATGAAGACTAGATGATCTGACAAACCTCATGTTCTTTTTTCATTCGTTTTCGACAGATTAGCACTTATTTTTCCAATAAAAAAACCTTTAAAGATCCTAAGATTCTTATATAATTTATTTCTTAATTCTTAGTATATTTTTAGGGTGCCAAAAAGCCAAGTAGTATTATAAGTACTATTGATGCCCTGAGTTCTAGCATGATGTACAGAATAGCCAAAGACAATGTTTGTGGTATGTATTAGTCATTATTATAAATGAAAAGCTTGTACACATCTCCTTTTAGCATGTAAAATTCAAGTGTACTTATATTAGAAACTAAGAGTCAACAATTACCTGATTGCTATTCTATATTCTTCTAGCGCCCATTCAGTGTACAGATTCGCGTCGGCAACTTTGGCGACGTTGTAATGCACTTTAGCGTTTAGCGGACATACTGACAAAGCACTAGTAAAGAGAAGATATTCGTTCTTCCATTCTAAGGAACGTTGCCAGCTTCTTAATGCATATGTAAGTATTAACAGCCCGTAGAGGAATATACCAAGCTGAAAAATAAAGTCGGTATTAAACGATGCTCCAGCGCAGAATGTGGCCATTTGATTGGCTAAATCGCGCCTAAATAACAAATCAAAATGGATTGTCTGGACATAGAAGACGGCAATTGAAATAGGCGCAGGACAATTAACTTAAGTCCAATGCACAAAGAAGAATGCTAAAACTACAAACCTGACCATTGTATCTTCTAATAACTTTCTGCAGTCCGATGACAACAAGCCAGCAGTACCCAGCCGATGAAATGTAAAGCACTCTCTCGGCAATCACAAACCCTACTGGATACAAGATGTTCGCAGCAGGCAGGAATGGTATCACCACGAGAGAAACAGCTGATATCAGTTGTCTGAAATTTCAGAAACATTAAAGGAAAATTCTGAAATATTGAAATGTTACGAAATTTCACATTCGTTGAAGGCAAAACAAAATCCCAATTCATCATCATCATCATAATCAGCAATCAAATTACAATCAAATTACAGTCCACTGCTGGACATAGGCCTCTCCTATGGCAAATCCCAATTAGTAGCATGCAATATATTGGAACCCGCATCACGCATATTTGTCGCTGTGAGAATTAGAGATGAGCGATGAGAGAATTAGCACTTGCTTCGTGAGTAATTATTTGAAATTTGAACTCTTTAGAAACTTTCATATTTATAATTTTAGAAGGAAGTAGGATAATGGTAAGTGCAATGATGCACGAGACTAGCAATTCAGAGTTGTACGAGTTAGATTATCTACCTATGTGTTTTAGGCAGACAACATTACAATCCAACACATCATCTTGCCATTAAGTGACACTAGAGAACCAATTAGATACATACATTTATTTTTTTTTAAAAAAGCTAACTTATACCATTTTGTGTACATATTGCATATTACTAGTAGTCTTGTTAACACCTTCAAATAAGCTCAATATGCTTGGGGGTCGAACTCACGACCTCTCATTCCCAGGCGGACGCCTTAGCAATTAGGCTATAGCCGCTTCGAGACATTAAAATCACGCCTCTTTCTCGTTGGGGTAGGCAGAAACTACTTGTTTCCACAAGCTTATGATCCTGACATATCTCTTTCGCTTCTTCCTCTTTCATGAGTAGAATCCGGAATAGATGCTCGCCGGTTACAGGTACTTTTGACTTGCCTTAAAACATCTTAAAACATCTCCGATCTGGGCGTGATATGTTCGTCTAGGTCGGCCTATACCGGCTGTCCCATTCACACTCGTCTCATAAATCTGTTTTGCCAATCGTCCTTCATCATCCTCATTAGATGTAGAGAACAAATAAAATGAACAAAAAAGATTGATTAGCAGATTTATAAATACCTTTTGCTTCTCCTTCTAATTCTGCCATCAATTAAAGTTCTTATCAAAAGCAGGCCATAAAGATTGATCAGTATAATGAATATATATCTATAATCGAGGATGTTTTTGCTGCCTATAAGGTGTATGCATCCCATGGACCAATCATAGCACAACCATTTAGGCCATACAAGTAACAGGAAGTTTATAAAGTAAAGGTAGTTATATGTTGCTATCTGTAAATTAAAACAGAATTAGAATTTTATACACAGTGGATTTTGTGATGGGACTATATGCGTATCTCTTTCCTTGTGACTTAGACTGAGGTACTTACAGTGAAATTAATAAGTTATTTTTAACACATTTTGAGAAGCAATATGCATTCTTATAATTAACGCAAAATACATTTGTGATGCTCATTCAACCAGTTTCTGATAGGATCAAAACACTATCAGCATAGCTTCGACATAAATCTATACCTATACATAGCTATATGTAAGCATTGCTAAATGTTAGTGAATGTAGGCAGAAAATTAAGTAGTCTCTTTAGCGACGCCATAACTGCATACAGCTTGCAACTGGTTGAATTAGATCTCAGGTCAAACATTGACTAATCTTCAACCTATATATTCCCAGACGTGTTAAAGGGTATATCTATACTGCCGTATCACTTTTGGAAGAACTTGTCCCCTTTTAAAATCAGCCTAGAGCTTCCAGCAACCATGACCTGCGTTATTGTAGGATTGACATTAAGTGTAAAGGCTTTACTCCAGTATGGTATATGCTGCAGGTCTGCAAGTGTGTAGGCAATAGCATCAATGACAAATTATTAGGAGAGCCTTGGCAATATATTTGAAGGGTGTCTACATACAGGTACACAGAGAAATAATTACCCTAGTGAAGAATTTATCAGCAAATGCAGCCGGGTTATCCATAGGTTTGAATACTGGTGTAGTGCCACCCATGACAGCCCACCTTCCATACAAAAGCACTGCTGCTGATAATGCAACTACACATATTCTCACCACTGAACCAATTGCTATGCTAGGGGTTAGATTCTTGCTTTGTTTAACCCTTTTCAATCTGAGTTTTGTTGCTATTTCATGGCATATGCAAAGACCCTGAAATTAATAATTATAAAATAAAATTCCTTTATTGTATTTACCTAATAAATACTTTCTTACCCGTTCTATTTTTATTGCATTCAAGCATCAAGAACATTATTACATGCATGAGGTCCATATTGTTTAGAGTTAGGCATTTTAAGTTTCATACAGACAAGCTCTTGACCACTATCTCACCTGATGTTAAGTGATGATGCATTATACGATGGTAAGTGCTTGTCTGGAACTGGAAGATGGAAGTAAGATGAGGCACTGGACATCTGACATTTTTTTAATCCACATAGATCAAATTGTTTTTTTTTTTCTATACCAGATAGGCAAGATTTTGACCACAACTTCACCTGATGTTAAGTGATGATGCGATCAATGATGTAGTAGACTTACCTAGATTGATATCTGTTTACTTGCGATTTGAAGACCCCAGGTTTTGGTTACTAGGAAAAAAATAAATAAATGATTATTACTTCTTGATGTTTTATTGGAACATTATCTAAAGGCTTTGAATACTTCTGTAGAGAATTCTAAGTTGACCCCTAAAAGTTCCATATATAAATCATCATTTATTTTTTGGGGTTTTTTATTTTACATTAGAGCACTATCTGTGATGATGTGGTCGAAGATGGTGAACCTGCTAGGCCTGTAATACTCTGACCCTCAAGGGTGGTCTGCTGCCAGAACACCATAAGGTTATGGCGGCAGATTTTCTCCTTGATGGTGTAACTATATCTAAAAGCTTTAGATAGATTTGTAGAGAATTTTAAGTTAATCAGTATGAATTAAAACACACTTACCAATACTGTGACACCATACTCTTTGCAAAGCATTGATATTCCAGACACAATAACACATACTACTAAATAAATGAAGCCATATTTTCTTGCTGTTTGAGCTTTTACATAAGCCCAGAAAGCTAAGAAGAAGGTTATCCCTGCTAGTATATCAGCTCTTCCTACAATCCCCGAGACTGATTCTACATGTATTGGATGCACTGAAAACAGTAATGTAGCCAAGTAAGCATCATCTAAGTTTTTTGGATCTTTACTTGGTTTTATTAGTTTGTAGAATGTCTGCCATGCTAAAAGACAGCAGATTACATGACACAGTAGATTTGTGATTTTAAAATGAGCCGCTACAAGTTTCTCTCCACTTAGTTTGTAGTTGAGCCTGAAAAATAAAATAAAAAGTGTATACTGCTTATTCTTACCTTAACGTGTAAAAATTCAACAGTTTAGTGAGAATTTGAGTCGAAGAAACTTAAAGTGTGAAGGTATTTATTTATTGATTTAAAATGTGGTAAAATTCACCTGAATGTTATTGTAGTCAGAGGTCGGTATGACTTATGACTCAAGTTAGCCTTAATATTTGTGCCCCAGAAGTCGTTTATGAAGGAATCAGTCCAGGAATCGCTAAAAACATCTTTATTCTTCACTACCGCTTCTGAATCGTCGAACACGAAATCACCTTGTAAACTAAATAAATAGGGCACGATGGATAAACATATAATACTTAATGTCTTGTAGGTCATTAACTTTGCTCCCATTTTAAATATTTTATTATTTTTAATTCAAGAAATTCATAAATTTAACAAAATACGAAACTAACCAAACAAACCGGTACTTTATTTTTTTCTTTCACCTTCATTTCTTATCTTATAATTAACTTCTTTAAGGTTCAACACAAGTAGTGCATTTAGCCAGTGTCAAGTTTTGATTCTTCAAGTTTTTGAATATTCTAGTTATAAAGATGGGTCAAAGTTATATTTCAGGTCAAGTTGAAGTCAATGTATAGTCCAAGTCATACTTGTATATTACTTATACTTATGTAGACTTTACTGAAGATTTTCAGTGGAATTTTGGTGAGAATATAAATAGCATGTTTTTCAACATTGTGCTGTTTCCCTACACTGGCACACATTCACCGGCACTTTATGGATGGATAATGATCCACATTTATTCTTATAGCACTTTAACTCGCGGAAGAACACAAGTTTTAGGAAAAATACTATGAGAACACACACACATACACTTCTCCGCGTTCCCGCCAAAACCAATCGGTACTTTATTTTACTTTGCAAACACCATGGATTAAATTATATACTTTCTCTATGGTTACAATAAATAATCTAAGACTAAAGTTTTGAAGAGGAGTTTTGGCGGTAACGTGGAAAAGTGTGTGTGATCTCATTGTATTTTTTCCTAAAACTTGTGTATTTCCGCGAGTTAATGTGTAATAAATGTGGATTATTAACCATTACGTGCCGGTGAATGTGTGCGAGTGTAGGGAAACAGCACAATGTTGAAAAACATGCTATTTGCGTTCTCAACAAAATTCCACTGAAAATCTTCAGTAAAAACCACATTTTTACTGAAGGTATGACTTAGAGTAGACTTTTACTAGAAAACTTAAATTCATAAAAACTTGAAGGATTTCAATACTTGACACTGGCTAAATACAATAATCGTGTGAAGCCATAATAATTTTAAAAAAAGTTTTGAAGAGAGTTTTGGCGGGAACGTGAAAAAGTGTGTGTGATGATTTTTAGGGTTCCGTACCCAAAGGGTAAAACGGAACCCTATTACTAAGACTCCGCTGTCCGTCTGTCTGTCTGTCTGCCCGTCTGTCACCAGGCTGTATCTCATGAACCGTGATAGTTAGACAGTTGAAATTTTCACAGATGATGTATTTCTGTTGCCGCTATAACAACAAATACTAAAAACAAAATAAAGTTAATAATAATAGAGGGTCCCCATACAAGAAACGTGTTTTTTTCGGCATTTCACGCCATCTATGAACGCTAAGTTAGGTAAACGTCCCATAGATGGCGTTATATTGAAATGTCGATCCCTAACACCTTTGTTAGACGTTAGATGGCGTTATAAGAAATAAATTGTTTATTAATTATTATTTATTGCTAGCGAAAAATGATAATATTTACTACGTATTTTTTGCGCGATCTTATAAAATACTGTAATGTGGTACGGAACCCTACGAGTGCGAGTCCGACTTGCACTTCGCCAGTTTATTCTAAAAACTGTGTTCTTCCGCGAGTTAATGTGTATTAGTTTTAAAATTATCTGCGAGATAATAATTGTTTGCTCCAGGAATCCAAAAGGGAGTGTACCACGTCGTTTTGAAGAGTGGAAGCGTGTTGTCGTGGATTACGTGGTAACCTCGATTCCTGGGCAAACTTGTACCGTGATTCGCGGCGTTATGTAAGGGTGGTTGTAAGGGCTGATGAAATGCGAGGTTAGGCACTAACCTTGTGTGATTTTTGAATCACATGAACAGGTCACATGCGAGTTGGGTTTCATATTTTTATGATCCTAATTGGCCAATTAAAATCATACAAAGTAGCTAGTTCCCTGACACGAAGTGATCCTTAGTCCACGGCATGGGTGCTCGACGATAACTCCAAAGTTTCCAGTCACTCGTCCGCACGCGAGGTTAGAAAAAACGTGGTATTACGACGGCGCCCGGTTGCGCCCAATTCGCGTGCAATCATAAAATTCACGTTCAAACCGCACAATTAGCACAAATATTACGCGTCCAAGGGGAACAACGATCATACGCGTCTTTCCAAGCAAAATTTATCGTCCCGCAATAATTCGACACCGTGTCGTTTTTCAATTTACATCACGCGGCTGAGAGCGACGGCGCCATAACAACTGCTCGCACGCAAGAGTTTTTTGGCAAGCAAGGTAAATACGACTGCGCCCGAGTCGTTAACAACGATATAACTTGTAAATTCGCAAGGTTATGATTACATTAAATAAACTCGCCAAGTGCAAGTCGGACTCGCACTCGTAGGGTTCCGTAACACAGTAGAGTATTCTATAACTATGATTTTTCAAAACTACAAAAATAACTTTGTTTTTCAGTGTTTGTATGAAAAACAAGGTTATACTTGCGGTCGCTATATCTCAACAACTGCTGACTGTATCTAATTCAAACCAATTTTCGTTGAAAGTTTTTATTGAGATCTACAGAATATATTTTTTCTAGATTTTCCACTCCCTTACTTTAGAAGTTAGAGGAGGGGGGACACAGTTTACCACTTTAGACGCGCCTATCTTTTGAATGATTGGCTTTGAGAAAAAATGATTTTAAGAACCTCAATATCATTTTTAAAGACCTATCCATAGATACCCGTGTAGGTTTGAAGAAAAATATTTTTTTTGTTCCAGTTCCATGTATGGGATGCCCCCTTTAAACTTTTATATTTTTGTATAAAAATCGGAAAGCGGATTACAGAATACATCTACCTACCAAGTTTCAATTCCGTAGTCTTAACAGTTTCGGAATAAAATGGCTGTGACATACGGACGGACAGACAGACATGGCGAATCTATAAGGGTTCCGTTTTTTGCCTTTCGGCTACGGAACCCTAAAAACAACAAAATGCATACGCGATGCCAAAGAAAAACCATTTGTCCCCGAAATATTCACACAGCTGGGAGCCGGCGAAAATCACAGACAACGCTAAGTGATCACAGACTAACTCACTCGCGTTTCATTGCGCCGGGTATGGCGCGAAATCAAATTTAGTACGGGACGAAACAATAATAATAGTAGGTAATTAGGTGTCGGATACACACTATAAGTGACAAGTGTAGGAAAACAGCTCAAAACTTGGCTTTTCGTGTTCACAAGATAACCTCACTAAAAATTTTCAGTTTACTATTCTGACTGAAAAACTTTAGTAAATACATATTTGTTGAAGGTATCATTTGGACGAGTTATGAGTTAAATTTGCCTAAAGTAATACTTTGACACTGGCTACCTATTCATAAGTATTACATAGAAATATAATAATCATGTAGTTAGTAAAACTATTTATTATTATAACCTATAATATATTAAGCTAACCACAGATCTAGGATTTCACTATATTCAGTGAAATCCTAGATCTGTGAATCTAACGATGTTATGATGTTTGTTGTTTACTGAAAAAAAACCAATACAAAGAAACTTATCTGTTACAGGTGTGCTGCAGAAATATTCTGGAGATGAAAATGAAATCTCAAAAATGCACGGCAACATATTTATTCCACAACAAATATTAACGGGTAATCACAAATATTTTGGGTTATCTACAATTGTACACTTCACTGGGGAGATGTCTATGCCTAAAGCAGATGGTTCAATAAGGCCTTGTCCCAGTAGCTTTGCTCCACACATTCCGAGGCGCTACGGGGACAGTAGAGCCAATGTAAAATACATAATCCACGCAAAATACGTATTTCTCAATGGCGTACGTAGATCTCGCACGAAATATTAGACGACATTCTCTGAATTAGTTTAGAACGCTTTGCTAATCCGGCAGAGCGTTGTGACGGAGCGGCGAGCGGCTGCGGTCGTCTCGCGCTAACAGCGACTTCAGGATGGGATTGTCGGAGCGCGGGTGGGGTAACTGTCAGTGTTGCATTGGAGCCACCACGATACTCCCCGGTAGAGGCGTCAGCGTGTGCTTTATATCTAGTTGGGTCCTCGGGTCTCGCAGAGCCGCAGCGGCGTGTGCAAGCTGTAAAGCGGCTTCAGGAGGAGCGCCGGCTCCTAGAGAAGCGATTTCTCGATCTAACGCGCTTCCCACGCATGTTAACAGCTCCGAGAACCCGAGGGAGATTGCGGCGCGACGGAGCCGGTTTAGTTCCTGCAACAAATAGCAATGATAGATAGCTCTTGAGAAGAATCTAAAAGTTTTAGAATCGAAATAATTGAACTTGCTTGTTACGAGGACACTGAAAACCTTAAGAGTAACAAGTACCTTATATAAATGCTGCGTCTTGTCAGGCAGTTTTCGCGCGTGTCGAAGCACCTTCTGTACGTCAGCGAGCAATGCGTGTGGTCGAGCCCAGGCGCACCCCGACCCGCCGCCGCTGTACGACCGCCACGACCGCACCGGGAACGTCTCACCTCCTGCACATTATATATGGTTTCTTAGCATAGCATAAGCAGCAAGTTACGTTCTTACACGACCGTAACACGCTCATGACTATGTATGTATTTACAGTCGTTACGCAATGCGTATGCGCGATCCAAGTACCACGACACAGTAAATGCACGTGAATTTAACTTGTTTATATCAGCGTTATGCTAGGCTTTATTTTGCGTTCTCTACGTAACTTTATGGATCATACATAGCAAGGGCCTATAAATATCAGCCACATAAAATTATTTGTCATGGTAGTAGAGCGGACCGAGCCAGGGCGAGGCGAAGGCTCCGGGGCGCATTACACAGAGCAGCAGTCAGGAGCGGCTCCATACCTTTTGCTAGATATGATTTTATAGATACCTCCAGTGTTGGACTCATTCAGGAGTCCCAGCTACTCAAGTGATCCGAGCCAGGGCGAGGCGGAGGCCCCGGAGCACATCACGCTAAGCCGCAAATAGGAGCGGCTCAATACTTTCCACTAGATTTTATATTGTTGATATCTCTAGTGTTAGACTCATCCAGGGGTCCCAGCTGGTTGAGCGGACCAGACAGAGCGAGGCGGAGGCCCCGGAGCGCATCACACTAAGCTGCAGACGTGAGCGGCTTCATAACTTCCACTAGTTTTCATATTGTAGATATCTCTAGTGTTAGACTCATCCAGGGGTCTTAGATGTTCAAGCGGACCGGACCGAGCCAGGGCGAGGCGGCGGCCCCGGAGCGCATCACACTAAGCTGCAGACAGGAGCGGCTTCATACTTTCCACGGGTTTTCATGTTGTAGATATCTCTAGTGTTAGACTCATCCAGGGGTCTCAGCTGGTCAAGCGGATCGGACCGAGCCAGGGCGAGGCGGCGGCCCCGGAGCGCATCACACTAAGCTGCAGACAGTAGCGGCTCTATAACTTCCACTATATTTCATATTATAGATACCTGCGGTGTTAGACTCATCCGGGGGTCCCAGCTGATCGAGCGGACCGAGCCAGGGCGAGGCGGCGGCCCCGGAGCGCATCACACTAAGCTGCAGACAGTAGCGGCTCTATAACTTCCACTATATTTCATATTATAGATACCTGCGGTGTTAGACTCATCCGGGGGTCCCAGCTGATCGAGCGGACCGAGCCAGGGCGAGGCGGTGGCCCCGGGGCGCATCACACTGAGCAGCAGACAGGAGCGGCGCGAGCGGCTCGCCTCGCACCACGCGGACATCGTGCCCCACCAGTCCGCACCGAGCAGCACAATCGCTGCCATGCCTTCTACCTAAAAATTAAACAATTACGGCTAAAAGAGACCGTCTTACGTCGTAAGTCTTAGAGCCAAGGTCATCATCATATATCATGCTGTGTTTGTTCACACAAACACTTTTCTACTAACTCACACACGTTTAAAAACTGTTTTGTTTGAGTATTGTTTACAAATAAATCATCAAATAAAAATGATGGTTATTCATACAATAATAACCGGAGATATAGACGCCGGACGCTACAGCAAAAGTAACAATGTTACGGGCCACGCGCAGTATTTAAGCCCGCCCACCGCCGCGCGAGCGTAATTTTTCGAGTGAAACTTATTAAACGAGGTATTTATGTATTGAATGTATTTGATGTTACAAAAGCGTGAATCGTAACACCCTTTTCCAGGTAAGACAATCGGTAACAAATTATTTTGGTATCGATTATATATCCTACTTCCTAATCGTATATGCGGAAAATACCTATAGTATGCGGAAGTTTGTTAGGATGGACGAATGTTTTTACTCTTTCTTAAAGGTACTATTATTTATTCTGTGCTCTTTCACACAAACACTTCTGAGCGAATTTGGATTAAATTTGAAACAGATGCGAAGTCGCGAGGCACAGCTAGTACTTCGTATTCGTACAAAGTATGCTTTCTGGTTATGAGGTCATTACCTTAAGAGCACCATGAAGTAACACGCAAAAATTTGGCACTTTACTCGGGTCTGATATGTCTTCTTCATTTGTACAACTGTCAGAACCAGATCCTTCCTGAAAACAAATGAATGCATCATGCTAACTGAATGTACAAATTAATATTTATCCAATAATGTTCAAATACTGAAAAGTTATTTATAATCTATATAATAATTTTAAAATCAACGTCGCATATATTTCTTACCTTTGTAGGAGTTTTGGATCCGTAATTTTCTCTACTTGAAGAATTTCCACCTGCTTGAGCTTGCGGTATAACCACATGTTTACTTATTGCTATTGGAGTACCTGGAGATGAAGATAGATTCCATTGTAATCAACAAGTAATAATATTAATATATTATATGATTCTAATTTTCTTTGAAAAATAAAAGGCACCTGTTGAATATACATTTTTTTTTGCAAGTTATGAAAACAATTAACTACTGCCTCACCTAATGTTAAGTGCAAGCTGTCTAGTTCATGGCTTTTTATAGGTTAATTTAATTTAAGTGTTTTTAGCATCGATAATCGATGTATATGTACTACGTACCAGATGTGGCGTGGCGAACTAGCTCTACGTTCAAATAAAAAGCAGTGCTGATGCTGAATCTACATCTCGCTTAGTTTAGCGTAAGTACACCTCACGCCCAATCGCATGCCGCTCGGTATGTAAGTCAGTTTATGATGGGCACCTCTGGTTTACATGTACCTCGATGGTTTTTAGTGGCTTATTAATAAAAACTACTTATTTATTTATCTAATACCACTAATACTATCAACGGCCGCGGATATAATTTGTGCCATCCACCGAAAAAGATGTGTGTTATCAGTAGAGATCGGAACATTGGATGCATATTTACAGTTAATTTTTAGTTATTGTTAAAAATCAGTGAATAAAAGTAAGGAAAAGCATCCATTTTAAATTGTTACAGGGCAACTGTCATTGGTGTCAAATCAGTTTATTACATCTCACACATAAAGTGGTTTCTATTTTAGCCAACATCTGAACTTTTAGTAAATATGACTATGATCTCAAGTTATCAGTTTACCGAAATCTAGATACTATGATATCCACCACCTTTTCTCACTAATATTTTCTGCAAAGCCCCTTTGTCACTCTTCATTCGGCGAGACTGCGGTTAAAAGCTTACCATTAAAAATTACAAAAGACCACATACTTAACTCTTGTTGCTGTACAAAGCCAACAACATGTATCTGGTTGGCCAGAGTGTATGTTCCGGCCAGGCTTTCATCGGAGATGGTCTGCGGCGCGGGGAAGAGCTGTACCCGAGCTTCTAGCTGGCCACACTTGAGAGAGCACCAGAACTCTTGGTACTGCTGTTCACATAGCCGCGTCATTGACGTTATCACCTGGATGTGTTAAGAGAATAAGTTGTTTTCAAGTTCAGTTTAATATTTGGGAGACTGTATTTTCTATACAGAGTCTATGTCTATGTATATGTATAAAATAGCGGCTTAATGTTGCTTTTCACGCATTTTGATAAATGCAGCTCTGAATTTGATATCCATTATCTCCATTATCTCGCCAACTCATGCCTATCTCATCTCTCTCCAAGTCTTTGTTGGTATCTGGTCTGTCCATCCAGGCTGGTCAGCCATTATATTGTCACGCTTCCTCTTTTTTGGTAAAGCCAATGATAAATTATTTATTAATGTTCAAGCTGTACTGTACCCTTAGTACTAGTTTTCATACCTCAATATTGTGTATCGAACAAAATTTTGTATGAAAAACAGCACCTCTAGTGGTTTTCACACTGAACTAAACTTAGACCAATCAGTGAGCCAGAATAAGTTGAAAACTATGTGAGATCTGTCAAAGTATATATGATGAAAACTCGTACTAAGGGTACTGAGCTAGTTAAAAACTAGCGATTATTTAAACAAGGTAACTAAATTGTACTTGCCCCAGGCACAGACAGTTGATCAGGACAGTAGATTGTACCTCGGGAAATAGTACCATTTGTTGTGTTGTTTGGATTGGTAGCGAGATCAATTATCTTTTGGTACAGTGGCATCGCTGTAAAAAAATCTATTATAAGTAACATTTAAATTTATTAAGTTACTAGCACTACAGTTTATATGCTAAGCAAACTGCAGAATAGTTGTGAAGCAATTTGTTAAGAAAAACTTTTAATTTGTTTTGTTAGCAATATAAGTATTCAGTTAAAATCTAATACTATAAGAATCTTTGTCCTGACATACTGACTGACTGACAGACAACGCACAGCCTAAACCGCTGATCGTAGAGACTTGAAATTTGGAGGGTATATTTGTCTTGTACGTAGGGGTGTATTAAGAAAGGATTTTCCAAAATTCACCCCTTAAGGGGATGAAACAAGGGTTCAAAATTTGTATGGAGAAACATGATTAGATAGTCTTTTCTATCCGAAACTTGTGCTTCAGTAAAAAAAATAAGTAAATACGTGTTTCAGGTTTTTTGAAAATCCACCCCTAAGAGGGTGAAATGGGGTAACAAAGTGTGAAAATCAATATTATTTCGATTGCGCTGAAATTTGGCATGCAGATAGTTATTACGACGTAAGTGCCCTCTGAGAAAGGATTTTCCAAAATTCACCCCTGAAGGGGATGAAAAGGGGGTTCAACGTTTGTATGGAGAAACAAGATTAGATAGTATTTTCTATTCGAAACTTCATACAAGTGCTCCAATAAAAAAATAAGTAAATACGTGTTTCAGGTTTTTTTAATTACACCCCTAAGAGGGTGAAATGAGGTAACAAAGTGTGAAAATCAATATTGTTTCGGATTGCGCTGAAATTTGGCATGCAGATAGTTAGTTCCCTCTGAGAAAGTATTTTCCAAAATTCACCCCTGAAGGGGATGAAACTGCGGTTCAGAGTTTGTATGGAGAAACAAGATTAGATAGTCCTTTATATTTGAAACATAACACAAGTACTCAAGTAAGTAAATACGTGGTTCAGGCTCTTTCGAAATTCCACCCCTAAAAGGGTGAAGTGGGGTAACAAAGTCTGAAATGAATATTGTTTCGGATTGCGCTGAAATTTGGCATGTAGATAGTTATTTTGACTTAGGTATCCGCTAAGAAAGAATTTTTCAAAAGTCACTCTTCAAGGGGATGAAGCGGGGGTTCAAAGTTTGGATAGTCATTTTATTCGACATTTCACACAAGTACTTCTGTAAATAAATAAGTAAATACGAGTTTTACACTTTTTCAAAATGCCACCCTAAGAGGATAAACTGGGGTAACAAAGTCTAAAAATCAATATTGTTTCGGATTGCGCTGACATTTAGAATGCAGATAGTTATTATGACATAGGTACCTGCTCAGTAAGGATTTTCAAAAAATTCCTCCCGGATACGGAACTGGGATTCAAAGTTTGTATGGCGAATTAAGATGAGATAAAGTATGTGTTGTAGGATTTTTTGAAATGGGGTAGGTAACAAAGTCTGAAAATTTGGGTTTTTCGGTCTTTATAAATATGAATCCCGAATTGCCTTAGTTACGCGATAACATGAAAACGGGTGAACCGATTTGGCTAATTCTTATTTGATGAATAATAGAATTGTTTTAACAAAAGAAAAGTTTTAAGTAAATAAAAGAAGTTTTTAATGCGGGCGAAGCCGCGGGTTATTTAGTTATTATATATAATATTAATTTACCACCAACATTTTTCCATTCAGCAATATCAACAGCAAGTACACTTTCAATTTGCAGATGACACAGTCAATATAGCAGAGACGCTGCCGACTTGCAAAGAATTTTGAATTTCTCCATCACATTGGTTTCTAGATGAATTTGGATAAAACCAATGTCATGTATAACAAGCATGTTGTAACTAATATGATCATATTTTTAACATACCCTGTTGCAAACAAGGATCATGTGGAGAGACTATGGGCAGTATGTGTATCTTGGCTGGAAATGAAGGTGGTAGGGGCAAAGTTTGAATAATACGGTTTCTGCCAATAGGACCCACTCCACTACTGCCATCTGTTACCTGTAAAACAACAGTTTATAGATTTCTCTTTCTAAGGTACTCTTAATATATATTCTGCCACTCCACACTTCTTAACCAGAAGGCACGCCAGTTTGCGAGACATTCTATACAAATAGAATTAGAAAACAAGTATTGTTAAAGTTGCAGCAAATTTGGAATAAAAAATCTTTATTATTATTATTTTATTTAATTTCACATCACGGGTCATACACACCGTCTTTTGGAGGGCATTGATGGAGCCGTATTATTATTCTTCCACTAGCTATTTCTTTATATAATAAGTGATAGGACAAGCTTGAGACACCTGACTAAGGTTTACGTGCATACTATCTCTGCACAGCATGAATTACCACAGATCTTAACTAGCTGCATCACCTTATGCAATGTTTGATTGCACTGTTTACTAAAACTATCAATACTTTGTAGTTTTGTGGTCCCATGGTGTACATGGGGCTGCTAGCAATACTACAATGTCTGGAAGAGATCGCTCTTTTTGCGATAAGACCGCCCATTGTACGGTTCATATTATATTTAGCTTTTTATGTTTGTATATATCTTATAAGTTGTGGTGTACAATAGAGAGTTATCTATCTATCTATCTACAATAAAACTGAGGATAAATAAACAAACAGATTTAAGGGTGATACTGATCACTCACACACACACTCACCATGAGTGCCACAACTTTACATAGTAATAGAAACTTAATTGACCATACCAAGATAATTTGTACTGGAGTTTGGTATCCCCATTCACTAAGTATCAATTGGTTGACTCCTAATAATGCAGTCTCAATGCAAGTCTTGTCACCATCTTCCAACACAGGCAGCTTGTTTTTGATA
This sequence comes from Cabera pusaria, assembly GCA_954871355.1. NCBI lineage: Eukaryota > Metazoa > Arthropoda > Insecta > Lepidoptera > Geometridae > Cabera > Cabera pusaria. Next base: position 16,113,894 of record OX940889.1, read on the forward strand.
CTCTCAAAATCACGTGTAAACGGGACCACAACTGAAATGAAAACATGAGAGTAGTGTTTCAACTGTGATAAGACACATTGTGAACATATTGAAAGCATTTGAATTTACAACAACTCAATCAAGTATTGTACTATTCATTAAATCTGTGCCTCAAACTATCATAAAAAACGCAGACGGATTCGTGCAGAACACCCTCGTGAACGCAAGTTCAGTAATACTAAATAATAATAAAAAAATACGCTTCCGTATCAGCTATAGCTACCAAGCGGCAGCAGGGTCGGACGCTTCCGTGCAGTATTACTTCGCAGTGTTGCTTACGTAGTAATCATAACCTATTGACTATGCCAGACTGAGCGCGGAAACTTATTACTCAAGAATTTGGTATTACTGAACATGCGGTCACTCGGGTGTTCGGCACGAACCTGTCTGCCTTTTTTATGATAGTCTGAGATCTGTGCCTTGAGTAAATAGTCTCATGAAAATAAAATAAATAAAGTAAGAGTATTCTAGAGTCAATACTTTCGTAGGTCGACGAGAAGGTTACAAGTGCTACATATTCCAACTTAGCGTGCACGTTTAAATAATCTAAAAATGTGTTTATTGCCGCAGTTGCAATTGTGTGCCTGGTATGACTTTCTGTAGTGTCGGACGATGGTACCGGCCGCGACATCGACAAGGATACGTCGAGTAGTAATACTGTAGGCATTTTATCACTTTTTAATTGGTCTCTTGATCTAATATTCCCTCATTTTAATTCTTACTACATATGTATTGTGATGTGTTATTATCAATTCGTAAACGAAACGAAACCACAGATTACTATATGAGTCAAACGAAACGACAACATAACAACCACAGATAACTTATACTAGAATGACATTGACAACAACAACAACATAGGCAGGGGCGACAAAATACAATAGGGATACCCATCACAGATAACTGTATATCAGTCCGTATACCTATTACGATGCGGATGCAATATATCGGAATATCGAAACCACCTTATTATTATACAATATACCATTATATCAATCAGCTTATTATTTAACTTAATATTTTTCAGAATTTTTCCTTTACACAAGTAAAGGCAAGCAAAAGTAAAAGCAAGGTATTTTAGCTTGTGCTAAAATACTTAATTTTAACCTAAATTGACAATTCTAGGTCAACCGGGAGTCGGGGGATTTCGACCCAAAACCTATAGGGTATAGGTTTTGGGTCAAAATCCCAACCAACCAACCAACCATCCTGTTGACCTAGCATCATGAAATTTGGCAAGAAGCAAGATCTTACAGCACAAATAAAGGGAAAATTCCAAAAAATAAAAAAGTTGAAGATTAAGGGGTGTCCCCATACATACATAGTTTAGTTTAGTTTACGGGCAAATCTCAAACCTCCTCGACCTCGACTCACTAGGCCCTAGCGTCTCAGTCTTAAGCCGGCTTTTCACTATGGGATATAATTTAATTCATATTATATCTTGAGATATACAATTTCATCGCTCGTCATACATATTATATGAGACCGTTTACACTATGCTATAATATATATTACATCCCAAGCTATAAATATTATTTCGACCGACAGAGCGATATTTGAAGGCTTATATTTTACCTCACCTCCCCGGACACCGCGCCTCCCCCTGCCTCGCCCTGTTTTTCTTTTGTTTTTTTATGTTTATTATGGCTCCACACAATGAGTGTATTTAGCCCAGTGTTTGCATGAAACCATAGACAACCAAAAGTGAACTATATATATCTTACAGTGTGAACAGCAATCGCGGGATATTATATATAGCACAAAATGTAATTTACATTATATCCCATAGTGAAAAGCCGGCTTCAGACTTTTGTTTATAATGGTTATTAGCTCCCCAATCTCCTATCGACATTCGTCTTCCCCTTTCAGTGTTCAGAAACGAAACATTGAAAAAAAATTTGAACATTGATTACATAGGTATTTGTAATGTAAGGACCTTTGTGTCATGTCAAAAGCATCCAACTAGATTTATTATTTTAATACTTACGTAGGTGTTGAGTTTAGCTATCAGTAAAATAATAATGGAGGACAATACTATCAATAATAAAATACAAGAAGAAGTAGCTGCTGAAGTAATAGAGTTTAAATATAATTTCATAAATACACCATGGGACGATCGTTCGAATAAAAGTAAAGTCGGAATCGTTGCTTTGTTGGTAGCAATATTTGTCGCAATTATGGGTCTAGTCATTAATAATTTTTTGATGCACTATAGTAACTATGGAGAAGCTAAAGTAATTAATGCAACTGAATTAAATTGTCTAAGGGTAAGAATATGGGAATACCCGTACGTAGCAAGGATTCATTCTATAGCTACGAAGGAACTTTTGTGCGTTGGAGCGGTTGTCAGCAGGACATCAGTCCTGGCAAACGGCCTGTGTGTCAAGTCTGGGCCTATACGACTTCATCTAGGAGCCCCGAATAGGTATGTCTGATGATACGAGTATATTATATATACGTAGGTATAGGTTGGCAGTATATTTCAGGATGAGAAATAGACTGTATCTTTGTACATGGTATAAAACAAAGTTGCTATGGCTGTCTGTACGCTTAGGTCTTTTAAACTACGCAACGGCTTTCAATGCTGTTTTAATCAATAGATAGAGAGTGAGATAGTAGAGAGTTATTCAAGAGGAAGGTTTATGACTAGAATTAAACGCGGGCAAAGCCGCGATGCGCAGTATTACAATAAACTATAGTTTATTCTGTATAATGTGTTGTTATTTTATTATTATTTTATACATAAGTTAATAAGTTTTTTTATGGTGCAAAGGCAAGCGACTGACTTTGACCACTATCTCAGTCGTTTTAGAGCTGTTAGTTTTTGTAAGATCAGTATAGCATAGCTGTATTTTATTCGTTGTTTTCAGTCCCTTATGCAAAAAAGGATTTACAGTGGATGTCATCGAGACAGTGTACCATGAAGGTGTAATATCGAAGAAATTGGCTCTCTTATCGAGTTATGATTATATAGCTAAATGTTCTAGCCCTGTTACTATCGGGAGAAACATATATTTTAATGCAATGGTTAACATAATCGGTAGGCCTATCAACTTTGGCTGGAGCTTATCACGTCAACACGTAAATGTGGTTCACAAAGACTGTTTACCTGATGGTTTTTCTATTAAGAACTTGAAGATAGAGAGTATGATCTGTGTAAAAGTGTTATCCCGATGTCCTATAAGAGCTGGAGATTTGTTGGTGCAGAGTGGACACCTGTTTGGCGTCTCAGCGACCAGCGTCCATCGTTCAGCCGATAAAAACATAGTCTGCTTTGCCAATTTGAGTCTCGTTTTTAATGAGTTGAAAGAGTTGGACGATGAAATACGCTACACAGCCATTTCAATTCCTAATGCTACGTACGATATTTCTAAATTAAAAACTTTAGATTGCCACCAATCTTAGTCAGCAATATTTTTATTCAAAATGTTTATATCGTTGCTTTTCTCGAATTGTTAGTACCTAGTATTTAGCTCGAGCCTGTTCAGATTTGGAAGATTTTCGCACAAACGTTGACGGTAAAAGTATCGGTGTTATAGAATACTAGCTATGCCCCGCGGCTTCATCTGCGTTAAAAACTATTTTCATTTATTTAAAAATTCTTTACTTTGACTGCGGCACTTTTTCGCATTTTCTTTATTATATTTTTTCTTAATTTTTTTTTTCAGACTAAAATCGAACAGCAGAAGGTCACACGCACCCCTTGTGAATGAATTAATAAAAATAAAAATATATTATATATTTTTTTAATTTTACTTCCGATACCAAAAATCAAAAAACGCACGGTGTGTGTTTTCAGCAGGGAACGAGTTAAAAAAAATGTTCTTTAATATAAAAACAAAAAGAATTAACCAAATTGGTTGACCCACCCGTTCTCAAGTTATGGCGCGACCAAGGGAAATAGGGATTCGTTTTTATATAACTCTAAAAATATACGGTCGAATTGAGAAACCTCCTCCTTTTTTTGAAGTCGGTTAAAAACCATACTTATTGATTTTCAGACTTTGTTACCTACCCCATTTCACGCATTTAGGGGTTGAATTTTGAAAAAGTCTGAAACAGGTAGTTATTTACTTATTTATTTACAGAAGTACTTGTGTGAAGTTTCGAATAAAAAGGACTATCTAATATTGTTTCTTCCTAAAAATTTTGGACCCCCGGTTTATTCCCTTAGAAAGTGAATTTTGGGAAATCCTTTCTTAACGGATACCTATGTCATAATAACTATCTACGTGTCGTATTTCAGCGCAATCCGTTCAATGGTTTGAGCTGTGTGTTGTTAAATCAGTCAGTCAGTTAGTCGGTAACGTAACGATTGCCTTTTATATATACAAAATACTTTATGTAGCATAGACATTAGAAGCATTAGCCAAATCGGTGCACCCGTTCTCCAGTTAAGACGTGACCAAGGGAAATAGGGATTTATTTTTATAAATACCCAAAAAACCATATTGATTTTCAGACTTTGTTATCTACCCTATTTCACGAATTTAAGGGTTTAATTTTGCAAATGTGTGAAACACGTATTTACTTATTAATTTACATCAGTACTTGTGTGAAGTATAAAAAAGACTATCTAATGTTGTTGCTTTGACCCGACAGTTTCATCCCCTTAGAGGGTGAATTTTGGAAAATCCTTATATATTTCTTAGCGGATACCTACGTCATAATAACTATCTACGTGTCAAGTGGAGCATCGATATAATATGCTACAACCACCTGATGTGACCAGCCCACTGCCATTTCAACTTGCTAATCCTTCGAGCTATGTCGATTACTTTGGTTATCTGAATGGAGTCATCCCGTTTCAGATTCGATTAATTAGTCGCACCTTCATATTATAAACAAACTGAATAACCCATTTAAGTTATATATGTTTATTATATTGGGGTTGATTTGTAGTACTGTCATATCTAGTATTTTGTTGGATAAATTAGAATAAGTAAATTTTGAATATTTTTTTTATATAATAACAAAATCCAACATTTGTATGGCAATATAACAATATAAACTCTTTTAAAAATTGCGCCTTACAATGTGCGCAATTTTATACTACTTTTTGGTTAGCCTGGACAATAAAGCGAGCTTTTAAATTGAGGTGTCAGTTTAGGAGGTCATAGGTTCATTTATGCTGGGCGTTCAATTTAACGCATTCGTTACTGGGCCGTGGAAAATTATAATAACCTATTAAGGCTTTGTCACACGCACGATTGGATGTCATGCGTCATACAGGACTTTCCACTGAGAGGCTGTCAACGTACTGGTGGAGTGTCGCCCGAAAAGCATGTGGCGTTTACAATTAAAATGTTAATTTGTCGCTAGTTGCTCCACTCGCGCGCGGCTTTTATCTGCCTACGACGTTAACACGACCTGCGTACTCTAATTTGATAGTAAATGTATAGTTAATGGATGGAAATTGTAGCATATAATGTATGTATGCCTATGAATATTTTCTCTAAGACGATGGTTTTAGCCGGTAAAGGGGGGAGGTGGGAAGGGGGAGGGGGATAGGTTTGATACACTTGTAGTGTTCAGGCCTACTGTGGGTATGAGTACTTGGAGTAATACGCTACACACGTAAAGTGCTTCAAGGACTGCACTTCTGATAGAAGATATATTAGACTGATTGTCAAATATGCACAAAATTGAGAACTTTAATATAGGTACTGTTGGGCGCTGAGAATAACTAGATGCTGCTATAAGTGTAGTACGCAGTAGCAGTGTAGTAGCAGTATGTAGTATGCAGTGCTAGTTTTTGTGGCGCGACGTTAGAAAGGTGTAGATTTTGATAGTTCAATATATTTTTGAGTCGGTAAAAACGTAGGTACATGTTACCGTATAGCTACATGTAGTAAGGCACTTAATAATATGTTACAAAATGTTGCTTTACAATATTTTGTCTTATAATCTTCTTTACGGATCAAAATTCAAAATTCAAATTCAAAATTCAAAATCTTTTATTGCTGAATGTAGTAGGTACTAAATACATTAGACGGACTTACATTCTACCAATATTGACAATGGTGTGCAATTCATAATTTTTTTGTTTACATAAATAGAGAGATGGCATCAAATTATCTTAAAGACTAGGTATTACAATACAGGAAATACATTCAAGATTTTCATCAGATCCTAACGAAATTTATATGGACTAACCTTACGATAACACCTTTTTTATACAGAACTTTCTGCAGCTCCTTCCTTTATCAGTCGGTTAAAAAAAACTTTAGCTGCTTACTGGGTGAATCTTAGAAAGTTTCACATAATTCAAAAACATAATCAAAAACCATGAATTAAAAGATAGGTATACTTTTTTCTAACAAAAACGCACGTCGTCAGAAGCAGGTAAGATTATATTCTTTCCTCTTACCAAATATTATACAAAATTATTCTTTAGAAAACTCGCCAAGAAGATGAATGAGTGGATTAACATAATCCTGCAAAAAGGGCGATGTAAATAACACCTAAATCGCGACAATAGGGACCTTTTGTTGGACGCTTTCGGGCAATTATTATTTAAACAGATTTTTAATGAGAAATTCCGAAACAATTTACCTGCGTATCAAAATATGAAGGAAGAATTATGTACTTACCTATTAAGAAATATGAGCGAATCTACTTCAACCCCAGAAGAAATTTTAATTTTCTTATGGATTATAACGTAACATTTTGATCTTATGCCGGTTTAGTCTAGCCAACAACACCTGTCGTAGCACCCGCTACGCTACGGCATACTATCAATAACCGATAGATATGTTAATGGCACTGAATAGTAAGCCCAGATTATGAAAGTTAGGTGATTTCTGTGGGTGATTTATTTCTAGACTCTTTAATGGCAAATGTTTGTTTGAAATTGAAAATGACATCAAATGTGGTCCACGATGTAGCACAATTTCCCAGAAATTACCTATTGACCTACAACTTAATACACCCCTAGGCCGTTCTTATTAGGCTTTGGGATGTCCCGACCTTTTCAAAGTACCGTAACGTCCCATGACTTTGAAAAGGTCGAGACTTCTAAATATTTAAACGGATTATAGCTTCAGTTTCAAATCGCACCGTGTGTCATTGCATTTTGTCTACTTGCGCATTTGAGCAATCGCAGGCGTTCGTTCGGTTAAAGAAAATATCATAAAAAATCTTTGGCATGTTTCACTAGTTCCTGCAGTACACTTATGGAACAATGTTTTTTTTATTCATAGGGAACAATATAAAAATACAATACAAAAACGCTTTATTGTATATCAACATACATAAAAAAAAAAACAATAGGTACAGAATATATACGGGAATATGTACGGGATGTAAGGGAGCACAAATACCACCTCAGTGCTTCCAGCCAACCTCACCTGCCCGTGGTGCATACTGGTGACCAACAAACGAGGCTCTGGCGACCGACAAATGGCGGTATAACCATTTCCAATTATGGCGTAGCTAAATGCTACAGGCTGGTGACGGGCAGCAGCGTCACCGGTCGATCGAAGAACTACGTCCTGCGATCGCCAACCCGCCTGCTCAGCGTGGCGATTAGGGCATATCCCTTCCAATGAGCCAAAAATCGGGCTCAGTGGCATGTCAAGACACGCCACTGAGCCCGATCTTCGGCTCAGGCGAATCTGGACTCATCTGGACATACGCCTCTCCCAAGGGAGAGGCCTACATCCAGCAGTGGACTGACACAGGCTGTTTATGATGATGATGACAGAATATAATTATATAGGTAGTACAACGGGCGGTCTTATCGCTTACAGCGATCTCTTCCAGACAACTTTTGGATAGACAGAATGGCAGGAAGTAGTAGACGGTGGTGTACACTAAATAAATCTTCATTATAAATATTTACTCTTAATTTTTTTTAATTTAATGTAATAAATCACAAAATATAAATATCAACATGATATATTATGATAGATAATTACTAATACCATTACACATAGTTACATATACGTAATACCATACAATACATATAACACTAAAAACCAAATTTAAAAAACTAACATAATATATTTACACGAGTGACAAATAATAACTTTTTTAACTTTAGGCAGATCAATCCATAGTTTTGAAGCTTGCACAGTAAAGGAAGTAATAGATACCTGTGTATTATAAACCTCGCCTGTGTATATATCTGATAAATAACGGAATACCAAGAGTAGAGTCTATTCTCCGTGGAATATCTATTCCAAATTATAACTAAATACGACATGCCCATGACAGGCAGACATCAGTGCAAGAAACTCCTTTCTATGAAAATCCGACCAGGTTATACAAAAGACCGAAGAGTATAACCAGCCCCTGTGCTTAGCGTTTATGGACTGTAAAAAAACCTTAGACTTCATTGGAACCGAATCAGTTTTGCATTTTCGGCACCAGTGCCAATTTGATTGGCATCCAAGTGTGAAGAGGTCTGTATGACGCCGCAACGACCAAGTAAACTATCAGCAGACTGAAATCAACATTTGCATGGAGTGAGGCAACAGGACGTTATGTGCACAAACACTCTAGCAGTCTAGCAGCTAAAGTCATCTCTAGCTGGAGTCATAAATAGTAACGGCGACTACTTTAAAGGGAGTCAATGTTGTTTATCGATATGTCTACCTAAAGATCTAAATAATCTAATATAGTAGGTACTATAATAATCTTTGTTCTGACATACTGACTGACTGACTTATGGACTACGCACAGCTGGTCGTAGAGACTTGAAATTTGAAGTTAATATTTGTCTTAGCACGTTTCCAAAATATACCACATAGGGGTATGAAACGGGGTTTAAAGTTTGTATGGAGAAACAATGAAGTTGTATTGGTAGGACTTTTGCTAGTCCACCTGGGGCGGTACCACCACTTTGCCAATTAATTTTCAGCCTTGAAATAGGAATGTTTTTCGGTTGAAATGGCAAGGAGTCCTGTCCTGTCCAGTGAAATTACAGGGCATGTGAGACTCAACATCTTCATGTCTTAAGGTAACAGGCGCAATACAGTGACATGCAAAATTCTGGACTGCCAGAATTTTGCATGCCGCTGTATCTTTAATAGACGTCATGGCTTACCATCAGGCGAGCGTTGTGCTTGTCTTGTTACGTTATAGTATAAAGTACTATACCATACAAAAAAAAACAAGATAAGATAGATAAATAAGAAGTCTTTTTTAATCGAAACTTCACACAAGTACTTCTGTAAATAAATAAATAATACATGTTTCAGGCTTTTTCGAAATTTCACCCCTAAGTGGGGTAACAGTCTGAAAATCAATATTGTTTCTAATTATGCTGAAATTTGGCATGCAAATAGTTATTATGCGTATGTATCTGTTAAGAAAGGATTTTCCAAAATTCACCCCTTAAGGGGATGAAAGGGGGGGTTCAAAGTATGTATGGAGAAACAAGATTAGATAGACTTTTTTTATTGAAACTCCACACAAGTACTTCTGTAAATAAATGAGTAAATACATGATTTAAGCTTTTTCAACGTTCCACCCCTAAGAGGGTGAAGTGGGGTTACAAAGTCTAAAGATTAATATTGTTTTGGATTACGCTGAAATTTGGCATGCAGATAGTTATTATAACAATAGCATCCGCTAAGAAAGGATTTTTCAAAATTCACCACACAGAGGTTCAAAGTTGTGTATGGAGAACAATATAAGATAGTTTTTTTTATTCGAAACTTTATATAAGTACATCTGTAAATAAATAGTAGATAATACGTGATTCAGGATTTTTCAAAATTCCACCCCTTAAGTTGGTGAAATGGAGAAGTTTGAAAATCAGAATTATTAATTGATTAAAATTAATCCTAAGTAATCTTCCCAGTGTATATCATTGTATCATTGAAACCTATAATGACTTAAGGTACCGAGACGTGGACACTGACGTTGCGACTAATCCACCAACTCAGAGTCACTCAGCGAGAATGTAAAAAGCTATCCTCGGAGTATCTCTGAAAGATCGAATTCGAAAAGAAGTCATCCGTCGGAGAAACAAAGTTAACGATAGCTCAAAAGATTAGAACAAGCTGAAGTTGCAATGGGCTTGTCACATCTATCGTAGAATCGCTTACCGTTGGGTTATACATTCTAGAGTGGAGACCAGCCTCCCTAGACAAAATCCAATTTCTGTTTCCATTCACGCTAACGCAAGTTCAAAATGTATGGAAATTACATTTATTTTTCCGCAACAAAGTTGTCATTGCCATACATTTTGAAGTTGCGTTAGCGTGATTGTAAACAAAATTTGGATTTTGACTAGGGGGCCTGGTCTCGGTAAGCGTAGATTAGGATGTCCTTCAGCTAGATCAGAGATTCCTAACCTTTTTTGTCGTAGACCACTTTCAAAATTTTACTGGTGTTGGTGGACCCCCGCAGCATCCATATTCCCAAAACTCGTCAAAATTGTGAAGATTAGATCTAACGATGGAAATTTACGGATCTACGGATTTGTCGGAGCTGACTCACACACTTTTTAGGGTTCCGTAGTCCTGACATGGAACCCTTATAGTTTCGTCATGTCCGTCTGTCTGTCTGTCTGTCCGAAGTTTTGCTAAGAGACCGTTAATACTAGAAAGCTGTAATTTTGTAGGGGTATGTCTATAAATTACGCCGACAAAGTGGTGAAATAAAATTTTGAAAAAAATTTTTTTTAGGGTAGCTTCTCTACATGAGAAGTGGGGATGATTTTTTTTTCGTCGTCTACCCCATCGTGTTGGGTATCGTTGAATAGGTCTTTAAAAATGACTTAGGGGTTGCTAATACCATATTCGATCGAATGCTCTTTTTACGAAATATAAACTTTAAAGTGCAAATTTTTGTTCCAGTAGGGCTTCCCCCCCCCCCCTCTAAAAGCTAAACTGCTGGCTTGAAAAGATGGTGAATTCGCTAGGCCAAGAATGTCTGACCCTCAATTTTGGGTTGGGTTTGGTTGTGTTGTGTGCTGCCGGAACACCGTAAGGTTATGTGACGGCAGATTTTTTGCTTTGTGATGGTAAGCTAGTTTTTGGTAGCAAGTCAGGCGGAACATCGATAAAATGCTCCTGGAAGTACTTATCCATAATTCGCTTAATGTGGTTTTACAGTGACGCTTTCACCTGCGCGGCTGGTAAGCGGGCCACGAGCTTTGCGTCTCTAGGATCGTAAACCTGCGTCAGCGCGTTCCAGAGTTACGCGTAGTCGTTACGTTTACCCACGCGTACATTGGATACGCGTACAGTTCCTGTACGGACTGCCGCGAATCTGAACGCGAGGTGAATCGATCCATAGCGATACGCGGGCTCGGCCAGTCATATTCTTATTATAGAAACTCAGTGAACACGCGTGCCTATTCATTATGCCGTCCAAATATAGCGTATCCGGCGTGCGAGTCCCCTTTGACGCGCGACCAAAAACCGACTAACGGCAGCTGGTGCGCGAGCCAGCTCGCGAAGCACGCGTTGCCCAAGAGTGTACGCGTAGCTTAAAGTATGGACATGGCGTTCCAAGACACGCGTAACCGACTACGCGTACCAATGTACGCGCTATCCGTACGTTGCTTTACATAGTCGCGTGGATGGCCCGCGCTGTACGGCAATTTGGCCGCGCTCACTCATCACGACTGTGACAGACAGAGGCACAAAGCTCGTAGCCCGCGCTGCTCTTTCAGCAGCGTCACTGACCACTGTAAAACCACACTAAGAGGAGCGGATATATTAGGTATATTATTTATCGCTACAGTAGACAAATCTCACAAATCTAGGTTGTTTTTTAAATATCTAATAGGTTGGTATTTGACCACTATCTCGCCTGATGGTAAGCAATAATGTGGTCGAAGATGGTGATCATGCCATGCCTAGAATTCTAGCTAGCCTAGCTATTCATTCTAGTCAGCCGGTACACCGTAAGGTTATGGCGGCAGATTTTCTCCTTGATGGTGGTAATAAGCTACCTTTTTTACCTACGTTAGCTCCTTACTCTATGGTACAAGTACGGCATCGACTTCATCGCGGATAGCGGAGGTGTTTACAGGTCACCGTACTGGTCGAAACTAACATTGCGTTTGTGGGCGTGGATTTATATAAGACTTATAAGTCCGATGAATTAGCGGAAAGTGCTTGCCTTTCAAGCGGGGTGTAATTGTTATGAAGTCGATGGAGTACGGTCTATATTGGCTCAGACTATTATTCTAATGCGCATGACGACTAGAGTGTATCCATCCTAATGCTTATCATCATTATTACATACATACAGACAGGAAAAATTCACAGATGACCATAAATGCCCCAAAAGAAACTCGAGAGAGTTGATGAATAAATATATCGGAAACTCTGTCCAACTTAGTTGACATTCAACATCCTACTTACTGTTGATCCCTTTGAGTATTTCTCCAGTAAAAATTTACAGAAAGATCTATCTTATTCACACCGTTTTCAAACGGATCGGAAATTTCCGTGGGGGATTAAAAACGATCGCCGGATCATAATGACATAAAGAAAGATCAATTTGGAGGGTATTTCAATATTGATGAGACGGCGGCCTTCAATAAAAATAATAATTACCGTCTTAGCCCATAAACAGTGAATGCGAAATGTTTTATTACTCATTTATCTGGCTCAATATCAAATGTCCACGATTTCTAGTCAATATATTTTGATACCAACTTTAGGTGTTATAAGAGGCTGTATATTATAAGTAGCGTCTACCGTGCCAGAAATCTGAACTTTTTAAGACTTTGTACTACGTAAGATTTACAGAAATGGAGATACGTAAATATTTGTTTATGAAAATTATCGTGAGAATAACACATATAATTATTTAAAACAGCTTTACAAAAAATAGGACATCAAAAATGTCCGAAACGTGTCGGAGTAATTTCGACATCTTAACCCGTGAGTGTAAATCCGTTTTAAATAATTATATACGTATATATGTTAAAAATGATTTTTTCTTATTGCCACAAAAAATAACAGACTGTCGCTATACAAATCTTATCAAGATCGGGTTAGCCGTTCGGTTCTGATAAGTCATGAGGTGATGAATTGACTTTAACGTTATTTATTTATCAGGATTTGTTGGATTGATGTAACTAACATATAAGTAACATGTATTGAACCAAAAATATCTATAAACTTAATTACAACTACTTACAATTAGGTATATATACGAGTATTATGTTTCTTAGAAAAGAATTTTTAAACACAATCCAAAATGTCATCGTACTGACGGGACTCGAACCCGCACCCCCCGGATTACATGTCCAGGTGCTCTGCCAATTAAGCCACGGTTCGATCCATCGATACGACGTAATTAATGGATTGCATTTGTTAACCCAATTAAGCATTGGTGGCGCCATCTATGACTACTTATTACGTAAGTTAATCATTCGGAAGAAATCATTACAGTTTTCAAATCCGACGAGAGATGTTGCACTGCGTAAATCAAATATTATGTTTCTTTGAAGTGTCACACACTTTATATTTTTGTAGATTGTTAAACACAATCCAAAATTTCATCGTACCGACGGGACTTAAACCCGCAACCTCCGGAATAACATGTTCCGGTGCTTTGCCAATTAAGCCACGGTGCGAAATATCGTTACGACGAAATTAGTGGATTGCATTTGTTAACGCAATTATGCATTGGTGGCGCCATCTATGACTACTTATTATGTAAGTTAATCATTCGGAAGAAATCATTACAGTTTTCAAATCCGACGAGATGTTGCACTGCGTAAACCAAATATTATGTTTCTTTGAAGTGTCACACACTTTATATTTTTGTAAATTGTTAAACACAATCCAAAATTTCATCGTACCAACGGGACTCGAACCCGCACCCCCCGGATTACACGTCCAAGTGCTCTGCCAATTAAGCCATGGTTCGATCCATCGATACGACGAAATTAGTAGATTGCATTTGTTACCCCAATTATTCGACTTCGAGTTCGGGTTCGAGTCCCGTCGGTACGATTCATTTCATTTCATTTCACCTTAACTTTGATCTATATTCTAACAGGGATCACACAAAAAAGAGTTAATGATCCGGTGATCTTTAACAATATCGCAATAATGTAGGCGTATAATATATAGAAAAACCATTTTCGACTTTTGATTTTAGCTCACCATTAAAGTGTAAAGCGTACATTTTTGTAGTTTTTTTTAACTAGATTTATTCATTTATGTTTTTTTAATTGAAAAATATATTTAGGTAATACGTATAGGTATAAATAATAGAAAACATATGTGTAAAATATTAAAGGGCTATTCAGACAATTTGTAAAAGCTTATACTTATAGAAAATATTAAAGTACGAGCTATATTTTAACCTTCATTGAACGTGTTAGCCTACGCTTCCTACATCCACACGAATACATTATCATAGAAATGGCCCGTTTTTATCCACTCTAGGTCTCAAGAGAACTATGCAGTATCCCCGATTAGCTGATATCAGTACGCTAAGCATTGATTTATATCGGTCAAATTGCCCTTGAACTGAGAACTGAGAACAAATTTACCATTCGTCGTTACGAGAACGATAAGCTTCCTTTAAAGTCGGTAAGTTGTATAAATCACTTTTATCGCTTTGCTCTCGCTACTTTCTTGAACTGAACACGTGTGTAAACGAATAGTTTTTACGCTAAACTTAAGGTATTTGATTGTCTTTATTTTAAGGTTAAAAAGACAATGAAAAGCTTGCAACGAATCATTTTAACTAGAAGTTTAGCAACTATCTGATAATTAGAGATTCAATGATTACTTGCTCTTGATAAAGATAAAATCTAAGGGGACTTTGTGTTCATACCAACTTACCTGCTAGCTAGTTGCCAAATTCAAATGCTTCCACCATATCTAGATCCAGTACGGTACACAAAAACATGATAATTTCATAAATATTTATATAATTGTATGTTGGGAGATTATGAAATTAGATGCAGATTGCAATTATAAGTATGAGGTGTGATTTCCATGGTATTTCTGGCCAAATACGAGTAGCTATGACATTTATTTTGGCCTACTTTGAAACTATAATGAATCCGATTTAAATATATGTACATATTTTATAAATATTTTTCAAAGAATTATGTAAAACAACGGAATTTAGTGGCTGTACATACGTAAAATATAATAAAGAACCACCACTTATTTAAGTGTCGGTAATAAAAGGACTTTCGCTAAAAGTTCGCTCTTTACTCTCTAAAAAGTTCGTTAGAAATTCACAACCTTCTCAGTTCGTATATAATCTTAAAATAAATACAGTTGTTTAACTTTACAACTCCCTACAGAAGGTGCTCTTGCGAATGAAAAGGTTCATAAACGTAAACACGCCTGTAGAGTTTATTCAGTTTAATTATTATTATACGTTTTACAACGAGGCGCTGGCGTTTTGAGTTCCCAAGACTCGGGTTTAGAAATTGGCATCGTTAGTGAACTTATGTAAACGTGGCAGGTTTTCGTCTAGTTTCATTGATTAGGACGTATGTTTTCGTAGTTGTAAGCGGCTGTATCGATCATTGTTGGCAATGACCTTTCAAGGCCTGTCGACGGAATACGTGATGCGATGATGTTGTACGCTAGTCATTCCCGGTGGCGATTGGTGACCCATCGCCTAGTTGTAAACATTTTGTCGCTAATTTGCATGTCACATGACTCGTGTGCCACATGTGCGTAGTTCTTTAAATAATTTACAAGCTAAGCCTTAAAACTATGGAAGAAATATTCAAGCAAATTTGATAAGTACCTTTTTAGGGTTCCGTAGTCCTGACAAGGAACCCTTATAGTTTCGTCATGTCCGTCTGTCCGTCTGTCCGAGGTTTTGCTAAGAGACCGTTAATACTAGAAAGCTGTAATTTTGTGGAGGTATGTAAATAAATGACGCCGATAAAGTGCTGAAATAAAATTGTGAAAAATATTTTTTTAGGGTAGCTCCCCTATATGAGAAGTGGGGATGAAATTTTTTTTCATCGTCTACTCCATCGTGTGGGTTATCGTTGAATAGGTCTTTTAAAATGACTTAAGGGTTGCTAATACCATTTTTCGATTGAATGCTCCATTAACGAAATATTAAACTTTAAATTGCAAATTTTTGTTTCAGTAGGGCGTCCCCCCCCCCCGCTAAAAGCTAAGCTGCTAGCTTGAAAAATCTGGAAAAATTCGTGATAATAGCGCATTTCATGAACTTAAAAGGAAAATTATAGCGGTTATGATAACTTTATTAGTTTGGCAGTAATAGTCGTTGAACTTGGGTGTTGGATAATTTTGTACCAAATACAAAATCCTAAGAATAAATCTTAAGTGACAAAGACGGAGTACCTAGTTGCTTGTTTATAATGGGTAAAGACTTGCATTGAATAATAGGCTACTACGGAACCCTACACTGCGCGTGGCCCAACGCGCACTTGGCCGGTTATTTATTTGTTAATCAAATGTGTAGGTACCCGTCCATCCACGACCGTATCATCATTTTTCAACAGGTAAGATAGTGGTCAAACGCCAGCCTATACCACGGTATTGTTATCTATATTCTTTATTTATTATATATACCTATGTCTGTTATTATATGTCTGTTATAAGTATTATTTACGTTATTATGTAACAAGAGAAACAACACGCTCACCTGATGGTAAGTGAAGACGCTTCTCGAAAGTAGATATATCGTAGCACGCAAAATTCTGGAATATAATTATTTTGGGAGTCAATATATCGCGCTTACCGCAAAAAACTCTGGTATTGCAGATGTCAATAGTCGATAGCGACCACTTACATTTTACACTGAATCGCTAGCTTATTTGCCACACTATATTATAAAAAACTTATCGGGTACAATTATAGTACAGATACTGCGTTTCACATTCCTTGTAAACTTTTCCCTTTAAACTATACTAAACAAAGACGTCGTAACCTACTTTTCCTTATATGTTAAATTAAAAGAAATAAAAACAATCGATTGATTGAAAATAAGTGTAAAATATAACTGCAAAACATTTGCTATCGTTGCTTTTACTGGAGTGATAAACATTACCACTTAGCCTGTGATTGATTTCCACTATTGTAGACGCAGTACGGTCATTTATCACACCTTGCTTCACGCTGATACAAAATGGCAGCACTATCTTTGCGAAGATGAACAAATAAATTCACTACGAACAAATTAGAATCGTAAGAAAAAGCGTGGTTGTATGTCAATACACTATTAACGCGTACATAGTTTTGTAGGATCTTATGGTCACGCTATGATGGAATAATCTGATGACGGTTGCGGAGGCGGTCATTCAAAGAGTGACATGAATGGCAGAGGCGCATGCGCGCAAGCACAGAGCTCTGCGAGATAAAAGCACGAGGGCCGAACCTGCCCGCCACACAACTTTGGCGCGCCCAAACGTTCCACCAGAGGACTTGGCGACCTACCATCAAACACAACATTAACTTTAAACAATATTAATCGATAGCTCAGTACTAAACACGTTGCACTCCGGTGAGTTGTGAGTGAGTTCGGTAAAGTGCAAACTCGGAAGCGAGCTCTGACCACTTCGCGAACTTTCAGTTAGTAGTTCCAAAGTTTTTGGCGGCGACGCACAACTTGCGCCACGGAAGGTGAGTCTCATTAAATACTAATGTATTACAATAGTCACGTTTTAGTCAATGTGTAGGGAATATAATACTGTTTTATCTTGTTTATTAGATATATGTGTTTTAATCACGTCAATGAATTTACCTTAATTTTATTTATAAACAGCTTTTAGTTATTTAATAAAACATTAAACGAAAATACCTTTGAAATGATTTTAAATTTTAACCACAATGAAATATTTGTGTTTAAAATTGTCGATTTAATGTATTTTTAAATATTTTGTTAACAAAATAATATACTACGTAGTTATAAATATTTATAAATAATAACTTAACCATTTGATAAATAAAAACTAACAAAATAAAATAAAACTAACGAATTTCTATCGCCGCCCGTAGCTGAATGTTTCTGCCGCTTCAGTAAATATTTTTATCCGAATTCCGTGCAAGTCATTTCAGAATTAATTGGGATAAATCCGTTACGAAACCACTCCTGGGTATCATCATGGTAATCGGATAACTTTCCTTGTTATCATTGTTAAATGTAACCTGTTAGGACTAACCTGGAAAAATAAATTTTACCTCACCTGCTTATGAGCGTAGGTTTATTTTGAAACGTATCATTTATGACCCCATAAAGAATGGTGTAATTATTTATGTACAAAATAGTAGTACATTGTATATTGTAACCACATAACTGATTAAGTAGTTCTAATCTATTGATTCAAAATTATATCATGTTTTATTTCGTAAGTTAAACATGAAGTGTGACATTAAATTTTATTTTCTATTAAACCTAACACCCCAGCATAAAAGAAAATAAATAACGTTAATTTTCTTAACCAAATCCTGTGTCAATATTTGAAGACGCAAAAGGTAAATTTCGGTTAAAAAATAATTAAAAATAAAGCATTCCACAAAATTGAAGTTTAATTTATTCAGTAAAATTGCCTTTAGAAATGAAGGCGCCTATTACTTTTTTGGGGATGCCCCTCAATTTCTCAAATTACTGGGTGCCTCGTAATAAACAAAATATTAATCTATGAGGTAGCGAATTGTCGATTAAACGAACAAGATTTATCTTTTTAATCTATAATTACTTTAATCAGAGGCTGTGCATTTTTTATCTGACAGAATTGGTACCTACCAGTAGTAGGAGAAAATCTGCGGCCATAACCTTACGGTGTTCCGGCAGCACCCAGCTCTTAAGAGTCAGGCTTTTCTAGGCATAGTGTGATAGGCACTATCAATGACCACATCATCGTTTACCAACTAGGCGAGAAAGTGGTCAAACGTTAATCTATCAGTTATTAAAAAAAACACTAAATTAAAAAAAAGGCCTTTATGAGATTGTTTATGTTTGCTATTTGATAGACGAATATTGCAATTAAAATTGCCAACAATATGGTGTTACTCTTGGAAACATTTTGTCATTGTGCACGCGTTTAATCACGGGACTCAGATAACTGAATACCGTAATCGTATTATTACGAAATACGAGTACATTTGACCGTGTGATGTAAAATACTATAAAACGTGAGATTATACCTGGACATAGATCGCAGCTTCGTTCTTTTCTTTTTCTATAAGACATCATCCCGCAATAGAAAACCTTGTGTCGCGAGGGATTTTACAAACATGCAATCATGGATACAATCACATCCAGACAATAATACAACAATCGTCCGTGGATCACACAAAGAACTGTTCCGTGTGGGGATCGAACCTAAGACCTTTGGTGTTGGTGGTTGGTTGGTGGTTTCGTGGTCAGACACACTAACCACTAGACCAACCGGTCCCACTAGAACCTAATAAAACATTGTTTGGATTCATCATCAACATCGTCATGTTTTGCCGGTTGCTCCTGCTGAGCATAATGGTTTATTTTGGTTTAGCCACTCTTCACGAATGCCATGATGCCAACTTTATAAATGTTCCTTGTTGTATGGATCAACAAGTTATTTTAGATTGATCGCTTAGTTTTAGAGTAAACAGTACCTAAGTAGTATCAGGATCAAAACTTTCTAGTAAAAAAAAACGTGAAGACGAATTGAGAACCTCCTTCTTTTTGGAAGTCGGTTGAAAAAGTAAAAGGAACAAATCGACATAATAACATCCTATGCACTGGCTCACACATAACATTCAGTGTAGGCAGCTAAATCTACTGCGCTTGTAGACCTAGGGTTATAGCTGTTACGTTTTATTCAACGTTCGAACAATAGGGAATATGCATGTTTTTTTAAATATTTGTATTTCACTCATTACATCCAAATAACATAATTAAAAAATAAAATACTGCTGGAATTGGTCTAGTTATTTTTCTAATAAATATTTAAATGTACAAATAAATTTGAGCAGTTTAAACGCCATCATTTCCCGGGCTCTTTGGTAGTGCATTGTGACGTCACGCACTTACGTCATACACACGCCGCTTGAAGCAAACTAACTTTTTTTCTTCAACTAAGACTCCGCGCGATTATTGTTTTTAGCCAATGGCATGTTTTAATTAAATTATGCAGTTTTTCTAATCTCGTACTAATTTTTACCTATATTAAATGATTAGTAATATACATTTTTGCACAAGAATACGCGGCAAACACAATATTTGGAAATAAATACAATAAGACCACACCATACATTCATTTTTATGTTCCCGCGCTGAATGGAGTTGACGTCATAATTCACGTGGAGTAGTGAATTATGACGTCAACTTTCGATTGACCAATGGTGATCTGTTTTACAAACTTAAATTTCCCTCGCTTAAATTGCATTTTTCATTTATTATTTTAAGCAAATAAAAAGGAATTAAATAAAAAAAAGGTTTTACATATAACTCCAGGAGGACAAAGATTCGAAAATAAATTATTTCCAATAAATCTGAGCTACATGCATATTCCCTATTGGACTGACAAGCATTTTTTAAAATATTTTATAGGCTAGCATTTGAACACTATCTCACCTGTTGGTAAGTGATGATGCGGTGGAAGATGGTAAGCACGCTAGGCCTAGAATGGAAACTGGCTCTCAAGGATAGCTGCCGGAACACATTAGATGTTTGGCGACAGATTTTCTAACTTTAGGATGGCCAGGCGGACACTAGAAAGTGTCCTACCACCATGCGGGGGTTGTTGGTTTCTTAACGATGTTTTTCCTTCACCGGAAGGCCACTGTGAAAAGCGCACATACATTTTTTTCGATAGAAAAATCCATTGGTGCACGGCGGTTTGAACTCGGTACCCTGGCATCAAAGCCAACCATTCTCCCGATTACGCCGGCGGGCCCTCAAAAAATTGGTCGTCAGAAATCGGTGAAAATTATCAAATCGGTGGTTTTTTATTACCACCGATGTGATAATTTGGCAACCGTGGCAAAGAAAAGTAAAGTTAAGTCCAGCTCACGCCGCATATATTGCTTACCCAGGCTACCTCCTAGAAGATCGCTTCAAGGCGCGTGCTGGAATTTGCTTATATGCTCGTGATGACATCTGTTTTCGGCGTCTCCGTGATCTTGAGGACCCTAAATTTTTCACCATGTGGTTTCACTTCACTGGTGGACACTGGCATGGATAAAATTATCTATGTTGGTGTCTACCGTTCGCACAGCGGAGACGAGGAGACAACTAAGCTCACTAACTTTTTTTTAATAATATCTTAGAGGCTAGCGTTTGACCACTATCTCACCTGTTGGTAAGTGATGAAGCACGCTAGGCCTAGAATGAGAACTGGCTCTCAAGGATAGCTGCCGGAACACATTTAGATGTTTGGCGACAGATTTTCTAAATTGAGGGTGGTAGCTGGCCAGGCGGACACTAGATAGGGTCCTACTACCATGTGGGGCTTGTTGGTTTCTTAACGATATTTTTCCTTCACCGGAGGGCCACTTTGAGAAGCGCACATAAATATTTCGATAGAAAAATCCATTGGTTCATGCGGGTTTGAACTCGGTACCACGGCATCAAAGCCGACCGTTCTCCCGATTGCGCCACCGGGCGCTCGAACTCTCTAACTACATCAGTGTGGCAGCCTATGTAGCCCAACAAATGTATCAATCAGTTTAATTAGTGCTTCTGGGGGATTTAAACGCCCACCATCAAGACTGGCTATACCCATACCAGAGCACAGACCACGCTGGTCGAGAGATACGAAAGCCTGCCTTGACGCTAGACCTCTCTCAGCTGGTCCAGGGAGCAACCAGGGTACAGAATGTTGATGGGCATACAGCCCATTACTTGTATGGTGAAGTCTGTATCCGCCTACTCCCCGCCCGAGTATGGCGTTACAGGTCAGCAGATTGGGATGAGATAACTAGTAAGCAAATGACTCCAGAGTCTCGAGCATCGCCGTAAAGTCGCTTGCTTGTCGATTTTTAATTGGAATTTATTTTGGAGAGTGTGCATCGGAATAGCATAATTTGATTCCGCCATTCCCATTCTATAACCGGACAAGCAGGGATACTAAGAGGTGCCACCGCATTATGTTAGATATACCATTTATCCGTACAAAGCGATTTGCCCCCTCTTTCATCATACGTACTGCCAAGAAATGGAATTCCTTGCCTGATGCTGTTTCTGATTAGATACAACTTAGGGGTCTTCTGGAAATAGGTATCTTTTGGGTAATCGCGCTACATCATTGACCGCATCATCACTTTACATCAGGTTATATAGTGGTCAAGCGCTACCCATTTTCGCATTTAAAAAAAGGTTGAATGGTTGGATGATTTATCACATCGGTGAATAGACATATCATTTCGGTGTATAGACTTATCATCTCGGTGGTCAGCCTTCTCATATCGGTGTACAGAAAAATTAATCATAAAGAATACATATAAGCCTCACAAAAGTTCACCGATACACCGATATGATAAAAAAAACACCATTTGTTGAAATAATTCAGCCTTAAAGTAATGTGATATGACATTACATTTCGTACCGAGTAATATTACATTACACCATCACCTCAAACATCACATGAGATGACGCGCTGCGCGGCGACATTTCATTCCAATATCCCGTAGTAATAGTATAATATAATATAACTGTGATATTACTGTACTGAGGAGAGATTAGCGAGTGTCATGAAGTAATGATTTCAAAACATTGCGTACGGAGCGGGGCCAAAAAATTAAACCATATTGCCTTAGTAATATAGTTCTAAATTAAAGTTGCATTGCCGCCGGCGCGGCGTCGAGCGGGTCTGGCACCACCTCGGAACATAGTCATTGTTCCGAGGGCACCACACGCTCCCTCTCACTCGCACGCATAGCATTGCAACAGAGCAGTACACGAAATAAATCTGATAAGATGTGTGATCAGTGTGATGTTATGTTTGGTGTGATGGTTAATTTGGTCGCGTAATGTGTTATGCTATAGTACGCGATCGGGTAATATTACGCGTAATGCATCAATCTCATTACTTACACAATGTCTACTAGCTAGTATAAAGTAAAAGTGTCCAAAGTAAATGAAGAAGATAAAAATATATAGATACAGTACTGTATCTCTCGTAACAAACTTTCATCGCTGTATGCTTAGGTACTTCTTATCCATGTTACTATTACCTAAAGAAGACATGACTCTTCATCAAATTTTCTCATATTGTTTTGACTAAGTACCTTAATAATATCCTTTTCTTTACTCATGTAATAATATACACCGCTACTTTACAACACTTGTCCATAAAACAGAATTTTCTTGAAATATTAAATACATACTACATGCGTTCTTAGACCTAACACTACAGTTACACTCATTCTAGCTCTATGGTTACGCCCCACGGTTTACCGCGGCATACGCAAGAGCACAGAATAATGAATAGTTGGCAAGAGGTAAAAATTTTAGCCAAATCTATCAACTCGTTTCACCGTGTATGGGTGGGTCACACACAAACTGATTTTCGCATAGATAATATTAGTGATTTTGCACTTATTTAAATCTAATGAAATAGTGCGTGCCGCCCATGAACGATCACAGTTGTATTTATGTACAAAAGAATGCTAAAATTTACTTTACATATATGTTATGTTTGTTTTTGTTTAAGAAGTAGTTACTTCGAAAGCGGCCATATTCCAATGGCTAAGGCATCGGCCTGGCGATCGAGAGGTCGTGAGTTCGATCTCCACCTATTGCACATTAGCATTAGCGTGTACCCACTCCAACCACAAACATAATATAGCTTAGTTAGAAAGATTAACAAGACTACCAGTACCTAATGTGCAACCCACATTGCTAGTAAGCTTTATTAAAAAAATTAAAGTCTTAAATCTCATTATAATATTAGAAATATTTGCTTTTTTATGAAAAAATAAATACCTAGGTATTAAGAGTGAAGGAAAAATGCTGAACATTGGCTTTTTCAGCATCATTAAGTTACATATGTCGATCGCTATATCGACATCGCGTAAGTCACGTTAAATTCCCGTTTTTAAATCTATAAATCATTAAGTTCCGTTGTTTTACGACTTATAAAATTGAAAAACGATATAAATTCTAACTTTGTTGTCATTCGATAACCAGTCAATTTTCTGATACCTATCCTTTTTCTTCACACTAAAGGTATAATGCGTTAAACAGGATATCTTGCCTAACTTTCAGTTTCTCAAGAAGTATATACATTTGTATTATATGCAATCATAGAAAGTTTATCGATAACGAAAATGAAATAATATAATTACTGTTCTAACCCTTAGTTCTAATACCGACTTGCAGCAGAATAAAATACACCTTCATTTGAAAATGTACTTCGTATTTCAACAACCTGTAATACCTAATAAATGAGTCTACAAACCTTTATTTGCAATTAAATAGCCATATTGTGACTACGAATATTTAAAATTGTAATGTTTAATAACAAATCAAGCCCATAAAACAGTCAACTTAAGTATAGTCACGGATAAGCACACCTGCAGATGTGAAAGTCAAATCGATGCAAGTAAATTCAACAACAAAGAAACATAAAATTATAATTGCTTCAAAGGAAAACATTTTACTTGAATTGCCGTAGCAAACTTCGCCTCTCCGCAACTGCATTTGTTCATACTTCACGCACAATCTTTCAAATAGGAGTATCCTAATGTTGTACGCAATTAAGGGTAGCGAGTAATGTACGAAACTCTCGTAACCTCAATAAGATTCGCCAATTTCTCCCCACGTCATATCACAAAATGCACATACTCGTAAGTACCTACACGATGAATGTGGTGATTTATTTATCAAAGGATTTTCTCGTTCGCCACACAATCTCAAATTAGGGATCTAGATCCCCGGCCGAGCCTGTTATCCATTTTCCTGCACATACGAGGAGAATTCGTACGTACTGTTTAATGTTTGATCGTAAGCACGTATTCCTTTAATTCACAATAGTTTGCTCTTTCTAAAACTACCTTCCGTTCACAGTGTTTGTTTAGGTGTTTATCTCAAATGAACCACAGGCAATTCGTACATTCTAAGCAGTTCTAAAAGAGGTACAAATTCTCGGAAACAAGCGTCCGTTAAGTGGGATCAAAATAGGACAATAGCTGGACTCCTGAGGAGTTCTGAATAATTACTGCAAGCGGGACATGGCCATTCTCTCGTATTATCACGATCTTTTGGTAAGGAGGAACCAACTTGCTATCACGAGCTTTATCT
This sequence comes from Cabera pusaria, assembly GCA_954871355.1. Lineage (NCBI taxonomy): Eukaryota > Metazoa > Arthropoda > Insecta > Lepidoptera > Geometridae > Cabera > Cabera pusaria. The sequence continues at coordinate 16,139,088 of OX940889.1, forward strand.
GATTGACTTATAATTGGACAAAGAACAGGGGAACAATTGAATTTAAGTGTTTGCAGAGGAATTCGTTATCGTTAATGATAGGTTGCCTATTGTTAAGTTTACAGATTGCTAGAAATCTAGTTTTTTAAGAATAGCCGTCTGTTAGGTGAAATTAAAATCTACGCTTTGAATGCTTAGATTCTATATTTTATCGAAATACTTTTATATTAAGTACGGTATTTATCAAATTAAAAACGCTTGTAAAGTCTAAAATTAAACATTTTTTATAAGTCTCCAACCAAAAAATATTACTGCGTAATTAATATTGCGGTTGATACATTTACCGGGCTGTGGTACTTTGCCAGACGTACTATCAGCAACCTCTTCCTCTGCTAGTGTATACAGCTCCGCATTTGTATGACCTAGACAAAGCGAAATGGTTATTTCTTCTAGTTATTCAAGTTACACCTAAATAATGTTCTTATTCTTAACATGACATTTGATTCATAATAATCCCCAAGTGAGCGTGAGAGCGTTTACCAGATCCTTAATCTCGTGTTGGTCTTTCGGTCGCGTTCCAATGACACATCGCGCTTATATCCCCGTTTGCTCTTCAGTCTCACAACTTTTTATTTTTTTATCCAATAGATTAGTGCAGCTTGCGAGTGCCTGCTTATCGGGATTTGTCTTGTTATGTTACTATTTTCTCGAAGATTTTTCTTCGACGTCATGTTTCAGTTTACTCTAGAGTATAGTTAATCCGAAAACGGCCATGACTTGTGGAAAACATTAAGTTTCCTTTGGTACCTACTCATTATGTTTCGTTTTGTGCGCAATTCGATGTCTCTAAAGTAAGTTTCTTTGAGATTTCATTTGACGTTTCTTAACCTTGTTGAGTTTTTTGTCAGTCGAAAGATTGGATTTATTTACAAAATGAGTAGTCTATTTTATTCTTCATGTTAAATACTGTGTTATATACATTTGTGTGTACCTTTAGTTTTCTTAATTCTGTAAGTAATTAAATATTGTGTGTTAAATCGGTACACTAATAAAAAAACCGGTCAAGTCGAGTTGGACTCGCTCACCGAGGCTTCTGTACACCGACAAACTTAACTTTGTAGTTCGATCCATAGAACATGTATTGCACCAACTACAATTTTTTTTCATATTTAACTACTTATTTACTGTTTTCAGATTTATTTGTTTATAAGTGTAGTGCTTCAAGACCTTGGTTTTTGCTAAATTTCAAGAATTTAGGTCTACGGGAAGTACCCTATAGGTTTTCGACCCAAACTTTGACCAGTCGACCTAAAATTGTCAATTTAGGTTAAAAGCAAGGTCTTACAGCACAAGTAAAGAAAAAATCCAAAAAATAAAAAAAAAGTTGAAAACTAAGGTAAATTTTGGTACTTACAAGTTTTTGCGAAAATCTAAATTTGCCCATATCTTTTTATCGTGTTGACTCAGGACCTTGATTTTTATACACGTAATAGGGATTATAGACCTGGTCCTCATATACAGTGTGGAAATTAAACTCAGGCCCTGGAGGGAAACTACTTTAAATCCTTAAGCTAGCTCATTTTACTTAAAGGAGACATTCCTTTATATTTGAAAAGAAACAAATCTGCATTAAAATATTTTTTAAAACTCGCTTGCTTCGCCCGGGACTCGAACCAACTAAAATTAAAAAAAATAAACACTCTTTATTTTATTATACTAATCGGTAGTATTAATATTCAGGATAAAGTTTCTCTAAAAAATGTTTGGTTACTGTTCACTTTTAACAAGTAAAAGACACGTAACAGTTCTGTTATCTCTCCAACACTCAAAGACTTCGTATGAAGTACACGCTTGCTAATTTATCGTTAAGTACCTTGTTGAAATCATCGATAAGAAAATTGTTCAATGGTGGTAATACCTCTATGCACATTTCCTTCTTACATGATCCGAGGCGTTCAATGGAGAAGTTTAAAAATGGAACGTTTGACTTTGTTTGCAATGCGGGACAATAATTTTAAAATTCGAACGATTTTATTTACCATACCTTATCATGCATACCTTAATGAAAATTTCAATGCCTGGATAGGTACAAACGGGACGATTAGATGACCTGCAAGAAGTCCAGACCTGACGCCCATGGACTTCTTTTTATGGGGTCATGTAAAAAATGTTGTTTATGAAACTTGCTATGAAACCGTTCAAGAGCTAAGGATTGCGATAGAAAATGTTATTAGGGGCATACACCACAACACTTTGCTGAAGGCTACAAGAAATGAATTTCAACGGCGACTAATGTTGTGTAGCCGGAACGACGGGGCTCATTTCGAACAATTTATCAGTTAAATAATTTAAGTGTTACAAAATTGATAGTAAAATAAAGTTGATGTTAGATTTAACGATTATTTTTATTTTTAAGACCTAATGTTTGTTAGAGAAACTTTATCCTGAATATTAATACTACCGATTAGTATATTAAAATAAAGTGTTTATTTTTTTTAATTTTATTTGGTTCGAGTCCCGGGCGAAGCAAGCGAGTTTTAAAAAATCTTTTAATGCAGATTTGTTTCTTTTCAAAAATAAAGGAATGTCTCCTTTAAGTAAAATGAGCTAGCTTAAGGATTTAAAGTAGTTTCCCTCCAGGGCCTGAGTTTAATTTCTACACTGTATATAAATTTCAACTTACTAGGTCCACCCGTTTTTGAGAAAATCGGTGGTGATACACGGACAGACAGACGGACAGACGGACAAGAAAGTGATCTTTAATATAGATAAGGGTTCCTTTTTTACCTTTTGAGGTACGGAACTCTAAAAATCTAATTCGATGATTAATAAATAGTGTATAATACTTACTTTGCAGATTATACTGGGTTTTCTTTACAATTGTAATAATGTGACTTACATGACTTTTTATCTCCATTCATAGGATTACTGAATTACTGTAATGGTTCGCGAGATACCAACTGGTCCATAAGATTTGTTTTCATATTTCAACTCGTGGTACGTAGGCGGGTTTGTGTTACATTTTACGTTTCTGCATTACGAGGGTCGGTGGGGATATACTCTGATTTGTACTGGCAATAAGACGGCACTGTTGAATTGTTTTTATATTACAGCTTTCTTAAACATTTTTCAGGCTTTACCCTCAAAAAGATATTAACATACCTATAATTAAATTATATTGTGACAAGTGTGAAAACATATTAATGAATGTGTTTACATTAATTAATTTTTAGTATGACTATGGTACAACATTTGAGTTTGCGTGGCATTTAAAGTCACTTTTTTTCAAACGATCTTAAATTATTCTTTCAAGATTGTTGGGTGCATATGCATAAGTTAAAACATCTTCTAATACAATAAGAATCTTTGTCCTGACATACTGACTGACAGACAACGCACAGCCTAAACCGCTGGTCGTAGAGACTTAGAGGGTATATTAGTCTTAGTACGTAAGGGTGTTCCAAGAATCCAAGATCCAGAAAGTATTTTCTATCTGAAACTTCACACAAGTGCTTCAGTAAAAAAAAAAAGTAAATACGTGTTTCAGGCTTTTTCGAAATTCAACCTCTGAGTGGGGTAAAATGTGGTAACAAAGTGTAAAAATCAATATGGTTTTGGATTGCTCAGCGCAATCCAAAATTTGGCATGCAGATAGTTATTATGACGTTAGTATCTGTTAAGAAAGTATTTTCCAAAATTCACCCCTGAAGGGGATAAAACGGGGGTTCAAAGTTTGTACGGAGAAACAAGATATTATATAAGATATCTTTTTTTTTTATGATATAAGGTAACAAGACAAGCACGACGCTCGCCTGATGGTAAGCGATGAAGTCTACCTATTACAGATGCAACGGCATGCAAAATTCTGGACTGCCAGAATTTTGCATGTCACTGCACTGCGCCTGTTACCTTGAGACATAAAGATGTTTAGTCTCACATGCCCTGTAATTTCACTGGACACCTTGCCATTTCAACCGAAAAACATATCTATTCGAAACTTCGCTTCGCGCAACTTTTGTAAATAAATAAGTAAATAAAAATATGTGTTTCAGGCTTTTTCGTAATGCCACCCCTAAAAGGGTGAAGTGGGGGAATGTCTGAAATTAATATTGTTTCGGGTTGCCGTAAGGTATCCGCTTAGAAAGGATTTTCTAAAAATTCTCCCCGGATATTACTTATTATTTTTAATTATATATATAAACTTATATGTAGATTTACTTAAGTACTTTTGTAAATAAATAAGTAAAGTGTGCATGTTGCACGTGTTGCAGGATTTTTGCAAGGGGTTGGTAAAAAGTCTGTAAATCAATGTGGTTTTTCGGGTTTTATAAATGTGAATCCCTATTTCCCTTAGTCACTCAATAACTTGAAAACGGATGAACCGATTTGGCTTTTACTTCTTTGATGTCTTTTATGATAGATTTTTTTTTACAAAATAAAATTTTTATGTATACAAAAGAAGTCTTTAACGCGGGCTAAGCCGCGGGGCACTTCTAGTTCTAGTATATAACGAAAAACTTTATTCACAAGAATAACGCTCAAGTTTACTTTTATAATGATGCCATTTTCATAATGAGCTTGAACGTCGGGATTAAGCAATAACAAGAAAATGATGCTGAATATAATAAGTATTACGGTAAAATATAAATGAATGCATAAAACTTGCACCACACAAAGCTTAATTATTCAGATAAGAAAGAACTTTACACTTATTAAAATTTTTTTAAACAATCATACTTTTTTATGTCTTGCATTAATTTCATTTCTTTAGTACACACAATATCTATGTACAAGTTTTAATATTCTCAAAATTTACCAATTAAGCACCAAAAAAAAAAAGAATCCATATTTAACTAAAATAGATTTTCTTTGATTTTTAATGATATAATTTGCATTTATTATTGTAACTATTACAATAATAAATGAAAATTATAGCATAGGCATCAAACTGAGTCCTCTTGACAGAAGATAAAGGTTTTTTTTAATGTGAAAACTTCTTTAGCGGCGTTGTGCACTTTTCTTGGGATAGGTAAAAAATGTTAAACTCGCGTCAGGGTCACGTGTCCTGATCGCAAGACGAAAATTTGTAAGATGGATCGCAGGGCGCTTGCGAGAGGTGTCATTCCAAAATATTCAAAAATGACGTGTTCAAGTTTTACTTCTGCTAGCACTCCCGGAGTACAACCCGTTGGTTTTTTTATATCTGATAGGCTAGCGTTTGACCACTATCTTACCTGTTGGTAAGTGATGATGCGGTCGAGGATGGTATCACGCTAGGCCTAGAATGGGAACTGGCTCTCAAGGATAGCTGCCGAAACACATTAGATTTTTTGCGGCAGATTTTCCAACGTAAGGGTGATAGCTGGCCAGACGGACACTAGATAGTGTTCTACCACCATATATCCTATACCACGGGCCTTTGAGCCTAGTGTAGGAACCAGGGTTTCGCTATTCAAAACTAATTAATATTATAAAGAGGAAAGATTTGATTTTTTGTTTGTTTGTTGCGATTTAACTCAAAAACTGCTGAACCGATTTTAAAAATTATTTCTCTAATGGAAAGCTACATTATCAACGAGTAACATAGGCTATACTATCCTCGTATTCTTACAAGTACGGAAACTACGCGGGAGAAACCGCGAGGCGCTGCTATTCATGTATATTGTTATAATGCCTTTTCACGAATAATTTTCTAATTCATTAACACACATACACGTCTAACAGATTTTCTTCACTTTAGATTGATAGCTAGCTAGGCGGACACTAGATAGTGTCCTACCATGCGGGGGTTGGGGATTTCTTAACGATGTTGCTCCTTTACCGGAGGGCCACTGAGAAGAGTGCACATTTATTTTTCGATAGAAAAATCCATTGGTGCACGGCGAGGGCTGACCTTTAGTCCATTATTATTATTATATTATAATTGTACGACATTTATAAATCTGAGTAATATGAGAGATATAGCAAAATGCACACTCAAAATATTGAGCAATTCTTCTTAACATACATAATAATTCTTCTGTCTTAAAAGATAGAAGAATTATTCTAAAGAATTAGATTATCATTTATAAAACCTATATAAATAACTATAAGTACAAAATAAAGCCTAGAATTCGTAAAGAAATAGCAAATTTTGCATCTGCGTTCCTGAGAGTATAAGCCCTCTATCAATGATGGCGCCCATGATGACGTCACGTGCTTGTACAACAACGCCACTTCCGCTAAAATGTGCATACATTTATATATACAAGCTGGTGACATAATTTACGACGCCATGACAGTTTACCCTTTCTCAACGGCTGTTTCAAAATTCTAAATATAATTACACAATATATATAGTTGGAGGTTGTTTTTTGTTTAAATACCCATTAAAAATTGGCTAAAGTACATAATAATACGCCATATTTCATACATTGTGAAATGTGAAATGTTGTCAAATACCCTATTATCTGTACTACCGATTTCAAAGCGAGCGTATTAGATGTAATAAGATCTTTATAACACATGAATAACTTAATAAACACTCATAATTATTTGAATTCATGCGTATCATACTAAGACACCGTCCTATAAATTTGTTCCAATGTCGCATTGGGCCTACGCGCATCTAACGTAAACCTCAGAATCATTCAAGTAGAGTATCAATATCTGTTGTGGTTTTATTTGTAACCAATTTGAGGAGCTTTCATATATTGTGAGGATTGATTGATACATACATTCGTATCTCGTAATTGGCAATTTATATGTACTAACGATTGGGAACTATGATAAAATATGCTTATGAATGAAATTAGAGGAAATGGTTCCCTTAAAATATAACACTGCAAGATCATGGTTATACATACCTAGGTGACTAATTTCAGACCGTGCTACTAACTAGAGTGAATAAAAACATGTTTATCTCAGAACGCCTGAGCCAGCTAATATAGCAATATATAGCATATATAGCAATACTAAAGGTATTGAAGACTGATTTTCGTCGAGTGACGAGTTCTATTCCAATTTATAAATTATTTACTCGATTTCAGATAGTTAAACCAGAAAAACCGAAGTCATTGTATACTGCGCGAGTTAGGTTCAGTAGCAAGTGTGAGATGTTTATCACTATATTTCCGGAGATGCTCATCACAACCCAATGAATTGTAAAATAGGACCACCGTCACATAATAATGAATAGCCACCGTGGAAATATACCCTACGTATGATAAAAAAAATCATTCGAATCTAGTCACAATTGGCGGGGTAATCACGTCACAAACATAAATAACATACAAACGAATTGAGAACCTCCTCCTTTTTCGGACGTCGGTTCAAAATAGGCCACTATGCTGCATAAAATTGCACGTAGATAGATTAATGGTAAACTCAATGGCAGAAGTTTGTTTTATGAAATGGCTAACTCTACATTTTAATTTAACTGCCGCGTGAGTAAAGTATATTAATTTTAGATTTTTATATGCGCTCCTGTTTATTCTACTTATACTAGTTTGAATAGGCATATAGGTACATATTCAAATAAAAACCAATATAATCATATTGTGTACCATTATTAATGTACTACTATTGTGTTTTTATTCCACCCACCTGCCTGGAAGTGATCGTTACTTAGCATTAAGGTCGGCGCGGCGACTGCGTTTTAACACTAAATTTATGAAATCATATAGTTAATCCAAATACGACAGTAAAAGTATATGATTGAATAAAAGTATTTTTCCCTGGTTTTCCATTTTGGATGCGTTACCTTATATGTTCGCTGACGGTGGTTCTGACGCGGTGGCGTTCATCTTCTTCTTCTCTTATATATAAAAATCAATTGCTGTTCATTAGTCTCGCTAAAATTACGGCTTGGCCGATTTAGCTGATTTTGGTTTTGAAATGTTTGTTGTAGTCCAGGGAAGGTTTAAACGGTGAGAAAATATGATTTGAAATTGCGGGGAAGATAGATATATAAACTGTTTTACCTACTTTCCTGTCAAACCTTTGACGTTCGTCCCTTCAGTACGGTAGGGTAGACTCTGTTCCACTCTCGATTTGAAGCACGTAATAAATTAAGGGTTTTGAATCGACAACATACCTAATATATCCACATTACTCGGATTATCGCGTAGATATTTAAATTTTAATATTTTTAATTTTAATGGTTGTCCCAGGTGGTTGTTGGTTCGGTCAAAAATGTTTGTCATTGTATTGACATATTTTGATGGTTGTCATTATAGCTTTTCTAAACTATATTATCGTATTCGCTATTTGTGTATAAAAACCGATAAAAATTTAATAAAATTAAATCATAAAGGGGGTCCCCAAACAATAAACGTGTTTTTGAAGCTTTTTATGCTCGATCTTACAAACCTTAAGATAAAGACTTGAAATTTACTGATGCTGCAAGATCAAATTATAAAAACTTAATTAAATTAATAATTAAATAATTTAAAATTATTGTATTTCTTATTATGTTTGATTCTGTAATTTAAGGTGTTAAATAAAAAAGTGTTTCTATCTATCTATCTAAAGGGGGTCCCCCTAAATATTGTTCAATCGTAACCCTGCGTGTGCGGGTCTGACTCCCACTTGGACAGTTTATTTATATACGCGGTACGAAGTTCGCCGGGTGAGCTAGTTAGTAATAATTATCGTCCTCTTTTAAAACGCCTTGATCATGGCATCACTTATTATATGATTCCTTCTCTTTATAATACCAAGTTTACTCGGAATATGATATTTGGAGTAAATACATATCCTATTAGAATTCAACAATTATTAGTTAGCAACTTACGAGTATGTTTTATACGCACTTAAGTACATATATATTAAATAATATATTTAAATTTTGCGCGGAAACTATAAATGATATTGCTTTTGCATGTATTATAAGTACGACTTTTCACGTATCGTATACCGTTTTCGTTAAAACTGTAAAACACCACGTTTCGGGACACTTTCGGCAGCGCGGAGAGTGACCGCTTACATGGGAAGGCAGGGAGAGTACCTAAATTTTACCTTCGCTATAAAACCTATATATCCTGATAGATAATACAACTGCATTAATTTTGCCTATTAGTATTTCACGGAATGGCCCAATTTATTAACATTTTATAACAGCATATCAACGTGAAGTGAAAGTATTTAGAAATAAGTTATACCTAATTTTAAAGAACATGCTGTGTTCTTTACTTTAGTTACACATATCTTGGCAATCATATGGTAAGTTTTTGAGAAAACTAATTTTTTAGCGCGAGAAATCGATGTATAATAAATGTTAATTTTTCGTGGGATTGCGTGGAAACTATAAATGATGTATACATGTATGGTTCCGGTTTACGTCCGGCTGTAAAAAGCAATGCATGAGCACAGCTGTTCTGCGTGTCACATTTCACATAAATAAATCATCAACATTTTTGCTGAAATTCAAAACGCTGACGATTGTAGGCATCGCACGTTATTGGAGTTTCCTTCATTTTCTATATGTGTATTGAGGATTGCGAATAGGCAGGAATTTTCTGATTGGACGATGGTAAGAAGTTGATTTGGATCCATATGTGTAATATTATGTTCGAAAGTGTTGAAGTTTTCTAACTATAGTGCCCTATTATATTAGAATTGCTTAAAAAGCACAAAAAAGGGCGCCGTTACGTCTTTGAGAAAATTTAGATTTCTATAACCTACCTAATTATCTATTCAGATAAAATTATCGATGCAGTTATATTTAATAAGATAAGACAAAGGCTACCAAGCTGTATTGAACATATCTAAAATCACTCAAACTGTGGTACATAAAATACACGATACTTTGTAAGAAATTAGTTTCTTATTCAGTAATAATACGGAACAAAATCGTGTATTTACGCAATCATATTGTTGCCTTGCGACTGTATGATTTCCCATTGCCTCGGGGTTTTCGACCTAACTCGTTCTGATTAGTTTTTGTTGACTAAGGTAGAATGGACATACGAACATAACTAGAAGGCTGCCCTTTGTGTCTCACACTTGTATTGAAGAAATAGGCTTCTATTTCAGGATTGGCACATTTATATCAGGGGCCTACTACAAGGACGAAACAATTTCGTCAGGGGATGCTCTACGGCTTTGAGTATACAGCCAGATTGGTTTATTTATCTGAACTCTGCGGCGATATTGCTGTCACTATCTCTCTCTTTTCAGCGTTGTAATACTGAAATTCGAATGTTTAAGAGCTTGTAGTAAGCCTCTAGTATACGAGTACGTTCTAGAACGACGCTGACCTAAGTAAATGTAACTTCAATGCAGGTAGATTGCGTTAAAATATAGTGTCAAGTCGACTCCACCCACTCTTCTTTACTTAGGATTACATTTTGAGCACACTAAACCCAACTGCGACTTAACTTTAAATCGAGATTTATAGTAAAGCCACGCTTAAAAATAAAGTGTTATATTGGAAACGTTAGAAAATAAAAGCTAGACTTGAAATCCTAGTAGACGGTACAGCAGTTAAGCCAGTTTATAACATTAGCAGAATTAAGTTAGGAGCAGAGATTACGTCGGTGCAATAGGTATATAAAATACGCGAAAATATCTACCTACTACTTATTTTCGACAACCCAATTACTACAGTCTCCTACGGAAGGTAATATTATTTTCTGTCGAGAGAAAAACGTAGGTGATCGTGTAACTTGATTTACGTATATCGTCAGTTAGTAATGAGCTGATAGGCTTTTTTACCCGACTGCGCGACGCAAAGGAGAGGTAATGTGTTTATCAGTCTATATATGTATGTATGTATGTATGTATGTATGCATGTATGTATGTATGTATGTACGTATGTATGTTTGTTCCTTTGTGGCACACTAGAGACCAAACGCGTGGGCCGATTTTGATAATTGGCACGTCAATAGATTCGCCATGCTAGCGCGAGTGTCAACGAAAACATAAAAAATTGAAAACTTCAAAATGGCGGATTTCAGACGCCAAAATTTGGGGTTCAAAAAAATTTTTTTTTCAAAACCTATCGTATCGAATTAAAGGTCTTAAAATGGAGATTCTGTTGTAAAAATTAAATAAAATTAATTTTTATGTTTTACTGTTGATGCTATATTTCAAACTTCAAAGAAGTACAGATTATTGACATTATAAAATTTTCATAAAACCTAACAAATAGTATTTTCAATAAGTAGGTTTTTCAACATCCGCCCTTAATGGCAATAAATAGATAAAGTAGTAATGCTAAACACAATAGAATATAATAAAACATTACTACCAGACTAAACAAAAATATAAAACATAAACCGATGAAAAATAAATAAATAGAAAAAATATTCTACTTATTTATCACTAAACCCATATTAACAACGCACCTAAGATGAGCTATGCGCCTTAAGGGCTTGGTTAAAATATCAGCTGTCATTTTATCCGTAGGTATGAACTTTATATCTATAAGACCCTCAGTAACCTTTTCACGAATAAAATGATATCTCGTATCAATGTGTTTAGTTCTATTGTGGTGGATAGGATTGAGCACAATTTTCTGTGCACTTTGACTATCGTTGTATAGCAACACCCTATGAGCAAAACCAGTAATGTCACACACTAACCGTCTGAGGAAAATAGCCTCCTTTGCAGCACTGGTCAAGGACATATACTCAGCTTCTGTAGATGATAAGGCTACCGTCGGCTGTTTCTTACACTCCCAACTAATAGGTCCACCTGCTAGCGTGTAGTAATAACCAGTGTACGACCGACGGTCATGTTCAGGTGACACAGTTCGCCCAGTCAGCATCCGTGTATCCACACAGACGTCCACCGAGTTTCCTGTAAGTAATACAGTAATCCATAGTACCTTTCAAATACTGTAACACCCTTTTAGCGGCCAACCAATGCCTCTTATCATGACAGTTATTAAACTGACTTAAATAGCTTGTGGCATAAGCTATATCGGGTCTCGTATTCACAGCTAGGTACATGAGACATCCTATCAAGTTTTGGTAAGGATATTCTTCAAGAGATGTTGGATTACCTTTCTCCAACTTGTTATTCTCCAAAGGTGTAGACATTTCCTTGAAATCTCGCATATTAAAACGCTCCAACACTGCCTGGATATAGGTCTTCTGACTGACCACGATTTTATCGTCAAAACGGTTAACATTTAAGCCTAAACAATACGACAATGCATCCAAATATTTTTTTTTTTTTAGTTTTATTATGGCTCCACACGATTAGTGTATTTAGCCAGTGTCAAGTATTGAATTTCTTTAAGTTTTTATGAATTTAAGTCGTAGAGATGGGTTAAAGTCACATTTCAGGTCAGTTTTCAAGTAAAAGTCTAGTCGAAGTCATACCTTCAGTAAAGATATGGTGTTTACTGAAGATTTTCAGTGGAATTTTGGTGAGAACGCAAATAGCATGTTTTTCAACATTGTGCTGTTTCCCTAAACTCGCACTCATTCACCGGCACTTAATGGTTAATAATCCACATTTATTACACATTAACTCGCGGAAGAATACAAGTTTTAGGAAAAAATACAATGAGACCACACACACTTTTCCACGTTCCCGCCAAAAAAAAACCACCCAAATCTTTTAGTGAGAAAAAATTCTCCAAGTCATTTTTGACAGCGTCAAAAGAACTTTTTTCTTTATAAAAAAACAATTAGATCGTCGACATAGACTGCAAGTATTATGGTTTCATTACCAAACTTTTTTATGTAAACACATGATTCCGCAGATGTTCGTGCAAAGCCAATTTTCGATAGAATTTGATGCAATTTGATATTCCAGGCTCGAGCTGCCTGCTTCAAACCATAAATGGATTTTCTGAGCAAACAGACTTTACCTTCTGCCCCTTGCTCAGCAAAACCTTCAGGCTGTTGCATGTACACCTCCTCCTCTAAGTCCCCATTGAGGAATGCGGTATCGACATCCATGTGTTGGATCTTTAAATCCATTTCTGCAGCCAACGCTATAAGTGTACGCAGAGATGAATTTCGAACCACAGGGGCAAAAGTCTCGTTATAGTCAGTCCCCCAAACTTGACTAAAACCTTTCGCAACTAGTCGCGCCTTATACTTGACTATTGCACCGTTCGGGTCCCTATTTATCTTGAACACCCATTTACATGGAATAACCTTTTTATTTGGTTTATCCACTAATGTCCAAGTCTGCTTATTCAATAAGGCGTTGTACTCATCCTTCATTGCGGAGATCCAGTTATATTTATCATCGCTATTAACAGCTTCACGATAACTTTTCGGATCATAACACAACAAATCAACACCGTGAGTGCCGTATGAATAATAATCTGGAGCTTTACGTACTCTTTCAGGATACCTTCTCTCAGGACATGCATCGTTGGGTTCTACTGAAGGAAACAGGGACAGATCACGTTGTTCACCTGAATGTAAAGACTCCGTGTCACAAACCCCACCAGCTTCTTCAATCGCGTCCACATAATCGTCAACTTGCTCTACGTCCATGTCCACACTTTCTGAAGTAGGTGAAGAAGTAGAAGCAGATGAGATAGAAATCGCCCGTGGCGTTATGGTATCTGAAGAAGTTTGCGATAAAAGATTAATGACATTAGGGCTCACAGCAACTCCAGGCTGAACAGATTTATCCTTCAATCCTGAAAAAATATTTTCAAAAAACGTAATATCCCGTGACTTAATCAACCTTCGAGGGTTTTCCGCGCTACGGAAATAATAACTCCTTGGATCGTCTAAATATCCAACGAAGATATGTTCAGAAGTTTTCATGTCTAGCTTAGTTCTATGACATGAAGGCACATGAACTTAAAGTCCGGCAACCAAACACCCTTAAATGAGACAGGTCGGGTTTACTACCACACCACATTTCATATGGTGTCTTACCATTAAGTGCACGATGAGGTGACCTATTTTTTAAATAAATACTAGTCTCAACAGCATCCTGCCAAAAAGCTTTCGACAGAGAGCTCTGTGCCAGCAAGGAACGGGCCTTCTCCAAAATGCTACGATTGCTACGTTCACTTACCCCATTTTGTTGAGGGCTGTATGGTACAGACGTTTCATGTCGAATCCCTTGAGCCTGCAAATAGTCTGTCAGGTCCTTGTTGACATACTCAGTACCATTGTCTGACCGAAGGGTTCGAATCTTTGTGCCAGTCTGTCTCTCAACAAGTGCTTGAAAAGCACAAAAATACTTCTGAACTTCTGTCTTAGATGACATACAATAAAGGTATATAAAACGTGTATAATCATCAACAAAAATAATAAAGTATTTATTACCTTTAAAAGATTCAGTGGTCATGGGACCGCAAACGTCCGTATGGACCAATTCTAATGGTGACGAAGCTTTTTTATACTTAATCCCTTTGAAAGGCTTACGGGCCTGTTTACCCTCTACACAAGGTACGCATGGTTCTTTGTCCACATCAGTATACTCCACACCAACAGCTAGACCTTTTTTGAGTAGATCCATCCCAATACGGCAGAGATGTCCTAGACGCTTATGCGAAAGCTGAAACTGGGACAAATTAGTGTGAACATTATAAGCTGAAACACCTTGCGGCGGTTTTACTGTACAATCTAAAGTGTACAATCCACCACAAATAGAACCATGTAAAACAGGATCTTTTTTAAAAGAAACATCATTAGAATTATAAAAATTACAGCCATTCGTATCAAAAACAATCGAGAAACCTTTCTCTACTGCCTTTTTCTCTACTGAGAGTAAATTACAATCTAGGCCAGGAACATGTACAACATTAAAAATCTTCCTAAAATTGTTTTTTGTGTCAATATCAACATCTTCTAAACCCACAGCCGGCAAACATTTACCATTTGCTACAGTTATCTTCCCATCACAGGGTCGGTAACTATTAAACCATTCAGCATGTGGAGTCATGTGAGTAGACGCACCAGAGTCGATAATCCACTTCTCAGACATCTGAACACTTGGTGCAGACAAAGCCAGTTCGTTGACACCATCCAAAAACAATTCCGTGACACATGTATCCATATTCCCTGAACTAAAAATAGTCAGTCCCTTATCTTTAGAACAACTTTCTGTTGAGCAACTCGCCTTTGTCTTTTTCTCCTTCTTTTTGAGAGGACAATTAGGACTCTTGTGCCCTGGCTTCTTACATCGAAAACAAATAACCTGCTTGTTAGTATGCAATGCAGCCACATCATCTTTAGTATCTTTCGTCATTTCGCTCAATAACTTACTTCTTACCAAATCTGTTGTGACTTCAACGCTCCCATTTTCAAGCGCCATTCATTTTCACAGCATCAAGGGCTCGTAGCGAGACGTTATACCTCCCAATATAATAGCTGCTAAAGAACTATCCTCAATGGTTTTGCCTATATTGGCCAGGTCTAGTGCAGTTGTAGTTATTGCCGTTAAGTAATCTTCTAAATCAGAAAAGTCAGATAAGGTGTACCTGTACAACTTACGTTCCAACGACAGTTTACGACCCAAACTTCGATCCTCGTAGGATTTCATAAGAGCATCCCACGCTTCCTTTGCGGTCTTAGCTGGTCGAACAATCGAAATAGCAGCACCATCCACAGTAAGACATATTTTAGAAAGAGCTTTTTCATCCTTCCGTACATCGTCGGGCGTCTTGTTCCCTGCGACAACTACTTCGCTTACAGTTTCCCACAATCCTTCATGGATTAACAACATTCGCATTTTAAATTTCCAAACAGTGTAACCTTCTCTATTACAAAGTATCGCAATACCATTTATTAAAGACATACCAGGAACTGCAGACGACATGATTACCAATATGTAATGTACTAATAATTTCACCACCAATCTTCTTTTAAGTTCGATCGTAGATCAAAATACAGATACAGAGCTTCGTGCTGATAACGTGTTGTAAAAATTAAATAAAATTAATTTTTATGTTTTACTGTTGATGCTATATTTCAAACTTCAAAGAAGTACAGATTATTGCCATTATAAAATTTTCATAAAACCTAACAAATAGTATTTTCAATAAGTAGGTTTTTCAACAGATTCAAAATATATTTATAACAAATAATTTATGATCGTACAAATCGAAAAAAAAAAAAAAACGATTTTACATGCTGCGTTAGTCACTTTCAGTAACAAGTTTGCGGTGCTTATCTCTGAAGTTACTAATCAGATCTCAATAAAATTACAATGAGACCAAACGAAAATCATATTAACTCAAACAAAAAAAGAATTTTCTAAATCGGTTAAGAATTGATGGAGTTCTGAGGTAACAAACAACCTCTTCCTTTTGGTATAGTCGTTTAATAGTACAACTGTAAAGTAAGTAAGCTTAAAAAGCAATACCCTATCTATTTCACGCATTTCGGTTTTTTGTTCTTTTTTCCATAATTGTAATAACGGTCATAGTTATACATATTTTGTTAAGATTTCAAGTCTCTATCTATTATTAGTTCAAGTTAGTACAAGTTCAAGCACAAAACGCCGAAAAATACACGTTACTTGTATGTAGACCACACTGTGATGTAGACCCCCTTTAATATTTTATTTTATTTTGTTTTTAGTATTTGTTGTTAAATCCCCCAGTGTAATACATACTTAGTAGTGTAGACGCACAAAACCTTATATTTGCCAAAAAAATGCGTAAGCATATTAGTAAATATAATAGTACTGGAATCCTGCTGGCCCCATTTCATAACCAATAAAATATTAACGCTAACGTCAATATATATATTTGAAATGTGCAAATTGGTACGTACGAGTATATATACCAATTTCTATTCTAGAAAAAAAGAGGTGGTCCTAGAGGAGACAAAACAAGGTTCAAACATAACCTGATTCATCCCAGCTCTAAGCTGAAAATACACAGTTCCGGTACACATGCGATGGCGGTAAAGTCAAAGTCAAAGCATTTATTCAGTAAGTAGGTAGTATTAATATACGCACTTATACACGTCTCAAATCATAAAATAAATCATAATTGATGAAAAGTAAACATAGCAAAAGCAAGATATTTTATAAGCTTCCCGACTGTTTTACAAGTATAAAGTATAAATTACAAGGTACCTTGGACAAAGCTGTGGTCGACTTAAGTTCACGCATTTTTGCGAAAGGTCAAGCCTATGTAGCATTGAGCCGGGTTAGATTTTTAGATGGACTAGTAATAAGTAGTTTAGATCCCCGGAAACTACTCAATAATCCACATGACATCAACTCTCTAAATGAAATGAGAAGATTACGGAATTTGCCGTCCTTTACTTAACTAAAAAGTGTAAAATTATATATTAAATTAAAAAATCAAAAAACCCGACTGCGCAAAAAGTGAAGTGTTAAAAAACGAACTGAAAAGAAAAAACAAGTAAGTCTAGTAGTTTAGACTTCTGTTTAGGGATATCAAAAAACTATACCATTTAAATTCTTTCTCGGTCGATACACTCATAAAATAAATTATACAGTGTTATATGGAATATAGAGACTTTAACAGTCGGGACACATTAATCCCCATTCGTTAAGCCATTAATCCCTAAACAGAAGTCTAAACTACTAGTCTTACTTGTTTTTTTCTTTTCAGTTCGTTTTTTAACACTTCACTTTTTGCGCAGTCGGGTTTTTTGATTTTTTAATTTAATATTTAATTTATTCTTTGGTGCGTGATTGGAGACTTTGGTTGAGTACTTATATTTATTTATTTTATAAAATCCAAAGTCCTGACTGAATGACTGAGATATCAACGCACAGCTCAAACCGCTGGTCCTAGACACATGAAATTTGGAGGGTGTGTTTTTTATGAAATGTAGGCATCCACTAAGAAACGGTATCTTGAAATTCCACCCCTAAGTGGGTGAAATGGAGGGTTGAACTTTTTATGAAACTTTTTATTCTCTGTGTCAATTGTCTCGAAGATTGTTACACATACTCTTTAAATAAAATAGTGAGTTACGGGTATCACAGTTTTTCAAAAATCATCCCCCATGCGTTGTTCTGACCGACAGAATGACTGCCTGATATATCAACGCACTGCCTAAACCACTGGTCTTAGAAGCATGATATTTGGAATGTGTATTCTTTGTGAAATGCAAGTATCCATTAAGAAACATTTTTTCGAAATTACACCCCTAAATGGGTGAAATGGAGGGTTGAACTTTCTATGAAACTTTTTATTCTCTGGGTCAATTATTTTGAAAATTGGTACACAGACTTTGAATTAAAATAGTGAGTATCACAGTTATTATCAGGAGTATCACAAAATAGTGAGTATAATGGGTATCACAGTTTTTCAAAAATCATCCCCCACGCGTTTTTCTGACTGACTGAATGACTGCCTGATATATATCAACGCACTGCCTAAACTACTGGTCCTAAAGACATGATATTTTGGGGTTGTGTTCTTTGTCAAGTACAAGTATACACCAAGAAATAGTTTTTCGAAATTATTCCCCTAAGTGGGTGAAATGGAGGGTTGAATTTTCTATGAAACTTTGTATTCTCTGGGTCAATTGTATCGAAAATTGGTACACATACTCTTTAATTAAAATAGTGAGTTACGGGTATCACAGTTTTTAGGGTTCCGAACCCAAAGGGTACCAACGGAACCCTATTACTGAGACTCCGCTGTCCGTCTGTTTGTCTGTCTGTCTGTCTGTCTGTCCGTCTGTTACCAGGCTGTATCTCATGAACCGTGATAGTTGACGATTGAAATTTTCACAGATGATGTATTTCTGTTGCCGCTATAACAACAAATACTAAGAACAGAACAAAGTTAAAAATTAAAGAAAAGTTTAAAAAAAGTTTTTTACGATAGCGCTGCGCCATCTAGCTAGCATCAAAGATATATATATATATATATATATATATATATATATCGTCTTTAATAACTTTATTGATAATCAACTTCAAATATGACTCTTCCCGACATCTATTGGCGAGTAGAAGTAGCTTAAGTGTTACTGTGTTGGTAAAGCAGTTAGTTGCTCTCAATAAATAGTATTATTATTCGTCAATAGATGTCGGGAAGAGTCATATTTGTCTGTTTAAGTGGCAAAAAATACCGAGCAGAGCTCGGTCAACCAGATATTTAATAATATTAATTACTACAATTACTATTACTACTATGTAATACTATTCTACCTTTGTGTTAACGTTTACTTAGTTGGTGTTAGAAGTTCGTTAGATATTCTTTAGATGGCGTTCGGAACCCTCCGTGTGCGGGACAAAAGTCTGTCTCGCACTTGGCCAGTTTTATTCAAAAATCATCCCCCACGCGTTTTTCTGTCTGACTGAATGACTGCCTGATATATCAACGCACTACCTAAACCACTGGTCCTAGAGACATGATATTTGGAGGGTGTGTTCTTTGTGAAGTGCAAGTATCCACTAAGAAATAGTTTTTCGAAATTCCATTCATTTAACTTTGCTGTTTTAAGGGATGGTTGTAATATGCCGAGAAAAGTTGTTGTACGAAGTCGCGGGTATCAGCTAGTCTTCTTTATATATAAAAATGAATCCCGATTGTCCTTGGTCACGGCATCACGCGTGAACGGCTGGACCGATTTCGCTAATTCTTTTTTAGTTGTGTTTTTATCGTCAGGAGATGGTTCTTATGAAAAAAAAAAATAAATAAAAGTTTTTAACGCAGGCGAAGCCGCGGGGCACAGCTAGCTTATTACAAATGTTTGTCAGTGTCTGTGTTTAACTGACACAGAACCTCAAATACTGTGGTATTTTTACTCCTGACGCAAATGAAGGGGTGTTTTAAGTTAGACGTGTGTACATGTGTATATGTGTGTCTGTCTGTGGCATCGTAGCGCCTAAACGAATGAATCGATTTTGTTTAAGTTTTTTTTTATGTTCGATAGGTGTTTTAATCGAGAGTGTTCTTAGTTTTGATCCATGAAAATCCGTGCAGCCGTTTTAAAACTATGAGCTTTCTTCTAGATGATAATAAGATCAACTTTTATGGGTCTGTTTAACTCGAAATTCGGTATTCTCTCACTTCAATTATCAATCATCAATCATTATCAATTATAAGAACATTGTAGCATTGACTTAATGCTGAGGTATCTCCTGGAATCTGTAGAATACTCTACTCCTCACCAACTTATAGCAGAGATGGCGTGTTTGGGTTCATTGGAATGGTCTCAATGAACAGATTATGAACAAAGTAACACAAGAAGTAAAGACAACGCGAACAAAAACCGGGACGTTCACATTAAAATGAATAATTTTCGCGAAAACTTTCAAGTTAAGATTATAAACAGATCAGTGGTATCATTTTTATAATTTAAGTATTTTGAATTTGAACCATTTTCAGGTAGGTTCTAACGATTTACTAAAAAAGCTGTAACGAATGAGGTAATGAGGGAGGGGAGGAAGTTTATATGGAAATCTACGCGGGCATCACTATGAATATGATAGGTACGAAAAGTTATCAAAAGATAGGAGATTCACAACAGTTCGGGAACAGACATTTGTATTGTGACGTCACACGAGTGAGTGAGTTACAACTCGCTATCTTCCTACGGCAATGAAATGTGGACGTTACTGATCAATTTTGTCGCGAATATATACTGCAGTCACCAGTCCAGTAAGTCATTACCACAGGATGGGAGAAGTAATAGTTGAGTTGCTGGTCACAAATAGGTATCAGCAATACTTTTTACAACATTATTTTAAAACCTAAATAACGTAAATTATGCAAGCAAAAGATACGTAATAAAAATTGCGTAGCGCTCAATGTTTTCAGGTAGTATTTAAAAATAGGCTAATAGAAAAACGATGCAACATAAAAGTGTTGAAACAGAAACAGTATAATGTATTTTAACTTATTACTAAAAAAAATTGACAACACAGCACAGAATTCTTGGCGTCTTTTTTTACTTGAGAGGTGTGACAAGGATAGCCAGATTTTAGTACTGTCAAATTTAGTTTAAACAGAATTGGAAACAATGGCGACTACTAACCCAGCCAACTAAATGGCAGTAGTTCAAACCCGTACCCTATGATTTACGACTGTTTGCCTTGCTCAATAAATAACACTTTTATTGATTGATTCTAGCTCTGATCCCGTTCAAATTAGTTCCAGTTTATACAGAGTTAAACGATCAGTTAACCGCAAACTGTAATTAGCTATCGTTGCTGTGTTTTTTATATTGTAGGTATATGTAGGCTGGCGTTTCACCCCTATCTCACGCGTTGGTTGGTGATGATACGGATGAGGATGGTGGCACGCTAGGCCTAGAATGGGAACTAGCTCTCAAGGACAGCGCTGCCAAAACAAAGACAAGATATAATATATATAGATGTTAAGCGACAGATTTTCTAACATGAGGGTGGTAACCAGGCGGACACTAGACAGTGTCCTACTACCATGCATTTGTAAAGTATTACAAATCAATGCTAAGATTGTTGTCCACGTATTATTTTGTTGATTACTTTACTTTGGTGTTAAGTTTTATGTATCAGTTACTTTAAACTGGAGTTTTTCCTTAAGTACGCTAAAATTAATATTCCATGATTATCTTTTAAAATCAAATAATAAACAAGCTTGTTAACGAATTTTATAGCGTTCTTTGAAAAAACATCATCAGCGTCCAAGAGAGGTAAGTGCGAGTGTTAAATTCATTAATGTACTTGTAGGGCACAAACACAGAAATATTATTAATATTAACAATATTATAAGGCACATTGTGGGCACAAAGAACATTCTAGTTTAAAGTACAAGTAGCAGTATCTAAACGTCCCAAACGTAATATTGAACCAACAAAGCTATTTCAAAATGCGTTTTATTTCTATATCAATAGGTACAATATTTCAATAGACTTTCTTTTGAGTATCCTTAAGTTAATCTGAATACGCCTTCGAAGTGGATTTAAAAATGTAAATAATAAGTTTATGTAATGTAAAGTGACCAGTTTTATTTCTAACAATGACACTGGGTTGTCAGATAGCAGATGAGTGGCCGTGGGCGTTTGTGTTGTAGGCAGTTTTTCTACAACGTCCTCATGCGTTTCGTTTTTATTTTGTATTCGGACTTTGCATTCCGGTTGACATTTTTCATGCTATTGTCTTAAATATGCAATGATTTTTTTTTAATAAAAGAGGTAATGATCGTGTTTCTGTAGAACAGTTGTAGTAGTCTTGGTATCTATGACGTTTGATCTATCTCTGTATATTTTTATATTTTTAGACTTGGTTAGACTTAATTAATTTGAAAGTTAATGTCACAAAAACTCATTCTTTGCAATTCCGAAACTATAAAATGACACCATTAAACTTAAAAATATCAAAATCAAAGGCAACTCAATAAATGAAGTAGATACGACCAAATTTCTAGGACTAAACATAGACTCAAATTTGAATTGGAAACATCACATCTGTTGTATAAATAATAAGATTTCGAAATTTTCTTACGCATTATCAGTGTTAACATATATATCAAATAAAGCAACTGCACTCAATGCATATTTTGGCTATATTTATCCCCATTTAAGCTACGAAATTATATTTTGGGGTAACTTTGTCGATGTACAGTTAGCTTTTCTTCTACAAAAACGATGTTTACGCACTATATTCAATTTACATAGCACTCAGTCTCTTCGGAATATTTTTAAAGATTATAACTTGCTGACCATTACTGGTATATATATTCTGGAAATATGTGTTTTCATAAAGAGTCATAAAAAATATTTCTTCAATGTAGAGTCTGTTCGTGCTGGGAGTCAACGTAGTAGATATAAGCATAATATATGTATCCCACAGAGTAACAATTCGATGTACCATAGAAGCCCATTTATAAGTGCTAAAATATATACAATCATCTTCCCTTACAAATAAAATTATTAGACGGGAACAAGTTTAAATTATCTCTTAAAAACTGGGTTGTAAATAAAGTATTTTATAATATAAAGGAATACTACGATCTAAAAACAGATTAGGTAGATATAGATAATTTATAGGTATAGAGTGTAAATACTAAGCAGGAGTTTTAGTTCATATTCGATGTAAGTAAAATATGTTATTATATTACTAGAGCAAGTGATATTAATTATGTACATAAGTAATTTGTTATTTAGAATATTATTTGGTAGAAACCATTCTTACATTTTATAATTTTACATTGCACGCCCGAAATGGGAAAACTGTTGTTTACGTTACTACACATAAGACCTTGTACCCATGTACTTAATTCACAGTTTATGCAATAACGAACATCTTATTTTTATTCTTAATCATATTCTTATAAAAATACAAAACACTTTCAGAAATAGGTATAAGAAGAGTTTATTCGATAAGAAAAATTACTTTCGTGGCATTTTGAAGTCAATTTATGTTGTCAATAGTTTTATCCTTTTTAAAACATATAACCTAATAAAGATTTGCTACAAGCCTAGTAACAACTATTAAAATAATTTATATTTTTTTAATAATTGTCCTATTATCGTAGACTGAAAATAAAAATAGAACTTTCTTTGAAATTTCAATTTCTTTTAATTTTTTTTCTTTTTAAATAACAAAAACCGCTATAGTTTATGAATTAAACTCTTCTGGGCCCCTGGACAAAATCCAATTTCCTGTTTGCCTTCACGCTAACGCAAGTTCAAAATGTATGGGAATGACATTTTTGTTGCGGAAACATAAATGTCATTCCATACATTTTGAACTTGCGTTAGCGTGAAGGCAAACAGGAAATTGGATTTCGTCTAGGGGCCCTAGACACGTAGATGGTAGAAAATATCACGAATAAATTATTTTCGTTTTTACAAAGACTCATTTAGACATAGGCCTTAATTACGTAGACATTTCTCATTATATGTTAAAAAGGCAAAGTAAGTAAGGTGCAAAAAGGTCTCAGCTATATATTTTCGTAAGGACTTACTTATTAAGTCTAAGTAGGTATATTACCTTACTTTCGAAATTTTCTTTTCTTTGCGTGTATCTACTGGAATCGCCCTTAATGTGTTCCGAAAGTTCAGGAGTACGACTTATAAAATATTTAACTACCTACCCTCTACAGAATGCCTTTTCTAAGACTAGTACAGCCATAGAAGTAAATCTACATTTAGTTAAAAACACAAAAGTTACTTTTGTAGAGCATATTATTATATTATCATAGCTTTAGCTTATTATCACAGTTTTACAACTGTAAAACTGTGTCATTATCATAGTTTATCGATTTTCCATATATATATATGTGTCGATATATGGTTTTAAGTATTTTTCTATTATTCGCAGTCAATGATTAAAACTTTCGTCGAGAGTAGCACCGCGCATCGGCGCACTTTAATCAATCCATACAGAGACGATCATCGCGATACTTTCTAAATCGATTGCATATAGTTTTAACTTTACGATTCTTATAATAAATATCATTAGGAAATAAAACTAAATGGTTCCCATATAAGAAACGTGTTTTGACGGCATGTTTTGCTCAATCACATTTAATATTGTACCGGGTGGGTACGTAACTTTACCGCTTTATTATGAACTGCTTACTGTGTTGATGAAATAGCAGAGCGTAATTTATAACCTAGTCATAACGCCTCATCTGGTCTCGAACTGTAGATTCAACAACTAATCCAAATTGACAGGTATATTTTAAGCCCATTTGGTACATATCAGAAATAATATTGGGCACAAAGCCTATTTGGCTGATTCCTGCTCTTATGTCACCTGTATTTGGCAAACTCTCTCAGTGTCTCTCTCGTTTTGGCACAATATTTAAAAGGCCTATTGGTGGTTATTTTGCGTGAAATGTCTGTATTGTTTCGTTTGTGATGGATGACGGCTTAATATAAAGCTTTATCTGTGGTTATTATATTTTCGTTTGGCAGTGATTTAATATACCTACATTTTAACTGCTGGCACTCGGAATCCTAAGTGATTTATTGATACTCGTCTACAGGTGAAGGAAGATCAGAGTTGTCCTTGTTAAATTGTGTACTTGCATGAAATTGATACTATAAAGACTTTGTTTTATAGTATACTGGCCGATATCTCAAAAACTATGAGTTCTTCACTCTATTCTGATACAAATAGAAAACTATAGAAGAACAAACAATATTAAAAAATAAGATTACTGCCCGCTCAAAATGCTTGAAGAGAAAAGAAATATATTGCGCCCACTAATCGAGAAACCAATCACCGTCTTTCGAATAGATGAGATGAAAATACTTTTATAATTTTCATTTAGTGATCTGTCATGTAAAATACGTACTTTAATAATATTTCTATAAATTCTACTTGTTCCATCTCACTTTGGAATACAATATATTTTCTCAGGATTGACGCTTTTTTCTTGTAATAAAAGTTAAAATAAACTGGCCAAGTGAAAGTCGGACTCGCGATCGTAGTGTAGTAGGGTTCCGTAACACAGTAGAGTATTTTAAAGGTAACTATTATCTTTCGCCAGCAAAAAAAAACTGTGTTTTTCAAAGTGTTTATATGAAAAACAAAGCTATCTATAGTTATATCACAAAAACTGCCGACAATATCTCGTTCAAACCACTTTGCGTTGAAAGTGTTTATTGACATCTACAGCATATACTCCCTTACTTTAAAAGTAGTTTATAAGTTAGAGGGGGGTGTTACAAAACAATTAACTTTGAGACAAAATAGTTTTAGGAACCTCAATGTCATTTTTAAAGACTTATCTATAGACGTATAGTATATATAGCACGTATAGGTTTGATGAATTATTTTTTTACTTTCAGTTTCAGGTATGGGGACCTCAGAATACATCTACCTACCAAGTTTCAACTGTGTAGTCCTCATAGATTCGGAATAAAGTGGCTGTGACATACGGACGGATAGACAGACAGACACCATAAAAAGGGAATTTATATATACTTTTGAATTACTCACTAAATAATAATTGTATAATATATAAACTAGAACTTTCATCACCACATCATTATAGATGCGAAAGTCTGTTAATATATTTGTTCATTTATGACAGCTCGATCGCTTTGTCTAAAATTTTACATACGGGTATTATATAGTAGGCAGTTAGGCACACTATTGTGTACCTCCTCCGTGTTTTTAACATGAGACACTTTTTAGTTTTTGATCGACTTCCAAAAAGAAGGAGGTTCTATGTTCGTCTGTATGTATTTTTTTTAGCGTGTGAAGTTGAGGGACGATCGTCTGCACTTTCTTATATTCGTATATTGAAGATTTCTCCATCTCCTTGATATTCTGTTTACTATTTTGACAGAAGAGATACTATATCCAAATTTTCCATACAAACTCATCTCCACTTGTTGAGTTTATAGCCAACTGTAGATCTGGGTCAGCCACGGACTGCAACTGGGTAATCGCTCACTGATAGTTTATTGCTTTATTTAAAACCACTGATTTATTTACAGCACTAGATTGGTAAATAAGACTAGAATTTAATTGTTTACCTTTATGAGCAGTAGCAAGCGTACCTATATTAGTTATACGTAGTTTAGTCGCTCTTTATATTCGAAGATTTTTATAGGATTATCATACATTTTTTTAAATCGTTTACAGTAGTATATAAGTACAAAGTATTGTGTATGTATACACTTTCAAATAAATATGCACATGCCCAATCTCCGAAAAATCGTATACAAAAATAATATCTATAGTAAAAATTACTCTATTACTTCAACTTCTTTGTGCAGGTAAAAATGATTGCTGAAGCTAATGGATTAAATGGATTAATGAATTAATGGATTATAATTGGATGGCACACAAAACTGATAAAAAGTTCCAGTACCCATCATTGAGCATGTAAAGGTTGATATAGTTAATACAGTAACGAGGCAAGCAACGAAGAATTTACATATATTTAAAGACAATGTCACAGAGAATTCAAAGGAACGCCGCCTTCCGCATATTTACATAAAGATATTCTTTGTACTTAGCTTTGTAAGACGCTTGTTAGCATATCAGCTCGGTTCTTCGGATAAGGAAAATTAACCTTTAATAGCTTGCTCTTTGGGATTTATTTTTCCTGATCGTAGGCGTTATTTCTCTATTGTCGGTGATATTAAATCATCGTGGTTCTGCGCCATTTGTCTTTCAGAGTTTCCGAGCTTTTTATTGGTACGAGAATTATTGTATACTAGCTTTTATTTTTTAATTTAAATTTAAATAAAAAATAATTATAAATTAAAAAAATATCTTGAAGTTAGTAAATATATAGTTTTGATTTTTTTATCACAGGTATTTTAATTCATGGATTACATTTGACACCTACTAATTTCATTCATATGAGATGTAAAAATATGGATAAAACTAAAGTCAGTATTATTATTATTATCCACTTCACTACCTTCAACAGACAAGATAGTAAAAATATAGTTAATAATTATATTATATCTAGTCTCCCTTATATATATAAATATATCGATGTATCTAGTACTATTTTAAATCACTTATGTTTTTCACTGAAACTCTTAAGTACCTACGTATAATTACGACCAAGCGAGCGTAGCGAGCAAAAGTTTTTAAATTGCTTTTGTCAAAAAATGCTTTGTCCGGATGTTAGTCTGTTCTGGTCTACAGCTGGTGAATGATTATTCTCAATCATTTGAAAGAAAAATCCTGATTCGGAAACTGCCTCTCCTTCGTCTTGGATCTTTGCAATTCACAATGCTCCGATCGGGTACTTTTGATATTTCAATCCGAAAAAAACAGGGATTCTAATTGGAAAGGTTTCTGTGACCAAACAGCTCGTGAAATAATATTCGAAGTTCGAATGAAGCTTCCGAATTCGAATGTATCCGATTGAAATGAGAATCAGGGGGCAGGCCGCTTTTTTCATCCGATTTTGACGTAAATTTTCGAGTTTCTTGATTTATTTAAGAATTTTTGCAGATTGCGTTTTTTTTTATTAGGGGGGAAAATAGGTGGGTAAAAGGGAGAAGCTGTAGTTTTATTTATTGCTGGACTTTAGTAAAATTAGAGTAGCACACTGAGGACTTCATTCTGCACAAGATGTTGCAATAAAATTTCAAAAAAGGGGTGTGGTGGGGGTAAAAAGGGGGAAGTTAGCTGGAGCCTTATTTATCGACAGATTACATTCAAATTGGAAAGGCACACTAATAACATAATTTTACAAAAAATCAAAAAGGGAGAGTGGAGGAAGTTTGCTGTAGCGTTAATAATTGATTTCAATTTAGGATTTTTTTTCGGAAAATGTTTACCTACCCTACACCAATTTGACTTCGCAGTCCTCTAAGCCTTCACAAGACAAATCCGTAGAAACAAGATTTTAACTTTTTGGACCATGGGAACGCGAATAATCGCTAAAACCTATATCCCTATTTAACTCTGAAATGGCTTTACTAAGCCATGGGTAACGGGAAAGTGTCGATTATTCTATGGTTATAAGGGCACGTGAGGCTTACTGTTCTCACAGAACTACTAGTTTTAGACGGTATGAAAACATTTGGTAGGACACTATCTGGTGTTCGCCTGTTCAGCTACCACCCTCAAGATAGAAAATCTGTCAACAAAAACATCTAATGTGTTTCGGCAGCTATCCTTAAGAGCTAGTTCCCATTCTAGGCACAACGTGCTACCATCCTCGACCGCATTATCACTTACAAACAGGTGAGATAGTCGTCAAACGCTAGCCTATCTGATATAAAATAAAAAAAAACATTCCATCAGGTCAAATATCTACTGTCTATCATTAACCGTCAAATCTATATAAAATACACTTTTTTTAATTGCTATGTAACTTTAAATAGTACAATTAGCAACCCTACATCAGTTAGGCAATATCTAATAGAGGAACGTAGTAAAATATCCACACAAAAGTTATTGCTGTTTGTGGTGCATACTCCGAACCCAGGCCCCGAGTCTTTTAAATAATTATTGCGTTTAGCCGTTTTTGCGTGAACGTACCCGTTCACGCAAAAACGGCTAAACTAACATTTATATTTTCTATAGGATAAATGTTCTCTTAATTAAAGTTTATGGTCTCTTGGTATGACGAATCTAGATACCGGATAAAATATAATATCATAAAAAATAAACATTTTTTATGATATTACAAAAACTTTATGTAGTATTTAAATAATTACGTACGGTATATACGTATACGTAGGGCAATATTTTACTTAATGGAAATATTTTCGTAGAGCAGCCCCTTCGGTAGCAGTCGTAGATTTCGTAGATCCTCGTAGCGCGTAGTAACGTAGCTGTTGGAGTATATAGGAATATACCAAATCTATCAATAGTCTGATGTTAACTAATGGACGGAAACTAAAATGACTTCCCTATATTTTAACTTAATTATTACTTATTCAAAATTAAGTCACTTTTATCATACATAAGTGCATATTAATTAGAAAGTACACTTTCCATAAAATAACGCTGCGCAGGCAATCGTATTCAGCTCTCAGACGATATCCCGTTAGACAATATGCTGTTTGATCAAGCCTTTATACTGCCTATATACAAAATAAAAGCTTTGTACTACAAAACCTCTTCAAACAAGAGCTATAAATATCATTGTTATAAATATAAAGGAAAGAAATTTAAGTACATTCAGATCTCGGCAGTTTCTTTACTCAGCTGTATCCTTGAGGATAGCACAGCTAAGTATTTCCTGAAGTGATCCTTTGTCTGACTGTTACTTCTTCAACAGGATAGTTTTTATAAGTGAAAGCTTTTACATAGAACACTTAGAAATTTTCCTTCGAGAGGCTGGACGTTCTCTCTTATTTTAATAAGACGGTGGTTAGCTTCGCATTTTAATTTATTCAATGTTTCTATTAATGCAATGTTGTGCTTTAAAGTTTAGAAATATCGAAATATATGCAACAAAAATATTATATATACTCGTAGATACTCAGATACATACATCAAATTTATACAATCCTCCAGTTTGCGGCGGGGGTTAAATAGAGCTTGTTCCTATCCACAGAAAAAAATACAATATTTCTCTGTTCTGTGGTCCTATCATGGGTATGAAAGTGTCACAAATGCGTCGCTACATTTTTTAGCGATGAAGCATTTGCCAATTTTTCAGAAATGTTAGAAGAATTCGCAAAATATTGGTGTAATTCTGGCGTTTCTGTGTGCGACACGTTACGGATGCACATTTCCGGTAGTGTAGAACATTTTTCAGGGTGTTTTCAATAACGTTCGTATTCTTCACTTTGAACCACTGGAGAAGCTTTCAACAGAAATGCGAGATTGCATTTCAGTTGCAGATGCGGTGCGATGCGTTTGGCCAAATATTTTAAAAGTTTAACATATATCTGTGAACACAAAAATGAAAGAAGCTTTTTAAATAGGCTTCATTACATTATTTCAAGGTTAGATTTAACAACTGCAACATCAATAATTAAGATAGTTTAAATACTAAAACAACCGACTTCAATGCTAAGCGAGTCAATTTCAGTAGCAAGTTTGAGACGTTTTTCGTCATCTCTGGAGATACTTATCAGATTTCGATAAAATAACAATAGGACAACCTCGGAAACGTACCCTACCGATTAAGTAACATACACACAAAAAATAAGAAAAAAAACCATACAGACGAATTGAGAACCTCCTTCGTTTTGGAAGTCAGTTGACAAAACATCTTTGATTACTGCAAATACTATCACATTAGGTACACATAGCTCTACCTCTAATAATATTTGAAATATTGGTACTCAATCTGTTCAAGTTTACTTACAATACATATAAGCAAATATTTACGTAGATTTTTAAATGTCCCATCCATTTCGTCCTTCTCAAAGTATGCAATCATCCACACAATCATTTCTGTCAGGAGCAGGAGATGTCTGTCCCATAATAACGACGTAGAAACAAGACTTTGTTTGTCAGAACGATGGGACACTCAAGCCGCATTATTTCACTAAGCGAATATCTTAGGTTTAAATATTTCCTACATGTATACAGTAAAATGAAGATTTTTGATTAACTCTCATTCAACTAATATGGATTTTGATTAATTTTTAGTGTTTCGTACCTTAAAAAGAAAAAGGAAAAAAGGAACCCTTATAGGATCACTTTGTTATCCATCTGTCTGTCTGTCCGTTTGTCCGCCTGTCTGTCCGTCTGTCCGTCTCTCAAGGCCTTTTATCTCCGCGTATCCAGTTGAAACTTATACTAAATAGAAGTGCCCCGCGGCTTCACCCGCGTTAAAAACTTCTTAAAACTTTTCTTTTGTAAAAACTCTGGACTGCCAGAATGTTGCATTGCGCTTGTTACCTTGAGACAAAGATGTTGAGTCTCACATGCCCTGTAATTTCACTGGACACCTTGCCATTTCAAGCGAAAAACATTCCTATTTCACTGCTGAAAATTATTTGACAAAGTGGTGGTACCGCCCCAGGCAGACTAGCAGAAGACTTGCCACTACAAATGTCACAGAATCTACTCTAAAAGCTTATAACCCTACATTATTATTGTTATAAGCTGTTGTTACAACATTTATATAGTTTACTCGTAAAAACCTGTGTTGATTTCATTTCTGTACCGTGACATACGACACCATTACAATGGTAAATGATGTTAATTTTATGACTTGTTGTTTCTAACTGCCATAATCCTCTATCTGACAAGCCACACTGGGTAATGGGCCAAGCTTTTTGACACATTTTGGGGTATTTTCCATAAATCTAAAGATAGAATATATCAAGGTTAATGCAAGGTTATAGTTGTATTTTGTAATGTATCACAAGAAAAACAATCTATTCTATTGTATTCTAATGTACAGCTATAATTTTTATAAAGCTTACTAGCTATGTGGTTAGCACATTACTAGTAGTCTTGTTAACTCCTCCAGTGAAATATACTTGTGTCTGGAGTAGGTTTACGTCAATAGTGCATGATAGGGGATTGAACTCACGGCTTTTCGATCGCGTGGCCGACGTCTTAGCCATAGATAGGGCTATAGCCGCTTAAAAAAAAATACACAGGCCATGTCGAGTTGGACTCGCCGAACGAGGCTTCCATGCCAACTTCTCAGACTAGGTTAAAGGACAAACTTAACAAATAAAACAAATAATAAGTTTGTGATAGTAAATTTACATTTTTTTTGTTATTATACCAAATATTTACGGTTTTTAGATTTATTCCTATAATTGACCTAGAATTGTCAATTTTGGTCGAAAGCAAGATCTTACAGAACAAGTAAAAGAAAAATTCCGAAAAATAAAAAAAGTTGAGAATTAGGGTAAATTTTGAAGTTTTCGCGAAAATCTAAATTTGCTCATATTTTTTTCTGGTGTTGACTCAGGACCTTGATTTTTATACACCTAAGAGGGGTAACTATAGACCTCAGTATTTAGTATACATTTAAACTTGCTAGGTCCACCCGTTCCTGAAAAAAAACGGTGTTGCCACACGGACAGACGGACAGAGGGACAAGAAAGTGATCTTATAAGGGTTCCTTTTTACCTCTTGAGGTACGGAACCCTTAAAATTAGGTAAAGTTACGAAAAAAAGTAACAAGCAAAACTATAAGCAACCAGATAAAATCATGATTTATATTTCTAACCTCAACTAGAAATAAAAGTGAGTTGCAGATACAAACGTTAAGGGCGAGTCTTAATAACAGGTAGTAGCGGCAATTAGCTCGTGAAATTGCCGCGCGGTATTACTCTCCCATTAATTTTTCCGTCGACGCGACTGCCATTAGACGTCGCAAAGTTAAACGTTATAAACATCATTCTTCTCAGAATGATACTAACGGAGTATTAAGGGATCAGCGTCTTTGACGCGGTGATAAATGTCCGCTTGGGATGTACTTTACGTAATACCTGAGGTTGTTTATTTCAAAGGTTGCTCAGTTGCTTTTTGTGCATGTTCTTAATTGAATTAGATTCATTGATTTTGCGAAACTCTATCAATTATAGAAAGATTGTAATACTTTATTTAACACCTTAAAAATTACACTTACTCGTACTTTAAAATTTACAACAAATAGTGTGATAGGCGGTCTTAATGTGAGAATATTGAGGGCCCAGTAGTGCATTGGGAGAATGGTCGGCTTCGACACCAGATGTAGTGAGTACCATCCACGTCATGCACAAAAAAAAAAATTATGTACGAATTTCACAGTGGCCCTGTGGTAAAAGAAAAACATCGTTGAGACACCCCCTGCTCTCTTTCTAGTGTCCGCCTGGCATGCTACCTACAGATATTTAGGCGACAGATTTTCCAACTTGAGGGGTCAAGTTGGAAAATCGCCAAAATATATGTATATGGGTTCCGACAGAAGTACTTGAGAGCTAATTCCCATCCTAGGCCTAGTGTACTACCATCCTCGACCGCATGCATCATCACTTATCAGCAGGTAAGATAGTGGTCAAACGCTAGCCTATAAGAAACTAAAAATTATTTAATCGCTTTAAGCGATCTTATTAAGCCTTTGGTAAGGTCCGATATAATTTGGCTTAAATGAAAAGTTAATGAATTAATAAAGAATTAATCACAAAGCTTAAAGTAGCTTTGTGACTAATTCTTACTATTTTTCGGGGCATGAACTAAAAATATGAGTTGCTTTTAATAGGCGTTGTCTAATAAACCCATCTTAAGTACAAATGTTAAACCATTACGTCTCGTGATAAAACCGGCTATAAGAGGAAAGGTAACATTTTTAGACCTTGTTTTATTGAGGTATTACGAATTTATGGCAACATTTTGCACGGAAAATGCGAATTCTGGTAGTCTATTACCCAAAATAGACCATTTGCTTCAATTAGCACAAAACGGAACTTTTGAAAGTGAAACTTTTGATGCGGGTTACGCCGACTCCATACAGAGAAACCGAGATTAGCAAATATGATCTGTAATACCTATTTATCTAGAGTCGGTAAAGCGGTTCCCTACAATGTTTTAAGCTAAAGTTGTTCCACGTTCTGATGGGCATTTTAGTGGTTTTTGCAATATTACATTGTTTAGGATAAACTTTTTGTTAGAAATTAAGCCTACAAGTTTGAAAATTGTTGTAAACCACAAGATATTTACTAGCACTAACGCCGATTACAGTTAAGGTCATAACATTGGTATAAATACATATATTCATACCCTGAACTTTTCCTAATGAATACGCTAAAAATATAAACAGGTTTCTAATTTTAAATCAATTGATTCATATATTTCTACATATCTTGTTTGTAATATATACATCAATCGTTTCGCGTCTCTACAACTCTTAACGTATTATGTATTCTGTGACGTCGGTCTTATAGTCCTATCACGCCAAGATCTTGCTAAACGACTTCGCAATAAATCGTATCTCAATAAAAGAGAGATCAAGTACAACTGTATCCAAGTCTCTTTGAGCCTATATCAGGCAGTTTAAGTTTAGCCCGGGTCTCGTATACTGAGCTCGAATCTATCATGAACTAGGAATGAGGTTAAAATCGCTCTCATATCGATATTTTTAGGGTAAGTCCATAGTTTGATATTATTTCTGTTAGTAGACATAATTTATATTATTTGTTATTCTTTGCAATTTTTAAATTAATGCTTTTTTCTTGTCTGCAAAAAATAAAAGAAAATGCTTCCAATTTGTGGATTCATAAGTGAAGTTTTCGAAAATATTCGTTTACTTCCATTGATTGATACTTCGATTACGCGTTTTAGCTATAAGACTAATAAATAATACATATTTAAATAAGTGTGTCTGTTTTCTCGATGAGTACAATCCGGGGATCTTCAAATTGCGAGTAAATATGAATCTTCTAGGAGTGCCTGCTACATTGTCGATCAGGTGATATAATAGTATAGGTACGCTTGCCTATGTAGACTAATATTATAAAAACGTTAGTAACTCTGTCACTCTATCTATTTGTTTGATAAACAAACAAATACACAAACAATAACAAATAGATAGTTACGTCTGCCGACTCTACAGATAACACGCGTCAGCGTTCTATATTCTGAGTAACGTAATCAGACACCAGACGCTGAATGGACAAACAACAGATAAGAGCATCCGTCCCACGGTGGTCTGATATCGAAGCTCTAGATTTAATTTATATTTAAGTTAGTCTTAGACGAGCTCTTGTAGAGAATAAACGTCTTGAATTAATAAAGTTTTATTTTTTAAAAGCTCCTTCGGCTCGCTCAGCTCTTGACTGGCGCAGCCGGTAGGATTTCCGCGTCGCGAATAACTTCACTTTAGTAACGCGCTACGTACGTTTTCACGCGTTTTACGGAAATCCACGAACCAAATAAATACGTCGAGAGCACCGTTGGTGCTATTGCTGCGTTCCGGAGGACAACGTTTAAGGCTCAACGAGGGACATGGACAGTCTGTAAGTAGACCCAAATCGCTATTTCCAGTCTTATTCCAATCCTATTCACTGTTTTAGTTATATGTGTCTAGAAATCAGAACGTTATTTCCAAACATTGAAGTGTGTTTTGTGATTTCTTTTAAATGTGTTTAGTGTTTTATAATAAATAAAGTGTTAATCGTAATAAATAAATAAATTAATAAGTATATTAATTAAAAATAATTAATTAATTAAATTAGTTAATATAAAAAATTAAAGATGGAAAATATAGTGCAAGTACCCCGCGACTTTGCTAACGTCATCCCCAAATTCGACGGTGACGAAAAATTACTTAGTTTATTTATTAGGAAATGCGAGTACTTGATTAGCTGCTGTAGAATAGAGGGAAATCCACAGCAGGACCTGTACGTTTACCATCTTATAACATCCAGACTTACTGGTAGAGCAGCCTCTCTCATAAGCGAACGACAAGATTTAGATACCTGGCCTGATTTAAAACGGGCATTTGAACAGCATTTTGGTGATCCCCGTTCGGAAGAATGCATTTCAATAGAGTTAGAAACTTTAAAAATGAACAATGGCGAGTCATATCTGGATTTTTGCAACAGAATTCAACACGTTAAAAGCACACTGATTGCCAAAGTCAATTTAATTGAGGACGTAAATCTACGTCGTAGTAAGATAACGATATATGACAACATGTCAATGAATGTGTTTTTATATAACCTGCCGGAAGAGTTGCTTCGCATTGTGCGTCTTAAGGGTTCCGTTTCACTAGAAAATGCCTTAAGCATAGTGCTCGAAGAAGTAAACTTTATGTATCAATATAATGCGAAAAATAAAATGCTTAGATCACAGAATCAATTACAGCCTAAGGCTCAAACTACATATCAAAATCCTTTTATGGATAAATTTGGAATGAAGCCTTTCTTCACTTCAAATCAACAACCTCAGCAAAACTTTAAATTTGGAATTCCCCAAAATAATGCTGGTACTTCAAGTCCTCACACACCACAAACAAACTTTAAATTTGGTGTACCACACGCTAAACAAATATCTCACTTACCTTTTTCACAACCCCAACAAGCTGGATATAGACCACAGCTTCCCCAACAATTGGGCTATCGACCACAGTTCAACCAAGGACAACAGCAGTTTGGTTATAAGCCTTCATTTAACCAAAGTCCACCCCAATTTGGCTACCGACCTCAACTCAACCAAAATCCACCCCAATTTGGTTATCGACCTCAATTTAACCAAGGACCACAGCAGTTTGGCTATCGTCCACCTTTTGCCCAAGGCCAACAACAATTCGGTTACCGCCCCCTACAAAGATTAGCGCCTCAGCTATCTACTGATGTGAGCATGCGTACAGCTCCCCCACTGAAACCTCAAGGTTTTAGAATGAACGAACTGTACAGCCTAAATGAACCTGAAAGTGATGACCTTACTTTTATGCCTGAAAATCCTGAAACTGACTGTTACATTGACTACAATGATAACTCCCCGACTGACAACGTCGACACTTACGAGACTAACGCTGGACAAGATGACCAAGCCTCAGCTGTTCACAGCATTGAAAATTTTCACATCAATGCCTCCAACAAGCCCCTGAAATAATACAACTTCATTATAATACATTGAAATTACCACACGTAATAATACCCGAAATCAATTCTAAATTTATGATTGATACCGGAAGTTCGAGATCATTCATTTCACCAAAAATGGCTAGTGAGTATTTTAACGATTTCAAACACTACGAGCCGTTTGAAGTTATAAGCACCCACGCATCTAGCCAACATAACGAAGTTGTAGTAATTCCGTTATTCCCAACATTTAACAGCACTGAAACGCATAAGTTTTATATTTATGATGTTGATGGCTGTTACGATGGACTCATTGGCAGTGACCTTCTGAAACAATTGAACGCAAAAATTGACATGCAAAACCAAATTCTCTATACCCAATCATCGGCTATTCCTATTATATACAATCCTAATAATGAAATAAGAATAAGCCCACGTTGCGAACAAAGAGTGAAATTACCGACAGACCTACAAAACGGCGATGCTATATTAAACTACAAACTATTTTGTGAAGGTGTTAGAATGCCTACCGCTTTAGTTAAGTGCGAAGACGGGTATGCAACAACGATCATACAAAATACTTTGGATACTGAAATGACTCTAACAGTTACACGACCTTTTGAAGTAACTAAACATGACGGCGAAAAATGCAATTTTCACAAATTAGTTGACCGAAATAACATAGAGATTGATCAGATATTGACAGAAAATGTTAGCAACTTGCGTTTAGACCATATGAATTCAGAAGAAAGAGACTCAATTAAAAAGCTTTGCCTTGAATACAAAGAAATCTTTTATACCGAAAAATTACCGTTGACATTTACTAACGAAGTTAAACACCACATCCGCACGCGAAACGAAGACCCAATATACATCAGACCCTATAGGCAACCTCAAGTAATAAATGATGAAATAAATAAACAAGTTACTAAAATGTTGGAAAATAATATTGTAAAAGAGTCGTATTCTCCCTGGAGTGCCCCTGTGCACCTAGTGCCAAAGAAGTTAGACGCGAGTAACGAAAAGAAATATAGACTTGTTATTGACTACCGAAAACTAAACGAAATTACAATAGACGACAAATACCCCCTACCAAATATTACAGAACTATTTGACAAACTAGGACGAAGCTGTTACTTTACTACCCTTGACCTAGCCAGTGGCTATCACCAGATAGAAGTCGCTGAAGAAGACAGACAGAAAACCGCGTTTAGTATAAACGCAGGACATTATGAATTTTCCCGTATGCCGTTTGGATTAAAAACGGCACCGGCAACTTTTCAAAGAACGATTGACAATGTGCTACGTGGCTTGCAAGGAATACACTGTCTTGTGTACTTGGACGACATAATTATTTATTCGTCCAGCTTGCAAGAACACATAGTAAAACTACGGACCGTTTTTGACAGATTACGACAAACCAATTTAAAAATTCAGCTAGATAAGTCCGAATTTCTTAGAAAGGAGGTCTTATACTTAGGTCACACAATAACTAGTGACGGCTTAAAACCTAACAATGACAAAATTAAAGCCATCCTAGAATATCCCTTACCCCGAAGTACAACCGAAATTAAAAGTTTCTTAGGACTTATTGGGTACTACCGTAAGTTCATTAAGGACTTCGCTAAAATCACTCAACCAATGACAGCACGACTAAAACAAAAGCGCTCAATGCCTATCGATGACGACAAATACATAGCAGCCTTTGAAAAATGCAAAGAGCTTCTTGTAAATGCCCCAATTTTACAATACCCTGATCCTGACAGGCCTTACATACTGACAACGGATGCTTCAGAATTCGCTCTTGGAGCAGTCCTTTCACAAGGTCCTATCGGTCAGGATAAGCCCGTAGCGTATGCCAGCCGAACACTAAACGATGCGGAAACGCGTTATAGTGTTACGGAGAAAGAACTGCTCGCAATAGTCTGGGCAGTAAAACACTTTCGCCCTTACCTCTACGGTAAGAAATTCACCATAGTAACAGATCATAAGCCGCTAGCCTGGCTTAACTCTCTAAAAGACACAAATAGTAGATTGACACGCTGGCGATTACGATTGTCTGAATACGACTTTGAAATAGTTCATAAAAAGGGCACACTTAACGGTAATGCTGACGCATTATCGCGTATTCGAATAAACGCATTAGGTAACGATGACAATATATCCACACAAGTGAATATTGACTCAGACGAAAATAAAAACCGAGAAATAAGACGACTGACAAAAGAAATAGAAGCATTAGGAAAATTACGAAAGAAAACCTTAGCACAACCAGATAACATAATATCTCTAATATCTGACGACGAAAATGAATCGGCTATATCAGATTCAGAAAAAACGGTTAGATGCCGTTCCCCCTACTCGATACAATGCCCTTC
This sequence comes from Cabera pusaria, assembly GCA_954871355.1. Lineage (NCBI taxonomy): Eukaryota > Metazoa > Arthropoda > Insecta > Lepidoptera > Geometridae > Cabera > Cabera pusaria. The sequence goes on from OX940889.1 coordinate 16,178,197, forward strand.
GAGTTCAACTTTGACAGCTTCTGAAAATTCTTCTAGTACTGAAACCGCTCATTCAGGACAAGATACCGAATCTAAAGGTATCCCAATCCTGCAGGAAGCTATAGACACCAAGCCCAACCAAATTTTGGTTCATTCTTGGTCTATTGATAAATTAGCAGTTAAAAGTATATCCCGCGAAAAACAGAAAATTCTTGAAGTACACTTACCTTTGAACCGAACTGACCTTGTCAAACAATTTCTAAAGGAGTATATAAGAAACAATACCAAATACTTCATTTACTTTGAGGAAGAACAGCATAGACAACAATTCGCACAAATGGTAATATATTTGTTTAAAAGAGAATCTGTACAATTTTTCGAGTGTACCAAAAGAGTAGTATTTGTAGAGGATGAATTAGAACAGAAAGAAATTGTTGCCAAATACCATACTGGTAAAACATGCCACCGTGGTATTAAAGAGACCTTACTGCACATTAAGCGCACCTACTTTTGGCATAATATGGAACAAACCATTTCAAGTTTTATAAACTCATGCGAAACATGCAAACGCATGAAATACGACCGGAAACCGATTAAGCCTAAGTTACAACTAACACACACCCAGTCAAAACCTTTAGAGGAAATTTTCATTGACCTATTTACAATTGAAGGACGCTATTATTTGACTGTAGTTGATGCCTTTTCTAAAATCGGTCAAGCTCTCGAAATACCTAATAGATCAACACCGGAAGTTGTAAGAGCCCTCATTAAATATTTCTCCTTGTATGGCGTACCCCACAAAATCAGTTCAGATGCTGGTTCTGAATTTAATAATGCTCTCTTGAAAGAACTTTTAGCTCTTTACAAGGTAGATCTCCACATAGGAACCCCTAACAACCCGAATTCTATGGGCGTCATAGAAAGATTTCATTCTACTATCATTGAAATCTACAGGTTGGCTAAGTACGAGCATAAGTACACCGATGCCGCTACCGTAATGACATACTCTATCATGGCGTATAACCACTCTATACACTCAACCACTGGTTTTACCCCATTCGAAGTTTTATTAGGACACACTGATTCTAGAAATGTATTTAATTTAAATTTCGAGAAACAGTACATGCAGCAACTGATCAAAGAACATGCTAAAAGAACTAAGTTTCTATATGATCATTTATCAGAACAAGCCATTAAACAAAAGGAGAAAATAATAGAGAAAAGAGGAGGAGAAACAGTAGTCGAAATAAAACCCGGTGATGTAGTATTCACTAAAGAAGTTAATAAAAGGAGTAGCAAAGACAAACCACGTTTCCAAAAGGCTATTGTTGCTGATGAGATTAGTAGAAACGTAGTTCCGATTCAAGTTAAAAATCGAAACACTAAAGTTCCATTAAAGAATGTTAAACGCCCTTCACAGGCACCTCCGCATACTCCTGGTAGTAGCCATGGTGACGCAACTGCAGGCCCTTCAACTTCAGGCACTAGATAGAAACCCTGGAATCCTGTTTACGAAAACTGGCGTTGCAGTAATTAGTAGTGACAAGTGGACTATCGCAAAAGTATTAGACATTAAACCCCTTGAAGAAGATTTAAGGTTTAACGTTGAACTACTTTCTGAGTTAGATAAGTTAATTAAGATTTATTTTAATAAGAACTTTACGGATAATTTTGTAGATGTTAGAAGTCAAGTAGCATACATTAAAAATATAACTCTAAACAAATTTACCCAAATCTTTCCGAACATTCGAATCAAACGAGGTCTAATTAACCCACTAGGTTCACTTATAAAAATGATAACCGGAAATCTAGATAATGACGATGCCATTCAATACGATAAATTAATTAATGAAATGAAAACGCAACAAAATCAAAATAACAGAAAACTAACGGTGATTACCGAAATGGTGCAACTTTTGACAAATTCCACTATTATATTAAATAATAATCTTGCTCAAATAAATAATAAAATTGAAATGATAGCGCAAAATCTAATGGAGTCAGAATATTTAGGAATACAGTTCATTAATACATATAATCTACTAATCCATAATTTTCAAGTTATTTACACCTATTTGGATGAAATAGAAACTAGTTTATCGTTCAGTAGGTTAGGAGTTTTACATCAGTCTATAATAGAATCAAATAAGTTGTTACAGCTACTTGAAAATATTAATAATAAAGAAAAATTAGTTTTTACGCCTAGCTTAGAAAACTTAGTTAAGATAGAGCAAGTTATAACACTTAAAGCCTATTTGAAGGAAAATCAAATTACTTACCTTTTGGAAATACCGCTGATTGAAAAAGATACATATATCTATTATAAATTGATTCCTTTACCTGTATTATCCTTTAACTCCACCGTCGTCATAATACCCAAGTATCCTTACCTCTTGGCGAAAGGGTTGAAGACCAGACTGTTCACTCATCCATGCCAAGAAGTCGACGAGTTCAGATTCCTCTGCACTGATGACGGAATGCTTCAATATATTCAAGACCCATGCATCACCGACCTGATGACGTATGCTGAAAACGTAACGTCATGCATCCAAATTCCCATAACCATTGAGAAGATCAGAATCCAGTTCCTGCAAACAAATAGATGGATCCTGTACAGTAGAGATGAAGAGCTGCTTACAAAGACATGCGATGGTGAACTGCTTCATCATAAGATCAAAGGCACCTATATAATGACCTTAGATGATCCCTGCGAGGTGAAAATTCAAGACATCATATTGAAAAAGCGGCAAATGTACATTGAAAATATAACATATTATCCAGAGCTACCGATCCTGAACTTACCTACACTCTTCTTACCTGACGAAAGGAAACCCGCTCCACCTGTAAACCTGGAAGGCTTGGACCTGATGGACCTGAAACTATTGTCGTTAGCTTTAAAGAAAAGTGATACTGAAAATAGTGAAAGTGTAAAGGCAATTATTGAAGTGCGTAGTATAAGCGTTTGGACTCTCGGACTCTATATTTTAATTTGTATAATGCTTTGTTACCTGGTCTATAAATATCATCCAAAATTATTGTTAAAAACATGTTCTCGAAGTTCTCCCAAAAAAGATAACTTCGAACTTAAGGAGGGAGGAGTTACGTCTGCCGACTCTACAGATAACACGCGTCAGCGTTCTATATTCTGAGTAACGTAATCAGACACCAGACGCTGAATGGACAAACAACAGATAAGAGCATCCGTCCCACGGTGGTCTGATATCGAAGCTCTAGATTTAATTTATATTTAAGTTAGTCTTAGACGAGCTCTTGTAGAGAATAAACGTCTTGAATTAATAAAGTTTTATTTTTTAAAAGCTCCTTCGGCTCGCTCAGCTCTTGACTAGATAGTAACAAATAGATAGTCATGCCTAAACGGACGATCCGATCTAACTGAAATAAGTAATAATTTTTTTAAATTTAATAAGTAGATTCTTTATAGCATGAGGATGAATGTAACCTACTTTTTGTAAAAATAAAATCATGATTTTTTATACATAACCTAAATAACTCAGATCACACAAATGTTGTCAGAGCTTTCCAATAATAAAATTCTTGGTGTACGTGAATGAAATCGTTGATATCAGCTAGTTACCAATAAAAATATTGTGACAGGCAAAATAGTAGATCATTGAACATCCCACGAGCTGTAAATTGGTTAAACTTGCTCATATCGCTTTTGTCTCGCAAAACGAGCTTACTACAAAGGCATACGCGGGAACTAGGGCACAGTTAAATGTCCCGTTGTTAACACTGTAAAGAAATCGGCTTGATCTTTTTGAAATTGCTTTTACAAAAAGTGTTACATAGTTGTTTCTTTAGTAAAAAATGTGTTTGAAGATCAACTAGTGGTTTTACTGTAAATATTTTAATGAATACAAAACTATTGAAATATTTAGTAGCTTTTCCCGATTTTTTTTACTTTTAGTGTTTTAAACAAGAAAGTTGTAAATAGAAAATGTTAGACTTTAATATAATTAAAAATGTTATGTCTGCATCCAGGGAGTATATAAAAATATAGCTCACTTCTTTCTTTGAGTCCATATTAAGAAATATTAAATATGTATTTATAACATTGTTTGAATAACTAAATAATCGGTTTCACTTACGGCGCGATTCTTTTTCAGTCGCAAGATAGAGGTACGTTTTTATTTGAAGAATACTCACCAGATTTTGATAAAAGTTGTTAAAAACCTTACCTGAGATTATACCTAACTCATAAAAAAAGAATCATTGACAAATTGACGTTGAAATCGAGTAACATACACAACAACAAAATAGGTATTGTTGAATTGGGAACCTCGTCTTTTTTTGAAGTCGGTTGATGAGTGTTGGATGTCACGGATCTGATTTTAACGAGCGAAAATTTATATTTACGCAGTTTTTGAACTATGTATATATATTTTTTTAATTCTAAACCCTGAGACCTACTCTAATTGATCAGCTTTATTTTATATAATAAAGTACAAGTATTTATTAACAAACTCTATGAATTTTTGAAGAATTAATTAATCACTGAAACAATCTAAAGACTGTTGCTAACGGCTTTCGATATTTAGTACGACTTCGCCTCATCGGCTATTGTACTAAACGTAAAAATTATACAAATGTAAGCTGGTGGTAAAATAAACATGAATAGCTGTCATCATCGAGTCGCTAGCCCCGATAATTTGTACTTTTACCCGTCTTTTCGAAAGAGTTACAATAAAATTAACATAGAAACGCCGTTGGGGTGATAGAAGCATGTGTAAACATGTGGTAATGGCTGAGAGACAAGGGCACATCGTTATGATCCCCTCTCGCGCTGTGCTATGTATGACTTTTAGCATTATCTAACCTCTAACAAGCGGCAGAGTTGCCTGTTTGAGCAAAAAGACGAAAAATTTTTTGTGTTTCTTTGGTCTCGAAACTCTATCACAATTTTAACGTGATAAATATTCGCCTCACATTTTGATTATTTATTACAAATCACGATCTCAACCGGGCAACTATTAGGCAAAAAGAAAAAAATGTGACTGAAAAAGAAGAGCCGAAGATCGGGCTCAGTGGCGCATCTTAGGAGAGGCCTACGTCCAGCAGCGACTGACACCGGCTGATGATGATGATGAACTATTAGGCAGGCTAGTTTTAAGCCGAGTATTTAATTGTATGTTGCGAAACATTTCCAAGTTCTATTTCATCCCGTTTCCTTATACATTTAACAGCTGTAAGCAGAACTCGAGAAGTCAGCCTTACAAAGGCCTATTAATCTTTGGTCTTGCTAGTCATCACTGTTTAATCAATCCTAGTCGAATGCTGATTTATACTCGACCTGAAGCTATAGCTGCATTTATATATCTAGTGTTGGGAAACTGTAACGTAACCTTTCAATATTCAAATTGATCTCAGGAATCATTTATAATACAGCTGCAATATAAACTGTAATAGATACATCGTTTGAATATAGACAAAGATTAATCTTTATGTAAAGTCCACAAAACATAATTCACTAGATTCTTAGAACGAAGCCGTATAATTTTTTTTGTAAATAATATAATAATAATATTGTAAGTGTACATTTTCAAAAGATAAACTGAAAGTTTTTATTAAATATTGTAGAAAATTTGTTCGAAAATTATGTAGCGTGATTTCAAATACTTTGTTACTTTGATATAATCTGGGACTGTACGTGCAGCAGGTATTTGATATTATTGTAAGATACAGCGCTTGTTGTAGCTTGTCTAAGAACCACAGATTTTAAATAACATTTGCATAGTTATATATTTTTAGAATAAATACATTTTATTTTTTATGTAGCTGTGTGCAAAATCCTCTTAGACAGTTTTTTTTTGCTTGCGGGTTTACATCTTCTTATAAAACTTACAGCATTTGTTGTAGGTATGACTATACACACATGACTGTACGTATATTATGAGAAGACTAGAAGTGCCCCGCGGCTCCGCCCGCGTTAAAAACTTCTTTTATTTACTTAAAACTTTTATTTTGTAAAAATGATTCTAGCATTAAATACATAAAATAAGAATTAGCCAAATCGGTTCACCCGTTTTCATGTTATCGCGTGACTAAGGCAATTCGGGATTCATATTTATAAAAACCGAAAAACCCAAATTTTCAGACTTTGTTACCTACCCCATTTCAAAAAATCCTACAACACGTACTTTATCTCATCTTGTTTCGCCACACAAACTTTGAATCCCCGTTCCGTATCCGGGAGGAATTTTTAGAAAATCCGTTCTGAGCGGATACCTACGAGTACGTCGTAATAACTATCTGCATTCTAAATTTCAGCGCAATCCGGAACAATATTGATTTTTAGACTTAGTTACCCCAGTTTATCATTTTAGGGTGGCACTTTGAAAAAGTCTGAAACCCGTATTTACTTATTTAATTACAGAAGTACTTGTGTAAAATGTCGAATAAAATTAATATCCAAACTTTAAACTCCCGCTTCATCCCCTTGAAGAGTGAATTTTGAAAAATTCTTTCTTAGCCTAAGTAGTAGTAGCCTAAGTCAAAATAACCATATGCATGCGAAATTTCAGCGCAATCCAAAATAATATTGATTTCAGACTTTGTTACCCCACTTAACCCTTTTAGGGGTGGAATTTCGAAAGACCCTGAAACACGTATTTACTTATTTTTTTACTGAAGCACTTGTGTGAAGTTTGAACCCCCGTTTCATCCCCTTCAGGGGTGAAATTTGAAAAATCCTTTTTCAAAGGGTTACCTTTGACGTTTTAACGTTGTAATAATTATCTGCATGCCAAGTTTTAGCGCAATCCGAAAAAATATTGATTTTCACACTTTGTTACCCCATTTCACCACCCTCTTAGGGGTGGAATTTCAAAAAAACCTGAAACACGTGTTTACTTATTTTTGTACTGAATCACTTGTGTGAAGTTTCGGATAGAAAAGACTATCTAATCTTGTTTCTCCATACAAACTTTGAACCCCCATTTCATCCCCTTAAGGGGTGAATTTTGAAAAATCCTTTCTTAATACACCCCTACGTACTAAGAAAAATATACTCTCCAAATTTCAAGTCTCTACGACCAGCGGTTTAGGCTGTGCGTTGTCTGTCAGTGAGTCAGTCAGTCAGTCAGTCAGTCAGTATGTCAGGACAAAGATTCTTATAGTATTAGAAGATAGATAAGACCCTAATAATAGTAATTCTAAATTCAGCCGTTTTTAGCCTTGAAAGGAGGGTTTATAAATACCTTATCTGGTTTTACAAACTAAATGTTTTGAACATAGCAAAATATTGATAAAGTTTCGTCGATGTGTATCAAACCTTACGTTTCAAAATGAAATATTCCTTCACCGTCAGTTTATTACGTTCGGATAAGAATCGTTAGAAGTTATTGAACAAATTGCTTTGAGTGATTAATCGAGTATTGATTACGGTATCGCTTAACACCAAACTTCTGGTTAATTTCATCACCTTCATTATAAATCGGTTAGCTCCAACTTTATCAATGAACTTCAGTAACATTCGTTGGTTTGATTATAAATTATGATCGTATATGACTGCCTATTCAAACCCCAACGCAAAAAGGGGTTTTATAAGTTTGACGAGTGTGTCTGTAGATCTGTATAAATGTGTGGCATCGTAGCTCCCAAGCGGATGAACTGATTGTTGAGTGACGATGAAATCTAAGATGGAATCATATAGCCAGCCGCTAGCCAGTACAGAAGATGGCTTGTGACAATTGCGTTATGTAGATTGGATGAATGTCATCTGCCCATTTGCAACACCTGGTCTAACTGCCGCCTCCTATTTCCAGACAAGTATGATTCCATCTTGATTTTATCTTCATTTATCAGCTGGTGAGATAGCTTTAAGTGCTTGTCTGTCCATTCAATAAAGTCTGTTGTTTTTAGTAACTGAAATTATATTAATTACATAATAATATTGTATACATACAATTATTTTAAAATTGACGCTGTCATATTTCCTAAAGATCTTAATGTCGATATGATAATGTCTTTGTATTCTCGATCTTCTTGTCCAATTTATTTTTTATCTTATACCTTTAAAATAATATTAAAAAAAACGAATAAGACATTTTTACCCGACTACAGGAGGACTATGATTTTGACCGGTACTTTTTTTTTTTTATATCTTATAGGCTAGCATTTGACCACTATCTCACCTGTTGGTAAGTGATGATGCGGCTGAAGATGGTAAGCACGCTAGGCCTAGAATGGGAACTGGCTCTCAAGGATAGCTGCCGTAACACATAAGATGTTTTGGCGACAGATTTTCTAACTTGAGGGTGGTAGCTGGCCAGGCGGACACTAGATAGTGTCCTACCACCATGCGGGGGTTGTTGGTTTTTTAACGATGCTTTCCTTCACCGGAGGGCCACTGTGAGAAGCGCACATAAATTTTTCTATAGAAAAATTCATTGGTGCACGGCGGTTTGAACTCGGTACCACGGCATCAAAGCCAACCGTTCTCCCGATTACGCCACCGGGCCCTCATTACGCCACCGGGCCCTCACCTTATAACTTCTAAGCTTCTTACCATAATTTGACAATTGATGTATCGTTTGATTGTCCGCTGGTTATGTTTACACTATGTTAGTTAAGTTATTATGTCTAGATATGCTATGATATATAAACATATCCCGCGAGTAAATTTCATCTACTTAATGTACAACTAACTTTACTTAGCACAATTTATTAAGGAATTTATTTTATGCTAACTATTAAGCTAACAGCATTATGGAAAAACAAACAACCTGTATAAATAATATTATTTACATCTGGCGGGCGGTGTATGCGGGGACGCGATAAAAGACAATGCTATTGTTGAACTTCACTACTACAATCTACTTCGGCACATTGCTGCATTGGGCGGGCCTCAACACTGCATTAACAAGCGAGGACACACAAATAATGCACATTACATATTACCACTTACACATGACAATAATAATTACAATAATACTAGTAGATATACATAAGTACAAATACATAATAACTATTATAAGCTAGAAAGAGGCACACTTTCTTGACATCCTCGCATTCTTGCATTTTTAAAGCTTGCAAAAAAAAGAAGAGAAGAAGTTAAGTTTCGAAATTGATCGATTATGTTCTCGACGAAACTAAAAACTACAAAGTGAGTTTTGCTACGAGATAGCTTAGTCGCTACGACGACATGAGCTACGACTTGCTACGAGACAGCTACGTAATGAAATTCGCTTTGTAGCACATACTCACAGCAAACCTAATACTGAAAAATATGAGCCAATAGATAAAAGCTATTTTTCCTTCTTCCTGGTAGTGCTATTAAGCAATTTGTATCCAATAGCTGATTTAAATAGTAGGTAAATTAGGAGGTGGTAACACATGAGTAAACTTCTTTACTCATGTGGTAGTAGTAGGTAATTTTAGATTTTTTTGACAATTATATTTGTCTACTATATTATTACTAGTAGTTCTGTGAGAACAGTAGACTTCGCGTGCTCTTTTAACCATGGAATAACTGACACATTCCCCTCACACATGGCAAAGCTATTTCAGAAAAAAAATTGTGCGCTTTTCACAGTGGCCCTCTGGTGAAAGAAAAACATCGTTAAGAAACCAACAACCCCCGCATGGTGGTAGGACACTATCTAGTGTCCGCCTTACCAGCCACCACCCTCAAGTTAAAAACTTTGTCGCCTAACATCTAATGTGTTCCGGCAGCTATCCTGAGAGCCAGTTCCCATTCTAGGCCTAGTGTGCTTACCATCTTCGACCGCAACATCACTTACCAACATGTGAGATAGTGGTTAAACGCTAACCTATAAGATATAATAAAAAAAAGATTTTGGGCTTTTGCCAAAAAATGGAGATATAAGTTTTAGCGATTACTTGCGTTCTCTTGGTCCTAGAAGTTTGAAACTGGTGTCTACGGATTTGTCTACGGATTGAAAAGGCTAAGAGTATTGCGTAGTCAGATTGGTAGGGTAGGCAAATAATTTCCGAAAAGAAATCAAAAATTTAAGTCCGTCTATATATAACGCTACAGCAAATTTCACACCCTTTCGCCCCTCCACTTGGAATTTTAGAATTTTTTTCGCAACTTAGTGTGCCTCTCAAATTTGATTGAAATCCGTCGATAAATAACGCTACATCAAACTTCCACCCTGCACTCACTATATGGTGGTACCCACTGCATGGTGGTAGGCTACTATTTAGTGTCCTCTCGGCCAGCTACCACTCTCAAGTTAGCAAATCTGTCGCAACACCTAATGTGTTCCAGCAGTTATCCTTGAGAGCCAGTTCCCGTTCTAGGCCTAGCGTGCTTACCATCTTCGACCGCATCATTTTTTGGCAATCTCGAAACTGAGACGCTTCGCTCGCTACGCTCGCTCGGTCAAATATATTTCCTAATCAAAGTTACGACTGGGACTTACATAGAAACTCATAACAACTTAACGGGAAACACAGTCGGGCAGAATGAGCTTTTGTGAACATCTTACAGAACAAAGAAGATATTTTAAGGTTACCCACATTATAAGCCAAGTATTTGACTCCTTGTGTAATTCTTGCGACGTTAAGAGTTTTCGCACGATGAAGTTAAATTCAAACACGAATATTAGAAAATTCACTGCGTAATTTGTGAATTTTCGTGCGAAGTAGATGATTGTCGTCGCGTACTCGCACTTGTGTTTTAATAAAATTTCAAACGGCTGCGACTTGAAACTTATTTAATAACCAAACTCTTGTGAAATGTGAGATTTTTGGGTCTCTAGCTGTTTTGTAAGTTTTTAACAAGGTCTTGATTTCATCTTTAGATCGGCTCCTAATAACTTTATTTACGACTAATGCGCACCAATGTTGTATTATTTATAATTGCAGCAGTTTGCAAAATTAAACGTTTCTTTTAGATAATATCATCATATCATCATTACATATTTGGTAGACATAAATATAGAATAATTTCTCTCATAATGTTTTCAGACCACGTAAAATGCGGGTAGATTTCAGTCATAATTTAATGTAGTTAATATAGTACTGAATATATATACATATTTGCTAGATGGTAGGTTCATTGAGGGCAATATTACCTATATCTAACTATATGTATACAGGATGCCAAATTGAAATAGTTTATAACTGTTTGACCCTTGTCATATTTAGACGTAATGTTAACTAATCCCGTCATGGTACCTTTAAAGATGGCTGAAACTTAAGGAAATCCAATCAGAATACTAGAGAAAATTTCAAGATATACACCTAAAAGTACTATGTGTATATATATGTGTATATATGTCGCAAATAACTACATTTGTTATGAAAACTGAATAATAATAATTAATGATTATGGTTCAATTAAGTTTATTCATCATTTGTAATGGGTAATATTCAACCTTACAGCTGGTATTTCCCCTTGTTAGAAGAAAATAGCACCAAAAGTACCGGGTTGTACACTATATATACACACTAAATAAATTAAATTTAGCATATCGATTACGCAAAACTATTTCATTGATTGATTATCTGGTAACTAAAAGTAAATTTAATAATTTTTGATTCACAACAAAATATTTAGAAAGAAAGGAAGAAAATATGTTTATTTTGCATCAAATACAATTAACTAATCACTAACTTATATATTAATTGATCAAATGTTATTTGGTGCAAAATAGGACCCACCTCAGCATAATGTTGGTCATGACTGACATGACCAACGCTGGTCTTCCGTTGGGACCCCAAAGTGACATCACGGAGGTTCTCACCTCTGACACACGCTACAAATGCATAAAAAGCCTGCTAACGATTACAAAAAATTGTTAAATTTTCTACTCTGAGTACAATTAAATATTAAATTAATAAAATAACAAGATTTACTTAAACTTACAGTATATTTAGTATTGTTTTTTTTTTAAATATTCTGTGTTATGTAACTATAGGTTTACGTATTTGGTATTGTTATTTGGTAATGTAATGTAATGTCTCAAATTGCACTTGTGTCGTGCAGTAAAGTTTCCTGTTCTTTTTGATGAGTACTAAGAAACAAAAAAAAAGTCTTAATTTTATACGAAATCCTTGAATATATTGCAAGTTTCTCAGTGGAGGTGGAATATTATTCCAACATTTCGATGCGGCGTAGCGGAAACTACCTCTGAAAGCAGCTGTGCTATGGTGGTTCGTCAAAAGCTGCGCTGCGCACTGCCGGGTGGGTGCCTTGTGATCTATGACTATTCGTATAAGACGCCCATGACAATTTCTCATATAAATAGACAGGTGATTTAAATTGAATCACACCAAAAAGAAGACAAGCCAAGTGTAGCTTACGCCGATGCTTCATCCCCAGTATGGACTGTCTATTAAGATACGGGGTAACATGAGCTCTCAACGAAATATTGAAGCACAAACGTGCACAGGCATTCTGCACTCGTTGAATGAGTTTTTGTGTCCTTGCAAACAAGCGCGGACCAAAAACTGCGTTCATATAATTAAGTTTGGATAAAATTAGTGACTCCGTCAGTTGTATGCGCAACCGCTCATTTAAATATGGTCTTGCTTTATAAATAACTTTTAATTTACACTATATTATTGAAACCTTTAAGATGCTATAACCCACCTACCTACCCTATAACCTATCAAACATTAAGGAAAGTTAGGGATTATAATAAAACGCCGTTCAATCAGTCATATTCATAAAGAACTCCAGTTTTGTAGTAGGACTCGCACTCGTAGGGTTCCGTACCACACTACAGTATTTTATAAGAACGAGCAAAAAATAACACTCTCTTTTTCGCCAGCAAAAAATAATAATTAATAAATATTTTATTTCTTATAACGCCATCTAACGTCTAGCCGTTTTTAATATATTAACATTTGTAATACGAAGCATTTGTATACTTCGATGACATGATACTGCCTATTTTGACTAGCGCGACGTTTGAAGTTGGTTCTTTTAGTTTTTTAATCGATCTTAAATTATTATACTTACTTGTTAATATTAATCATTAAAATTATAGTATAACACAGAGCTCTCGCATAAAAATAATATCGTACACGAATAAACTTTATCACTTGCGTCCTTCTAGAAAACCTTGTCAATACCATGCTCAACTCATACAATATAACAATTATTGGTTCAAGTAAGTTCAACAAAACATAACGCAGCTATCTTTGGTTACGAGATGTTTGTTCTGTTATTAATTTAAGTCTAACAAACATGTTCTAGGAATGCTAGGTGTATTTTACAATAATGTGAATAGTGTGTGTGCGGTTAAACTGTTTTCTTAGACCCAACTAACAACTATCGAATTTTCTCGTCTCTATCATTCTTTATGGTTTACAAAATCATAGATTTGTTTAAATTTTTCAACACATTTGCTCAAAAAACGCGTTTACGAGGCTACGAGGCCTGTATACATAGTTCGAAAGTTAAAAATTACGCAACATACAACGGAGCGTGTGGTAAAATAGGTACTCTCACTCAAGTACTCAATTTACCGCACGCTCCTTTGTATGGTGGCGTGCGTATGCTTTACGGTTTTATTTTAATTTCTCCAAAGAGTTTCACATTGCGAGAATAAATAGGTAAGCTGAATGTTCGAACCTCCTTGGAAGCGCTTTTGCTTAATACGTTTGTCACATTTTAATAATAAAGAGTAAATGAGACGGAAGATTTAGTTGTAATTTTTACTACACATGGCGCCATTTGCAAATTTGCGCCATTTTCATATTAGAAACGTCAAAGATTGTTTCGATTTCCGACTGATATATTTATGTTTGTTTTATTACCAGTTGTAGTGTTTTCTCACAAATATGTTAAAAAACGTTTTTAAAAACTTGTGACTATTATATAATTCAAAACCAACTTACCGCACTAGTATCATATAAATAACTATTACCGACTTTGGTTCTTACTTAATCAATTCGTATGGAGGTTGCTTGGAGGTGCAAAACTATTCTTTTTTTAAGCTGAAACGAATTAACAAATTAAAAAAGTTCACTGAAATTAGTTGGGTGGTTTCGCAAATCAGCGTGTCCGAATACAGTACATAGGATTTTTCATACACAATATGATGTACGTATGTTAACTATGAACTCCAGCATCCTATTAACCATTTTAATAATCCCTTTTTGTTAGAAAGAACATAGCCGCAGGTTGCACCTATGTACATTTTGTCAAGTAAGATACACTTATCCCACAGTTACGTCACCGGTTACACTCAGGAGAGCAAAGCGCTTGTTCTGTTCACTTATATTACGAAAAAATATACACATAGGTATACACCGGCAAAGTTAGATGTATCTGTATGCATAAAGGCCTTGTCTTTATTTTACAAAACGTACCTTCACATATCCCGTGAAAGGGAAAACGGGCCCCTTATTTGATGAATCCTTTGTACGTCTCTGTATGAAATACGGTACGGAAACATAAAAACGTTTTGTGTCCGATGGACATTGATATTTAATTAATTTTAGATATTTTTCTTTACGACCTATATGACCGCTTCGAATCAAAGCATCAATTCAGTTAATTTTTAGGGTGCCGTAGTCCTGACAAGGAACTCTTATAGTTTCGTCATGTCCGTCTGTCTGATTGTCTGTCTGTCTGTCTATCTGTCCGAGGTTTTGCTAAGAGACCGTTAATAATAGAAAGCTGTAATTTTGTGGAGGTATGTATATAAATTACGCCGACAAAGTGCTGAGATAAAATTGTGACAATATATTTTTTTAGGGTAGCTCCCCTATATGAGAATTGGGGATGAATTTTTTTTCATCGTCTACCCCATCGTGTGGCATATTGTTGAATAGGTCTTTTAAAATGACTTAAGGGTTGCTAATACTATTTTTCTATTGAATGCTCCATTTACGAAATATTAAACTTTAAAGTGCAAATTTTTGTTCCAGTAGGGCGTCCCCCCCACCCTCTAAAAGCTAAACAGCGGGCTTGAAAAATCTGGAAAAATTCGTGATAATAGCACATTTTATGAACTTTAAGGAAAACTATAGCGGTTAAGATAACTTTATTAGTTTAGCAGTAATAGTCGTTGAACTTGGGTTTTGGATAATTTTGTACCAAATATTATGTTTCTTTGAAGTGTTTCACACTTTATATTTTTGTAAATTGTTAAACACAATCCAAAATTTCATCGTACCGACGGGACTTGAACCCGCAACCTCCGGAATAACATGTTCCAGTGCTTTGCCAATTAAGCCACGGTGCGAAGTATCGTTACGACGAAATTAGTGGATTGCATTTGTTAACCCAATTATGCATTGGTGGCGCCATCTATGACTACTTATTACGTAAGTTAATCATTCGGAAGAAATCATTACAGTTTTCAAATCCGACGACTGATGTTGCACTGCGTAAATCAAATATTATGTTTCTTTGAAGTGTTTCACACTTTATATTTTTGTAAATTGTTAAACACAATCCAAAATTTCATCGTACCGACGGGACTTGAACCCGCAACCTCCGGAATAACATGTTCCGGTGCTTTGCCAATTAAGCCACGGTGCGAAGTATCGTTACGACGAAATTAGTGGATTGCATTTGTCTAATAATTGGGTTAACATTGGCAAAGCACCGGGTAACGGGTAAAGACTTGCATTGAATAACAGGCTACTACGGAACCCTACACTGCGCGTGGCCAGACACGCACTTGGCCGGTTATTAATCATTCAATTTCATAGGAACCTCTCAGGTTCAATTATAGCAACTGTGTTTTAATCTGTATACTGCGTATAGTTGTACCAATATACATTTTAAAGGACTAGTTGACAAAGGGTTAAATATATTTGATATTATATTCATACGCGTATAGTTTATTTAACGTAATCAAAATGAAAAAAAAGTCACGTAATGCTAATAACGTTTTTTTTATTAACATTATATTATTATATTATCATTGTTTATGAAAATTCTAATGGCAAGACTTTATTTCAGAAGCAAAACCAAATAGAGATTCATTTCGTGGAAGACAATTGTTTTTTCGGGTGAGCGGTTCATAAAGAAATTGACAAACAAACAAACTGACTTTCTTTTTAACAATACAGTCGGAAAATTGAATTTTAGTAGTGCAGTACTTTAAATGTTAAGATTAAGATAAATTGTTAGCTAGGCTAATATTGAATGAATATTTCGATTTGAAATATTGACTTAAAACAATTCAAATCGAATAAGTACGAGTACTAGCCGAGTAAAGGTACGTGTACGGCCACACCGCGACTTCCAGCTATATGTGGGCACGATCTCCGTACTTTTCAATTGTTTTCTGATCGCGTTTGGTGTGGACCAGTCGGTACAAATACTACGCAGTACGCTATCTGATCGCCGCCTAGATCGCGCACGCAGGACGCTGCGGTGTGTCCGTACCTTAAAATTAAATATTTTAGAAAAACACAACGAACATCACAATTTCAAAGGATAAGTGAAAAACATAAATTATCAAGGGATTTATCACACAAGAAAGCCCCTCGCGCGGCTATGCTT
This sequence comes from Cabera pusaria, assembly GCA_954871355.1. NCBI lineage: Eukaryota > Metazoa > Arthropoda > Insecta > Lepidoptera > Geometridae > Cabera > Cabera pusaria. The sequence continues at coordinate 16,194,632 of OX940889.1, forward strand.
TGACATCAAACACGAAACACAAACTGGACTCTACAAATTTTATTTTTCCTCTAAATTGAAAAGTTAATGATAGAGACGAAAATTTCACCCACAGGCAATGAGAATTCCTCAATTAAAATCTGAAGTAATATAAGGGGGAAATGAGCAGACATTTCACAATGCGGCTTTTTTATGCGATGCACTTGATGCGCGAAGCGGAAAGCAGCGCGTGTGCTTATGAATGTCATAAACATTGAGCAACACAGCCCCGACGGCAGACGGATGCATATAAAGTGATATAACAAAACATATGATATGAAAGCGACGTCTGTCGCGTCTGCTTCGTAGGTGTATGTTGGAGCGTGCAATAACAAGCTTTTTTACACTTATTACGTGTTATGAGCGTGCGCGTGATTATCATATTATATATTCAAGCTCCATATTTTAACTAAACTCTTGTGATCTTCCCGGAAAATATCTCCAGCAATCTACGTAGCTTCAATAGATGTTATTACGAGCTGATTAATGTTTCTGTCATAAGCGTGGTTTTCATCTTTTGAGTATCAAATGTCTATTAGTGCCATAGTAATTTAGTGTGACCATTTATTGGCCTTGCCCGTGGCTTGTACGGTCTAAGACACATGTCTGTTTCTAATCGCCTGGCTGAATTAATACAATTGTTAAGTTTTTAGTAAAAAAAATTAGTTATACTAGTTTCGATGCCGTTGTGATAAGATACACGTTAGTAGTTAGTCGAGGCTGTACGCTGTATAACCTGATATATCCGCCCCAATTTCACGAAGCACGGCAACGACAAAGGCAACATGTAGGCCACCTTTGTAACGAAACTAACGGTACAGAATTTAATATCTATTTTAGGCAGAACCGATATATGCGTACCAACTAAAGCGTCTCCAATCTGAAATTGATATTTAGCAAAATGTAAATCAAAGTGTAGCCTCACTTTGTCACCGGAAAGGAGGTAATTCTTGATTAAACATCGCTCATAGGAATTCACTTGTTTACATATTTTACAAGTAATTAGAATGTTAACTACAGAAGATAGCTTTAGCAAGATAACTTCAAGTTAAATGCATACCATAGTGATTATGCATATCATGATTTCTACAGTTTCTTATTCCTTGGTTACTACCTACAATTAAATATAAAACTACTGCATGGAATCGGTGTGATAAGAAAATAATATCAAAAAAGTTTAGTAGATACATTATAGGGACACTAAACCTTTAGGATTTTTTCAATATCGGTATAATTTCAAAAACATCTTGTTATATGAAGATTCACGAAAATGTATCAAGTAGGGTTGTACGAACTATTTTCATTACTAAATATGCCTTTCTAAATCACGTTTTGCTCAACAATATGATTATATGACTTACGAATAATTTAGTAATTACATCTAGGTATATACATCTAAACTCAACACTGTTGTAAGTGGATAAATGAATTACAGGTTGCAATTATTATCGTGCATTATAGCCTGTTTTGTAGAATTGTCACGCTCTCATTAGCAACCAGAGCACGTATCATCCAATAATTTGTATTGGCCAATAGTAAATGATGTTAGTTAGATAATTATATATACAAATCGGTTGATTGTCTTCTAATTGAAAATGTGCTATCAGCTTTGTATTCATTAACGATTTAACACGAGCTTTAGTCGAACGATTGGTAAAATTTGTTAATTAAACATAATTTATTGCAGAATTGTAATTCTGGCATGGTTTCGTCACACATCGTTGTATTTATGTCGATTTGATATGTATTCAAATTCTCATATTATACTCAAACGTTCATATAATATTTCTGTATTTTGAAGCAAATGACTTAATTAATACCTGTAAAGTGTCTGATAGACATGCGAATTTTATAATACTTTTTGAAATTTAAAACCACACATGTCTGATATGCTGTATATCTATCTAATACTATAAGAATCTTTGTCCTGACATACTGACTGACTGACTGACTGACAGACAACGCACAGCCTAAACCGCTGGTCGTAGAGACTTGAAATTTGGAGGGTATTTTTGTCTTAGTACGTAAAGGTGTACTAAGAATGGATTTTCCAAAATTCACCCCTTAAGGGAATGAAATGGGGGTTCAAAGTTTGTATGGAGAAACAAGATTAGATAGTATTTTCTATCCGAAACTTCACATAAATGCTTCAGTAAAAAAATAAGTAAATACGTGTTTCAGGTTTTTTTTTAATTCCACCCCTAAGAGGGTGAAATGGGGTAACAAAGTGTGAAAATCAATATTGTTTCGGATTGCGCTGAAATTTTGCATGCACATAGTTATTACCCACGACGTTAGTTACCTCTGAGAAAGGATTTTCCAAAATTCACCCCTGAAGGGATGAAACTAGGGTTCAAAGTTTGTATGGAAAATCAATATTAGATAGTTTTATATATTCGAAATTTAACACAAGTACTTAAGTAAGTAAATACGTGTTTCAGGCTTTTTCGAAATTCCACCCCTAAAAGGGTGAAGTGGGGTAACAAATTCTGAAATCAATATTGTTTCGGATTGCGCTGAAATTTGGCATGCAGATAGTTATTTTGACTTAGGTATCCACAAAGAAAGAATTTTTCAAAATTCACTCTTTAAAGGGATGAAGCGGGGGTTCAAAGTTTGGAAATTTGACATTTCACACAAGTAGTAGTACACACCTACTTCTGTAAATAAATAAGTAAATACGAGTTTCAGACTTTTTCAAAATGCCACTGGGGTAACAAAGTCTAAAAATCAGCTCAGAAAGGATTTTCTAAAAATTCCTCCCGGACACGGAACGGGGATTCAAAGTTTGTATGGCGAAACAAGATGGGATAAAGTACGTGTTGTAGTATTTTTCGAAAACTTAGTTACCTACCCGGTAACAAAGTCTGTAAATTCAGGGTTTTCGGGTTTTATAAATATGAATCCCGAATTGCCTTAGTCACGCGATAACATGAAAACGGGTGAACCGATTTGGCTAATTCTTATTTGATGTGATAATGATATAATCGTTTTTACAAAAGAAAAGTTTTAAGTAAATAAAAGAAGGTTTTAACGCGGGCGAAGCCGCGGGGCTCTTCTAGTCTATCTATATGTAGGTCTATGATAATATATCTGTTAATTAAAACCATTCTGATGTCCCTATTTGCTGTTAGTTGGTGAGAAGTTGATTATTCTACAGATTCCAGGAGATGGCCCAGAATCAGATGAATATTACCATGTTCTTGCAAAATCATTGAAGTTATAGAATGCCAAATAACGAATTGATCAGACCTATAAAAGGTGTTCTTATAGCCTCATCAACTTAGCAAGAGCTCTTAACAGCTGAACAGATTTTTTAAACTAAGCTTAGAACACTTTCGTATAAGTTACCTTTCAAAAATAGAAGACGCATCAAAATAAGTCTATTCGTTTAGGAGCCACAGACAGACACGTCAAACTTATAACACCCCTCATTTTTGTCGGCAGTTAAAAATAGCGGTATAATAGTTCGAGTATTTACTCGGCTCGACATCGGAGAAACCTTATGCTGCTACGCGATTTCGGCGAGCTACGAGCAAGATTTCAAACTTGTTTGATGGCTGATGAACTTTCTCTGCAGTTTTAAAGTTCGCATTATTATTATTTTTTATTAAAGCTTAGCAGTAATGTGGGTTGCACATTACTATTAGTCCTGTTAACCCTCCAACTAAGCTAAATATGCTTGTTTTTTGAGTGGGTTCATGTCAATATTGCAATGGGTAGGGATTGAACTCACAATCTTTCGATCGTTAGCCATTGAGCTATTGCTGCCTAATTAGGATAACACATGAGTGAAAAATGGTCGTCAAGCCACATACATATACGCGAACTTACTTCCAGGTCTATCTGTTTAAAATATGGGAAACAGGACAACAGTTTCATTTTAATATATGCATTTGTGTGAAACATTCTCATTTAAAATATACATCATCGACTTCTATTTCTTCGAATCAAACATAATTCATTCGTTTCAATGAAGGTAACACCAATGAATATAATTTTAAATTAAAACAAAACTTGTTAAGGCGAATCAAAACAATATTCGGATCCCGCAACTTCCTTTATCCTTGTTGTTTTCTTTAATCTCTTGACAGGCAGTCTCTTGAGAAGTTTTATCCTTTTCAACACAATGTTTTTACTGAAATTATATTTAGATTTGGTAAAAATCAATGCGAATGTAGAAAGTTTGTCGCACCTTTATTGCGGGGAGAGTTAGATTAGTTTCCACTTCTAAAGCGGTTTCCCCGTATTTACATATACAATTTAACTTTTAGTCCACTGCTTTGCTCAACGATTGAGTAAAAATACTGTTTCGATAAAATTAAATCTAAGCATAGATTTTTTAAGATACATTTTTTTTATTTGATTACATTGATATGCATAATTAAATTCATATTGGATAGAGTTCTAGGTGACCTAGAAAAATATGGAGTACCTAGCCAACATGACATAATATAACTGTGTGCTCAATAATAGAATCAAGGAATGCCCAAGTTCCACTCGGTCGTTTATTATTAACGTCATTGGCATTCATCATTGGCATTCATTGGCGATCATGTCTGCACGCAGCCGGTTCGAGGTCAAACATTTTGAAGTAGAAATAATACATATAGGATTTCGTTTCAAACAAACCAAGGCTAATTAATGGTTAAAAGAACTTACCTAAGTGAAGTTCATCCATAATTTATACAAAATTTTACATGCGAAAAGATTTAAGAAACTATGTAGTTTCTCTTCTCAATGCGTTACATACCTACATAAAACAATTAGCGGACATACGTATTTTTTTTGGTGGATTTGATCCACAGCCGAATCCTACTCCCAGTAGGCGCCCATTTAGCAGTAACCTGGGATCACGTATAAGATTTCTTATGTTTTTTATTCTTTGGTTGAGGTCTAAGACGACAGTCGGTGTTGTGTGTAACATGTCTCTTGATTATGGCTAATAAAGATGACAAGTAGCCAGGCAGTTCCGTTGCCGTCGACTTCACTCCCCTTCTATGGGATCGCTTTGATGAATCGAATGCTCTGTAATCGTTATTGATTTCTAAACGTTTGACATTTCAATCAAGCGTGTCACGGTTCAAGTATACAGTATGATAGAGGGCCGTCATCTTAGCACGATCTGCGTGTCTGCCTGAATACCATTATATCGGTAATGAGATTGCGATGGACAGGCGTGCGCCGTTGATTGCATTCACTCGTGACACCTCAATTAGCTACCAATGGCGTGGCTAGGAGATGGCTATATTATATGATATCTATCCAACCCCCAACATTGCTTTCTATATATCTCGTATACAGAAAGAAATGTTGGGGTAGGGGGATGTTTAAGTCTAATGAAGAATGTAAGCGAATTTACGACACAAATTGCGACTCTAAACTATGACATGTCAGGTAGTGCACGATCTATTTGTTTATGATAAAATCATTACCAATTCAACAATTTCAGACTAACTTTATTTACTACATACAATGTAAGCAATCTTAGGAAAATGGTAAATAAAAATCTTCCTTTTCATTTTTATATAAGCAGCAAAAGAAAGTATTAAAAAGAAAACGATGTTATGCGCTTACCCTCTTTCTGCTTTTAATTGTTCAAAGTATTTCTACTTCCCATCCCTCTACAAAGAATACTTTTGCAACAATTTGCTCGTCCAAAGCTACAAACTTCGTCGAACTATTTCTGGATTCTCCTCCCAAAAGTGAAGTAGGGACACGTTTTGGGATTACTCGGTATCAACTGACTACGTAATTCCTACACCTCAATGATTACTTACTCTACCTGTCTACTACTGACTCTGCCGTCCGTAGAAATAGTTTTTCTCTTCAGTCAACACTGAATTTTAAGATTTTCAGGACCACCTTTGTGTGTTAGTCCAACAAGGTCGAGCGGTCTTAATAAAAATTTCGTAGAATAATAGTATATTACGATACGTGTGACTTAAAGTAGTCTATTATTGCACGGCGTGAAGTTAGGGTGAGGGTTCTACGCCGTGCAATAATAGATAACTTAAGTCACGAGTATCGTATATTATTTTATAGCTGTCAGTGTGACATAAACCCGCAGTTTACTCTTTCTACGCTTTTCCGCCAAAAAGAAGATAAATTGCACGGCGTGCAGATGGTAATCGTCGTGCAATAATCGACTATTTAAGTGACGGAAAAGCGTGCGTAAAGTGCGGGTTCAGGTCACACCATGCTGTAAAATAATATAATATTGGTTTTATAAAGCCATGAAGCAAGTAAAACTTTTTGTGAGGTGTAGCTATGGTATCTAGCTAATATGACAGCAGTTGACACATTAGCGTGTATACAAATATGGCTGCTGAAACGTCCGCTAATCCCAGATAGACTTAAATGTCATACATCATATCCACCAATCAGCACCGTCTTTAATTCGACATGCGATAGATGGACTAGAACATTTGAGGTGATGTAATAAAAGTTTCACTTTAAATAAGAGATATCATGCACTTGGCTACGGTATCAGTTGTTTGTGAAACTGCAAAAAACGTATTAAGATGCTTGCTTGGAAGAAGGCGGAGAGAGAAACGCCTTCGATCGTCTCCGATCTCCTCTGATCTCCTCTAGTTACATCAAACGCGAACACACAATAGAATACACACAGACTGTTGCAATAATGATTGACATTACTTATGTCAAACCCACGCTATGCGTTGGTCAAAATCTTATCTGAATACGGCCGCTAGCCTAAAATTTACCTACATTTGTAAAGTCTTTGTGTTATCAAAATAGTTTGTTTAGTTGTCATACAGATTTCTGTTCCATATCTGGGTAAACATTAGTCACCCTACAACAAAGATATGAGTAACTCGTATTACAGTTAATTTAATTGTAAATATTACGTTAAAGTAAATATACCAAAGATGAGATATAAATGGCGCTGCTGAGATAAAATCTAAATCATTTTTATTAAATAGTGACTAATGGAATATTATCAAAATATTAGTTTATTTCAAAATTTTATTTCGAAGCCAATTTAAGTGACACTATTCAATTTCTTCATGACTGTATAGTATACATTAGTATTTCACCTTTTGAGCGTTTGAAAAAAAAAACAAGTAACATGTAAGCGTGCCCATAACTAAGTACGTATATATATAAGCTTTTGGATGTTGCTGAAATAGTAGAAATTTGATATCACAAGGTGAGCAAATTAAAACCAGTGTTACAAGTGCGCAAGTTACTGTTTTTTGTTAGACGATGCTTCTATTTTATGGGTAATTACAAATTACAATAAATTATATTGTTGATTAGATAGGTTTACCATAAAGTGTGTATAAATCTCAGATTATTTTCCGAAGGATACTAAATAAGGTGTTACGTAAAGTCCTTATTTGGATGTGACATTCTTCAAACTAAAATAAAACCTGTTACAAACTGTATTTCAATGAAATAAACAAAACCGGGTAAGTACGATTCGGATTCGCACACGAAAGGTTCCGTACCCTTTCACCCTTTGGGTACGGAACCCTAAAAAGTATTTACAAAAACGGGTAAAAAAGTGAGAAATGTACTTGGATAGGCTTGAATTAGGTCATGTCGATAACTGTCGAAGGAGTGGGAATGGATGCCGATATTACATTACGGTCCTTCGAAATGCATTCACTCAAAATCACCTGTGAATGCTTTGATTATCCACCTCTCTTTAATTATGAATGGAAATGAATTTTCCAATACCCAATTAGGTAGGGACTTTAGGTAGTTATAAATTTTGAATAATCGTTATTGCTCTTCGTGTTCAATTGTTAATAGTAGAAATAGTAGGTATTGGGTTTATGTCGCCTAATCAGGCTCTAAGAATATATTTTACTTTACAATATATGTATTGGCTGTATTTAATGTGTATTGTGCTTAATTTACAACCATATACTATTTTAAATTATTATTTAAATTATTTTTTTTGTTTGTTACAGATTTATTTAAAATTGAGAACATTTCATCCCTGAAAATGGTAAGTAAACTTATTGTTTCTTTATAAAAAAATATTTTAGTTTGTAATAAACATTAAAAGTACAAAAGACACTAAGTGCTTGAATCGGTTCTTCGCATCCAATGACTGCCAGCTACCTTGCGCAGATCGACACTCCATTTCGCCGGAGGGCGTCTGTGTGGTCTCCACTCCAGAACTCGTTTACCCCATCTGTTATCGGTTCTGCGAATAATATGGCCAGCCCACTGCCACTTCAGTATGCTTATCTTGCAAGGTATGTCGGTTATTTTTGTTTTCTGCCGGATCACCTCGTTACGAATGTGATCCCTTAGAGAAAACCTGAGTATAGCACGCTCCATAGCCCGCTGAGCACTTTCAGCTTGTGGACCAGTCCCACTGTCAGTATCCACGTTTCGGCTCCGTACGTCATTACGGGTAGGGTGCACTGGTCAAAAACGTTCGTTCGTCCGTTCGTCGGGCGACGAGAAGACTTGACGAAGTTTATGATATGCAGCCCAACCTAGCTGAGTCCTCCTATCGGCTTCTTTCGTAAAGATGTATCTGCCGAGCATGATAGACATACTGCCATGCCAGTCTGATAGTCTGCCCATGGTAGACATACTTTTGTACAACTTCGAGAGGTATGCCATTTACGACTATTGCTTCTGGTGTAATGTGAGCACTTAGCTATCGATGTTCATTCGGAGACCAATATGTCGTGAGGCGTCAGCTAGATTGTCAGCATCTTGCTTCTTACCCCTCGGGTAGTAAAGCGTTCAGGTCCCTGGCGAAGTCGAGCGAAGAGAACTTCTGCCGTCCCTTACTGCCTCCACTGCTGAAACCCGATGGATCACTAGCTCACACCGCTAAAGAGAAACCAAATCTATTTGCTACTCTGTTTGCGGAGTCTTCACGTTTAGATGCTGGCAATGCTGTACCTTCTAGTTTTCCGTCATGCGGGACGTTTATGTCGGAAATCCGCATACGGCAAACCGAAGTGCGCAAAACGTTGCGCGATCTGGACGTGAATAAAGCTAGTGGACCAGACGGTATACCAGCTATAGTCTTGAAGACGTGTGCGCCTGAGTTGACTCCTATTCTGACACGTCTCTTTCGCTTGTTTATGGGGACTGGTCAAGTGCCTAAGTCCTAGAAGCAAGCTAACGTGCAACCCGTGCCCAAAAAGGGTAGTCGTGCTGATCCTGCCCATTACAGCCCCATCTCAGTCACTTCCATATTCTGTAAGACTATAGAACGTGTGCTGAACCACAGGCTCCTAACATACCTAGAAGCAAACGATCTACTCAGTGACCGACAGTACGGGTTCCGCCGAAACCGGTCTACTGGGTCCTTCTAGCGTATGTCACTCACATTTGGAGCGAGGCCATTGAGAATCATGGAGAGGCACTCGCCGTCTCTCTTGATATCTCTAAGGCCTTTGACAGGGTATGGCACGACAGCCTTATTAACAAGCTTCCTTCATATGGCCTCCCCACTGGTTTTTGTGTCTGGATATCAGATATCTTGAGGGAACGGTCGATTCGTGTGGTCATTGGCTATAAATGCCGGTGTTCCTCAAGGTGACCCTTGAGGAACACCGGCATTTACTCTCTGCAACGCTTACTAATTACTGCTAAAACCTGGTATTTTTGGGTATGCAGATGACAGCACCGTTGTGGAGAGTTATATGTCTAGTGCACGAGCCAGTGCAGTACAAATCAAGTCTCATAGAGAAGCGATGGTTCAGCGCTTAAACTTTTCCTTGAAGGCAGTCTCCGATTGCGGCGATGCCAATCTGGTTAAGTTGAATGCTTCTAAAACCCAGGCGTGTCTTTTCTCCGCCAAACGGAGTCCATTTCAACTGGCTCCTACTTACGGCTCAGGGATGTGTCTGGTTCTCATTAACGCCAACTCTCAATTTCGGCTCTTATATTGAGTCTAAAGCCCAGATAGCCTCCAAAAAGCTTGGAATTTTGTCTAAGGTGAGACAATACTTCACACCGGGATAGTTGTCTCAATCTTTACCAAGCACAAGTCTGGTCGTGTATGGAATACTGTTCTTACCTCTGGGATGGTTCTGCTAAATACCAGCTGCAGACACTGGAACCTATTGAAAGGAGAGCCAAGAAGCTCATCAACGACCAACTAGTAAGCAAAAGACTCCAGAGTCTCGAGCATCGTCGCAAAGTCGCTTGCTTGTCGGTTTTTATCGGATTCATTTCGGAGAGTGTGCATCGGAACTTCATAACTTGATTCCGCCATCCCCATTCTATAATCAGACGAGCAGGGATACTAAGAGGCGCCACCGCTTCATGGTAGATATACCATTTACGCGTACAAAGCGATTCGCTTCTTCTTTCATCATACGTACTGCCAAGGAATGGAATTCCCTGCCCGAGTCTGTGTTTCCGATTAAATACAACATAGGGGTCTTCAAGTCGCGAGTGAATAGGTATCTTTTGGGTAAGCGGTCGCATTGTTACTTAACATCAGGTGAGATAGTGGTCTAGCGATACCCATTTTAGCACAAAAAAAACTGTTGTAATTCTTGCAAAGATTCCGCCATTAGGACAATGTCATCGGCGAACTTCAAGTGTAAAATGTCCTCACCATTAATGTTACTTCAGACTTCGCATAATGACACCTATTGCGATTGTACCTACATTCAGAAATTCGAGAGCCTTAGAGATTTTTACACTTTTCACCTCAGTGTACGACCGAACCATATTTCTAATATAGATACATAGATAGATAGATATATAGATAGATAGATAACACTTAATTTGCACACCAATAATTACAGAAAAATACTACTGTACTATACTTACTCTAAGTAATGCAAAGGGCGGTCTTATCGCTTAAAGCGATTTCTTCCAGACAAACAAGCTGAGAGTAATATTGCGAGACTGTGACGGACGGTGGTGGTGTATCTATTTTAATCGTTAGTTATTTATATAGTTATACATATACATAAATACACGTGTATACACAAACATACATGTAAATATATATATACATTACATAAACATATACATCTACACAAATACATATATACACACATATATACCAATATCCATATTATATATTACTTACACTTACATAATTTTATACATTATAACAATAAAGAAAATAATGATACAGATAGTAAATTCCACATTAGAAAAAAAAAAGAAGTAACAGGATCAGCAGTTATCATTAGACAAGTAGAATATCCTTAATCTTTCTTTGAATGTATGGGATGATGGGGATTTTCTTATTTCGACTGGGATACTGTTCAACAGGCGTGCAGCCTGTACGGTAAAGGATTTGTCGAAGAAGGTAGACGAATGTGTGGGGATTTGCAGAGAAAGATTTTCGGTTGACCTCAACGTTAGGGAGTGCTGAGAGTACAGATACTCAAAGTTTACTTTAAGGTAAGGTGGGGAAGCAGGATTAAAAAGAATGCTTTAAAGAAGAGAGAGAATATGAGTATTCCGGCGGAGACGTATAGGAAGCCACTTGAGCTTGTGCCTGAAATAGGAGACGTGGTCATATTTGCGCAAACCAAATATGAACCTTATGCAGAAATTTTGGAGACGCTCAAGTTTATTCAGCTGGTCCTCAGTTAAATCTAGATAGCAGGCATCAGCGTCATCGAGAATAGGAAGCAGTAGGGATTGTGCTAACGCAACTTTGGTAGCAGTAGGAATAAAACTTTGGAGGCGTTTTAAGGCGCCCGCAGAAGCTAAAATCTTACGCCTGACGGCTTCTAGTTGTGGACCCCATGATAGGCTTTGGTCGATTATAAGACCCAAATTCCTAACCTGTGTGCTGTATGGAATATATTGTACAAACAAGCTAAAATTCTAGGGGTTAAAGGACTTTTTAAAATTACACCCGTGTGAGTGAGACCTTATTCCTTGACGTCAAAGAACCAAGTAAACTTAGGAGATCGTGTCTAAGTACAAGGTACACGTAGCACCTCGCATGAGCACCTAATTATACGCCATTGTTTACGCAAATAATAATTTTAACGCAATAGCGTCTGTTATCATCATCAAAGAGCGTTGTTCATTAATGAGTTTTCAGAAGATATTAACGTGATTAATGCGATCCTCTTTCCTTTGTATTATAGTTCCCGTATTGGTAACATTCTTGGTTTTATAACAACGATCAAAAGGAGATACCCAATATACATTGAGTGAAAATATAAATAAGTTATTTTTCAAAAAAAATAAAACCGACTTCATAACCACAAAAAGGCACTCAAAAGCGAAAAATAATTTACTTAAAATTATTATAAGCGTTACCCACGTCTCTATTTGAAGTCGGTGCCAGCCAAGTCTAATAGGTAGTAGATAGATAATACCTACGAGTACATGTATCTACCTACTTACTAACCTACATGTACCTACTTACTACTACTACATACATAGCATCTATCTAATATCCAATAGACTTGGCTGGCACCGACTTCAAATAGAGACGTGGGTAACGCTTATAATAATTTTAAGTAAATTATTTTTCGCTTTTGAGTGCCTTTTTGTGGTTATGAAGTCGGTTTTATTTTTTTTGAAAAATAACTTATTTTACCCTTTTTAGTGCAAAAAAAGTTTTAATGAAATTACATGCATCTATTAAATTTCGTGTCTGGGCCGTTATACACTGACGGATATATACTTTTTGAAAATTTCAAGTGTGTACCTATAACGGTTAAGAAGATACAGATCTGTAAAGTGCGCACATATAGACACACGGACGGACGGACGGACGGACGGACGAACAGACAACAAAGTCTCAGAAAGTGTTCATTTGGTAGCCTTTGGGTTCGGAACCCTAAAAAAATTGACTTTAAATGCCGCGCTAAAGTGAAAATATTCACTAGTAATAATGATGTCATCAAGGTCTCATAGGACAATGTCCAAAATGGCCCTGTGCAATAAAAGCATCTGACACACGATAATTAATTGTCTATTTTATTACAATAATTCCAAATACTTTTATAACACGGACTAGTTGTATTCCAAAATGAATATAAAAAAGTATTATTTGCGATTATTAACATTAATTGCCGCCATATGGCCAACAGGGTACTGAATACGTTATAAGAGGCACTTCCCTATATTGTGGATACCCGAATTATGTAAGCACTGTGTAGCCAACCTAACAACGGAAAGTATTATTTACGTAGTAACTATTATATAATATGTGGTTTTATGCTTATAATTTTTTTTTGCTGTGTTGATTGGTACAAAGTACGTTCATGATTCTGAGTTATTTAATTATGTATGTAGTGTCGCGGGACTGAAATGGCCGCCATGTCATGTCATGTCAAAAAATATTAGGTATGTTTAAAAAAGTTTGCACTCTAACAAGACTTTGCCCGGTAGAACATTCCTGTGAAGACAAATTATTTATATTTATACATAATTATTTATTATAATTATTAATATATAATTATTTATTGAGGGCCCGGAGGCGTAATTGGGAGAACAGTCGGCTTTGATGCCGTGGTACCGAGTTCAAACCGCCGTGCACCAATGAATTTTTCAATCGAAAAATATATGTGCGCTTCTCACAGTGGCCCTCCGGTGAAGGAAAACATCGTTAAGAAACCAATAACCCCCGCATGGTGGTAGAACATATCTAGTGTCCGCCTGGCCAGCTACCACTCTCAAGTCAGAAAATCTGTCGCCAAACATCTAATGTGTTCCGGCAGCTATCCTTGAGAGCCAGTTCCCATTCTAGTCCACTTCTCTATCTTCGACCGCATCATCACTTAGCAACAGGTGAGATAGTGGTCAAACGCTTGCCTATAAGATATTACAAAAAAAATTTCCCCACCTTTATTTCTATCTCGCTCACAGTTACCGTAAGAATATCTTATATGCAATAGCAACCTCCATTGTGTATAATCTTCTTGGGACTCTTCTACTATAACTAGTACAATCTCCTATGTTTGGGGTATTTATCTCCATATCTCTGGTGATACTAATCAGATCTCGATAAAATTAAAATGGGACCACCTCGGAAACGTATCCTACCAATTAAAAAAAGAATCATTTGAATCCGTTCACAATTGATGGAGAAATCGCGTAACATACACACAAAAAAAAAAAAAAAAAAAAACATACAGACGAATTGAGAACCTCCTCCTTTTTTGTGAAGTCGGGAAAAAAAAACACTATCTTACCCACAGAACAGTTGAAGAAGGTAATATTAGGTTATGTTAAGATATAAGACCGGCCCGGTGGCGTAATCGGGTGAACGGTCGGCTTTGATGCCAGAGGTACCGAGTTCAAATCCCGCCATGCACCAATGGATTTTTCTATAAAATGTATCTGCGCTTCTCACAGTGGCCCTCCGGTGAAGGAAAACATCGTTAAGAAACCAACAACCCCCCGCATGGTGGTAGGACACTATGTAGTTTCAGCTAGCTGGCCTACCCTCAAGTTAGAAAATCTGTCGCCACAAATATAGTGTGTTTCGGTAGCTATCCTTGAGAGCCAGTTCCCATTCTAGGCCTAGCGTGCTTACCATCTTCGACCGCATCATCACTTACCAACAGGTGAGATAGTGGTCAAACGCTAGCCTATAAGATATAAAAAATAAAAAGAAAGACAATAATCGTGCCTGCCTGGGAAAAAAGCCGGCAGTGAAGCGCCAATAGACAGACAACCTTTGAGAGTTCCGCTGGCGTAATGGATATATAGATGGCTTGACTTCTAAGCGAGAGGTCGCTGGTTCAAGATCTAGCACAGGTGTTTGTTCACAGATGGTAGCAGAATATTATATTGATGTTGTAATTCCATTGGGGATGCACGTAATAGTACGGTTGGCAACCCCTACATTAATCAGGGGAATTAAACATTTGTTTTGAATGTGACGTTCTACCACATGAGTAAAGATCTTTACTCATGTGGTTCTACGTTTAGATGAAAGCTGAATGGCTCACTACGTTTGTTTTGTTTTTAAATTCAAAACAATGTGTTCATTTTTTGTTATGTTTAGAATAATTATTATTGATATGATCTATTTAATGTTATTTGACGTGTGTAAGTGCAAATTTTTAATTTGCATTTATACTGAATAAATGCTCTGACTTTTGACTTTTGTTCCGCCATCTGACTTGCTTACAAAAAAACTAGCCAAGTTGAGTTGTACTCGCCCACCGAGACGTCCGTACTAACGTTGGTTGTTACCAATTAAGCTAGACCTCTAAATTGTATCTCTTGTATGAGCGCTTATATAACTCAGAGGCCTATCTTAACTGGCCAAAACTATGTATGTATGGGGCCAACACCCTTCAATTTTGGTCAAAAACATAGTCTTACAGCACAAGTAAAGGAAAAATTCCGAAAAATAAAAAAAGGTGAAAATTAAGGTAAATTTTTTTAAAGTCAAGTTTTCAAGTTTTCGCGAAAATCTAAATTTGCCCATATCTTTTTATCATGTTGACTCAGGGCCTCGACTTTTGTACACCTAATAGAGACTATATAGACCTCAGTATCTGGTAGTATAAATTTCAACTTGCTAGGTCCACCCATTCCTGACAAAATCGGTGGTGACACACGGACAGACAGACAGACAGACGGACAGACGGACAAGAAAGTGATCTTATAAAGGCTCCTTTTTTGCCTTTTGAGGTACGGAACCTTAAGAAGTAGCTTACTACCATCAAGCAGAAAATCTGCCACCATTAACTTTCTGTGTTCCGGCATCACACAGCCTTTGAGTGTCAAATTATTCTAGGCCAAGCACGTTCACCATCTTCGACCACATCATCGTTTACCGCCAGGCAAATTAATGGTCAAACGCTATCCTATAAGACATAAACTACACAACGCAACAATCTCTATTTCCAACCAGTGTTCTGAGTTTTCTTATGACAAACAAGCACTTGATTCTATCTTACCTGTTACGTGACTATGTGGTCAAAAGTGGATTCGTGCTTGTCTGAAAATAAAAGACAGATGTGAGACGGGGCGCTGAATAACTGACTTAAGTCCAAGCTTCTCAAAGCAACATTCGCTTAACGTCTTCTATACCTACTGGAATTGAGATGAGTTACGTATTCTGAAACAAGTGAAGAATAAGTGACTACAACTGAACAACAGATTAAATAATTTGACCCGAGAAAGCCAGGTAGGTAAGTACTATACAAAACCCCAAGTAGAAGAAGTTATTTTTTAACGTTTAATTCTTGACTTAAAAAACAATAAATACATTTAAATCATGCGTGCGCGATTTAGGCGGCGATCAGATAGCGCAGTAGTATTTGTACGACTTGTTCACACCAAACGCGATCAGAAAACAATTGAAAAGTACTGAGATCGCGCCCGCAGATCGCAGGACGCCGCGGTGTGTCCGTACCTTAAATTCACAATATAGAGTAACTTTGAGAGGCACGAGAGCGGTAGTTAATAGACTTCCGGTTTGTACGTATTGATGTCGTCCTCGCATTTGTCCGGATGCCGGCAGGCACTTGTTGCATTCGTATTGGAAACCGATATATTGCCTGACGAAGCAATGTATTGAGTATCTGCAATGTTTCCATGGACAGGTTAGTGCTTTACATTTTAGAAAATTGCAACTGGTAAACTCTATTACAATTTTACTCTAATTTAAATTTTCAAGCCACCCACGACTGGTTTGTATATGTATAATTTGTTAATTGGCGGGTGCAAGCAGTGCGCAGAAGCGCCTTTTTTTTGACGTCTGCTGTCAAAAAGTTACTGAAGTAGTCTCTTAAATTAAAAAATAGCTAATAATATTTAAACGGCTGAACGGATTTTCATGAAACTAAAGAAATCCGTAGATTCAATATTCCTAGCCAAAAAAGCTTATCGTCAAAAATAGATTTGCGAAAAGGTCTGTTAATAATAGGTATTATTCAAAGTTGTATATATTACTATTCAAAGTTGTACACATAATTCGTAATACAAATATCCATAGAAAATTGTAACCTTTCATAAACTCATAGTCCAACAAAATCGTTCAATCCTAATACGGAACATTTAAATATGTTTTTCGTAAAGCTCATTATTGATTGTTAGGGGTCACCAGACTAATGCCGATAGTTTTATTTAGCATTGTTTTTTTTATATCGTAGAGCGTTTGACCACTGTCTCAGTCAAGTGATGATGCGGTGTGAATATTAGCACGATAGGCGTAGATTGATAACTGGCTTTCAAGGAAAGCTGCCGGAACACATTTTTTTTTAATTTTACATCTCGAGGATGGTAGCTGGCCAGGCGGACACTAGTTAGTGTCTGCCACTATGCCGGGGGTTGGGAGTTTTTTTGACGATTCTTTCCTTCACCGGAGGGCCACTGTGAAACGCTTACATATTTATTCGACAGAAAAAAATCCATTACTGCACGGCGGGGATTTAAACTCGCTACCTCTGGCGTCAAAGTCAACAATTTTTCCACTGCGCCACTGAGACTACTTACTACGCTACTATGTGCTACGATGTTCTACGACAACTACAGCTGTAGCGGCTAGCTACAGTAGGTTACGTTTTTTGTGTGTCTCAATTGCAGTTTTTTCGTTTCAACCGTTACAAACCTACTTAAAATAATTCATAAGTTATAAGGTCTATTAGTGGCTTACAATTTGTGATTTTGTCCACCCACTTCTCAAAATAATCGTCAAAGCAGAAACATGATGATTGACGTAAAAATGGTTCACCCAGAACAGAATGTTATGATAGTAGAAAACAAGAACATCTGCATTATATGGACATCTTAACAAACACCACATTTAAATTATTTATAGTCAGAGACGATTAGAGAGCAGAGATTAAATCTTAGCTTTAGTAGGCAACTAAATTAAGATTTTACTTCAAGTTGTCTTTCCTTTTTAGGGTTCCGTAGCCCTGACAAGGAACACTTATAGTTTCGTCATGTCCGTCTGTCTGTCTGTCCGAGGTTTTGCTAAGAGACCGTTAATACTAGAAAGCTGTAATTTTGTAGGAGTATGTACATCAATTACGCCGACAAAGTGCTGAAATAAAGATTAGAAAAATATATTTTTTTAGTGTAGCTCCACTATATGAGAAGTGGGGATGATTTTATTTTTCATCGTCTACCCCATCGTGTGGGGTATCGTTGAATAGGTCTTTTAAAATGACTTCAGAGTTGCTTATATCATTTTTCGATTGAATGCTCCATTTACGAAATATTAAACTTTAAATTGCAAATTTTTGTTCCAGTAGGGCGTCCCCCCCCTCTAAAATCTAATCTGCTGGCTTGAAAAATCTGGGAAAATTCGTGATAATAGCACATAACATGAACTTTAAAGTAAAACTATAGCGGTTAAGATAACTTTATTAGTTTAGCAGTAATAGTCGTTGAACTTGGGTGTTGGATAATTGTGTACCAAAATCCTTAGAATAAATCCTTTAAAGTGACAAAGACGGAGTACCTAGTTGCTTGTTTATAACGGGTAAAGACTTGCATTGAATAACAGGCTACTACGGAACCCTACACTGCGCGTGGCCCGACACGCACTTGGCCGGTTATTATCTCGCATTTGACTAAGTTATTACTTAGTCAATTCAATTAAATCAAGGTATCCGAGATTCACTTAATTCTACGTATTTCGTAAATCACCGTGACAGCTCGAAGTTTTTTTTCCTAGAAATGATAAGGCAAGAATCTTGAAATGTAATCGCGAGGGACGGCACTTATGTAAAAAACGAAATGATAGCAGGGCGGGACATTCGTCTGAAGTGTCTTATCGCTGAAATTTATTACGGCCAGAGGCTACCTATTCAGGAATCGTGATTAAGTATTAGGGCCCTTGTCAACTTTTCATTGACAAAGCCTTTCATTAGGTATACCTTTCGTCGCGTTCACGTATCATTTCGTGTTCTATGTGTTAAGATACTTACAGGTATGTTATATATAGTTTTTATCTACATTCATATCGTAAAGTACGGATTAAAATTAATTAAAAAATAGTAGCATAATGACAGATTTTATGTATGTACAACTGAAGTGAAATTATGTTACAGGGCCTCAAGTCTGCTACTTGAATTTTTTTAGGATTGTTAATGGTTTGTACCATTATGCTCGCTTAAAACGATGCTATAAAATTGAATATGAATCAAAATAAATAATAAAACTATAAAAAATGTGTACGTGAATGAAGTCGTTAATATCAGCTATTATTATATAATCATTCAAATATTACATAATAAGTGTTACTTAAGAATATAAATCACTTTACCCGTCACATCGTCAAAACTTGAGAGAGTTTCGTCTTCGCAGATACGATCGTTGGTAATATTCAAGTCTGAAGTACCATTAAGCGAAATAATTGTTCTGAATTTAATAGAATATTATAGTCTTCATCATAATAGATCTCTATAAACAGTTAAGCATCGAAGTTGTAAATAGAGTTGTGAAACTGTTGGAACTTTCCTTTGGGATATTTCCAGGTGAGTACTTTCAATGTGGCCACTTCCACGGAACTGTGCAGGCCACAATAGTCGGGGTAAGGGCGCAGTCATAATGTGGAACCAAAGTTCTACTGCAACGTACAGTGAATATTAGTAATATTTTATGTTATTATTTTTTTACTTTAAAATCGACTGTCATCGCCAACCTTTATGTGTAATTGTTTATCTTTATAAGAAACGCTCCCGTGAATGAGCCGTGATGAACACATTTTAATTGAGATATGAATACATTGAATACGTCACTATCTATATCTAGTCACTGAGCTATATGTTTTGGATCTAAAACCAATAGATGTAAGAAGATCGAAAAACTTTTAGGAAATAAAAATGGATGGACAAATAGACAGTCGGTCATAATTAACTTACAATATTACAAATTGTTGTATGAACCTCAAAACAATTTGTAATATTGTGACAACTTCCATGGTACCATTACCTTACCATGCATACATACATTTTGTGAAGTTTTATATATTCTTTACTCATGTGGTTTTATTTATTACTTAAAGTAAAGTATTTTTTTATTTTTTTTTATAAATGAAACAAAAAAAATCAACAAGACAATTGGAAGTTTTGGAAGACCCCTGTTATTGTTTTCCAGCATACGTGCATGAAGGTATTGCAAGCTATTACTTGGGCTGGCAATACTGGCAAATGCCCGGGGCATTGTGATAACGATAAGATTGATTGTGAACCTAAAAGGTCAATATCACGGATGTATCTACCCTCCGTGGTCAATATACAACCAACTTATTTCAACCCCGGGTGACGTTAAATCAGCGTATTTTGAATTTTTTTTAATAGATGAAACGTCAAAATCCATGGTTAAAAATCACTTAGCGTTTAACAGCCGTTTGCAATAACTTACTAACTTTTAACTACTAGTTAAAATATCTACCAGCAGGGCTAGCATGGCCTTATCCCCGGGGGAAAGACAAAACTATTTCCCTGTTTTTCGCCACTGACAGGAGATTAACACAACTATTTGCTTGGTTGTTGGTTTACCCCAAGTTTTGATTTTGTTTCGTATTAAAAAGTAAAAAAAAGAATTGATTAAAAGTCAACAGGCGTTTATAATTGTCGAAAAACTTTACTTATAATTTCTCTTCTCCAACAAACAAAACACGGATAGGTGGAAAGACAAAATAGTCCCCTTGCCATGCTAGCCCTGCAGCTGTCTATCTGCATTTCAATAAACAAGAAATGGGACAACAAGGGATATCTGTCAGCAACGATTAACTGTCTGTCAGATATAGAGCAATGGGGAAGAAAACTGTCAATTAGTTCGGAATAAAGGGGGTCAAATATTTGTTTCAGGATGAACTGTCAATCTTCAAAGAAATTGTATGTTTTTTAACTATTTTCACTTATTAAGTAAAGTATGGGTCGTTGTGTAGCTTAGGGTAGGGTGTATAATAAATTTAATTATAATTGAAAATTAATAAATTAAAAAAATATTTGTTAAAATAGCAGAGATACTTTTACTGGCGGGTAGAGATAGCAACTGCCAGTTAGAAGTAAGTTATTGTTGTGTCGGTGAACTTCAGCCTAAAGAACATAGTGATACAGTTGTGTAGTTAGGTAAGATAGATAAAATCGATGCATTAATGGATATGATCCAAATAAACGTTTCGGTAACAAATTCACTTTTAAAGTACTTTAATACTTTTATTTTTAAAATTGTAAGTATCATTATTTTTTTACTTTTTGTAGTCAATCGCTATTTCAACAGATGGCAATTATGATATCATTAAATAAAAAGTTAATAATTTTCTGGAAGTTATTAAAATTATTTCAATGGAAAACCTAGTACAAAATTGAAAGCGTAATATGAAAAAGAGTTCGGCCCTCGCTCACTAATAAGTCAACACAGTTGCAATTACTTTGTAATTTTGTATCTTTGACAATAACGATATCAAATTATAGTAAAACTAGAAGTTCCGTGCGTACGTTGTGTACTAAAAAGTATAATATTAACAGATAATGTCAATTCAATAAAAGAAATTCTTTCTTAATAATTAATTATTCTAACATTCGTGAAACAAATTTCTATGCTATAAATGTGAAAGTCAGTTTGTATATACCTATGTTTATTTCTTACTGTTCACCATAAAATGGCCGGACAAAATTGCGTGGAATTTTGCTCAATGCCAATAGGGTAAAATAGGACATAAAATACTTTTTAACGATGGCAAAGTCACGGGGCCACGCTAATATGAAAATAAATGACACGCGCGATCTTGTAGTACATCAATGGACACGCAATAATGGCTTCAATACATTTACAATAAACAGTTTTATCTTAATTGATTGCTGCTCATGAGTCCATCAGTATACATCGTGAAAACTTGCACAAGCATGAGAACATTAATTAACAAGATTAAAATCAACAGACTAATTACCACCAGGTGGCGTTCAAGTGTTTATCGGCAAAGACAGGTGGTTTACCATAAACAGGGAGAGTTTGCGAGGACGTTGAGAGGTCCTACACAAACAGAGTGGGAACCAAGCGGCTGAGACGAGCTGACAACAAATTGACACCATTGACAAATTGCAAGTGTTTAAGTGTGGCGGGTTTTGTTGATTTAGATTTGATAGATGAGAAACACCTGCTATAAATATTACAGCCTATGACAACTTTATGAAAAGCACGAAAAGAAAGGCCTAAGAACTAAAATATAAAGGTAAATGAATTGTTCAAAAAACTGTTAAAACTCCCCTTCCCAAATGAATATGATTATTTTAAAGAACTAAGCTAACGTGATTGCTAATCATTACACACTTTAATTATTTATCTAATCTATTTATTTTCTATTTCTTTCCTTTTTTGTGTTTAGTATAATATATATTAATAATAAATCTGAACTTCTGTCAAAATCGGATGCACTTCATGAAATGTCAGAATCAAGTAAAGCCCCTAATCAATCGCTGATTGTTTGCTCCACGGGGTTGCTCGGTTGTGTATTGGTATTCAACATGAAACTGAAACAAATGTCAAACATGTGCGATGACATGAATCTAATCCCTTCACTGACAAGTATTCGACAGTTGGTGATAATTTGTGATTACAAAACAAAGAGATGTTGAGAATAAAATCGATTGCTTCCCTATGCATAGCTTGAAAGGGAACCTTATTTATAAACATAATGGTTGTCTTTTGTTTATAAATAACGTTGCCTTTCAAGTACTTGCACGTTGAGAAATATTCAAAGTACACATTTAAATTAAATACTTCCTTTTGCAATATAATAGATATAATATATATATATATATATAATATAATATAATATATATATATATATATATATATATATATTATATATTATTATATATAATTTAATAACTTTCAGTAGACGACCTCTGCGAGTAAATTGCACGAAAAGCAATATTAAAAATACCTAACACAAAACTATCCTATAGACTAAGATAATTTCTAACAAAAACTAATAGATAAAAGAGGTTACCTCTAAATATTTATGCTAATAAACA